>CM026392.1:17045374-17068946 GCA_014843695.1 Archivesica marissinica | reverse complement strand
TTTGTATAGACCATGCCTAGCAAGAACCTCCATTGCTATTCTGTATGTCAGTCACTGTTTGTATAGACCATGCCTAACACGAACCTCCATTGCTATTCTGTATGTCAGTCACTGTTTGTATAGACCATGCCTAACACGAACCTCCATTGCTATTCTGTCAGTCACTGTTTGTATAGACCATGCCTAACACGAACCTCCATTGCTATTCTGTATGTCACTGTTTGTATAGACCATGCCTAGCAAGAACCTCCATTGCTATTCTGTATGTCAGTCACTGTTTGTATAGACCATGCCTAGCAAGAACCTCCATTGCTATTCTGTATGTCAGTCACTGTTTGTATAGACCATGCCTAACACGAACCTCCATTGCTATTCTGTATGTCAGTCACTGTTTGTATAGACCATGCCTAACACGAACCTCCATTGCTATTCTGTCAGTCACTGTTTGTATAGACCATGCCTAACACGAACCTCCATTGCTATTCTGTATGTCACTGTTTGTATAGACCATGCCTAGCAAGAACCTCCATTGCTATTCTGTATGTCAGTCACTGTTTGTATAGACCATGCCTAGCAAGAACCTCCATTGCTATTCTGTATGTCAGTCACTGTTTGTATAGACCATGCCTAACACGAACCTCCATTGCTATTCTGTATGTCAGTCACTGTTTGTATAGACCATGCCTAACAAGAACCTCCATTGCTATTCTGTCAGTCACTGATTCTACTCGTACAAGGTTCCAACCGGATGCAACAAATTGGCTTTAACGTGATCAATGATTGATTGATGGGTTGAATGATTGAACGAAATAGTGAGTTGCGGTTGTTTCAGTCACGTTACGTGTGTCGTTGTATCAATCGTCTAATACACGTGACAACAACGTTAACGGTTTGTGTTGGCGTCTAACTGTCGTCTAATTCACGTGGCAACAGCGTTTTGCCGACATGTGTTGTCATCTAACGTACCTGACAACAATGGTAACGTCTACCTCGCGTTTTAGCAACTCGCATGGCAACAACATTAACGGCCTGTGATGTTGTCCAACTGTCGTCAAACCCACGTGACAATAACGCTTTAACGACATCTATTGTCGTCTAGCGCACATGGTAACAACGTTAACATACTGTGCTGACACCAACATAGCGTGCTGGCATCTAGCTCCCCGTTGTCGTCTAGCGCACATGGTAACAACGTGCTGGCATCTAGCTCCCCGTTGTCGTCTAGCGCACATGGTAACAACGTGCTGACATCTAGCTCCCCGTTGTCGTCTAGCGCACATGGTAACAACGTGCTGGCATCTAGCTCCCCGTTGTCGTCTAGCGCACATGGTAACAACGTGCTGACATCTAGCTCCCCGTTGTCGTCTAGCGCACATGGTAACAACGTGCTGGCATCTAGCTCCCGTTGTCGTCTAGCGCACATGGTAACAAACGTGCTGGCATCTAGCTCCCCGTTGTCATCTTAGCACAAGGTAACAACGTGCTGGCATCTAGCTCCCCGTTGTCGTCTAGCGCACATGGTAACAACGTGCGGACATCTAGCTCCCCGGTGTCGTCTAGTGCACATGGTAACAACGTGCTGGCATCTAGCTCCCCGTTGTCGTCTAGTGCACATGGTAACAACGTGCTGGCATCTAGCTCCCCGTTGTCGTCTAGCGCACATGGTAACAACGTGCTGGCATCTAGCTCCCCGTTGTCGTCTAGCGCACATGATGACAACGTGCTGGCATCTAGCTCCCCGTTATCGTCTAGCGCACATGGTAACAACGTGCTGGCATCTAGCTCCCCGTTGTCGTCTAGCGCACATGGTAACAACGTGCTGGCATTTAGCTCCCCGTTGTCGTCTAGCGCACATGGTAACAACGTGCTGGCATCTAGCTCCCCGTTGTCGTCTAGCGCACATGGTAACAACGTGCTGGCATCTAGCTCCCCGTTGTCGTCTAGCGCACATGGTAACAACGTGCTGGCATCTAGCTCCCCGTTATCGGCTTAGCACAAGTGACAACAACGTTACAATATTAATGGTATGTGCTGGCATCTGGTACACATGATAACAGCGCTAACGGAATATGCTTGCGTCTGACACGTTACAATAACGTTAACGCTATGTACTGGCGTCTGGCACATGTGAAAACAACAATAACGACATGTGATGTCGCCCAACGCACGTGATAGCAACGTTAACTACCAAGTATGCTGTCGTCTAACGCATGATACAACAACGTTGTGCTGGCGTCTGGTACATGTGACAACATCGATAACGGACTGTACTGGCGTATGCCAAACGTGACAACAACGTTAACTGACTGATTGGGGTCAGGTACATGTGATAACAACGTTAACGGCATGTACTGGAGTCTAGCACACGTAACAACAACATTAACGGCAAATGCTGTCGTCTAACACACGTGACAATGTTAAAGGACTAACTGGCCTCTGATACACGTGACAACAACGTTAACGGACTAACTAACTGGCGTCTTATACACGTAATAACAGCGTTAACGGCCTTTGCTGACGTCTGGCAAGCATGACAATAACGTTAGCGGTCAGTGCTGGCGCCTAACCCACGTGACAATAACGTTAATGGACAGTGCTCGTACACGTGACAGCAACGTTAACAGCCTATGTTGGCGTCTGGCATCCATAGCAACAAGAACCTATGAGCACTGTCGTCTAATATCTGTAAGCAAGTATTATAGTTCAGTTTGTTTCATGTAATCATTAATTTGCTACTTGTATGCGATCCTTAGAAGATTGCATGTAAAATGAACATTCATTAATTACTTGTTTTCCGCATGCCCGACTCTGTACTGTGCACATTTAGGTTTGATAAACACGGCTTTTGAAGCTGCATGAGTAATACGTCAACAGTCGTGTAATAACTACACGATTAAAGTAGTTAGCAGACAAGGTGCCTCTCCGGGTATAAACACGAGCCGGGTAGTTAGCAGACAAGGTGCCTCTCCGGGTATAAACACGAGCCGGGTAGTTAGCAGACAAGGTGCCTCTCCGGGTATAAACACGAGCCGGGTAGTTAGCAGACAAGGTGCCTCTCCGGGTATAAACACGAGCCGGGTAGTTAGCAGACAAGGTGCCTCTCCAGGTATAAACACGAGCCGGGTAGTTAGCAGACAAGGTGCCTCTCCAGGTATACACACGAGCCGGGTAGTTAGCAGACAAGGTGCCTCTCCGGGTATAAACACGAGCCGGGTAGTTAGCAGACAAGGTGCCTCTCCAGGTATACACACGAGCCGGGTAGTTAGTAAGACAAGGTGCCTCTCCAGGTATAAACACGAGCCGGGTTGTTAGCAGACAAGGTGCCTCTCCAGGTATAAACACGAGCCGGGTAGTTAGTAAGACAAGGTGCCTCTCCAGGTATAAACACGAGCCGGGTAGTTAGTAAGACGCATTGGGCGGGATACATGACACAGCGGTGCGGTTAGGTACAACCATTAGGCAGGATACATGTTACAGCGTGCGGTTAAGTACAACCAATGGGCAGGATACATGTTACAGCTGTGCGGGTAGGTACAACCATTGGGCAGGATACATGTTACAGCGGTACGGGTAGGTACAACCATTGGGCAGGATACATGTTACAGCGGTGCGGGTAGGTACAACCATTGGGCAGGATACATGTTACAGCGGTACGGGTAGGTACAACCATTGGGCAGGATACATGTTACAGCGGTACGGGTAGGTACAACCATTGGGCAGGATACATGTTACAGCGGTACGGGTAGGTACAACCATTGGGCAGGATACATGTTACAGCTGTGCGGGTAGGTACAACTATTGGACTGGATACATGTTACAGCGGTGCGGGTAGGTACAGCCATTAGGCAGGATACACGTTACAGCGGTGCGGGTAGGTACAGCCATTGGGCAGGATACACGTTACAGCGGTGCGGGTAGGTACAACCATTGGGCAGGATACATGTTACAGCGGTACGGTTAAGTACAACCATTGGGCAGGATACATGTTACAGCGGTGCGGGTAGGTACAACCATTGGGCAGGATACATGTTACAGCGGTACGGTTAAGTACAACCATTGGGCAGGATACATGTTACAGCGGTACGGTTAAGTACAACCATTGGGCAGGATACATGTTACAGCGGTGCGGGTAGGTACAGCCATTGGGCAGGATACATGTTACAGCGGTACGGTTAAGTACAACCATTGGGCAGGATACATGTTACAGCGGTGCGGGTAGGTACAACCATTGGGCAGGATACACGTTACAGCGGTGCGGTTAAGTACAACCATTGGGCAGGATACATGTTACAGCGTGCGGTTAAGTACAACTATTGGACTGGATACACATTACAGCTGTGCGGGTAGGTACAACCATTGGGCAGGATACATGTTACAGCGGTACGGTTAAGTACAACCATTGGGCAGGATAGATGTTACAGCGGTGCGGGTAGGTACAACCATTGGGCAGGATACACGTTACAGCGGTGCGGGTAGGTACATCCATTGGGCAGGATACATGTTACAGCGGTGCGGGTAGGTACAACCATTTGGGCAGGATATACATTACAGCGGTGCGGGTAGGTACAGCCATTGGGCAGGATACATGTTACAGCGGTGTAGGCTGTACAGCCATTGGCCAGGATACATGACACAGCGGTGCAGGCGGTACAACCATTGGCCAGGATACATGCCACAGCGGTGTAGGCGGCACAACCATTGGCCAGGATACATGCCACAGCGGTGCAGGCGTTACAACCATTGGCCAGGATACATGCCACAGCGGTGCAGGTAATTGCAACCGGTTGACAGGATTTCACATTATATTAATCACTGTCGAGACCTCAAGTTGCAATGTGGAACTTAAGTACATAGCCTAAGGCCACACTCGTATAGGCTGCAGGTGGGCTCGAGCTCCATACAGCTCACGCCTGAGGCGGACGCGCTACCACCGTGCTAATACAGATTCCATGGACGGATATAAACGTAATCCACAGATGCTGCTTCCAGCCGCCATGTTGATTTATTCTTATCTTTTTCATTTGTTCTTCTATTATATACAGCTTTTTCTGAATAATTAATACAAAGTTATTCTTGTTGTAAGCCAAAATTACCGAAAATTAAATCATAAACAATTATCCGGTGGAAAAAGAGCTTTAGATAATATGTTATACTAAACATAGCAAATACAGGCACGTATACTTATCAAATGGAATTAATGTTTGGAATTAATGTTCAAAGCGTAATCCGACTTTGATACTGAGTGTAAATCTCCTCTTGTTCGTGCAATTAACTCATTTATTATATACCTCTGATGAAATGAATTCATGAATATTGGCGAACATAGCTGTATTAATAACGCTTACTTGCAGGCACGTATCGCCTGTTAGGCACTGATGGTATGTTCCTACAGATAGTTACAGAAAAATGAAAAATCCATATAGGTCAAAATATGCAGTACAAACTGGAGGGGGTATTGGCATGCATACAAATAAAAAATGTTATATTACTATATAAAAGTGTTTGTTTATTATAGTGTCACCCCTATTTAAAGGGCCAGCCATTTCTGACTTCTGAGACACCTCTTTTTATGAACATCAGTACTTCCCGAATCCTATGCTTGTATGCCAGGCGACAGGCTGGTAGGCAATCGGTAACCAACTAACCATTATTTAACTAGCTGGCGGCTCAACAACCGGCCACATCAGAACAAATCCCTGACGAGGTTCGAACATTCGACCTCCCGCTCCGTAGGCGGACGACTTAACAACTAGGCCACGGTATAATTCAAATGTGCAGTTATAGTCCTATCTTTTTGATTGTATTTGATGTGTACATAATTATGTTGAGAGCCTCATTGTATATTAACTTTTGTTAAATGAGTTCTCTCGAAAAATAATGTATTTATTATTATTACGGTACAGAATCTAAACCAGCGGTCACGTATTTCACCACGCGATCATATAGTTTACGCTGCAATGCAGTTTCCGATTGGATAACCTTACACTAAATAAACGTGATAGTTCTGAGCTAGCCAGAGTATACACGGCTTAAAATACAAACCTTTCTCGTGCCTCATGGTGTTTAAAATAAAACCGGAAACTGCGCATACGGTTGTGTGATGCGCAATCAATATGTGCAAGACACCGAAATAACATGAATGTAATTATTCTACAGTTTGCACCATTTAAATATGTTGCATTCCTTAACACACGGGGAAACTAACAGCGAACTAAGATCTGAAACCAATGGAGCATTTATAGGATCCAACATCTGGACGTGCCGGTGTCAGGGTAAGCATAGCCCATTCGTGAAATTACTCAATACATCCGGGCAGTCAACAAACCCCAAAAACCATATAGCTTATAATATTATGTTTAGTCTATATGACATTTCAATTCTTAGACTAAATTTAGTATCATTTTGAAAAATATAATTACTGAAAATATCGATATTTGAATGTCTACAATGTACATTAAAATACGCCAGAGTGCACCATCTACGTGGTTGGTATCAACTTTAAGAATATGTGTGTCAACCCCTCACGCACGAATCATAGCACCGTCCATGAACAATTTACAAGTCGAGCATATGCGCCCCTGACGCCATGCTACCAAAAGATGCGGAGAAGGTTACGGATCAAGTAAACATCTTTATAATTCATTTATAACCTAATAATATGGCGAGTATTAATCGGCTTGTGGCTTTGCTTTGAATCAACACTAGTATTTCCCGGTTCACCACAGACAGGAACACGTGTATACCATTTTCGTAGCAGATACAACTTTCTAGTTCCAAGTCGTACGATTCTAAGAATGCGGCATAAATAGGAAATCTAGAGAATATTGTACAGAATATAATTCAATATTACAGTGTATAAGTTGTTTCCAAGAACTCGTCACAGAAACGAAATAATTCAACTAATAAACAAATCTCGTATACGACAGATCGAATCTTCTAACCATTTCTCTAACCCTCGTGACGATTGTTTCCATAAGAAATGAGATCTGGAGAGCGATTAAACTATTGTTGCAAGAACTTGCTTTTGCAATCGAGCTAAACGAAATATGTAGAAGCAATGATATAAGAGTTGTGTCTGCATTAAATTAATTCCACGCAATTACGTTACCGAGAAATACAAGCTCTATACATTATTGCGTTTTGGAATAACGCCATCAGATAGCACGTGTACCAGTACAAACCATTAATAACTGCAATGCATATCAATAGCAGCCAAATGATAACACGGTT
Source organism: Archivesica marissinica (assembly GCA_014843695.1). Taxonomy (NCBI): domain Eukaryota; kingdom Metazoa; phylum Mollusca; class Bivalvia; order Venerida; family Vesicomyidae; genus Archivesica; species Archivesica marissinica. The sequence continues at coordinate 17,061,716 of CM026392.1, read as the reverse complement.
GCACCAAGTATTGATATGTTAACACGTTGAAGATGCTGTGATGATATGTTTCATTATACGAGCTGAAAACATAAGTCGCTTAATCAGATGTTATCATAGAGCTACGTTTACTAGGATTCGTCTCCTGTGCTGACAATTACTCACATTTTATCATAGAATTGTACTCGGATTTTATCATAGACTAACTATTACTGAGATTTTAACATAGATTCGATGTTATTCGGATTTTATCATACATTTTTACTCGGATTTTATCATAGACTAGCTATTACTCTGATTTTAGCATATATTCGATGTTATTCGGATTTTACCATAAACTCAGAGTTACTCGGAATTTATATTATACTCAATGTTACTCGGATTTTATCATAGACTCAATGTTACTCAGATTTTATCATTACTCAATGTTACTCGGATTTTATCATAGACTCAATGTTACTCGGATTTTATCATATACTCAATGTTACTCGGATTTTATCATAAACTCAATGTTACTCGGATTTTATCATTACTCAATGTTACTCGGATTTTATCATAAGACTCAATGTTACTTGAATTTTATCATAAACTCAATGTTACTCAGATTTTATCATTACTCAATGTTACTCGGATTTTATCATAGACTCAATGTTACTCGGATTTTTATCATAAGCTTCAATGTTACTTGGATTTTATCATAGACTCAATGTTACACGGATTTTATCATAGACTCAATGTTACTCGGATTTTATCATAAGACTCAATGTTACTCGGATTTTATCATAATACGACTCAATGTTACTCGGATTTTATCATAAGACGACTCAATGTTACTCGGATTTTATCATAGACTCAATGTTACTCGGATTTTATCATAGACTCAATGTTACTCGGATTTGATCATAGACTCAATGTTACTCGGATTTTATCATAGACTCAATGTTACTCGGATTTGATCATAGACTCAATGTTACTCGGATTTTATCATAGACTCAATGTTACTCGGATGTTATCATATACTCAACGTTACTCGGATTTAATCATAAACTCAATGTTACTCGGATTTTATCATATACTCAATGTTACTCGGATTTTATCATATACTCAACGTTACTCGGATTTAATCATAAACTCAATGTTACTCGGATTTTATCATATACTCAATGTTACTCGGATTTTATCATAGACTCAATGTTACTCAGATTGTATCATAGACTCACTGCTACTCAGATTTTATCATAGACTCACTGCTACGTGTACATTACAATAGCCAGTTATCATGATAGTATCGGTATGTCGAGAAACAGTATGCTTCAGTTAATGTAGAATAGACACAGCAACATTTCCAGAAATTTCAGTTTTTCTCAGTCTCTACAAATGTTACCATTAGCTATTTACAATTGATGGGTACATATTAACCCTACAAGGCGGACTAACGTATGTTATATATGCCGAGACAAACATGCTAATCTATATCCAATCTGTTCTCATATTTCCTGGAAGAGAGCTGTTTGAACAAACTATTTACAGTTACCAGAACCACTGCTACTCACACTGATGCTGTCGATACGTGAATAACGTGTCTAAATTCCCTTTCTTTACGAGTACCGTGATTACATACACCATATATCAGGGTAAGTAAGGTATACATTGTGCTCGTCATATATCAGGGTAAGTAAGGTATACATTGTGCTCGTCATATATCAGGGTAAGTAAGGTATACATTGTGCTCGTCATCTATCAGGGTAAGTAAGGTATACATTGTGCTCGTCATATATCAGGGTAAGTAAGGTATACAGTGTGCTCGTCATATATCAGGGTAAGTAAGGTATACATTGTGCTCGTCATATATCAGGGTAAGTAAGGTATACATTGTGCTCGTCATCTATCAGGGTAAGTAAGGTATACATTGTGCTCGTCATATATCAGGGTAAGTAAGGTATACAGTGTGCTCGTCATATATCAGGGTAAGTAAGGTATACATTGTGCTCGTCATATATCAGGGTAAGTAAGGTATACATTGTGCTCGTCATCTATCAGGGTAAGTAAGGTATACATTGTGCTCGTCATATATCAGGGTAAGTAAGGTATACATTGTGCTCGTCATTTGTAAATCAAGTACAGATACATTAAAACAGAAAATGTATTCATACTTGTACATAGTGCAACGTCAAATATGCACACTGTTGTGACGTCATACCTTTATACTTGTAGTCCATTATTATTAATATTGGACTGCTGTCAAAAGGCCAGAGTATTATATTAAATCCTACGCGTACATGTACGAAATTAACAATTTTAATTAGTAGGATCTTGTCATATAAGTGTGTGTTTTAAGTACGATATAAGCCTCAAACGGATCCAATATGTAATATATTGGTACTCTCTTCGGCGCTATGCGCCTCACACAGTCCAATATTTTACATATTGGATCGTTTTCGACGTATATCCTATACATAATTATATAACATATAAATATCAATTCACGTGAATTGGTACAAAACAATTTGAAATATCATCAATAGCAGAGGATGAACACAATACATAATCATACTGAAAAGTGAAGTTCTAAAATTACAAGAGTTTTTGATAAATTTAACTAGATTAGCTCAACTATATTTATTGGTAGATTGCATTAGGTCAATAAGCGTGTGCACTGATGGCTTTTGATAGAACTATGTGTATATATGTGTTCCTTAGCTCAGTAAAAAAATCAAGAACATATGCATATAAAATGTTACTCATCTTCAATAGCTCGAGTATTACAACATACACAATATCTTTCATTTCTTTCAATGATATTTCTAGCAAACCGACGCGGTCGAATTCTAAGCGAATGAGATGATAAATCTATCTGTGCCACTATATTTGGTGTTTCCGATAATACAAGTGATATTAAATTGTAGTTATACGATTGTTTGCTCAGTATCGTTAATAGTGTAAAATGTAAATAAAGAAGACAAATAAAACATATGAGATAAGAGATGTATTACATCTGTGTGCCAGAAATGCTTTTTGCTGGTGTAAATAAAATAGTTTTTTCAAACGATGGGTTTGATAGGTTAACTACTATACACTCGTTAAATAAAAATATAGTCTGGAGATACGACGAGAAAGCTGAGTCATGGAGAGAGAGAGAGAGAGAGAGGGGACGCTTGTAGAGTCTGAGAAAACAGACACGCCAACTAAAAATGGGTCATCTACAACCTACGGTAGTCCAGTGGTTAACACGTTTGACTTGTAATCCAGGGATCGCAGGTTCGATCCCCCGCCTTACATTAATAACATTAGCAGTCTTTCAGATAGGACTTTAAACCGAGCTCTCGTGTCGGTGCTTTACACCGTGCACGTAAAAGAACCAGAGGAGACTCTGGAATGGGTGTCTGTCTGTATCATTGCACTATCCTCCAAATATCTAAAATGACTAATCTCTTCAGTCAATTGTCAGTTCAACATTGTGTATCTACAGAGCGCCTCCGATTCAAGAACACGTATCTGGACTAATGGCAATTTATGTGATAAGAATTACGGCTATGTATTCGTATTATAGGTATTAAAATTGTCCAATTGTTTTCAGGGAACTAGTTCCAAGCTGTCACTGATGTGCTCATATAAATACAGGCTTGAGCTGGAATCCAGAAATGGCCAGGTCAATCTATTTACGTAGTTTAAATTCTGCAGCAATATTTTGCACTTTATAAATTATATACATTCACTCAATACACTATCCGAGTGTGTATTATGCAGAGTGAGTTTTCAATCGTCCTTCTATTACATATGTATATGTAGTTACAATTTCGTGTGTCTACTATTTCAATCGGAGTCATATTTAATCGTTTACAAGCACTTTACACTGTTTATGGGGGATCGTTCGTGTGTGCGTGTGTGTGCATTGGTTGACGCAAAGAAACGTAAACTGTCTGACGCCAAGAAACGTACACTGTTTGATGCCATGAAACGTACACTGTTTGACGTCATGAAACGTACACTGTCTGACGTCATGCAACGTACACTGTTTGACGTCATGCAACGTACACTGTTTGACGTCATGCAACGTACACTGTTTTGGAAGACCGTAAATTACAATTGAACAACAATAAGAATAAACTACTGTACTTACGAGTTCCGTCAAATCTTGTTGCTATGGTATCCAAGAATGTGTTCTGTGGGGCTAGCAGACCTTTCTTCATTTTTATATTTAATCCAATATTTACGAATTTCCACAGAATTATCTCGAATCCATGTCTGTATCTAACATAACACTGAATTAACATAAATATTAGCACATTTATCTGCTATAGAACACTAGAAGTAGTATAATAAATTGTATTTCTAATTAATTATACATTACTCACGATACTAAAATGGCTTACTTGGCTATATTGGAGACACACGTGCATCTGCCGCATTAACAGGCTTAATTACATTTTAATTGAGACATAGATTCGTAATTAATCCCCCACAAACACTCGAGTTTCCAAATTGAGTCGATGTTTAAGTGTAGATTGGTGATTGGTCTGGATTAGGCGTGCTTGTGTCACAGTTTACGTCAATGTGCTACATGTGTTGCTTCGATGTACTTCTTGCTCGTTGCAACCAGTGATATGGCCCACTATGAGGATGAGCTTGCATTGTTCTCAAGCAGACAATTATGTTTGTGTACATGACATATCCATTGTAAAGTCACTAACCATTGTGTGTATTGTTCATGCCAGGAGAACTGTATGCCAACATAATGCAATATCGTCTGAATTGTATCCCTTTTAGAACTCCACCCCCGACATTTACTTGCCTTTTCATAAACCAAATGCCAACTGTTTACAGACGAAATGCTGGCGACATATTGTATTGTAATACAATCGTGGCTATAGACAATTCTGAGGTTACTAATTAGAAGTATATACTTTCTGGGAATATGTCCGGATCGCCATCTTGCTCAGCTGTTCCGTGTAGATAATTATATTTTATGCTTAGAAATTAATTTCTTCTGTACATCTAGTTACGCAATGATTCTTGATAACTATCAGCGCAGATAACGCAATGTATTATTATTCATTCGTTAGGTAATCATTTCGAAAGTTACAACATGTTTGAATTGTTTGTTTCAGATATAGAACTAGGAGCACACCTGTATTTTATCAATTTGACTTTGTCCTATCCTCTTGTACATTCAACGTATATTTTCCTAATAGTGTTTTTTTCACTTTTAACAAAAATCGTGTTCAGCTTGCCAATACCGAAACGTGCTTCCTATCACATTATATCGGTCGGAAATCTGCTGTGATAAAATCTATCAACATATTCCTGGCACTTAAATATAATTCCGTTTCTGTCTGGATGGATAGAGACGGGTTTATTTCCCATTTTTACAGGCGCTCATTGTAGTTCAGCACTTGATCATCAGTGACGTTCGATGTCCTTCCGAACACACACACACACACACACATATGTAAACCAATCAGCTGATTGACAGTATTTCCTCTTCACAATTCCTGGTAATTCCAGTAATGTCAGATATGTTGCTTGTGGTGTATTGCTCCCGCGACGTACTGTATGTCGCCGCTATTTGCACGATGTGACAGCGCGATAGAATGCCATCAGAGTTGTATAAAGGTTAGTCCAATACTGTGACAGAATAGCCTGGAGCTCTCCTACAACAATATAACAACTTAGTGAGTGGAATATTGCCTTTTGTGGAGTCACAGAACCAGCTTTATCGCTAGTTTGCAGCCTCTATAGAGACATTTTTCTTTCGCTAATCACCGATGGGCGATTTTTTGTCTGATCTGTAACGTGACAGACAGTAAAATTTGTAATTTGCCGAGAAAGCCCTATGCCTCTTATGACAGTACCATTAGGTTCCTATCTCATTAGATAATTTGCAACTGGCCGAGGAATCGGATAATGGTTCCAAATGATGTGGTTGCAATTAAACATCTCTGGTGGCATTTAGGATGTAGATTGTATCCAGTCTGAAAATATAAAATATTAGTATTAATGTGCTGCATTGAGAATACTATCTCATTTTACTGAATGAATGAATGATGTTTTATGGCGCATCGACATCTAAGGTCATGTAGCGCGCATCTCATTTTACTAATGTACATATCCTTTCTGTTGACAGTTTGATGTTTGAAATTAAAGTTACATACATATTAAATATGTATTAAAACTAGTGATGGCAACGAATAGCAATTTTGCTATTCGAATATTCGATTGGGAAAGTATTCGAATATTCGAATATTCGATCATGATTCTGTCAAAAGATTCAAAACCTACTTTCTGTTTCAGTGTGACTTCTTCCGGGTATGGCCGTGTAAATATGGCGACGACTCAATCAGTTATTGTTATCATCCTCTGTACACATTGTATTTAACACCAGTCACCTCGCTATGCATAATTATAATTTTACATTCGACGTAACTGGTGTATGAATAGGACTGCATGCATGCATAGTAAACATACATTTTTATACATACATGCATGTATTACTTCCAGAGTGAATAAAGTATGTAAATAAAATATGGCCTGTGTTTCTTACACATATTTCCCATTGGAATTTACTGTGCCGAGGGATTGGGAAAGTCATAGATTAATTAAACAGTGTATCACTAGAATCCAGTCGGACATGCTATTTGTTGATGATATCTGACATGAGGCATCCGTATACATTATAGTTTGTGGCCATTATACAGAATTGTTATGAATGAAAAACACACCTGACATTTTAAAACTTTTAATTTGTGAATAACATTTCCTGTATTTAATTCATGCAATATTTATTCAGAAAATTATGTTTCAACTATGTATGTTCATGTACAACCTTATTCAAATTCGTATATCTCAAAAACTTTCAAAGAGTTCTTCAAGCTAAACTGCAGATAAAGAAGCCCAAACACAATGTCATACATAGAAATGTACAAATAAATAAGTCCATGATTGTCTACTTTCACCGGGTCGGAAAATCCCCATGAGCTCACTGTTTACAAGTCAACACATCTCTCCTCGATTTCACATAGGTGTTGAACTTTGTTCTTGTTCAGAAAAATGATGTTGTCAACAAGAGAACTCGATAATCTATTCCTTAGCTTGTTGATTAGGAGACCAGCGGCCGAGAAGATGCGTTCAGACGGGACTGACGTTGCTGGCACTGACAGTACTCTCCTGGCAACGTGAGCAATAGTCGGAAATTTCAGTTCATTTTTCCGCCACCACTCAAGGGGTTTCACATGGGGATCCATTTTCTCAAGCAGATAACTCATTAACTCATTCGATTGTTCCTTTTCGGGTGTCTCAAACACTAGAAAGTTCAACTTCCTACGCTTACTAGGCGTAGCTTCACAGTCACCACTAGTGTCACGTGAAGGCAGTTTCAGTGGTACATCATCAACGTAGCCTTCCAGTGTTTCCTCAGCGATCTGACGTTGTTGTTTGGTGAGAAACGGGAGACGTTTGTAGCGCGGATCTAGTAGAGACGCCAGCATAGGTGTTGACTTGGCGGCATCAAGCGACGACGGCTGAAATCGTCGCACAAGTTCACCACTGATGGTATCCTTCACGTTCACTATCAGACCACTATCGGCACTATCAATCTTCAAACAGTCATTCAGAAGCCCATGCACTATTGGAAATATGTCCGAACACGACACATCCATTTCTGAGCGAGTGAAGTATTTCCAAACGTGTGACTGAGCAGGCGGCATTTTTAGAATTTTAAGTTTTTGACAATATTTTTGACAATAACTTAACCATCAACATTTAATATGGACAATATCATGAAACTCGTACTTATATAATATGTTGACCTTTTGTAATATTGAGCAGTTAATTGAAAATTAACATGGGCGTGAATGTTGTTGCAAACTTCGTGTGATATTTCAAAGAAGTTTCTTGTCTAAACGTGTTTAAAACCATTTCAAAGACTACCGATATTAACCAAGCAACAATAATTGGCAAACAATTTTCTAATTTGTCTTTAATTACAATTATGTGTTAGAACTTTGTTATTTAAATGTTTATAAACAATAATTTGCAAACAAATTAATTATATTACCCCTTGATAACATTAAATCAAACACGACGTACCTACCGTATATACACCAATTTACTGTAATTATCCGATTACCCGGGAGAGTATCAATTTTTTAAATTTAAAACAGATGCAATTTCATAGCTTTCGTCACCAATACTAGCTGGATCGTCGGAGTATGATCGAAACTGTTGGTGCGAATTTAAGCCGAAAAAACAAACACAAGGTTGTGTGATCCCACTGTACAAACTAACCAACTTCCAATCTTGTAACAATGTGCCATATATTCTGTACAAACTAACCAACTTCCAATCTTGTAACAATGTGCCATATATTCTGTACAAACTAACCAACTGCCAATCTTGTAACAATGTGCCATATATTCTGTACAAACTAACCAACTTCCAATCTTGTGACAATGTGCCATATATTATGTACAAACTAACCAACTGCCAATCTTGTAACAATGTGCCATATAGTTTGTACAAACTAACCAACTGCCAATCTTGTAACAATGTGCCATATAGTCTGTACAAACTAACCAACTGCCAATCTTGTAACAATGTGCCATATAGTTTGTACAAACTAACCAACTGCCAATCTTGTAACAATGTGCCATAGATTCTGTACAAACTAACCAACTGCCAATCTTGTAACAATGTGCCATAGATTCTGTACAAACTAACCAACTGCCAATCTTGTAACAATGTGCCATAGATTCTGTACAAACTAACCAACTGCCAATCTTGTAACAATGTGCCATATATTCTGATAGAATGTATGACATAGTCGGACCCCCGTGACCGAATTGTTAGGTCGCTCACTTCAATGCAATTGCCCCTGACCGCTGTAGGTTCGAGTCTCACTGGGACCTCGCATTATTTCGTCTAAGTAAGCTATCCAGCTGGCTTGCGGAAGATCGATGGTTCTACCCGGGTGCCCCTCGGTGCCCGCAATACTGTTCGGAGGGCGTGATCTCCTGTCACATATAACAGCTGTGCGACCGTTTTATGACTAATATCTAAGCTGTTGGTAACATTATAAACCCCGGAAAGAAACAAAATAATGAATTGTTAGCTGTTCTGATAGAATGAAGTTCCGGATAATACGAGGAGGGTGGTGAAGAAGAATGATATTAAACCGATCACGAATGCCCATACCGTTTAGTTTAAACTGTATTTATTTTACAACGATTGCGAAGCAAGTTTTAACAACTTATATTAATCACTCGCGTTGTCGCGGATGAAAGCGTATATGTGGTCAGTCGTGTGGGAGGAAACCGGAGTACCCGGAATACCCGGAGAAAACCCACCTGTCCGATCTGGCGACCACCGTACCATCTCACATACTACCCGGGCAGAGGATCGAACCCGGATTGCATTGGTGAGAGGCGAGCGCGCTAACCACTGCGCTAATAGGACAGTCCATGCCGTTTAGATAAGTCTGTAGTATATCGAGTATAGTATGTCTTATTACTTAAATATGAATTGTAACCTATTTCTAGCCGCTACCTGTCTACCACAATACTGTCTACCACCCAAATTGATTCGCTGTGTTTTCCAGTCTGATAATACGTTTGCTGGTTTGATACGGTCACGTGCCCGTATCAAACGAGAACATTCCGTATCATAACTAGTCTTGAGACAATAACGCATGCGCACTCTGTGCTACTTTGTTTATTCCCCGTAGCGCCGTAGCATGTCATATTTGACAGATTACAGATGTTTGTAGTTTCATGGTAATATTTTAATCGTTTTCGTGCATCTAAATCAGTAATTGTGATTTATTCCTGATAAATGGATAACGGAGAGCATGATTTCATTATTAAATGTTCAAATTCATATCAAAGTAATACAGATGTTATTATGTGGCGAGTTTCATATCAGCCACGGTGAAGCATGCTACCTCGGGTCGATACCTATGCTGATATGAAAACTAGCCACGTAATAATGAACCCCTAAATATTATATCAAACAAAACATCTGTCCAAAATAATATTACACAGACTATAGTACTGTGTAGGATTTAAGTTTCTTCGACAATTTCCCTTCATCTGTACTCAATAATGTTAGAAGCTTAATAGGACGAGGTTGTAAATCTAAAATATACCTCACATCACTAATTAAACATCGCATTCAGTGATAAATAACGACTGATGATTTGAGTTAGCTTTCAGTTAAGTTAAATCGACATGAAAGATGAAGGGGTTTATGTTTTTTAAAGAGTATTTAATTATTGATGCGGGTTTCCAAACACATCAGTTTTTAGAAATAATTGTCTATAAAATTCTCATAAGTAAAACAATGTCAATTACTAATTTACTTTGCAATATATGTTAACAGTAAGCATTGTTGCCCGGTGGAACTGGACGTAGCTGCTCCTCCATACAGGTTAACAACAACTATCTTACTATATAGTGATCTAACTGGACGTAGCTGCTCCTGCATACAGGTTAACAACAACTATCTTACTATATAGTGATCTAACTTCGCGTTAGCTCAATTTCAACATAACTTCGCGTTAACTCAATTTCAACATGTATATCTCGGTTCCCTCCTTTATCGTACACCGTGGCTTATATTCAGTGTAATACAGCCATGTCATCAATTCGTATATACACACACGTGTATTAACACCTGGAATGATTGTGATTTTTTGAGAGAATAATCCTTAAAATGTGTAAATTAAACTTTAAAGTATGCATATTTCTATGAGAATTGGTACATAACGTTAACGATACTTAAAACAATTGATGATTTAAAAGAAGTCTCGTCGCAATTATAACGCTGTTTAAAACATAAATATAACGCTGATCTACATCGTGACGTCATGAAAATTTAGTGACATCGTGACAATCGGGCGCTGATACTTGGCGTCAACATGAATGTAGCATTGTTATCTATTAAAACGAGCACGTTATGGTAATATGATACACCCACACCAAACAAACAAAAACACACAAAAACACCCAACCAAACACACAAAAACACACAAAAGATAGCACGGCGCTTACACTCGGAATGTAGCAACGTTAGCTATTAAAACGAGCACGTTATGGTAATGTGATAGCACGGCGCTTACACTCGGAATGTAGCAACGTTAGCTATTAAAACGAGCACGTTATGGTAATGTGATAGCACGGCGCTTACACTCGGAATGTAGCAATGTTAGCTATTAAAACGAGCACGTTATGGTAATGTGAGAGCACGGCGCTTACACTCGGAATGTAGCTACGTTAGCTATTAAAACGAGCACGTTATGGTAATGTGATAGCACGGCGCTTACACTCGGAATGTAGCAATGTTAGCTATTAAAACGAGCACGTTATTGTAATGTGATAGCACGGCGCTTACACTCGGAATGTAGCAAAGTTAGCTATTAAAACGAGCACGTTATGGTAATGTTATAGCACGGCGCTTACACTCGGAATGTAGCAACGTTAGCTATTAAAACGAGCACGTTACGGTAATGTGATAGCACGGCGCTTACACTCGGAATGTAGCAACGTTAGCTACTAAAACGAGCACGTTATGGTAATGTTATAGCACGGCGCTTACACTCGGAATGTAGCAACGTTAGCTACTAAAACGAGCACGTTAAGGTAATGTGATAGCACGGCGCTTACACTCGGAATGTAGCAACGTTAGCTATTAAAACGAGCACGTTAAGGTAATGTGATAGCACGGCGCTTACACTCGGAATGTAGCAACGTTAGCTATTAAAACGAGCACGTTATGGTAATGTGATAGCACGGCGCTTATACTCGGAATGTAGCAACGTTAGCTACTAAAACGAGCACGTTATGGTAATGTTATAGCACGGCGCTTACACTCGGAATGTAGCAACGTTAGCTACTAAAACGAGCACGTTAAGGTAATGTGATAGCACGGCGCTTACACTCGGAATGTAGCAACGTTAGCTATTAAAACGAGCACGTTAAGGTAATGTGATAGCACGGCGCTTACACTCGGAATGTAGCAACGTTAGCTATTAAAACGAGCACGTTATGGTAATGTGATAGCACGGCGCTTATACTCGGAATGTAACAACGTTAGCTATTAAAACGAGCACGTTATGGTAATGTGATAGCACGGCGCTTACACTCGGAATGTAGCAATGTTAGCTATTAAAACGAGCACGTTATTGTAATGTGATAGCACGGCGCTTACACTCGGAATGTAGCAAAGTTAGCTATTAAAACGAGCACGTTATGGTAATGTTATAGCACGGCGCTTACACTCGGAATGTAGCAACGTTAGCTACTAAAACGAGCACGTTATGGTAATGTTATAGCACGGCGCTTACACTCGGAATGTAGCAACGTTAGCTACTAAAACGAGCACGTTAAGGTAATGTGATAGCACGGCGCTTACACTCGGAATGTAGCAACGTTAGCTATTAAAACGAGCACGTTAAGGTAATGTGATAGCACGGCGCTTACACTCGGAATGTAGCAACGTTAGCTATTAAAACGAGCACGTTAAGGTAATGTGATTGCACGGCGCTTACACTCGGAATGTAGCAACGTTAGCTATTAAAACGAGCACGTTAAGGTAATGTGATAGCACGGCGCTTACACTCGGAATGTAGCAACGTTAGCTATTAAAACGAGCACGTTACGGTAATGTGATAGCACGGCGCTTACACTCGGAATGTAGCAACGTTAGCTATTAAAACGAGCACGTTATGGTAATGTGATAGCACGGCGCTTATACTCGGAATGTAACAACGTTAGCTATTAAAACGAGCACGTTAAGGTAATGTGATAGCACGGCGCTTACACTCGGAATGTAGCAACGTTAGCTATTAAAACGAGCACGTTACGGTAATGTGATAGCACGGCGCTTACACTCGGAATGTAGCAACGTTAGCTATTAAAACGAGCACGTTATGGTAATGTGATAGCACGGCGCTTACACTCGGAATGTAGCAACGTTAGCTATTAAAACGAGCACGTTACGGTAATGTGATAGCACGGCGCTTACACTCGGAATGTAGCAATGTTAGCTATTAAAACGAGCACGTTACGGTAATGTGATAGCACGGCGCTTACACTCGGAATGTAGCAACGTTAGCTATTAAAACGAGCACGTTACGGTAATGTGATAGCACGGCGCTTACACTCGGAATGTAGCAATGTTAGCTATTAAAACGAGCACGTTACGGTAATGTGATAGCACGACGCTTACACTCGGAATGTAGCAATGTTAGCTATTAAAACGAGCACGTTACGGTAATGTGATAGCACGGCGCTTACACTCGGAATATAGCAACGTTAGCTATTAAAACGAGCACGTTAAGGTAATGTGATAGCACGGCGCTTACACTCGGAATGTAGCAACGTTAGCTATTAAAACGAGCACGTTAAGGTAATGTGATAGCACGGCGCTTCCACTCGGAATGTAGCAACGTTAGCTATTAAAACGAGCACGTTAAGGTAATGTGATAGCACGGCGCTTACACTCGGAATGTAGCAACGTTAGCTATTAAAACGAGCACGTTAAGGTAATATGATAGCACGGCGCTTACACTCGGAATGTAGCAACGTTAGCTATTAAAACGAGCACGTTACGGTAATGTGATAGCACGGCGCTTACACTCGGAATGTAGCAACGTTAGCTATTAAAACGAGCACGTTAAGGTAATGTGATAGCACGGCGCTTACACTCGGAATGTAGCAACGTTAGCTATTAAAACGAGCACGTTAAGGTAATGTGATAGCACGGCGCTTCCACTCGGAATGTAGCAACGTTAGCTATTAAAACGAGCACGTTAAGGTAATGTGATAGCACGGCGCTTACACTCGGAATGTAGCAACGTTAGCTATTAAAACGAGCACGTTAAGGTAATATGATAGCACGGCGCTTACACTCGGAATGTAGCAACGTTAGCTATTAAAACGAGCACGTTACGGTAATGTGATAGCACGGCGCTTACACTCGGAATGTAGCAACGTTAGCTATTAAAACGAGCACGTTACGGTAATGTGATAGCACGGCGCTTACACTCGGAATGTAGCAACGTTAGCTACTAAAACGAGCACGTTAAGGTAATGTGATAGCACGGCGCTTACACTCGGAATGTAGCAACGTTAGCTATTAAAACGAGCACGTTACGGTAATGTGATAGCACGGCGCTTACACTCGGAATGTAGCTACGTTAGCTACTAAAACGAGCACGTTAAGGTAATGTGATAGCACGGCGCTTACACTCGGAATGTAGCAACGTTAGCTACTAAAACGAGCACGTTAAGGTAATGTGATAGCACGGCGCTTACACTCGGAATGTAGCTACGTTAGCTACTAAAACGAGCACGTTACGGTAATGTGATAGCACGGCGCTTACACTCGGAATGTAGCAACGTTAGCTATTAAAACGAGCACGTTACGTTAATGTGATAGCACGGCGCTTATACTCGGAATGTAGCAACGTTAGCTATTAAAACGAGCACGTTACGGTAATGTGATAGCACGGCGCTTACACTCGGAATGTAGCAATGTTAGCTATTAAAACGAGCACGTTACGGTAATGTGATAGCACGACGCTTACACTCGGAATGTAGCAATGTTAGCTATTAAAACGAGCACGTTACGGTAATGTGATAGCACGGCGCTTACACTCGGAATATAGCAACGTTAGCTATTAAAACGAGCACGTTAAGGTAATGTGATAGCACGGCGCTTACACTCGGAATGTAGCAACGTTAGCTATTAAAACGAGCACGTTAAGGTAATGTGATAGCACGGCGCTTCCACTCGGAATGTAGCAACGTTAGCTATTAAAACGAGCACGTTAAGGTAATGTGATAGCACGGCGCTTACACTCGGAATGTAGCAACGTTAGCTATTAAAACGAGCACGTTAAGGTAATGTGATAGCACGGCGCTTCCACTCGGAATGTAGCAACGTTAGCTATTAAAACGAGCACGTTAAGGTAATGTGATAGCACGGCGCTTACACTCGGAATGTAGCAACGTTAGCTATTAAAACGAGCACGTTAAGGTAATATGATAGCACGGCGCTTACACTCGGAATGTAGCAACGTTAGCTATTAAAACGAGCACGTTACGGTAATGTGATAGCACGGCGCTTACACTCGGAATGTAGCAACGTTAGCTATTAAAACGAGCACGTTATGGTAATGTGATAGCACGGCGCTTATACTCGGAATGTAACAACGTTAGCTATTAAAACGAGCACGTTAAGGTAATGTGATAGCACGGCGCTTACACTCGGAATGTAGCAACGTTAGCTATTAAAACGAGCACGTTACGGTAATGTGATAGCACGGCGCTTACACTCGGAATGTAGCAACGTTAGCTATTAAAACGAGCACGTTAAGGTAATGTGATAGCACGGCGCTTACACTCGGAATGTAGCAACGTTAGCTATTAAAACGAGCACGTTACGGTAATGTGATAGCACGGCGCTTACACTCGGAATGTGATAGCACGGCGCTTACACTCGGAATGTGATAGCACGGCGCTTACACTCGGAATGTAGCAACGTTAG
This sequence comes from Archivesica marissinica, assembly GCA_014843695.1. Taxonomy (NCBI): domain Eukaryota; kingdom Metazoa; phylum Mollusca; class Bivalvia; order Venerida; family Vesicomyidae; genus Archivesica; species Archivesica marissinica. The sequence continues at coordinate 17,046,197 of CM026392.1, read as the reverse complement.
CTATTAAAACGAGCACGTTAAGGTAATGTGATAGCACGGCGCTTACACTCGGAATGTAGCAACGTTAGCTATTAAAACGAGCACGTTACGTTAATGTGATAGCACGGCGCTTATACTCGGAATGTAGCAACGTTAGCTATTAAAACGAGCACGTTACGGTAATGTGATAGCACGGCGCTTACACTCGGAATGTGATAGCACGGCGCTTACACTCGGAATGTGATAGCACGGCGCTTACACTCGGAATGTGATAGCACGGCGCTTACACTCGGAATGTGATAGCACGGCGCTTACACTCGGAATGTAGCAACGTTAGCTATTAAAACGAGCACGTTAAGGTAATGTGATAGCACGGCGCTTACACTCGGAATGTAGCAACGTTAGCTATTAAAACGAGCACGTTAAGGTAATGTGATAGCACGGCGCTTACACTCGGAATGTAGCTACGTTAGCTACTAAAACGAGCACGTTACGGTAATGTGATAACACGGCGCTTACACTCGGAATGTAGCAACGTTAGCTATTAAAACGAGCACGTTACGGTAATGTGATAGCACGGCGCTTACACTCGGAATGTAGAAACGTTAGCTATTAAAACGAGCACGTTACGGTAATGTGATAGCACGGCGCTTATACTCAGAATGTAGCAACGTTAGCTATTAAAACGAGCACGTTACGGTAATGTGATAGCACGGCGCTTACACTCGGAATGTGATAGCACGGCGCTTACACTCGGAATGTGATAGCACGGCGCTTACACTCGGAATGTGATAGCACGGCGCTTACACTCGGAATGTGATAGCACGGCGCTTACACTCGGAAT
>CM026392.1:17017392-17044374 GCA_014843695.1 Archivesica marissinica | reverse complement strand
GTAATGTGATAGCACGGCGCTTACACTCGGAATGTAGCAACGTTAGCTACTAAAACGAGCACGTTAAGGTAATGTGATAGCACGGCGCTTACACTCGGAATGTAGCTACGTTAGCTACTAAAACGAGCACGTTACGGTAATGTGATAGCACGGCGCTTACACTCGGAATGTAGCAACGTTAGCTATTAAAACGAGCACGTTACGTTAATGTGATAGCACGGCGCTTATACTCGGAATGTAGCAACGTTAGCTATTAAAACGAGCACGTTACGGTAATGTGATAGCACGGCGCTTACACTCGGAATGTAGCAATGTTAGCTATTAAAACGAGCACGTTACGGTAATGTGATAGCACGACGCTTACACTCGGAATGTAGCAATGTTAGCTATTAAAACGAGCACGTTACGGTAATGTGATAGCACGGCGCTTACACTCGGAATATAGCAACGTTAGCTATTAAAACGAGCACGTTAAGGTAATGTGATAGCACGGCGCTTACACTCGGAATGTAGCAACGTTAGCTATTAAAACGAGCACGTTAAGGTAATGTGATAGCACGGCGCTTCCACTCGGAATGTAGCAACGTTAGCTATTAAAACGAGCACGTTAAGGTAATGTGATAGCACGGCGCTTACACTCGGAATGTAGCAACGTTAGCTATTAAAACGAGCACGTTAAGGTAATATGATAGCACGGCGCTTACACTCGGAATGTAGCAACGTTAGCTATTAAAACGAGCACGTTACGGTAATGTGATAGCACGGCGCTTACACTCGGAATGTAGCAACGTTAGCTATTAAAACGAGCACGTTAAGGTAATGTGATAGCACGGCGCTTACACTCGGAATGTAGCAACGTTAGCTATTAAAACGAGCACGTTACGGTAATGTGATAGCACGGCGCTTACACTCGGAATGTAGCAACGTTAGCTATTAAAACGAGCACGTTATGGTAATGTGATAGCACGGCGCTTATACTCGGAATGTAACAACGTTAGCTATTAAAACGAGCACGTTAAGGTAATGTGATAGCACGGCGCTTACACTCGGAATGTAGCAACGTTAGCTATTAAAACGAGCACGTTACGGTAATGTGATAGCACGGCGCTTACACTCGGAATGTAGCAACGTTAGCTATTAAAACGAGCACGTTAAGGTAATGTGATAGCACGGCGCTTACACTCGGAATGTAGCAACGTTAGCTATTAAAACGAGCACGTTACGGTAATGTGATAGCACGGCGCTTACACTCGGAATGTGATAGCACGGCGCTTACACTCGGAATGTGATAGCACGGCGCTTACACTCGGAATGTAGCAACGTTAGCTATTAAAACGAGCACGTTAAGGTAATGTGATAGCACGGCGCTTACACTCGGAATGTAGCAACGTTAGCTATTAAAACGAGCACGTTACGTTAATGTGATAGCACGGCGCTTATACTCGGAATGTAGCAACGTTAGCTATTAAAACGAGCACGTTACGGTAATGTGATAGCACGGCGCTTACACTCGGAATGTGATAGCACGGCGCTTACACTCGGAATGTGATAGCACGGCGCTTACACTCGGAATGTGATAGCACGGCGCTTACACTCGGAATGTGATAGCACGGCGCTTACACTCGGAATGTAGCAACGTTAGCTATTAAAACGAGCACGTTAAGGTAATGTGATAGCACGGCGCTTACACTCGGAATGTAGCAACGTTAGCTATTAAAACGAGCACGTTAAGGTAATGTGATAGCACGGCGCTTACACTCGGAATGTAGCTACGTTAGCTACTAAAACGAGCACGTTACGGTAATGTGATAACACGGCGCTTACACTCGGAATGTAGCAACGTTAGCTATTAAAACGAGCACGTTACGGTAATGTGATAGCACGGCGCTTACACTCGGAATGTAGAAACGTTAGCTATTAAAACGAGCACGTTACGGTAATGTGATAGCACGGCGCTTATACTCAGAATGTAGCAACGTTAGCTATTAAAACGAGCACGTTACGGTAATGTGATAGCACGGCGCTTACACTCGGAATGTGATAGCACGGCGCTTACACTCGGAATGTGATAGCACGGCGCTTACACTCGGAATGTGATAGCACGGCGCTTACACTCGGAATGTGATAGCACGGCGCTTACACTCGGAATGTGATAGCACGGCGCTTACACTCGGAATGTGATAGCACGGCGCTTACACTCGGAATGTGATAGCACGGCGCTTACACTCGGAATGTGATAGCACGGCGCTTACACTCGGAATGTGATAGCACGGCGCTTACACTCGGAATGTGATAGCACGGCGCTTACACTCGGAATGTGATAGCACGGCGCTTACACTCGGAATGTGATAGCACGGCGCTTACACTCGGAATGTGATAGCACGGCGCTTACACTCGGAATGATTTCATACCATATAAACAAGTTTCATAACATAACATACTTGTTTCATAAAATATGGCATGAAATCACGTGTAAGATCCTATATTCCTGGCAATCATATTCACACACGTTCATACCTGCATATCCGATAGCAAGAGAATCAAATCATATATAATAATAACTAGTGTTACACGAGACATACATTATCTCCTCTCTATATCTTCTCATCACATTCCACTCATTTCCACTCTATTTAGTTTATACAAATTTATTTTAGCTCGATTGCGAAACAAGTTCTTACAACTTATATTTATTATTCTCGAGATCTCATTCCTGATGGAATCCATCTCTCGAGGGAGAGAGAAGAGACAACGTGGAATTTAAATGCTATTAAATACAAACTCTATTTGTGTCCCCCTCTTTCACCCACAATCCACTATGTAATGGTATTCATCGTTATTGATGAATATGTAGCCTAGTATTCGCTCCTTATTCTAGATTGTATTACTTTATATTAGATTCAATTACGATTGTTCTCAACTTTATAAAACAATGAGAGATAGCTGTCAGTGCTACTGCCTCGTGAATACTCTTTAACGAGGAAATGTCCTTTTAATTGGTTTCCTCGGTTTTTATCGTTGTTTACTTTGCACAACATCCCTTCAATTATCATCCGTCTTCTCATCTTATTATATTATTATTATTGAATAAATTATTAAATCTCGACAAATATCCTTCAGTATATCTAATAGATAATTTATTATGTTATGTTATATTTCGGGTTTCAGGCATGTCAAGTCAAATCAACGTTTGTATTGGCATAAACATGTACATGGCCATCGCCAAGAAACATGATTGACGGCTACATACAAAGTTTACAGAAAAGCATGATATATAATTATAAGGTAGGAGTAAGCATAGCAATAACATTTACGACATGTATTGTTGTTTAAATATTCAGTGTTTCACAAACCATTACACAACTTTACGACATGAATTGTTGTTTAACGATATAGTTGGTGTTCAGTGTTTCACAAATCATTACACAACTTTTTTTTATTAAAATAGCATCGACACAAGCGTGTTTTGTTTTTTAATTAAGTTTATTTAACGTCGCTACCGGTTGCCCATTTAAGCGACGGCCAGTTTACCTAACTTTCTTGGGCAGGCACCATTATGTAAACATAAACTGTTACAGATTAACTACAATTAATAAATTCTTATGTTATGTTATATTTCGGATTTTACGCCTGCATCAGCACCATTTTGGGTTATATCGCCGGCCGGCAGTTTACCTAACAACACCTTTCCTGGGCAGGCTCCAGCGGTTAACCAGTACTTGAGTGCACCAACCTCCGTAAGAAACTGCCAACTTTTTCATATAAATGAGACACGGCCTGAGCGGGGTTCGAACCCGTGACGATCAGTGAGATAATTTATTATAATCAGATCAAACATCTATTTCAACATCCGGCGTTGCATCACGCATGCCCATTACGAATTGTTTACATGCGTTTCTTGATAAACAATGTGCGTATACGACGGTTCTATTTTTATTCCATTGATTTCGTTTCCTTGCGAATGTTTGGATATTATTTTAAAGACACATTTATTGGAAATTATATTCTTTAAATATCTGGTACTTTTACTAAAATTACCACATTTACGCTTTCATCCGCGCAATCGAGAATGATTGATTAATATAAGTTAAAACTTGCTTCGCAATCGTTGTAAAATAAATAAAGTTTAAACATTTACTGAATGGCATCCTTTATTTTATGTTTTCCAATGAAATATAGAAGTTTATTAATGATATAACATGTGTTATTCCGCTGCTTTCAATCCGTGGAATACCACATTTTATTTCACTGATATATTTCTATATTTCATTGGAAAGCATAACAGAAACATAGTTACCATATTAATTGTAAGACGGGTCTGTAGCCCAGGGTAGCCCGCTGGACTGGTAATCCAGGGATCGCAGGCTCGATCCCCCCTCTGACCCTAATAAAATGAATAGTCTTTCAGATGGGACGTTAAACCGAGGTCTCGTGTCGGTGCTTTACACCGTGCACGTAAAAGAACCAGAGGAGACTCTGAAATGGGTCTCTGTCTGTATCATTGCACTATCCTCAAACAATCTAAAATGACTAATCTCTTCAGGAGGCGTCGCTCATATGGGCAACCGGTAGCGACGATAAATAAGCGTAAAACACACAATATTAATTGAACTTATTCTTGCCGTCTCATTACGATAGATTGAAAGATAATATCAACACACACAAAAAATAAAAAACATAATTATCACAGATTACTATAAATACACAGATAGTGTGTGTATATAATTATAGTATCATAAAAAAATAGTATGTATTAACGAACAATTATTTCACTCATATTTGTTTGTGATTATAAATATGTATATATGATTATACTGTTTATTATTTTAGCCAAAGGCATGTACTATGTCGATTTGCTAAATAAACGTTGTTGTTTTTAACATTCTGGTTATTATATTTAAGAACCATACAGGCATGCGGTGTATATGTAAATTCTGTCTAACAATGCGCACGTGTAACAACCGGTCTCCGTGTAGCTGAAGTGGTTAATTAGAAAATAACACAACACACACGAACCAAACGTTCTCAAAAGCGTAACACATGGTTTAAGTTTATATCGTGTATCCCTCTCAAGAAGTGGTACATATTTCGGTTTAGCGCCAGTTCAAATAGACAATTATACATCTATAGCAATAACTATAATCGCAAAGAAGAGAACACACACAAACCATACACAATAAGTAACAGGTAAAGCCAACAAATACCGCCCCGCATTGCATTAACAGTCGGATCTGTAGTCCAGTGGTTAACACGATGGACTGGTAATTCAGGGATCGCAGGTTAATTTATACAAATTTAGCTTAGCTCGATTGCGAAACAAGTTCTTTCAACTTATATTAATCACTCTCGAGACCTCATTCCTGATGGAATCCATCGCCATGAAGGAGAGAGAATGGACAATGTGGACTTTAAATGCCCTGCATAAGGGTACAATCGTAACGGCTCCAGTGTGGCTCGAACTCCGGGCCTTTCGTACATGAAGCGAATGCGCTACCACTGCGCTATCACGACTCTTCGCAGGTTCGATCCAACGTCTGGCCCTAATAAAATTAACAGACTTTCAGGTGGACTTTAACCCGAGATCTCATGTCGTTGCTTTACACCGGTCACGTAAAAGAACCAGAGGAGACACTGGAATGGGTCTCTGTCTGTATCATTGCACTATCAACAATCTAAAATGACTAATCTCTTCAGGATGCGTCGCTCATATGGGCCACCGGTAGCGACGATTAATAAACGTAACATACATAAACACCGCCGCGGATCACTACGTGGCTCTACAACGTGGCTCTACAACGTGGCTCTACAACATGGCTCTACAACGTGGCTCTACACCGTGGCTCTACAACGTGGCTCTACAACGTGGCTCTACAACATGGCTCTACAATGTGGCTCTACAACGTGGCTCTACAACATGGCTCTACAACGTGGCTCTAAAACATGGCTCTACAACGTGGCTCGACAACGTGGCGCTACAACGTGGCGCTACAACGTGGCTCTACAACGTGGTGCTACAACATGGCTCTACAACGTGGCTCTACAACGTGGCTCTACAACGTGGCTCTACACCGTGGCTCTACAACGTGGCTCTACAACATGGCTCTACAACGTGGCGCTACAACGTGGCGCTACAAGGTGGCTCTACAACGTGGCGCTACAACGTGACTCTACAACGTGGCGCTACAACGTGGCTCTACAACGTGGCTCTACAACGTGGCTCTACAACGTGGCTCTACAACGTGGCTCTACAACGTGGCTCTACAACGTGGCTCTACAACATGGCTCTACAACATGGCTCTACAACGTGGCGCTACAACGTGGCGCTACAACGTGGCTCTACACCGTGGCTCTACAACATGGCTCTACAACGTGGCTCTACAACGTGGCTCTACAACGTGGTTCAACAACGTGGCACTACAACGTGGCTCTGCAACGTGGTTCTACAACGTGACTCTACAACGTGGCTCTACAACGTGGCTCTACAACATGGCTCTACAACGTGGCTCTACAACATGGCTCTACAACGTGGCTCTACAACGTGGCTCTACAACGTGGCAATAAGACTTGTGGAAGTCGTGATAGCGCAGTGGATGCGCGTTCGCTTCAGTTGCGAAAGGTCCGGAGTTCGAGCCCCGATGGAGCCGTTGCGAGTGTGCCCTTAGGCAAGGCTTTTAAATTCCACGTTGCCAAGTTATTACATGCACAAGAGACCCTATTTAGAATCGTTTGGATTACCATTTCAAAGTGTAACGTGTCTCTCATTGTCGCCATGTTGTAACAAAATGAGTTAACGTATGCTAGGTGTCGCTATTCCCTTAATGTCATATCTGAGTAATGTATACATTTATATATACCGCACAAGTAGTGTGTGTGGGCGGGTCTTTAAGACTGCAATACTTGCATAGGTCATATGGTCACTCTCAAGCTAATAACGGTGGAGGAAAACTCTTCCACACGCCAGACATTAAAGAAAGATATGCGTTTGCTTAGTTTAGTTATTGACTAATACATCACGCGCCAATCGTATGTATTTTACATATATACATGTAGCACAATAAATGTTGAAATAAGTCATACCAATTGTAATATTGATGAACATGTCATGGATGTTGTTTCTGCTAGTATATTATAACAGATTGAAACACATACTGACATCACCCGAATCACTGTTTATTGATTCCCTACTGTCAGGTTTATTATGACAATTTAACAATATGTGAGGTTCACACACTATGTGCACGTGAGTCGTATGCTATAACGGACAGGAACTTGTTCATTGACTTCCTCCCCAAATACAGGGTGTCATGCCTTGTGTGTTTTACGTGTATGTATTGTCACTACCGGTTGCGTGTTTTCGGAGCGTTTTCAGCGTGGCTTTTGTCTGCCCCGAATAGGCGCCGCTTTTCCCAAAATTCGCTCCTTCTAAATGTCTAATGACGTCATTTCCACCATTTGGTTTAAACATATTTATTCCACTATATACATTCACAAAACAATACATACACGATCAATAATCAAGGAATAGGAATGATTAAACAAACAATCAAAATGAAATTCAATTTAGAAGTATACGAAACTACCAGACTACAAAGACCATACTCGTCAAACAAACATATGGAACGCTATCACCAAGACAACAAACAACATATCACCCGCATCTAGCTGTTCTCGTAACTGGGATAGTACGAGCCTCAACGTGAGTGCATGCTTAGACATCGCCATTTTGAATTTATGACCGAAATCCGCCAGCGTATAATAATAAAAGCTGCTAGTAATATTCGCCTACATGGAAACGACTTTCATCGCACGTACGCGCCGACAAAAGTAGCATTGACATGGAACCGGGCTTAAACAGCGAAAACTGAAACTACTGAACGTCAAAAGAGAAAGTAGGACGATTTCGGGGAAGGTTGTTGACTAGCACTTTCTGTGTTAATTATGTTGTTTGTTCTATTGATATGTGCCAAGTACACGTCATAACATTAGTTAGACCGACTCCGTGGTAGAGTGGTCAATGTCGCTGACTTGTATGCCACTGTAACCTATCATCACTGATGGTCACGGGTTCGAGCCGCGCTTAGACCGTGCCTCTTTAATAAAAAAGCTTGTAGTTTCTTATGGAGGTTGGTGCACCAAGTACTGGTTAACCGCTGGAGCCTGCCCATGAAAGGCGGTGTTAGGCAAACTCCCTGCCCCGGTCGCTCAAATGGGCAACCGGTAGCGACGTTAAATAAACTTAAATTTAAAAACAAAACCTTATAATGTGTCTAGCAGAACACATGAGCAAACCAGATATGTTCTAATGATATAATTCCATTAAGTGCTACACATTCTGAAAATCACACTGTAAATAAAATTGTGTATCTAGAAAAGCTCAACCGATCTTCGTTCATTATTATTTGGACAACACGTCTGTTAGCGGAAAGAAGTTTAATCTAATAGCGCATTAGGTACGTGCAGGTATAACAGAGAATACCAGTGTGTAGTGCACAGCTTACACGTGTCATAGATCCCAGGGGTAGACACTGGAATGTAGCTTAAATTGAAATACTGATTGCATACAGAATATATCGAGAGAAGAGACTAATATCCAACGGGTATTAGTTTAAACATATTTTATTGCCAATATTAAAGTGCCTATACAATATAATACATCATAACAAACTACAGCATAAATAATGGCAAGTGAGTCGGGTCACAAGTTCTCAAAACATTAGATTCGACCCTTCCCAACGGGTATTGTATTCACCTGGTCTGCCCCCGATTGTCGCTGGCACAAAATCGTGTGTGAGTGACATTCGGAGATATGAAAACCGAACACACACTGAGATTACAGCAGCCCTCATAGCCCTTATAATAATTGCGATAGGCCAAAATCATCACTTTTAGAAGATGTTTATTTTAATCGTTTTAGAATGCATTTATTGGGTGGCGACATTAAATAAATGTATACAACAACAAGTCTTTGACTAATATGGAAATTATAAACCACTGGTAGCAGTTTGACTTCACGTGTCGATAAACTGTTAAATAATGAGGTATCTATCACAACAACACGTACACGATCAGTGAACATGTTATGTTATGTTATATTTCGGGTTTTACGCCTGCATCAGCACCATTTAGGGCTATATCGCCTAAAAACATCTTTCCTGGGCAGGCTCCAGCGGTTAACCAGTACGTGGGTGCACCAACCTCCGTAAGAAACTGCCAACTTTTTCATATAAATGAGACACGGCCTGAGCGGGGCTCGAACCCGTGATCACCAGTGATGATAGGTTACAGTGGTATACAAGTCAGCGACCTTAACCACTCGATGACGGAGGTGGACCAGTGAAAATGTACTAGATATATATTCATTCGATATTATTCCAGGAATCCATGCCACTTCAACAGAATTACCAAAAAACCCAAACAATATTCGAAGATAAAAAGTATTGAGTTGCATAAATAGTTTGTTTTCAATGTAGCTTGTAACTGTATAATGTATATGTCGTTGTGACGGGAATTAGCATGGGTTCGTCTCGTATACTCTACATTATTCAATTCTAGTGTAGGGGCTGTGTTCTGAAACAGTTCGTCAACTCGCGTAGTATTAACATTTGAGTTCCTGTTCACACCGTAAGTTTCGTTTCGGTAAGGTGTACTCTCGGGATCCGAGATTATAGTTACATCAATGTTCGAGATTTTGTTATGCGAGGCTTGAAATTCTTGTCACAATGTTGCATATCTGTTAAATGGTTTGTCGTGTTCTTTGTTTTTGTAATTACATGTATATAGTTTACTTACGTGATATCACACTGTTTGTTCGTATTCGGTAATAGTTGTAATATTATAAATGTATCTGTATTATACATGTATGTGATAGCTCTCCTATACTGGAGGATAATACAGAATATATATATATCGAGTGTTTTACGTTGCTACCGGGGTCCGCCTCCGTGGTCGAGTGGTTAAGGTCGCTGACTTGTATACCACTGTAACCTAGCATCACTGATGGTCACGGGTTCGAGCCCCGCTCAGGCCGTGTCTCATTTATATGAAAAAGTTGGCAGTTTCTTACGGAGGTTGGTGCACCCAAGTACTGGTTAACCGCTGGAGCCTGCCCATGAAAGGTGTTGTTAAGTAAACTGCCCGCCGGCGATATAGCCCAAAATGGTGCTGATGCAGGCGTAAAACCCGAAATATAACATAACATAACATAACGTTGCTACCGGTTGGCCATATGAGCGACGCCTCCTGAAGAGATTAATCATTTTAGATTTTTGGAGGATAATGGTACAGACAGAGACCCATTCCAGAGTCTCCTCTGGTTCTTTTACGTGCACGGTGTAAAGCACCGACACGAGACCTCGGTTTAACGTCCCATCTTAAAGACTGTTAATTATATTAGGGTCAGACGGGGGATCGAACCTGCGATCACTGGAGTACCAATCCAGCGTGGTACCACTGGACTACAGATCCGTCTGTCTAATTTCGAGACTTACATTGACTTGTATATATTCCAACGAAAAAGAAAGTGTGCACTTGGCTTGGTTAGGGGGAGAAGTTTATAGTTATATAGATCTATAGAAGCCAAATATAGACACAGTTGGTATCAAAAATGTGCAAACATGTATTGCTTACACAATGTTTTACTTTTAATTGAAAATTGATAATAATCAGAACATTGTTTTACATGTGAATATAAGTGTACACGTTTCCTCTAACCAAGTGAATACTTTCTTTTTCGTGTGAGTATATGTACAGACAACAGGCACATTATAATACGATTCAGTTAAAAGCATTCAACCTTTCAGAAGCTAGCTCGTGAATTGGTATTGATCTGTTTCATACTACAACGACATTCACGGTGTATATTTAAATATGACCGTAGAAATCATGGCAATTGACAATGTCAGTTTCCATAAGCACATTGAACTTATCAATATGGACAACGACGATGAATATGATGGCGATGAATATGAAGAAGATGATGAAGAAGATACAATAGATTGATATATTATTTTATTCCCACCTCCATAACGGGAGAGTAGCACGTGCACATGATATACAACATGTGCATACACTGTGTGGCAATTGCGCGTGACGTGTGGGCGTGTACGCGAGAGTGGCGTAGAGAGCTTGCGATGTGAGCATACTAGAATTATTAAATGCTAGACATGTTTCTTGCTGAGTTAAATATATTCATAATATCATCTGTATATAATAATTGGTTTACCAAGGTTGTTACAACTTGTTGTCCAACCCATTCTGCTTTTTGTCTTTGCTTTGTCGTGATTATCTATGTAATGTAAATGTCAACTAACAAATAAAATATGATTAAACTGAACATTAGTTGTATATGTACATTAAATATGAATAGGTGAATTAAAACATTTAAACAACATAATCGCGCACTCATCATTTGAAGCAATTATCTTAGTAAACCTTGTTTGGTATTTGTAACATAATACATTGACATTTCAAGCAACATTTAATAATTCGTTAGGGATTACGTCTAACATAATATTATTTCTATATTTGTATTACGTAATTATTTATACCAACACTATATATCTCGTGCTGCATTCCATTTGTGTAATGCATTACATTCATGACGTAACCATATTGATACTATAGCACGGCCTAGAGTCGAAGGCGTGGTTAATATTATTCCGAATAATTAAATGTAATATTTTCGATTCTGTATTGAAATACATATTTCCGTCGCAATTTAAATATTGAAGTTCTGAACTATAAATTTATACTAGCGGGTCCAATGGGTGTGGTTGGTGTGGTGGGTGAGGGACCGGGCGCACAGTTTATTAAACACACTACGGTATGCTAGCAGTTAGTTATACAACATGGTTTAATCATGTTTTATTTGCTATTTTACATATAATATAATACATATAGACTTAACATTCATTATACATATACATATATAGTACATATAGACTTAACATTCATTATACATATACATATATAGTACATATAGACTTAACATTCATTATACATATACATATATAGTACATATAGACTTAACATTCATTATACATACATATATGTACATATAGAATTAACATTCATTATACATATACATATATAGTACATATAGACTTAACATTCATTATACATATACATATATAGTACATATAGACTTAACATTCATTATACATATACATATATAGTACATATAGACTTAACATTCATTATACATATACATATATAGTACATATAGACTTAACATTCATTATACATATACATATATAGTACATATAGAATTAACATTCATTATACATATACATATATAGTACATATAGACTTAACATTCATTATACATATACATATATAGTACATATAGACTTAACATTCATTATACATATACTATATAGTACATATAGAATTAACATTCATTATACATATACATATATAGTACATATAGAATTAACATTCATTATACATATACATATATAGTACATATAGAATTAACATTCATTATACATATACATATATAGTACATATAGACTTAACATTCATTATACATATACATATATAGTACATATAGAATTAACATTCATTATACATATACATATATAGTACATATAGACTTACATATAATATAGTACATATAGACTTACATATATAGTACATATAGACTTACATATATAGTACATATAGACTTACATATATAGTACATATAGACTTACATATATAGTACATATAGACTTACATATATAGTACATATAGACTTACATATATAGTACATAAGACTTACATATATAGTACATATAGACTTACATATATAGTACATATAGACTTACATATATAGTACATATAGACTTACATATATAGTACATATAGACTTACATATATAGTACATATAGACTTACATATATAGTACATATAGACTTACATATATAGTACATATAGACTTACATATATAGTACATATAGACTTACATATATAGTACATATAGACTTACATATATAGTACATATAGACTTACATATATAGTACATATAGACTTACATATATAGTACATATAGACTTACATATATAGTACATATAGACTTACATATATAGTACATATAGACTTACATATATAGTACATATAGACTTACATATATAGTACATATAGACTTACATATATAGTACATATAGACTTACATATATAGTACATATAGAATTACATATATAGTACATATAGACTTACATATATAGTACATATAGAATTACATATATAGTACATATAGACTTACATATATAGTACATATAGAATTACATATATAGTACATATAGAATTACATATATAGTACATATAGAATTAACATTCATTATACATATACATATATAGTACATATAGAATTAACATTCATTATACATATACATATATAGTACATATAGACTTAACATTCATTATACATATACATATATAGTACATATAGACTTACATTCATTATACATATACATATATAGTACATATAGAATTAACATTCATTATACATATACATATATAGTACATATAGAATTAACATTCATATACATATAATATATAGTACATATAGAATTAACATTCATTATACATAACATATATAGTACATATAGAATAACATTCATTATACATATACATATATAGTACATATAGAATTAACATTCATTATACATATACATATATAGTACATATAGAATTAACATTCATTATACATATACATATATAGTACATATAGAATTAACATTCATTATACATATACATATATAGTACATATAGAATTAACATTCATTATACATATACATATATAGTACATATAGAATTAACATTCATTATACATATACATATATAGTACATATAGAATTAACATTCATTATACATATACATATATAGTACATATAGAATTAACATTCATTATACATATACATATATAGTACATATAGACTTAACATTCATTATACATATACATATATAGTACATATAGAATTAACATTCATTATACATATACATATATAGTACATATAGACTTAACATCATTATACATATACATATATAGTACATATAGACTTACATATATAGTACATATAGACTTACATATATAGTACATATAGACTTACATATATAGTACATATAGACTTAATATATAGTACATATAGACTTACATATATAGTACATATAGACTTACATATATAGTACATATAGACTTACATATATAGTACATATAGACTTACATATATAGTACATATAGAATTACATATATAGTACATATAGACTTACATATATAGTACATATAGAATTACATATATAGTACATATAGACTTACATATATAGTACATATAGAATTACATATATAGTACATATAGACTTACATATATAGTACATATAGAATTACATATATAGTACATATAGAATTACATATATAGTACATATAGACTTACATATATAGTACATATAGAATTACATATATAGTACATATAGAATTACATATATAGTACATATAGAATTAACATTCATTATACATATACATATATAGTACATATAGAATTAACATTCATTATACATATACATATATAGTACATATAGAATTAACATTCATTATACATATACATATATAGTACATATAGAATTAACATTCATTATACATATACATATATAGTACATATAGACTTAACATTCATTATATGTGATATTTTACATATATAGTACATATAGACTTAACATTCATTATATGTGATATTTTACATATATAGTACATATAGACTTAACATTCATTATATGTGATATTTTACATATATAGTACATATAGAATTAACATTCATTATATGTGATATTTTACATATATAGTACATATAGAATTAACATTCATTATATGTGATATTTTACATATATAGTACATATAGAATTAACATTCATTATATGTGATATTTTACATATATAGTACATATAGAATTAACATTCATTATATGTGATATTTTACATATATAGTACATATAGAATTAACATTCATTATATGTGATATTTTACATATATAGTACATATAGAATTAACATTCATTATATGTGATATTTACATATATAGTACATATAGACTTAACATTCATTATACTATTTACATATATAGTACATATAGACTTAACATTCATTATATGTGATATTTTACATATATAGTACATATAGAATTAACATTCATTATATGTGATATTTTACATATATAGTACATATAGAATTAACATTCATTATACATGACAAAATGGGTTGGGCAACAAGTTCTATCAACATTAGTAAACTGCCCTCCCCAACATTAGCCATATCGTAACTAGCAGTTATTTATACAGCATTAGCCATATAGTAACTAGCAGTTATTTATACAGCATTAGCCATATCGTAACTAGCAGTTATTTATACAGCATTAGCCATATAGTAACTAGCAGTTATTTATGCAACATTAGCCGTATAGTAACTAGCAGTTATTTATACAGCATTAGCCATATCGTAACTAGCAGTTATTTATGCAACATTAGCCATATCGTAACTAGCAGTTATTTATGCAACATTAGCCATATCGTAACTAGCAGTTATTTATGCAACATTAGCCATATCGTAACTAGCAGTTATTTATGCAACATTAGCCATATCGTAACTAGCAGTTATTTATGCAACATTAGCCATATCGTAACTAGCAGTTATTTATGCAACATTAGCCATATCGTAACTAGCAGTTATTTATGCAACATTAGCCATATCGTAACTAGCAGTTATTTATGCAACATTAGCCATATCGTAACTAGCAGTTATTTATGCAACATTAGCCATATCGTAACTAGCAGTTATTTATGCAACATTAGCCATATCGTAACTAGCAGTTATTTATGCAACATTAGCCATATCGTAACTAGCAGTTATTTATGCAACATTAGCCATATCGTAACTAGCAGTTATTTATGCAACATTAGCCATATCGTAACTAGCAGATATTTATGCAACATTAGCCATATCGTAACTAGCAGTTATTTATGCAACATTAGCCATATCGTAACTAGCAGTTATTTATGGATTTAGATGTAACGATGTTGAAGTAAATCTCCACGCACGTCATACTAATGCTAAGATACACAATTTGAAAGTGCAGCTATGACATGCTAGGTAAGTTAAGCGTGTTCTTTGATACAGCATCAGTGAAGTATGTGCTTGTGTATTTCAGCTAATAATGTGCGTGTGTGTTTTCCGTTTATTTATCGTCGCTACCGGTTGCCCATATGAGCGACGCCTCCTGAAGAGATTAGTCATTTTAGATTTTTGGAGGATAGTGCAATGATACAGACAGAGACCCATTCCAGAGTCTCCTCTGGTTCTTTTACGTGCACGGTGTAAAGCACCGACACTAGACCTCGGTTTAATGTTCCATTTAAAAATTACTGTTAATTTTATTTGGGTCAGACGCTGGAACCTGGAAGTCGTGGTATCGCGTTCACTTCACGTGTCGATATGCCCGGAGTTCGCGCCCAGTTGTAGCTATTACGAGTGCCCGTATGCAAGGCACTTAAATTCCACAATACCTCTTCTCTCTCCCTCATGTCAATGTATTCCATCAGGAACGAGGTCGCGAGAGCGATTAATCTAGATTTGGTAAAACCTTGTTTCGCAATCGAGATCAAATAAAGTTCTATAAAACCAGTCATGCTAATCATAAACCGTACTCTCAGAATCCTAGATACCATTAATTCTGCATTTTGTATGAAACCGTACTCTCAGAATCCTAGATACCATTAATTCTGCATTTTGTATGAAACCGTACTCTCAGAATCCTAGATACCATTAATTCTGCATTTTGTATGAAACCGTACTCTCAGAATCCTAGATACCATTAATTCTGCATTTTGTATGAAACCGTACTCTCAGAATCCTAGATACCATTAATTCTGCATTTTGTATGAAACCGTACTCTCAGAATCCTAGATACCATTAATTCTGCATTTTGTATGAAACCGTACTCTCAGAATCCTAGATACCATTAATTCTGCATTTTGTATGAAACCGTACTCTCAGAATCCTATATACCATTAATTCTGCATTTTGTATGAAACCGTACTCTCAGAATCCTAGATACCATTAATTCTGCATTTTGTATGAAACCGTACTCTCAGAATCCTAGATACCATTAATTCTGCATTTTGTATGAAACCGTACTCTCAGAATCCTATATACCATTAATTCTGCATTTTGTATGAAACCGTACTCTCAGAATCCTAGATACCATTAATTCTGCATTTTGTATGAAACCGTACTCTCAGAATCCTAGATACCATTAATTCTGCATTTTGTATGAAACCGTACTCTCAGAATCCTAGATACCATTAATTCTGCATTTTGTATGAAACCGTACTCTCAGAATCCTATATACCATTAATTCTGCATTTTGTATGAAACCGTACTCTCAGAATCCTAGATACCATTAATTCTGCATTTTGTATGAAACCGTACTCTCAGAATCCTAGATACCATTAATTCTGCATTTTGTATGAAACCGTACACTCAGAATCCTAGATATCATTAATTCTGCATTTTGTATGAAACCGTACTCTCAGAATCCTATATACCATTAATTCTGCATTTTGTATGAAACCGTACTCTCAGAATCCTATATACCATTAATTATGTGTTGATTAATTTTGAAACACTAAACGTCAACATCAACCCGATATACTGTTACTATGTTAACTCAAGTTAGAATTAATCTCATATCTTTTTTTAAAAAACCATTAATCCCAGTAGAAACTCATCTCTTGTTTCTTAACAATGCCACTGTTGTGCATCAATAGTGAGCTAGTGGCATATATTCATTACAAATATGTTTGGGTTTCAGTTGCCAATGCAATTTAGTCTGTTAGCAAGTACAACGCATCAACAACGCCCCAACAACACATCAACAACACACCAACAACACACCAACAACACATCAACAACACACTAACAACAACCTACCAAAAACACATCAACAACGCATCAACAACACATCAACAACACATCAACAACACATCAACAACACATCAACAGCCTACCAACAACACATCAACAACACATCAACAACGCATCAACAACACATCAACAACACACCAACAACACATCAACAACACATCAACAACGCATCAACAACACACCAACAACCTACCAACAACACATCAACAACGCATCAACAACAAATCAACAACCTACCAACAACACATCAACAACGCATCAACAACGCATCAACAACACACCAACAACACATCAACAACGCACGAACAACACATCAACAACGCATCAACAACACATCAACAACCTACCAACAACACATCAACAACACATCAACAGCCTACCAACAACACATCAACAACACATCAACAACACACCAACAACATATCAACAACGCATCAACAACACATCAACAACGCACCAACAACGCATCAACAACACACCAACAACACATCAACAACGCATCAACAACACATCAACAACCTACTAACAACACATCAACAACCTACCAACAACACATCAACAACACACCAACAACACACCAACAACACATCAACAACACACCAACAACGCATCAACAACACATCAACAACGCATCAACAACGCACCAACAACACATCAACAACACACCAACAACACACCAACAACACACCAACAACACACCAACAACGCATCAACAACACACCAACAACACATCAACAACACACCAACAACACATCAACAACGCACCAACAACACATCAACAACACACCAACAACACACCAACAACGCATCAATAACACATCAACAACGCATCAACAACGCATCAACAACACATCAACAACACATCAACAACACACCAACAACGCATCAATAACAAATCAACAACCTACCAACAACGCATCAATAACACATCAACAACACACCAACAACGCATCAACAACACACCAACAACACATCAACAACACACCAACAACACATCAACAACGCACCAACAACACATCAACAACACACCAACAACACACCAACAACGCATCAATAACACATCAACAACGCATCAACAACGCATCAACAACACATCAACAACACATCAACAACACACCAACAACGCATCAATAACAAATCAACAACCTACCAACAACGCATCAATAACACATCAACAACACATCAACAACACATCAACAACCTACCAACAACGCACCAACAACACACCAACAACACACCAACAACACATCAACAACACACCAACAACGCATCAACAACACATCAACAACACATCAAAACACATCAACAACCTACCAACAACGCACCAACAAACACCAACAACACACCAACAACACATCAACAACACACCAACAACGCATCAACAACACATCAACAACGCATCAACAACACATCAACAACCTACCAACAACACATCAACAACACATCAACAGCCTACCAACAACACATCAACAACACATCAACAACACACCAACAACATATCAACAACGCATCAACAACACATCAACAACGCACCAACAACGCATCAACAACACACCAACAACACATCAACAACGCATCAACAACACATCAACAACCTACTAACAACACATCAACAACCTACCAACAACGCATCAACAACGCATCAACAACACATCAACAACACATCAACAACACACCAACAACGCATCAATAACAAATCAACAACCTACCAACAACGCATCAATAACACATCAACAACACATCAACAACACATCAACAACCTACCAACAACGCACCAACAACACACCAACAACACACCAACAACACATCAACAACACACCAACAACGCATCAACAACACATCAACAACACATCAACAACGCACCAACAACACATCAACAACACACCAACAACACACCAACAACGCATCAATAACACATCAACAACGCATCAACAACGCATCAACAACACATCAACAACACATCAACAACACACCAACAACGCATCAATAACAAATCAACAACCTACCAACAACGCATCAATAACACATCAACAACACATCAACAACACATCAACAACCTACCAACAACGCACCAACAACACACCAACAACACACCAACAACACATCAACAACACACCAACAACGCATCAACAACACATCAACAACACATCAACAACGCACCAACAACACATCAACAACACACCAACAACACACCAACAACGCATCAATAACACATCAACAACGCATCAACAACGCATCAACAACACATCAACAACACATCAACAACACACCAACAACGCATCAATAACACATCAACAACGCATCAACAACGCATCAACAACACATCAACAACGCACCAACAACGCACCAACAACACATCAACAACACACCAACAACACATCAACAACGCACCAACAACACATCAACAACACACCAACAACACACCAACAACGCATCAATAACACATCAACAACGCATCAACAACGCATCAACAACACATCAACAACACATTAACAACACACCAACAACGCATCAATAACACATCAACAACACACCAACAACGCATCAATAACACATCAACAACACATCAACAACACACCAACAACGCACCAACAACACATCAACAACACACCAACAACGAATCAACAACGCATCAACAATGCATCAACAACGCACCAACAACACATCAACAACACATCAACAACGCATCAACAACGCACCAACAACACATCAACAACGCACCAACAACACAACAACAACACATCATCAACGCATCAACAACGCATCAACAACACATCAATAACGCATCAACAACGCATCAACAACACATCAACAACCTACTAACAACACATCAACACATCAAAACACATCAACAACGCATCAACAACACATCAGCAACACATCAACAACGCAACAACAACGCATCAACACATCAAAACACATCAAAACACATCAAAACACATCAAGAACGCACCAACAACACATCAACAACACATCAACAACGCATCAACAACGCATCAACAACGCATCAACAAAACATCAACAACACACCAACAACGCATCAACAACACATCAACAACGCATCAACAACACATCAACACATCAACAACGCATCAACAACACATCAACAACACATCAACAACACACCAACAACACACCAACAACACATCAACAACACACCAACAACACACCAACAACACATCAACAACACACCAACAAAACATCAACAACACACCAACAACGCATCAACAACACATCAACAACGCATCAACAACACATCAACACATCAACAACGTATCAACAACGCATCAAAAACGCATCAACAACACATCAACACATCAACAACGCATCAACAACGCATCAACAACACATCAACAACACACCAACAACGCATCAACAACGCATCAACAACACATCAACAACGCATCAACAACGCATCAACAACACATCAACAACACACAAACAACACATCAACAACACATCAACAACGCATCAACAACGCATCAACAACGTATCAACAACACATCAACACATCAACAACGCATCAACAACACATCAACACATCAACAACGCATCAACAACGCATAAACAACGCATCAACAACACATCAACAACGCATCAACAACGCATCAACAACGCATCAACAACACATCAACACATCAACAACGCATCAACAACACATCAACACATCAACAACGCATCAACAACGCATCAACAACACATCAACAACACACCAACAACGCATCAACAACACATCAACAACGCATCAACAACACATCAACACATCAACAACGCATCAACAACGCATCAATAACACATCAACAACACACCAACAACGCATCAACAACGCATCAACAACGCATCAACAACGCATCAACAATGCATCAACAACGCATCAACAACACATCAACAACACATCAACAACACACCAACAACGCATCAACAACACACCAACAACACACCAACAACATATCAACAACACACCAACAACACACCAACAACACATCAACAACACATCAACAACACATCAACAATGCATCAACAACACACCAACAACACATCAACAACGCATCAACAACACACCAACAACACATCAATAACACACCAACAACGCATCAACAACACACCAACAACGCATCAACAACGCATCAACAACGCACCAACAACACATCAACAACGCACCAACAACACACCAACAACACATCAACAACACATCAACAACACACCAACAACACATCAACAACACATCAACAACACACCAACAACGCATCAACAACACACCAACAACACACCAACAACACATCAACAACGCATCAACAACACATCAACAACACATCAACAACCTACCAACAACACACCAACAACACACCAACAACGCACCAACAACACATCAACAACGCATCAACAACGCATCAACAACGCATCAACAACACACCAACAACGCATCAACAACGCATCAACAACACATCAACAACACATCAACAACGCATCAACAACACATCAACAACCTACCAACAACACATCAACAACGCATCAACAACGCATCAACAACGCATCAACAACGCATCAACAACACATCAACAACCTACCAACAACACATCAACAACGCATCAACAACGCATCAACAACAAATCAACAACACATCAACAACCTACCAACAACACACCAACAACGCATCAACAACACATCAACAACGCATCAACAACGCATCAACAACGCATCAACAACGCATCAACAACACACCAACAACGCATCAACAACGCATCAACAACACATCAACAACATATCAACAACGCATCAACAACACATCAACAACACACCAACAACGCATCAACAACGCATCAACAGCGCATCAACAACACATCAAAAACACATCAACAACGCATCAACAACACATCAACAACCTACCAACAACACATCAACAACGCATCAACAAAGCATCAACAACGCATCAACAACACATCAACAACATATCAACAATGTATCACCAACACATCAACAACACATCAACAACGCATCAACAACACATCAACAACGCATCAACAACCTACCAACAACACATCAACAACGCATCAACAACACATCAACAACACATCAACAACGCATCAACAACACATTAACAACACATCAACAACGCATCAACAACACACCAACAACCTACCAACAACACATCAACAACGCATCAACAACACATCAACAACACATCAACAACGCACCAACAACACATCAACAACCTACCAACAACACATCAACAACGCATCAACAACGCATCAACAACGCATCAACAACACATCAACAACGCATCAACAACGCATCAACAACGCATCAACACCACATCAACAACACATCAACAACACACCAACAACGCATCAACAACACATCAACAACACATCAACAACACACCAACAAGGCATCAACAACACACCAACAACACATCAACAACACATCAACAACACACCAACAACACACCAACAACGCATCAACAACACATCAACAACGCATCAACAACGCATCAACAACGCATCAACAACGCATCAACAACACACCAACAACGCATCAACAACGCATCAACAACACATCAACAACGCATCAACAACACATCAACAACACACCAACAACGCATAAACAACGCATCAACAATGCATCAACAACAACATATGTCCTTGTTACTGTAGCGTTCGTAATGGACATACGTGACTATATATAATCCATGTCCTCCGCGAGCACATTAGTAACATCAACATTCAGGTTAATACATTGGAGTTCATGTTATTGCATAAACTGACCTAACTACTAACATAATATAACAATAAATTACATTAATTGTGTTTGTAATTACATTATATCCGAGCACAAAGGAGTTTCCAATAACTATGAGTCTGCCCTTAGGCGGGACAATGCATGGCGCCTGTCCCCTTTGTTCAGTTTGTCAGTGAACATCCCAGAGTGCATGTCAGAGACTCGTCTATCATAATGCTCTATTGCTTCCTATTATGTAAATATGTTTTCAATTTGGCGTAATCACATCTAATCAGTTATAGTTTCCAAGAGTCACTGTCCAAGACTATCACTTCCCTGAACAGTGCCAGTTCCTTGTCGAGTTGCAGAGTAGTGTGTACATGTGTGGTCTGGTGACAGTGTAACTTATACCTGTATGGTCTAGTGACAGTGTAACATGTACATGTATGTTCTAGTGACAGTGTAAAATGTACATGTCTGGTCTAATGACAGTGTAACTTATACCTGTATGGTCTAGTGACAGTGTAACGTGTACCTGTATGGTCTAGTGACAGTGTAACGTGTACCTGTATGGTCTAGTGACAGTGTAACATGTACATGTATGGTCTAGTGACAGTGTAACGTGTACCTGTATGGTCTAGTGACAGTGTAACTTATACATGTATTGTCTAGTGACAGTGTAACGTGTACCTGTATGGTCTAGTGACAGTGTAACGTGTACCTGTATGGTCTAGTGACAGTGTAACGTGTACCTGTATGGTCTAGTGACAGTGTAACGTGTACATGTATTGTCTAGTGACAGTGTAACGTGTACCTGTATGGTCTAGTGACAGTGTAACGTGTACCTGTATGGTCTAGTGACAGTGTAACGTGTACCTGTATGGTCTAGTGACAGTGTAACGTGTACCTGTATGGTCTAGTGACAGTGTAACGTGTACATGTATTGTCTAGTGACAGTGTAACGTGTACCTGTATGGTCTAGTGACAGTGTAACGTGTACATGTATGGTCTAGTGACGTGTAACGTGTACATGTATGGTCTAGTGACAGTGTAACTTGTACCTGTATGGTCTAGTGACAGTGTAACATGTACATGTATGGTCTAGTGACAGTGTAGCTTATACATGTATGGTCTAGTGACAGTGTAACGTGTACCTGTATTGTCTAGTGACAGTGTAACGTGTACCTGTATGGTCTAGTGACAGTGTAACGTGTACCTGTATTGCCTAGTGACAGTGTAACATGTACATGTATGTTCTAGTGACAGTGTAACATGTACATGTATGGTCTAGTGACAGTGTAACTTGTACATGTATGGCCTAGTGACAGTGTAACGTGTACCTGTATTGTCTAGTGACAGTGTAACTTGTACCTGTATGTTCTAGTGACAGTGTAACTTGTACCTGTATGTTCTAGTGACAGTGTAACGTGTACATGTATGGTCTAATGACAGTGTAACGTGTACGTGGTATCTCGAACTCACACGATGCTAATAATCACAATTACTGTACAATAATACAACAGTAGACGGGAAATATGAAACCCGTCTATGACATGACGTGTAACGATAGACAGTATAATCTAGAAATGCCAAGAAATCAAGTTAAACCGGGCAAAGCGCAGTAAAGGTTAACGTGTGGTCAACATACAAGCGCAGTCCTATTCAGCAAGACGGCCATTGTATAGTTGTTTGTATAGTTGTTTGTATAGTTATTCCATATTCAAGATATTGTATTGGCAAACACAGTGTACAATGTCTGTCGCAAAGCAATCACAGGCGATCGCGATTATATATATGATGAGAAAAGGATGCACTACATATCAGAATGTATCGGATGTTATTAATATTTAAATATGCAAGTTTTCAATTATGTTCGTAAATATCATGTACATAAATCGATAACATGATTAATAGTATAGGAACGGTAGTCCAGTGGTAACACGCTGGATTGGTACTCCAGGGATCGCAGGTTCGATCTCCCGTCTGACCCTAATAAAACTAAGAGTCTTTCAGGTGATACTTTAAACCGAGGTCTCGTGTCGGTCCCTTACACCATGCACGTAAAAGAACAAGAGGAGACTCTAGAATGGGTCTCTGTCTGTATCATTGCATTATCCTCTAACATCTAAAATGACTAATCTCTTCAGGAGGCGTCGCTCATATGGGCAACCGCTAGCGACGATAAATAAACGTAAAACACAAATAGTATAAGCACTAACACATTATTATAATATAAAATCATATTGGATCCAGCTTATATTCAGACTGAATAAAGTACTGTGTACATAAATTCTACAGAGGAAAATATTATTACCCAATACAGTACCAGAGGCATATTTCAACCGTGGCAATCTAGGGGTTCCGGGGGCATGTTACCTATTACACCTGTTGGGGTATAGAAGCGATTTCCTGTGTGTTTTGATGTAATGAGTTTAGATATAATTATATAATGACCTTTCAGCTCTCTAGCAGTCAACATTTTATACAGCAAAGGGATTTTTTTAAATTATATTTTTCTTCATTTTATTTTGCTTGCTTTGGAATATTTAACCGAGGCAGTGTGGCTACGGGCCTGCACTATAAGCTATGCAGACAATATATAATGTATACCAGATACCACTGTCATGAATTTGACCTGCCTTTTCCAAAATGTCAAAAGTGTGCTGCATGAGTCTAGTATGCTATTGTAAAGGACAGCTTGGAAACATGAGTTATCGTTCTTTGTTAGCCCGCTAGAGTATCCTCCCTGTGCGACATATGAGTTATCGTTCTTTGTTAGCCCGCTAGAGTATCCTCCCTGTGCGACCATGACCGCTGTTCCGTATGAGCGTGGCCAGTGTGTTAATGCCAGCACATTGCATACACAAACGTTTCGGGTTCATAACTCATTTTGTATTTTGAGAACACCACAGGCTTGACACTGTACATACACATTGTTTAGACCATATCCAAGCATGTTTAAGAATGACAACACCCCGTCATTATCACAGGGATTCGGCACATTTGGTGGTACTAGTATATATATTTAAGTACAGGGATTCTACTCTGTGGGATGTCAGATTTCGCATCGATCAGTAAAATGGCCCTATCTGAGACACTTTTGTACAAATCTGTCAAAATATAACGCCTATCCCGAGTATTTATATTGTTCTTCAAATAAAACACAACTTTAAACTGCATGCATGTGTACTTTGCAAACAATTGCCACAAACATTGGCCATAGCAGGTCACATTTCCGTACTAGGACACGGGTTCTGTCAGCAACAAAAAAAAATCTTCGACGGGAGAGTTTTAACTGTGAATAACATTATCAATA
>CM026392.1:16979892-17012392 GCA_014843695.1 Archivesica marissinica | reverse complement strand
ATCCGTATTAAGGAGCTGTATTCGTTTAGAGGATGGTGGGTAGTATTAAGGAGCTGTATTCGTTGGGTGTCATATTTTCTACAGTGGAATACGTAGTGCTCGGCATTTTCTATTTCGGAACCACATTCACATACAGTATTTTCTATTTCGGAACCACATTCACATACAGTATTTTCTATTTCGGAACCACATACAGTATTTTCTATTTCGGAACCACATTCACATACAGTATTTTCTATTTCGGAACCACATTCACATACAGTATTTTCTATTTCGGAACCACATTCACATACAGTATTTTCTATTTCGGAACCACATTCAATACAGATTTTCTATTTCGGAACCACAATGAGTCCTATATAGGTCACCATTCAAATTACTACAATTGTTACGTAAGCGTGCATGCATTACGGAGTACTTTCTGTTTCCTATCAGGTAAGACTTAGGAATATCAGGCGATTTAAATATTAGCTTGATCTTTGATTTAACTTATGTATAATTGTTGGCAGTTGAAAGGTTTCTATAGGAGATATGGTACAGAGGATAGTTGTGTTTATTATTGTAAGATTTTATTTCATCGAGGAATCACCGAAATGCATGTCCACGAGTGGCGTTATAACGAGATTGTTTTTCATCAGTAATCATACGATCTTCTTTTTCTTTTATGAATTCCTTCCAATTATTTTGGCTTATATAATATTTGCTCTCAAATTTAATTCATTTTAATTCCGGTATATTTAAGTAGGTTCTGATTGCTGCCAAAATTGAAAAATTACATACAAAACTAATTCATTAGAATATATTTCTTGATAATTAACTGTTCATGGGTGTCAGGAAATACTTAAAATACAAAAGTTCATCAACAGCGCAGGGAATACTATATACTCAAGCAGTGACAGAGAAAATGCAATCTTCCAGTGTTTGAAAACGGTGAAATATAGGACATTCTTTCACTGAGAAAACCCAATCACTCACTGGAAGGCATAAAAGAAATGTAGTTTTTAATATAAAAATAGTACCGGTTGTGGGTGAATTCTCTTGCAAACTTGTTAATTTCAAATGACGGAAAGAGCCCCCCGTGCACCCCCGTACACACCCCGTGCACCCCCACGCACCCTGTGCACCCCCGTGGTGTAATGGATACGATGTCTCGTTTAAAGTTTGAACTTTATTTATTTTACAACGATTGCGAAGCAAGTTTTAACAACTTATATTTAATCAATTTCGTTGGCGCGTATGAAAGCGTATACGTGGTCATTCATGTGGGAGGAAACCAGAGTACCCGGAGAAAACCCACCTGTCCAATCTGGCGACCACCGTACCATCTCACATACTTCCCGGTCCGAGGATCGAACCCAGGTTGCATTTGTGAGAAACGAGCGCGCTACCCACTGCGCTAATCGGACGGTGTCTCGTAGTCGAGAGGTTGTGTGAACAACGATGGTGTAGTCAATACTCGTATTTCCACATTGCCCCTGTCGCTGTTCCTCGTGCGATATATTCCATCAGATGTTTGGTCTCGAGAGCAATTAAACTAACGTTGTAAGAACTAGTTTCGCAATCGAGCTAAACTAAATTAATATGCGTGTTTTGCCCATATGAGCGACGTCTCTTTAAGAGTTCTTTAAGAGATAATGATTGAGCTTATTTGCCCTCACCTCCGGCGCACCATGTGGGCGAGCGATCTCTTTAAGAGATAATGATTGAGCTTATTTGCCCTCACCTCCGGCGCACCATGTGGGCTAGCGATCTCTTTAAGAGATAATGATTGAGCTTATTTGCCCTCACCTCCGGCGCACCATGTGGGCGAGCGATCTCTTTAAGAGATAATGATTGAGCTTATTTTCCCTCACCTCCGGCGCACCATGTGGGCGAGCGATCTCTTTAAGAGATAATGATTGAGCTTATTTGCCCTCACCTCCGGCGCACCATGTGGGCGAGCGATCTCTTTAAGAGATAATGATTGAGCTTATTTGCCCTCACCTCCGGCGCACCATGTGGGCGAGCGATCTCTTTAAGAGATAATGATTGAGCTTATTTGCCCTCACCTCCGGCGCACCATGTGGGCGAGCGATCTCTTTAAGAGATAATGATTGAGCTTATTTGCCCTCACCTCCGGCGCACCATGTGGGCGAGCGATCTCTTTAAGAGATAATGATTGAGCTTATTTGCCCTCACCTCCGGCGCACCATGTGGGCGAGCGATCTCTTTAAGAGATAATGATTGAGCTTATTTGCCCTCACCTCCGGCGCACCATGTGGGCGAGCGATCTCTTTAAGAGATAATGATTGAGCTTATTTGCCCTCACCTCCGGCGCACCATGTGGGCGAGCGATCTCTTTAAGAGATAATGATTGAGCTTATTTGCCCTCACCTCCGGCGCACCATGTGGGCGAGCGATCTCTTTAAGAGATAATGATTGAGCTTATTTGCCCTCACCTCCGGCGCACCATGTGGGCGAGCGATCTCTTTAAGAGATAATGATTGAGCTTATTTGCCCTCACCTCCGGCGCACCATGTGGGCGAGCGATCTCTTTAAGAGATAATGATTGAGCTTATTTGCCCTCACCTCCGGCGCACCATGTGGGCGAGCGATCTCTTTAAGAGATGAGTCATGTTAGATTGTATAGGATAGTGCAATGGTACAAACAGGGACCCACCGACACGAGCACGGTGTACAACACCGACACGAGACCCATTCGAGAGACCCCTCTGGTTCTTTTACGTGCACGGTGTACAGCACGGATCAGAGACGTCGGCTTAAAATCTCATCTGAAAGACTGGATCGAACCTTCGACCTCAGTATTACAAGTACAGCGTATTAGCCACTGGACTACTGATCCGCTACAATACATTGTATAAACTAACATACATCTCACTCCTAGAACACGTGCTCTACATATTTAGTTAACATTCAAATAATCCGAATGAAGCTAAGCTGAGTTTATCAATATATTACAAAGTGTAGCCATAGTTAATATATATTTATATTCCTTCCTATAGTATGCTGTATTATTACAGCCTAAATATCACAAATATTGATAAAAACTTCCACATACAATGAGATAAAACAAGACAAAATAGCAAACACAATTACAATGGATTCTAAATATGCTATAAAATATTCGGATCTAAAATTATAACAAATTAAAATATAGGTAATAATTAAATAAAATGTGTTCATTTGCAGTCTTAATCCTGATTGAGCACAGACACAGTTCGATAGTTATGTTCATATGAACATTTAAAAAGGTGTGTCTTCAAAGCATTTTTGAAAGAACACAATGGTGTTGCACTTCTAAGATTTGATAGAAGAGAATTCCAAAGTTTTGGGGAAGCAGTCATGAAGCTTCTATCTCCGTATGACAGTCGACTTCTTGGTAACACAAGAGTAGCTGCTTCATTTTTAGACCGTATATATTATGCTGTAAACATTTCCCCCAATCCTAACTGTGCTATTGCAACTATTTCTATGCTATGTACCATTCTTGAACTAAAGAAATAAAATTCAAATATGCCACGAAATAAAAACATAGCATTCCTTTGTGATACTATTTTACTAATATAAATGCTTATAGAATGCATCTATGGATGGGAGGGTCTGTAAATAATGTTCTCGCCCAACCAAACGGCTTATTCCCCCAGATTAAAATATTGAATAGTATACAGCCATAATAACAAATCCTAATATAATAGCATATTGATTTTTACATAATTTATTTCATTGTGTGTCTAAATGTATGGGGGAAAAATGCAATAAAATATTTTTTTTTTTTAAATGCATCTATAAGTAGTTGATGGTACGTAAATACACGTGATTCTGATACCTCGTTAGATAGAGTAAACAGCTGGATGTTAAATGAAAATAAAGTGAACTATCGAGTCAAACTAGAATCATTGCACTCAATCCTATAACAGGTAAGCACTCCCAACAGAACGTTAAATATAAACAATCCATACATTATCCATTAAATCCAGTCATGAACACAACTGTTACGACACCACCGTTCAAACATAATGACACCAGTGAAACAACGGACTACATTGAAATATGACAGTCTGCATGCAAGCACCTCGGTACCGCGTCCTAGCGCGGCCATCGATTATTGTACAGTATTACAGTTTCCCCACGATTTATCCAATACCGCCGCACTGATCTGTGTCATCTGTGTGTTTTTACGTTTATTTATCGTCGCTACCGGTTGTCCATATGAGCGACGCCTCCTGAACAGATTAGTTATTTTAGATTGTTGGAGGATAGTGCAACGACACAGTCAGAGACCCATTCCAGAGTCTCCTCTGGATCTTTTACGCGCACTGTGTAAAGCCGATACGAGACCTCGGTTTAAAGTCCCATCTAAAAGACTGTTAATTTTATTAGGGTCAAACTGGGATCGAACCTGCGAACCCTGGATTACCAGTTCAACGTGTTAACCACTGAACTACAGATCCGTCTGTGATATGTGGCATCGCTTGTGTTTATCCAATTATCCGATAAAATATTAGAAAATTAATGGTGTCGAGCATTTGTGATTTTCCCCGTGAGTTAATTAAGTAGAGCCTAGATTAACCTGGTTAGTTCGCTTGAACACTATTACCCGGCTGACCTCATCTCGTCGCGGTCCGCGCACGTCACGGCGGCTGACTCCATCTCGTCGCGGTCCGCGCACGTCGCAGCGGCTGACCCCATCTCGTCGCGGTGCGCGCACGTCGCGGCGGCTGACGCCATCTCGTCGCGGTCCGCGCACGTCGCGGCGGCTGACTCCATCTCGTCGCGGTCCGCGCACGTCGCGGCGGCTGACTCCATCTCGTCGCGGTCCGCGCACGTCGCGGCGGCTGACCTTATCTCGTCGCGGTCCGCGCACGTCGCAGCGGCTGGGTCATATCTCGTCGCGATCCGCGCACGTCGCAGCGGCTGACCCCATCTCGTCGCGGTCCGCGCACGTCGCGGCGACTGACCCATCTCGTCGCGGTCCGCGCACGTCGCGGCGGCTGACCTCATCTCGTTGCGGTCCGCGCACGTCGCGGCGGCTGACCTCATCTCGTTGCGGTCCGTGCACGTCGCGGCGGCTGACCCCATCTCGTCGCAGTCCGCGCACGTCGCGGCGGCTGGGTCACATCTCGTCGCGATCCGCGCACGTCGCGGCGGCTGATCCCATCTCGTCGCGGTCCGCGCACGTCGCGGCGGCTGGGTCACATCTCATCGCGATCCGCGCACGTCGCGGCGGCTGACCTCATCTCGTTGTGGTCCGCGCACGTCGCGGCGGCTGGGTCACATCTCACATCAGTAGCGTATGGTTGTCGATCTTGCGACATTGAACAAGAGCACCATTCTACAAGATACACTCCAACAACACCTCACGAAAAAACGACCGAGCTTTGCACAAAACCACAAAATCGAGTAATAATGCTCACCAAAACTCTCGCTTAATAACACAATTCCAAAACGCGTTAATTTAACGTTGCTTCCGGTTGCCCATTTGAGCAACGGGCAGTTTACCTAACAACACCTTTCCTATGCAGGCTCCAGCGGTTAACCAGTACTTGGGGCACCAACATCCGTATGCAACTGCCAGCGTTTTCATATAGATGAGACACGATCTGAGCGGGGCTCGAACCCATGACCATCAGTGGTGAAATGTTACAGTAGTATACAAGTCAGCGACCACGGGGGCGGACCAAATAAAACAATCGCTCGTGTAAGATCTCATATATACAACGATTCTGTTTCAGCTCCAACTGTCACGATGTTAACAGCATCAATGTAGCTGATGCTTGATGTAGCTGATGCTTGATGTAGCTGATGCTTGATGTAGCTGATGCTTGATGTAGCTGATGCTTGATGTAGCTGATGCTTGATGTAGCTGATGCTTGATGTAGCTGATGCTTGATGTAGCTGATGTTTGATGTAGCTGATGCTTGATGTAGCTGATGCTTGATGTAGCTGATGCTTGATGTAGCTGATGCTTGATGTAGCTGATGCTTGATGTAGCTGATGCTTGATGTAGCTGATGCTTGATGTAGCTGATGCTTGATGTAGCTGATGCCTGATGTAGCTGATGCCTGATGTAGCTGATGCTTGATGTAGCTGATGCTTGATACATCAAGCTGATGCTTGATGTAGCTGATGCTACATTGTTATGATATGCCAATTAACTAGAATGTTCGCCTTGAAATCCGGAAACAGAAATACATTTGCAATATGTTGGCAATTAATATATTGACGAAATGACGAGAGAGAGAGAGACGAGAGAGAGACGAAAGAGAGGGGGAGGGAAGAGGGAAGAGGGAGGGAGGGGAGAGGAGAGAGGGGGAAGGAGAGGGAGGGGGAGAGGAGGGGAGAGGGTGGGGTAGAGGGGGGAGTTCAATGTGGAATTTAAATGCCTTGCCTAAGGGAACAATTGTAACTGCTACAGCTGGGTGCGAACTAGGGGTCGTTCGCACCTGAAACGAACGCGCGACCACTGCCCTATCACGACTTTATTATGCTTCCCCAAAAACAACAACACCCGAACAAGTGGCGGTTCATCCAGCACAGTGAGTAATAAAACGCTTCCGTGTTCTACCAAACTAAACACTAACCTTGAAGCTGTTGCTATTTCGGCCACATTGTACACAGTTATCACCATCTGTTGGCTTTATATCCCACCAAGCAATACACAATCAATAGCCAAGATTAGCGGTTTAATTCGGCATATTCCCAAACAATTTATTATTATAAGATGAACTTAATGGATAACATAACTTATGGGGAAATAAAGATGCAAATATATAAACACTAAATGATAACTTACTTTAATGACAAATCGCATATTTACCTTTAAACTGTAACTTGAGGAAATTGGAATGTTCGGAAAATGAGTGTATGTTTTACGTTTATTTATCGTCGCTACCGGTTGCCTATATGAACGACGCCCCCTGAAGAGATTAGTCATTTTAGATGTTTGGAGGATAGTGCAATGATACAGAGAGAGACACATTCCAGAGACTCTGGTTCTTTTGCGTGCATTGTTAAGCACCGACACGAGACCTCGGTTTAAAGTCCCAACTTAAAGACTTAATAGGACAGTGCAATATTTTCCATATTGGATCGTTTTCGGCTTATATCCTATACATAAATAGCTTTGTTACTACACAGTCTTCCCAATAATTCCAACACTAAATTTAATAAATATGAAGTGCTTAGACGGTGCACAAACTCTGAATAGAGAACGTAGGATTGTGTTTATATCCGCCAGCTACGCTCCTGTAGTGACGTTTGTTTATTATTGGAGTCTATACTAAGCCCGTGATAATGTCGTTTAGAAATAATTTAGATTAGTTTAAAAAATAAGTATGCATAGGAACACACGTGAGATATAACGGTAAATCTTTACAATAAATGGGATAGAATGCACTTTACCGGTACGCAATATTTACAAGCACTGCGCATGCTCAGCAAGTGCGCGGACGTTGTCAAGCGATCATGCGAATGTAAATAAATGGCCGCGGGGGGGGGGATTCGGCATTTCAGCCGTGGTGTGGGGGCAGCAGCCCCCAATAAGAGTAGTTTATAAACTTGTGACTTACCATATCATTTAATGTGTAGCACATGTATATTTGTTTACAAAACAAACTTAAGAACGCCCACTGACCTGATATTACGTCATTTCCGGGTCACGATAAATCACGTGACACAACAGCTGATGAACAAATCAATATGGCGGCGTAATATTTCTGTCGTGTACTTGTGTCGATTCTTTTCTATTTAATGGTTATTATTCATTAATATTAATGAATATTAACCATAATTGTTAACGGAGAACTCATTTTTGAAAGTATTTTTGCAATCTGAACCCTATTTTAAGAGATAGACACGCTTGCGCGTGCCTCTCTATATAGGGCGCCGGAGGCGCCTAACGGCGCTAAAAAGCACGCTTCGCGTGCCTAGAGACGCGCTTTGCGCGTGTCTTTATTCCATTTAATACGTACCGTTAAAGTGCAGGTGTCCCTAATAAATGTTACAATTCAAGATACACGACTTGCATTACGTATGAATATTGACCCTATTTACATTATTTTGTTATGTCAACAAACGTCGTATACGACGCTTTTTTTAACAGTTTAAATACTGAGATTCGGTGGTAAATATTTGTGGTGGGAGGGGCATGTGACTGGATATATGTTAAACTAATAAATGTTATGTTATATTTCGGGTTTTACGCCTGCATCAGCACCAGTTCGGGCTATATCGCCGGCGGGCAGTTTACTTAACAACACCTTTCCTGGGCAGGCTCCGGCGGTTAACCAGTACTTGGGTGCACCAACCTCCGTAAGAAACTGCCAACGTTTTCATATAAATGAGACACGGCCTGAGCGAGGCTCGAACCCGTGACCATCGGTGATGATAGGTTACAGTGGTATACAAGTCAGCGATCGTAACCACTCGACCACAGAGAACCCGTGGCCATCAGTGATGATAGGTTACAGTGGTATACAAGTCAGCGATCGTAACCACTCGATCACGGAGGCGGACATTAAACTAATATAAGTTTCTAATTTCTAAAACAAAAGGGAATCTGGCAAATCAATATATTCCTTAAAGAAGCCAGTATTAACCCAATGCAAACAACAGTCGTGATAGGAAGTCGTGATAGCGCAGTGGTAGCGCGTTCGCTTCAGATGCGCAAGGTCCGGAGTTCGAGTCCCGCTGGAGCCGTTACGATTATGCCCTTAGGTAAGGCATTTAAATTCCACGTTGCTTCTTCTCTCTCTCCCTCGTGGCGATGGATTCCACGTTGCCTCTTCTCTCTCTCCCTCGTGGCGATGGATTCCACGTTGCCTCTTCTCTCTCTCCCTCGTGGCGATGGATTCCATCAGGAATGAGGTATCAAGAGTGATTACCATAAGTTGTAAGAACTTGTTTCACAATCGAGCTAAAATAAATTTGTATAAACAAAAACAAAAAAACAATAAAAAGATACCACTAATCCAAATACTTGTATATTTGGTGATATTACGTTACCACCTGGACATAATGAAATAATAATCTTAGCTGTCCATAGATTCATAGAAAAGTCTAAACCTTTCTAACAATATGTATGTAAACAAGGACTGACGCGCTTGCATAGTGATACACCATGAAAACTGTGTGTTATTTCATCGCTTTCTACCCCCTCCCAGTCCCCGTTTATCTAGCTATAATTTCATACACTTATTATATAGTTTGGTCTTACTACATAATACGTTTACGTCTTAGTCGCCTATAGTGCACACATTTATTTATGTAATGGAGATAATCTCAATAAGCTTTACGCTTTCGATTAAATCCATTCTCATTCTGTATACAATATATATGTACTGTACATTATGAATGAATAAATATGTTTAAACCAAATAAGTATTCCATGAGCGAGCTGTGATTGTAAAGGAATGGAACCCACGATTAACTCCCGACTTGTTAGGAATATATATATATATTATATTCTAACAATTCATTTTCCGCAGGTTCGATCCCCCGTTTGACCGTAATAAAATGAATAGTCCTTCAAATGGGACTTTAAACCGAGGTCTCGTGTCGGTGCTTTACACCGTGCACGTAAAAGAACCAGAGGAGACTCTGGAATGGGTATATGTCAGTATCATACAATATCCTCCAAAAATCTAAAATGACTAATCTCTTCAGGATGCGTCGCTCATATGGGCAACCGGTAGCGACGATAAATAAACGTAAAACACACTCGTTTTCCGAACATTCCAATTTCCTTCACACTGATTATTTTGTAAATAATCAAAAGCAACAAAGTACACACACACACATATATATATATATGTTATATGGGGAGGTACGAAACAAGCTTCGATATTACCGCGTGTGTTTCAAGTTTATTTATCGTCGCTACCGGTTGCCCATATGAGCGAAGCCTCCAGAATTGTGGACGATAGAAAATGGTACAGACAGAGATACATTCCAGAGTCTCCTCTGGTTCTTTCACGTGCATGGTGTAAAGCACCGACACGAGACCTCGATTTATAGTCCCGTATGAAAGACTGTTTTAGGGTCAGACGAGGGTCGTTGCGCTAACCACTAGACTACGTACCTATATGTAATGTATCTAGGATATTACCATTAAGTCAAGAATAATTAAATTCTGGAGTAAAACAATATCTGGAAACGAAAACAAATTCTCAAGAATATGCTATGAACACAAGTTACCTCTACGCCACACTTGATAGTGTTAGCAACCAATCTGCGAGTACGGCACAGGAAAGTGACCAATCAAAGAAAGAGCGGAAAAGTTAGTGACCAGACGTGGGACTCGAACCCATACACTACAACAGCTCACCCGCGCACACCTGGAGATGGTCTCAATCTTATATTATATACCACATGGAAGCGAGAAGTGCATGCCCTTTATGCATCAAAAATAACACAGGCGATGAAGTTCACTATATAATTAAAAAATTAATGTCCTTACTTTAGCGTTTCTCGGAAGTCGAATCTTCTAAATTACTACTACGAAAGACCCAAATTCAGAGAATTATTCAATGCGAACTATTTTAAAATTCGTAAGCAATTAACCGTGACGTTCTCCAGACAGATAATGACCCATTTCAGGAGAGCCTAATTTATCATTTTGCCCCTGTATCTATCTGTCGGTATCATTCTGTGAAATAAGTAGCTGGACCATTTCTGGTATATATGCTACGGGAGTGAGGCCTTTTCCGCGCTGTGGGTGTGGGGGGCTGACCTGAAACCGTCTACTGTCTTTGCATGCACTATACAATAGTCCAGGTGGTCCCAATCTATAAGTGTGTTCACAAGAAATGAATGTTTGAACTGTTCTGCATAAGCAAATGGAATAGTATATGGTCGTGCATTGTTTGATACTCGCCTCAGGTAATATCCGTATAGCGCAGTGGTTAGCGCGCTCGCTTTTCACCAATGAAACACAGGTTCGATCCTCGGACCGGGAAGTATATGAGATGGTACGGTGGTCGCCAGATTGGACAGGTGGTTTTTCTCCGGGTACTTTGGTTTCCTCCAACACGAATGACCACATATACGCTTTCACCCGCGCCAACGAGAGTGCGTAATATAAGTTAGAACGTGCTTCGCAATCGTTGTAAAATAAATAAAGTTTAAACTGCCGGTCCAGGATGCACTACCGGCACAATACCTCCTGTTGTCTTTTATGCTCTCCAGTGAATGATATAGAGTTTTCTCAGTTTTGAAACAGTGAAATATGGCATTTTCTCTGTCACTGCTTGAGTTTCGTATTCCTCCGCGGGCGGACGTACTTTTGTATTCTAGAGATTTTCTAATAATCATGAATAATATATTTGAATGAATTTGTTTTGTCTGTGTATTCTAATTGTGACAGCAACAGAAACTATACCGGAACTATTTCTTATTACGGACGTTCAAACTAACATAGGTTGTTGTGCGGTTGTGTATTATAGTACAATAAGGCTTTGGGGCAGTTAAAATTAATACAATTTGAAAACCAATATCATTGGAAATCATAAAGTAAAAGGAGATTTGGGTAACGCCATCTGTACAGACAAAGACATGTACTTGCGACTTGAGTGGTAGTTCGTTGGTATGACAGAGCCTGGGAACATCAGCGATCCCAATGCAGTACCCTGGGAACATCAGCGATCCCAATGCAGTACCCTGGGAACATCAGCGATCCCAATACAGTACCCTGGGAACATCAGCGATCCCAACAGTACCCTGGGAGCATCAGCGATCCCAATGCAGTACCCTGGGAACATCAACGATCCCAATGCAGTACCCTGGGAACAGCAGCGATCCCAATACAGTACCCTGGGAGCATCAGCGATCCCAATGCAGTACCCTGGGAACATCAGCGATCCCAATGCAGTACCCTGGGATCATCAGCGATCCCAATACAGTACCCTGGGAACATCAGCGATCCCAATGCAGTACCCTGGGAACATCAGCGATCCCAATGTAGTACCCTGGGAACATCAGCGATCCCA
The DNA here is from genome assembly GCA_014843695.1 of Archivesica marissinica. Taxonomy (NCBI): domain Eukaryota; kingdom Metazoa; phylum Mollusca; class Bivalvia; order Venerida; family Vesicomyidae; genus Archivesica; species Archivesica marissinica. The sequence goes on along the minus strand of CM026392.1, from coordinate 17,000,408 downwards.
ATGCCGTAACCTGGGAACATCAGCGATCCCAATGTAGTACCCTGGTAGACACCCCGTATTCAACTCTGAAGCTCTTTCATTAACACCTTCAACCACACCTTTCATTAACACCTTCAACCACACCTTTCATTAACACCTTCAACCACATCATTCATTAACACCTTCAACCACATCATTCATTAACACCTTCAACCACACCATTCATTAACACCTTCAACCACATCATTCATTAACAGGTGTTTCAGGATTGTAGATAACCCCTGATGCAATTGATCTTTAATCCCATAGTTTGCGATCTTATTCTCTCGGAATTTTACTAGGAAACTAATTTTAATATATTACTACATATATCCGGGTATATATGCAATCACATGTTTCCACATTTTCATGAACTGAACACAGTTCACAAACATATCCCCCCCCCCAACATGTATTCATTAAATCTGCACGTTCTTGAATCTTCCATGAAGTAGCTACCGAGTACTACACATGATGCATGTACGTCTAGTATATGTGTGCATGAAAAGTCCGTGTAGCAAATCTAACTTTTCTCACGGTATTTGCGTTTTAGGCCAGTATGACTTAATAACTGGAGTGTCGTCCGAACCCATATCGATGTCATGTGTTTTAAATGACATTTGTTAGATCTCCCGTGTGTTCTGTTGATGTGATAGTGATTCATTCAAATGTCCTTTTGCAAATGAATGTTTAATTTACATTACTATATTTATCGTGGAAGCAGTGGATGCGCGTTCGCTTCAGGTGCGAAAGGTCCGGAGTTCAAGCCCCGCTGGAGCCGTTACGATTGTGTCCTTAGGCATTTAAATTCCACGTTGCCTCTTCGCTCTCCATCGTGGCGGTGGATTCCATCAGGAATGAGGTCTGGAGAGTGATTAATATAGGTTGAAAAGAAATTGTTTCGCAATCGAGCTAAACTAAATTTGTATAAACTTGTATATTTATCGCATGCACACTGTAGAAGTTTCAAATGTTATATTTCAGCTGCTATCACTGATCTCAAATCTGAGTATTTCTAATTAACATTGTTTCGCACTTTTTTGACCTGTATGAATTTGTTCCTTGGAGTCTCGTCCAAACCCACGACGGCATGCTTAGCTTCCAGTGGTGCTCGATGGTTGGCACCACACCCTTGGGTTTGTATGCTTGTCGGGCAATTAATCTATTTTGGTTCCATAATGTTCAATTTGCAAACTGTATGTCACCGGGTCTTCATGGCATAAATAAATAAACCAAACCCATATCCGAGATTCGTAGTTTATATCAATACATAAAAAGAGGACCAGAATCGACTGTATAATAGTCTTATGAATATTTATTTAATTGATCAGAGGTAGATCTAAACAAAGGTATATACACTAATACATTCTGACATTGTCGATGTGTACAGCTTGACTTCTGTTTTTGCAGTCCGCTGATTATTAGAAAAGGCGGCAAAATGGGTTTAGTGTGGGTTAATAGTGGATTAGTGATTTGACCTCTCATACGTCATTCTCCTGTACTATCACTCAGACATAATTACATGACGTTACATCACAGTAGATAACACAATAGACTGGACACACATGGGTAACTGTCATAGAAGAGGAAGGAACAGCTACCGTACATATACAGCTAAGAGAGCATTGCTTGCAGTACAATAATAATACACATATAACTTATCTATATAACATATAAATAAGGCATTGGCTACATGTATATGTGACATTACATTTTAAGATAGATTTCTTTATTTATAGATGGTGACCTAATTAGTTCTGAACTAATGTTCGTTCCTGAGGGGCCTCTAATGAGATTAACCCCCATAGGGGCCTCTTACGAGATTAACCGACTCTAGTACGCACCTTTGCTTCAAGAAATGGCTGATGGTATATTCCAGCATATGGGCAACTGGTAACGACGATAAATAAACGTAATAAAGAACAACACATGTCAAACATAGCAACGCTTAATCGCCACTATTGCTTTGTCATCTGAAATATTAGTTCATTGCAGATATGACAGGATACAAGTATGCTGTCATCAGCTCGCTTACATCATTTCCCTGAAGTGGACATGTTCTCTGTATAAAGAAAACAAATACAGAATTGCCCTTACACGATTTAAAACATCATCGCATGATTTAGCTATTGAGCGTGGTCGTTACCTACACCTGCCACGAAACGAAAGATTATGTATTTATTGTAATTCGAGAATTTTGGAAAATGAATATCATTTCATACTAATCTGCCCACATTATGCAACTTTAAGATCGAAATTTATTAAAAGATATTACCATACCTGGCCGACTATACAGAAATGTATTAATCTCTTGTCATGCAAATCCCAAAAAATCACTATCGATCTTTCCAAATTTATATATTTTGGAAATAAACAACGAACCTAACACCTTTTTATATCATATACATGTATTTGAATACTAATAACCTATAATTATGCTCTTTTGTAAAATTCCATGTCACTGCCTGTTTCTACTGTTTAATTGCTATAAACATGTGTCTGTTTTATGCAATAAACTTATTGTATTGTATCGTATCGTATCGTATCGTATCGTATCGTATCGTATAGTATCGTATCGTATCGTATCGTATTGTATAGTATCGTATCGTATCGTATCGTATTGTATTGTCACAATGTCTTCGCACAATGAGCAAGCACATAATCATTCAAAATGGACAGACGCCGAGTGCATTGACCTAATGGTACCAGGGTTTGCATAATTACATATCGTTATAATCGTATTTCTGCATTAAGTCCGTCATGGGAAACTAGTGAATATTATTATTCGCCCGTCACTGACTCTAGCTCATTGCGAAAACGGTTCCATATATACACAAGGGTACACGTACGGCCTTCATACAAACGAGAGGAGTGTAGCTTTACACCGTGCACGTAAACGAACCAGAGGATACTCTGGAAATGGTCTATGTCTGTATCATTGCACTATCATCCAAAAATCTAAAATGACTAATCTCTTCAGGAGGCGTCGCTCATATGGGCAACCGGTAGCGACGATAAATAAACGTAAAACACACAATACATGTGATCTGTTCTCTCAATTATATTATACGCTATCATTACAAGTATTGTTATTCAAAGTGACCTCTCTGTGTTCCACCATTTATAATTACAATTTATTATGTATTTGTTGCAATTCTAGAGTCTTGGAAAATGAGTATCACTTCATATTAATTTGCTCACATTAATCAAACCTAAGATCGAAATTCATTAAAAGATACTACCATACTTGGCCGACTGTACAGACATTTATTAATCTTTTGTCATGCAAATAAAAAAAATCACCATTGGTCTTTCCAAATTTTGCAAATAAGCAATGAAACTAACGCATATTTTACACATATATTTGAACTTGTGATTGTGCTCTTTTGTAAAGTTCCATGTCACTGACAGTTTTTACTTAATTGCTACACACATATATATATACTGCATTGTATACTGTTTTATGCAATAAACTTATTGTATTGTATTGTATTTTGTATTGTATTGTATTTAATATTAACCTTTGATTATTGTTTTACAGAAATGATTTATCAGTTTGTGCAATTGACTGATGCCACATTCCAGATACCAATTTAAAACTATCATAGCACATGCTAATTGCACAGAGTTTTCAAATTTATAAATATAATTTAATTATCCAACTCAACAAATTATTAAAAAGCAAAATCAATTAATCAGCCAATCTAAATCGATGATATAGTGCATATTGTTGCAGAACTATACCAGTATGTTATACAATGGAACATAGTGAACGTTGTCGGTTTCATAATACACTTGTATATATGGCGTCTTCTTGCATAGCAGACGTCAATGTAGTCACTCAACTGCATTAATGCGGTGGCGACGTCAAATACATTTCTATAGTAGTAGCAGACCACCCATTCTGTTTCTCGTAATTTGCTGTAAATCAATTGTTACGAGTGGTACGGTAACCTATGATCGTCTAGAAAGAGGAAGAATAATAGAGTATTTTATGTATTTTCTATATATTTTTAGACTAGTGTAACACTGATGTCATAGTATTACTACCGCCTGCGTGTGGTCTGTTTCCCATTGTGCACTAATATACTGTGCCGGCTAATACACCCACTCGAGGACGTGGATTGTGCAGACGACATCGCTAAAAATCAACAACAGGAAGACCAGGCTGAAAGTATAAATAGAAAGAAAGAACATGTGTAAACGAGTGTGTGTACCTTGGTAGCAGCAAGCTGCTCATCGCTGACGGCAACTCTGAAGAGGACGTTACAAACAGAATATACAAAGTCAGATGGCATTTTGCCGTACTACGGAACATTTAGAAATCCTATCAGATTAGTTTAGTTTAACCCTTTCAACACCACATGCCTCTAAATAGGCTTACAAAAAGTGTAGATCCAGCGAGCCGGCTCATCTGGATCTGCACTTTTTGCCAGTAATATTACTATTTTTAGAGAAAAATTACCCATTTTGATAAATGAACTGGTCCAAATGTAATTTTCTTATTAATTTATTGGTCTAAAAATATCATGGACCAGTCCATGTCAGTTACTTGGTGTTGAATGGGTTAGGCAGAACACAATGCCAAGGATATTCAAGGACAATGTAATCGGGGAATCCTGGAAGGTCACTGTCCATTAGCCATAAGCTTTACGTCTTTCAGAGAAGATGTCTTCGCCGCATCTTGAACATATTCTGGCCAAACACCATCTCCAACACAGGACAGGAACAATTCAAATTCCTACAGAAATGACCGGCAGAAGAAGGGGATGGATTGGCCATGTAATCCACTTGGATGATTCTTCCAAGAGTTGCTATGCGATGGACACCAATTGGACGGAGTAAGTAAGGCCGACCATAGGAATCTTAGAGAAGATCTGTTGAGAAAGAGATTAGGGCGGAGAAATGGAGCTAGGGCCAAGCAGAGACCTGTTCAAGGGACAGGGTACATTGTCGAATTCTGGTAGCGGCATTGTGCCCATCCCAGCCCGAAGAGGATTTAGTAAGTAGGTAATAAAATATATACAGGAAGGAATGTCAAACCACTGACTAGCAGATGTAGAATGTATAATAGATTGTATATTCATAAATAGGCGGAAGTGCATCCGCGGTCCACTCGAATGTAGTCCCAATAACTAATATAGTTCATTTTTCATTTTTTAGTAAAAATGCATTTTCATGACAGGCAGTGTATATATTTCGTGTTTTTTGATAAATCATCTGACTTGAGAAGACTTCAGACTAATTGATGTGTAGAAAAGATGTGGTATAAGAATTCAGGCCATTGCAAACTGAAGGTTGGCATACTGTATTATTTGGCGGAGGAATACAGTTTGTAAACACAGTGACGTTATTCACCGGTGGGCACTGGATATGGAAAACATTATAATTGGAAGAGTTTTGCTCTTTTACAGTTTCATTTGAATACATCTTCACGGTGGATGTGGTATCAGAAGAAATGAAGGATTGGAAATATAAATGAACATATTGTATATTTTTACTTTTTACTATGTATTTAATAGGCACTTTATTTGTTGTTGTACAACCTGTAACAGTTTAATACACGTAGAGCAATGTATAATTATACTTGTTGTTGGTTGTTTTTAGAGACAGACTTTATTCAATAGCATCGGCTGTCAAATTAGTGCAGTGCTTAACACGCTCGCGTCTCACCAATGCAACTCGGGTTCGAACCTCGGACCGAGAGGTATGTGAGATAGTGCGGTGGTCACCAGATCGGACACGTAGATTTCTTCAAACACGGATAACCGCATTATACGCTTTCATCCGCGCCAATGTTATTGATTAATATAAGTTTCGGGTTGTTAAATAATAACGTTTATTTATAGAAACACACAAGCGGCTACCTTCGATATAATCATTGATGCTCGTGCACAGTGTTAATATAATTATAGTAAATCCAACTGTCTTACAGAACTCCACAGTGTCTTTACAAGCATATATGTGTATCCATGGCACCCATATGTATCTAACATAGTCCTCTAGAGCACACTAATGTCTTCCAAATAAGCCAACTGTTTTCCAGAACAAGAAAGTGCCTAGGACACACTTTGATGTTCGGTAGAACTTGCCTAGGACCGACATAGTTTGATGTACGGTAGAACCAGCCTAGGACACTGATTGATGTACGGTAGAACCAGCCTAGGACACTGATTGATGTACGGTAGAACCAGCCTAGGACACTGATTGGTGTACGATAGAACCAGCCTAGGACACTGATTGATGTACGGTAGAACAAGTCTATGACACTGATTGAGGTACGGTAGAACCAGCCTAGGACACTGATTGATGTACGATAGAACCAGCCTAGGACACTGATTGATGTACGGTATAACCAGCCTATGACACTGATTGAGGTACGGTAGAACTAGCCTAGGACACTGATTGAAGTACGATAGAACCAGCCTAGGACACTGATTGATGTACGGTATAACCAGCCTAGGACACTGATTGATGTACGGTAGAACTAGCCTAGGACACTGATTGATGTACGGTAGAACCAGCCTAGGACACTGATTGATGTACGGTAGAACCAGCCTAGGACACTGATTGATGTTAGAACTAGCTAGACACTGATTGATGTGTAGTAGAACTAGCCTAGGCCTGATTGATGTAGTAGAACTAGCCTAGGACACTGATTGATGTGTAGTAGAACTAGCCTAGGACACTGATTGATGTACGGTAGAACTAGCCTAGGACACTGATTGATGTATGGTAGAACCAGCCTAGGACACTGATTGATGTACGGTAGAACCAGCCTAGGACACTGATTGATGTGTAGTAGAACTAGCATAGAACACTGATTGATGTGTAGTAGAACTAGCCTAGGGCTCTGATTGATGTGTAGTAGAACTAGCCTAGGACACTGATTGATGTGTAGTAGAACTAGCCTAGGACACTGATTGATGTACGGTAGAACTAGCCTAGGACACTGATTGATGTATGGTAGAACCAGCCTAGGACACTGATTGATGTACGGTAGAACCAGCCTAGGACACTGATTGATGTGTAGTAGAACTAGCCTAGAACACTGATTGATGTGTAGTAGAACTAGCCTAGGACACTGATTGATGTGTAGTAGAACTAGCCTAGGACACTGATTGATGTGTAGTAGAACTAGCCTAGAACACTGATTGATGTGTAGTAGAACTAGCCTAGGACACTGATTGATATGTAGTAGAACTAGCCTAGGACACTGATTGATGTGTAGTAGAACTAGCCTAGGACACTGATTGATGTGTAGTAGAACTAGCCTAGGACACTGATTGATGTGTAGTAGAACTAGCCTAGAACACTTATTGATGTGTAGTAGAACTAGCCTAGGACACTGATTGATGTGTAGTAGAACTAGCCTAGAACACTGATTGATGTGTAGTAGAACTAGCCTAGGACACTGATTGATGTGTAGTAGAACTAGCCTAGGACACTGATTGATGTATGGTAGAACTAGCCTAGGACACTGATTGATGTATGGTAGAACTAGCCTAGGACACTGATTGATGTGTAGTAGAACTAGCCTAGGACACTGATTGATGTATGGTAGAACTAGCCTAGGACACTGATTGATGTATGGTAGAACTAGCCTAGGACACTGATTGATGTGTAGTAGAACTAGCCTAGAACACTGATTGATGTATGGTAGAACTAGCCTAGGACACTGATTGATGTATGGTAGAACTAGCCTAGGACACTGATTGATGTGTAGTAGAACTAGCCTAGGACACTGATTGATGTGTAGTAGAACTAGCCTAGAACACTGATTGATGTATGGTAGAACTAGCCTAGGACACTGATTGATGTATGGTAGAACTAGCCTAGGACACTGATCGATGTGTAGTAGAACTAGCCTAGGACACGGATTTATGTATAGTAGAACTAGCCTAGGACACGGATTGATGTGTAGTAGAACCAGCCTAGGACACTGATTGATGTGTAGTAGAACCAGCCTAGGACACGGATTGATGTGTAGTAGAACTAGCCTAGGACACGGATTGATGTGTAGTAGAACTAGCCTAGGACACTGATTGATGTATCGTAGAACTAGCCTAGAACACTGATTGATGTGTAGTAGAACTAGCCTAGAACACTGATTGATGTATCGTAGAACTAGCCTAGAACACTGATTGATGTGTAGTAGAACTAGCCTAGGACACTGATTGATGTGTAGTAGAACTAGCCTAGGACACTGACTGAGGCAATTTATTTGTTCTTTTACAACAATAACTGAAATATGTTCCGTTTCGATTAAATAACGAGCTAAGCCGTATTTTACATTTGCATAAAACGTCATCAATATTAGCCGAACAAGAGGCATCATCGAGCACTGCTTCCACTGGTATTGATTTGGCCTTACGCTGACCTTCTCAAATGATCTGCATCCACTTTGATGGGAGAATATAAATATGGGATTTTCGACTGCAGTGTTTTTGCATATTTGTTAAAGTAATATTCAAACTGAGCGTCACACATTCTAAGCCAGACTTTATTTATTTATTTATATTTCGGGTTTTACGCATGCATCAGCACCATTTCGGGCTATATCGCCGGCGGGCAGTTTACCTAACAACACCTTTCCTGGGCAGGCTCCAGCGGTTAACCAGTACTTGGGTGCACAAACCTCCGTAAGAAACTGCCAACATTTTCATATAAATGATACACGGCCTGAGCGGGGCTCGAACCCGTGACTATCAGTGATGATAGGTTACAGTGGTATACAAGTCAGCGACCTTAACCACTCGACCACGAAGGCGGACTTCTAAACCAGACTACTATCATTCAACAACAATAATAATAATAATAAAGACTTTATTTTACGAGAAAACTCATTTAACAAATGTTAATGGAAGTCGTGATAGCGCAGTGTATGCTCATTCGCTTCAGGTGCGAAAGCACCATAGTTCGAGCCCCGCTGGGTCCGTTACGATTGTGCCTTTAGACAAGGCATTTCAATTCCACATTGCCTCTTCCCTCTACTTCATGGCGATGGATTCCATCAGGAATGAGGTCTCGAGAGTGATTAATATCAGTTGAAAGAATTTGTTTCGCAATCGAGCACAACTAAATTTGTATAAACTAGCATATGTTAATCTACCACGAGGCCCTCAACATATATACAACTCAAGTGCAATCAAAAGATAGGACTATAAGTCAAAACTGCACATTTGAATTATATAGTAATGTTAAAGCTGAATGTCGATCCTCGGATCGGGAAGTATGTGAGATGGTACGGTGGTCACCAGATCGGACAGGTGGGTTTTCTCCAGTTACTCCGGCTTCCTCCCACACTAACGACCACATAATTATACGCTCTCGTCCGTGACAACGCGGGTGATTAATATAAATTCTAACAGCTTGTTTCGCAATCGTTGTAAAATAAATAACGTATATACTATGTACTGCTACCCCTATAATGCAAAGGTCGGTTAAGAACGTCTCGAATTCCCATTGGAGGATACACAGCATACAAATAGTTAATGCCAGATGTCAAGGAAGCATGAACATATTCTAACATTTTCCCATAATATGTTCAAGTTAGAGTATTGAGGCAGCACGCAAGGATCGTAGAATGGCGCCCAACGAGGTAGCTCAATCGACAATTGATCCGACAAGATAGTTGTAACGTTGTGAATGCTTCTCCCAGTAATCTGGAGTGGACAATATTGCCCCGAATTACTCATGCCGACAAAAGAAATTAATGTTTACGAGGAAGAGCATAATATTTGTGTAAATCTCCTTGTTTATTGATGTGGGTGAAGTTGGCAGTGAGCAGTGTACTGCCAGTGTACGTACTGCTGTACTGCTGGCAGTGAGCAGTGTACTGCTGTACTGCTAGCAGTGAGCAGTGAGTAGTGTAATCCAGCAGTGAGTTATGTATTCTAGTAGTGAATGATGTGTATATGCCAAATTTCGAAAAATAAATAAATAAAAATAATAAATTTTTTATTTTATTTTTTTACTGCCAGTGTACTGCTGGCAGTGAGCAGTGTACTGCTAGCAGTGAGCAGTGAGTAGTGTAATCCAGCAGTGGATAGTGTAATCCAGCAGTGAGTGGTGTATTCTAGTAGTGTATGATGTGCAAATGTAAATTTTTGAATAAAATAATAAAAATATTGTTTATATCTTTTTCTGCTTTTCTGGCAGTGAGCAGTGGGGAATGTACGAGTAGTGTATTCCAGCAGTGGGTAGTGTAATCCAGCAGTGAGTGGTGTATTCTAGTAGTGTATGATGTGCAAATGTAAATTTTTGAATAAAATAATAAAAATAATAAAAATATTTTTTATATCTTTTTCTGCTTTTCTGGCAGTGAGCAGTGGGGAATGTACGAGTAGTGTATTCCAGCAGTGGGTAGTGTAATCCAGCAGTGAGTGGTGTATTCTAGTAGTGTATGATGTGCAAATGTAAATTTTTGAATAAAATAATAAAAATAATAAAAATATTTTTTATCTTTTTCCGTACTTGCTGCGTTTCTAGCAGTGAGCAGTGGGGAATGTACGAGTAGTGTATTCCAGCAGTGGGTAGTGTAATCCAGCAGTGAGTGGCGTATTGTAGTAGTGTATGATGTGCAAATGTAAATTTTTGAATAAAATAATAAAAATAATAAAAATATTTTTTATATCTTTTTCTGCTTTTCTGGCAGTGAGCAGTGGGGAATGTACGAGTAGTGTATTCCAGCAGTGGGTAGTGTAATCCAGCAGTGAGTGGCGTATTGTAGTAGTGTATGATGTGCAAATGTAAATATTTGAATAAAATAATAAAAATAATAAAAACAATTTTTATATCTTTTTCTGGCAGTGAGCAGTGGGGAATGTACGAGTAGTGTATTCCAGCAGTGGGTAGTGTAATCCAGCAGTGAGTGGTGTATTCTAGTAGTGTATGATGTGCAAATGTAAATTTTTGAATAAAATAATAAAAATAATAAAAATATTTTTTATCTTTTTCCGTACTTGCTGCTTTCTAGCAGTGAGCAGTGGGGAATGTACGAGTAGTGTATTCCAGCAGTGGGTAGTGTAATCCAGCAGTGAGTGGTGTATTCTAGTAGTGTATGATGTGCAAATGTAAATTTTTGAATAAAATAATAAAAATAATAAAAATATTTTTTATATCTTTTTCTGCTTTTCTGGCAGTGAGCAGTGGGGAATGTACGAGTAGTGTATTCCAGCAGTGGGTAGTGTAATCCAGCAGTGAGTGGTGTATTCTAGTAGTGTATGATGTGCAAATGTAAATTTTTGAATAAAATAATAAAAATAATAAAAACAATTTTTATATCTTTTTCTGCTTTTCTGGCAGTGAGCAGTGGGGAATGTACGAGTAGTGTATTCCAGCAGTGGGTAGTGTAATCCAGCAGTGAGTGGTGTATTCTAGTAGTGTATGATGTGCAAATGTAAATTTTTGAATAAAATAATAAAAATAATAAAAATATTTTTTATCTTTTTCCGTACTTGCTGCGTTTCTAGCAGTGAGCAGTGGGGAATGTACGAGTAGTGTATTCCAGCAGTGGGTAGTGTAATCCAGCAGTGAGTGGCGTATTGTAGTAGTGTATGATGTGCAAATGTAAATTTTTGAATAAAATAATAAAAATATTTTTTATATCTTTTTCTGCGTTTCTGGCAGTGAGCAGTGGGGAATGTACGAGTAGTGTATTCCAGCAGTGGGTAGTGTAATCCAGCAGTGAGTGGTGTATTCTAGTAGTGTATGATGTGCAAATGTAAATTTTTGAATAAAATAATAAAAATAATAAAAATATTTTTTATATCTTTTTCTGCTTTTCTGGCAGTGAGCAGTGGGGAATGTACGAGTAGTGTATTCCAGCAGTGGGTAGTGTAATCCAGCAGTGAGTGGTGTATTCTAGTAGTGTATGATGTGCAAATGTAAATTTTTGAATAAAATAATAAAAATAATAAAAATATTTTTATCTTTTCCTACTTGCTGCGTTTCTGGCAGTGAGCAGTGGGGAATGTACGAGTAGTGTATTCCAGCAGTGGGTAGTGTAATCCAGCAGTGAGTGGTGTATTCTAGTAGTGTATGATGTGCAAATGTAAATTTTTGAATAAAATAATAAAAATAATAAAAATATTTTTATATCTTTTTCTGCTTTCTGGCAGTGAGCAGTGGGGAATGTACGAGTAGTGTATTCCAGCAGTGGGTAGTGTAATCCAGCAGTGAGTGGTGTATTCTAGTAGTGTATGATGTGCAAATGTAAATTTTTGAATAAAAATAATAAAAATATTTTTTATATCTTTTTCTGCTTTTCTGGCAGTGAGCAGTGGGGAATGTACGAGTAGTGTATTCCAGCAGTGGGTAGTGTAATCCAGCAGTGAGTGGTGTATTCTAGTAGTGTATGATGTGCAAATGTAAATTTTTGAATAAAATAATAAAAATAATAAAAATATTTTTTATCTTTTTCCTGCTTTTCTGGCAGTGAGCAGTGGGGAATGTACGAGTAGTGTATTCCAGCAGTGGGTAGTGTAATCCAGCAGTGAGTGGTGTATTCTAGTAGTGTATGATGTGCAAATGTAAATTTTTGAATAAAATAATAAAAATAATAAAAATATTTTTTATCTTTTTCCACTTGCTTTTCTGGCAGTGAGCAGTGGGGAATGTACGAGTAGTGTATTCCAGCAGTGGGTAGTGTAATCCAGCAGTGAGTGGCGTATTGTAGTAGTGTATGATGTGCAAATGTAAATTTTTGAATAAAATAATAAAAATATTTTTTATATCTTTTTCTGCTTTTCTGGCAGTGAGCAGTGGGGAATGTACGAGTAGTGTATTCCAGCAGTGGGTAGTGTAATCCAGCAGTGAGTGGTGTATTCTAGTAGTGTATGATGTGCAAATGTAATTTTGAATAAAATAATAAAAATAATAAAAATATTTTTATATCTTTTTCTGCTTTTCTGGCAGTGAGCAGTGGGGAATGTACGAGTAGTGTATTCCAGCAGTGGGTAGTGTAATCCAGCAGTGAGTGGTGTATTCTAGTAGTGTATGATGTGCAAATGTAAATTTTTGAATAAAATAATAAAAATATTTTTTATATCTTTTTCTGCTTTTCTGGCAGTGAGCAGTGGGGAATGTACGAGTAGTGTATTCCAGCAGTGGGTAGTGTAATCCAGCAGTGAGTGGTGTATTCTAGTAGTGTATGATGTGCAAATGTAAATTTTTGAATAAAATAATAAAAATAATAAAAATATTTTTTATATCTTTTTCTGCTTTTCTGGCAGTGAGCAGTGGGGAATGTACGAGTAGTGTATTCCAGCAGTGGGTAGTGTAATCCAGCAGTGAGTGGTGTATTCTAGTAGTGTATGATGTGCAAATGTAAATTTTTGAATAAAATAATAAAAATAATAAAAATATTTTTTATCTTTTTCCTACTTGCTCTTTCTAGCAGTGAGCAGTGGGGAATGTACGAGTAGTGTATTCCAGCAGTGGGTAGTGTAATCCAGCAGTGAGTGGTGTATTCTAGTAGTGTATGATGTGCAAATGTAAATTTTTGAATAAAATAATAAAAATAATAAAAATATTTTTTATATCTTTTTCTGCTTTTCTGGCAGTGAGCAGTGGGGAATGTACGAGTAGTGTATTCCAGCAGTGGGTAGTGTAATCCAGCAGTGAGTGGCGTATTGTAGTAGTGTATGATGTGCAAATGTAAATTTTTGAATAAAATAATAAAAATAATAAAAATATTTTTTATATCTTTTTCTGCTTTTCTGGCAGTGAGCAGTGGGGAATGTACGAGTAGTGTATTCCAGCAGTGGGTAGTGTAATCCAGCAGTGAGTGGTGTATTCTAGTAGTGTATGATGTGCAAATGTAAATTTTTGAATAAAATAATAAAAATAATAAAAATATTTTTTATATCTTTTTCTGCTTTTCTGGCAGTGAGCAGTGGGGAATGTACGAGTAGTGTATTCCAGCAGTGGGTAGTGTAATCCAGCAGTGAGTGGTGTATTCTAGTAGTGTATGATGTGCAAATGTAAATTTTTGAATAAAATAATAAAAATAATAAAAATATTTTTTATATCTTTTTCTGCTTTTCTGGCAGTGAGCAGTGGGGAATGTACGAGTAGTGTATTCCAGCAGTGGGTAGTGTAATCCAGCAGTGAGTGGTGTATTCTAGTAGTGTATGATGTGCAAATGTAAATTTTTGAATAAAATAATAAAAATAATAAAAATATTGTTTATATCTTTTTCTGCTTTTCTGGCAGTGAGCAGTGGGGAATGTACGAGTAGTGTATTCCAGCAGTGGGTAGTGTAATCCAGCAGTGAGTGGTGTATTCTAGTAGTGTATGATGTGCAAATGTAAATTTTTGAATAAAATAATAAAAATAATAAAAATATTTTTATCTTTTTCTGCTTTTCTGGCAGTGAGCAGTGGGGAATGTACGAGTAGTGTATTCCAGCAGTGGGTAGTGTAATCCAGCAGTGAGTGGTGTATTCTAGTAGTGTATGATGTGCAAATGTAAATTTTTGAATAAAATAATAAAAATAATTTTTATATCTTTTTCTGCTTTTCTGGCAGTGAGCAGTGGGGAATGTACGAGTAGTGTATTCCAGCAGTGGGTAGTGTAATCCAGCAGTGAGTGGTGTATTCTAGTAGTGTATGATGTGCAAATGTAAATTTTTGTAAAATAATAAAAATAATAAAAAATTTTATATCTTTTTGCTTTTCTGGCAGTGAGCAGTGGGGAATGTACGAGTAGTGTATTCCAGCAGTGGGTAGTGTAATCCAGCAGTGAGTGGTGTATTCTAGTAGTGTATGATGTGCAAATGTAAATTTTTGAAAAAAAATAATAAATTTTTTTTTATCTTTTTCCTGCTTTTCTGGCAGTGAGCAGTGGGGAATGTACGAGTAGTGTATTCCAGCAGTGGGTAGTGTAATCCAGCAGTGAGTGGTGTATTCTAGTAGTGTATGATGTGCAAATGTAAATTTTTGAAATAAAATAATAAAAATATTTTTATATCTTTTTCTGCGTTTCTGGCAGTGAGCAGTGGGGAATGTACGAGTAGTGTCCAGCAGTGGGTAGTAATCCAGCAGTGGTGTGTATTGTATGTGCAAAAAAATATAAAATTTTTTATCTTTTTCTGCTTTTCTGGCAGTGAGCAGTGGGGAATGTACGAGTAGTGTATTCCAGCAGTGGGTAGTGTAATCCAGCAGTGAGTGGTGTATTCTAGTAGTGTATGATGTGCAAATGTAAATTTTTGAATAAAATAATAAAAATAATAAAAATATTTTTTATATCTTTTTCTGCTTTTCTGGCAGTGAGCAGTGGGGAATGTACGAGTAGTGTATTCCAGCAGTGGGTAGTGTAATCCAGCAGTGAGTGGTGTATTCTAGTAGTGTATGATGTGCAAATGTAAATTTTTGAATAAAATAAAGTAGTGTATTCCAGCAGTGTTACGCCGCATAGAGCTCCTAACCCATAGAGCTCTATGCGTCGTTAATGAACCGCATAAGAGCTCCTGTCCGATAGAGCTTCAATGCGTCAATATGCCCTATCGTCCCGCATTGAGCTCCTCTGTTGTCAACTACTAAAACATATTAAACTACTGACTATTTTTATGCTCCCCAAAGGGAGAGCATATAGTTGCCACTTTGTCTGTCTGTCCGTCCGTCCGTTTGTTCGTCCGTCCGTTCGTTCGTCCGGGTACTTCTTGTCCGGAGCATAACTCGAAAAGCATAGAAGGAAATCAAATGAAACTTGAATCTGTGATGGATGGCAATGAGATGGAGAGCATAGCGCAAGAACCATAACTCTCTGTGTTGTCATTGATGAATTATCTCCCTTTTCACTTTATTAAATGCTTGCTGTAGCATAACTCGTAAAGTATTGAATGAAATCTAATGAAACTTGAAACGGTGATAGAGGGAAATGAGGCGGTGTATAGAGCGCGAGAACAATAAATCGCTGTGATGTACCTACTGAATTATCTCCCCTTTTCACCTACCTTAGTATGTGCTTGTCCGGAGCATAACTCGAAAAGTATTGAAGGTAATAAAAAGAAACTTGAAGCAGTGAGAGAGGGCAATGAGGCGGAGTGCTGAGCGCAAGAACCATAACTCTCTGTTTTGTACTTACTGAATTATGTCCCATTTTCACCTTGTTAAAGGCTTGTTAGGCCCCTACTGGTCGAAGACCCGGTAATGGGGACAATAGGATTGGTCGATGTCCATCCGTCATTCCGTCCGCCCATCCCATCGTGCCCGGTCCATATCTCCTAAACCTCTTGAAGGATTTTCACGAACCTTAGGTCAAATGTTCACCCCATCGAGATGACGTGCAGAACCCATGTTCCAGCCATGTACTCGAACGGCCTTGCCGTACAGACAACTCGGAGGCAGACGCAGTAATGGGAGACGAGCAATCCTCATGCATTCACGTTCTTGCAGTTGTTACTACGTGAAGGTATTTCCAGTAAAGTTCGTGCGGAGTTCAGAACTAGTTCTTATCCCGTTCTGGTCAGAACGCGGAAGCGCGACGTTTGGTTTGAATAGTCCAAGACAAACGTGGCGGCTTGGCGTTCAAGGAAGTTCGTTTGCGTCCGTATCAAGTACTCGGCGTTACCACCACGTTTTATTCACTTTTCTCGGTCGTGATACTAACGCCATGCGAGGGCATGTAGGTGTGAATATGTGTTAGGTGTTAATTCCTACAACGCGTACGTGCATTTGTATCTACAAGTGCATGTACAAGTCATCTCAACATCTTAATTATCGGAAGTGGGGAGCTCTATGCGTCAGGTTGAAAGACACATTTTAAAGTTGATGTGTACCTTAGACCGATAGGGCTCTCGGGAGCTATGCGTGTTTGCCGAACGCACAGCGCTTCTTAGGAGCTCTATGCGTTGTGGCCTACATGTACTAGAGACCCAAATCAGCCTGTATTATAAACTTGTATCATACTATTGTTGTACCACAAACAGGACAAGAGTTACCCTTATCCTTGTATAATATATACACACACGTCTATCTTTCCATATGACGTCGGTACACATGGTGGTCTTCATGGTCTAAATATACAACGACTCAGTATCAATCATGACCTCATATGGTCTAACTATGCCACGACTCAATACCAATCATGACCTCGTATGGTTAACTATACACAGACTTAGAACCACTCATGACCTCATATGGTCTAACTATACACAGACTGAGAACCACTCATGACCTCATATGGTCCAACTATACACAGACTGAGAACCACTCATGACCTCATATGGTCTAACCATACACAGACTGAGAACCACTCATGGCCTTCACGGTCTAAACATATACAGACTGAAAACCACACATGACCTTCACGGTCTAAACATATACAGACTCGATCGAAAGTGTTCCTATTACACCGCTCCTGCATTTTGAGCGTACATGACACCCATTTCAGACAACAGCATATAACAACTATGTTAGTAATCGCATCACTCTGGCTAGAGTATACTCGCGATAGAAATTAAAAGCATGCGCAGCTGAGGTGGATTTGTACATTTAAAAGTCTGTCTATGTATAATTTTTAAAAACAGGTTAAAAACGAGTGTGCCATTTACAGGTTATGTATGCCAGCCATGGTGGTCTTGAAGCCCTCTGGGGTGGACTGGTTCACGGCATGTTGAGGCAATCGGTTCCAGATGGTGACGGTGGCAGGAAAGAAGCTGTGGTGATAAGTAGACTTAGCACATGAGGTACATGTATGTGTGTACTGTTGATTGTGATACCTGGAATATCTAGGTTGTCGGAGTGGTGGTTCAGGGTTGATGTCGATGAGCTCATGCTTGATTTTATATAGCATAGTGGCCCTGGCTACGTTTCGTCTGTGCTGTAGAGTGTTCCACTGGAGGTCTTTGAGCATGGTAGTGACGGAGCTTGTTCGCTGATAGTCATGTTTGACGAATCTGGTTGCTCTACGTTGTATCATCTCCAGCTTGTAGATTTGGGTCTCGGTGTAGGGGGACCAAACAGTTGAGGCGTACTATACGATGGGTCGGATATATGTCTTGTAAGCTGTCGCTTTGGCATTAGGTGGGCTTGAACACCGATGTTTCTGCGGATAAAGGACATGGTGGCATTTGATTTCTTAGTGATATTGTCAATGTGCGATTTCCAGGAGAGATCGGGTGTGATGGAGGTATATGGCTGCGTCAGTAGGTTTTAATGGTGTGTTGTGGATGTTGTAAGTAGAGATGACTGGTTTCCGTTTGTTAGTTACATGGATTACTTCGCATTTGTCAGGGTTAAATGCCATTTGCCACTCCCATCCCATTCTTGAAGGTGGCCACGGTCATCGTGTAGCTGCCTGGCGTCTTCCTGGCATGTAATTTTTTTGTACATCAGAAAGTCGTCGGCGAAGAGGCGAACACAGTTGACTTGACTCTAGATGGTAGGTCGTTGATGTACGTAAGAAAGAGGAGGGGCACAAGGACGCTGCCCTGCGGGACACCAGACGTGACGGGGGAGATGTCGGAGTTGGCACCATCGAGAACTACTGTCTTGTTGTGTGCGACATTGTAGGAAATCTGTTATCCAGGAGTGGATACTGCACTAACTCCGTAGTGGTCGAGCTTCTGTAGCAGACGGCTGTGGCTAACTTTATCAAAGGCTTTACTGAAGTTCAGAAGGATGTCGTCAATCTGCTGGTTACTGTTTAGGCCTTTAGCTAAATCATTGATGGTGAGTATAAGTTGAGTGTCACATGGTCGTTTTTATCGAAATCCATGCTGGTAGTCATTGAGGATGTTGAAGGAGTCGAAGTGGGACATGATGCGGCTGAAGATGACATGTTCTAGAAGTTTGCAGGTAACTGAGGTTAAGGAGATAGGACGGTAGTTAGAGGGTGTAGATCTGTTGCCCTTCTTAAAGATAGGAGAGACGAAGGCAGTTTCCAGTCGGATGGTATTTGGCCCTTGTCAACGGATAGTTGGAAACACTTTGTGAGTCCTGGCGTAGGTTCAGCAGCCGCAAGATTCAGGAGTCTTGTAGAGATGTTGTCCGGACCGGCGGCCTTGTGTGGCTTGAGACCCTGTCCCAGCAATATATTCAACTATTGAGTCAATAGTAGTTAACTATTATGTATGTATCTCTTTAGACGAGTATGCACTTTAGATACTCATGAGTGTAAGTCACTAGAACCACCTTGGATACTAATTTAATGCAGCAATGTTCTGGTAATAGTGGAATAGTTGCCTTTAGATCAGTTATGTACACATTTAGTTATGTAAACATATTTTAAATTGAATAGTCTTAACTAAACGTATTTTAGTATATACCTTTGTAATGTTAATGTCTACAGTCGGATGCTGGAGGTATATGGGTACACAATACTTTATTGTATTGTGGTATGTCGATCACAGTAATATAGTGTAATGCGACATTGCACGTGTATCAAGGTATTCTCGTCACATAACCGTAGTAGAAATGGTAAACATAGAGTTCTTGTGTGAGCGACAGTCGGAGATATGAAAACCCAACACACATTGAGATTACAGCAGCCCACATAGCCCCATAAACATCTAGTTATGATAATTACAGTCGGTTTACGATTCCCCACTGCTGGAATACACTGGTGCCACAATGGTACTGAGATCGTTATACTTTAGGTATGCAATGATACTGAGATAGTTATACTTTAGGTATGCAATGGTAGTGAGATAGTTATACTTTAGGTCTGCAATGGTAGTGAGATAGTTATACTTTAGGTATGCAATGGTAGTGAGATAGTTATACTTTAGGTCTGCACTGGTACTGAGATAGTTATACTTTAGGTATGCAATGGTAGTGAGATAGTTATACTTTAGGTCTGCAATGGTAGTGAGATAGTTATACTTTAGGTATGCAATGGTAGTGAGATAGTTATACTTTAGGTCTGCACTGGTACTGAGATAGTTATACTTTAGGTATGCAATGGTAGTGAGATAGTTATACTTTAGGTATGCAATGGTAGTGAGATAGTTATACTTTAGGTCTGCAATGGTACTGAGATAGTTATACTTTAGGTCTGCACTAGTACTGAGATATTTATACTTTAGGTATGCAATGGTAGTGAGATAGTTATACTTTAGGTATGCAATGGTAGTGAGATAGTTATACTTTAGGTCTGCAATGGTACTGAGATAGTTATACTTTAGGTATGCAATGGTAGTGAAATTTATACTTTAGGTATGCAATGGGACTGAGATAGTTATACCTTTAGGTATGCAATGGTATGAGATAGTTATACTTTAGGTATGCAATGGTAGTGAGGATAGTTCTACTTTAGGTCTCAATGGTACTGAGATCGTTATACTTTAGGTATGCAATGGTACTGAGATAGTTATACTTTAGGTATGCAATGGTAGTGAGATAGTTATACTTTAGGTCTGCAATGGTACTGAGATAGTTATACTTTAGGTCTGCAATGGTACTGAGATAGTTATACTTTAGGTATGCAATGGTAGTGAGACAGTTATACTTTAGGTATGCAATGGTACTGAGATAGTTATACTTTAGGTCTGC
>CM026392.1:16960044-16978892 GCA_014843695.1 Archivesica marissinica | reverse complement strand
CCCTCTGTTCGGTGTTACCACTGGACTACAGATTCCTCTGTTCGGTGTTACCACTGGACTACAGATCCCTCTGTTCGGTGTTACCACTGGACTACAGATCATTCTGTTCGGTGTTACCACTGGACTACAGATCCATCTGTTCGGTGTTACCACTGGACTACAGATCCCTCTGTTCGGTGTTACCATTGGACTATAGACCCGTCTGTTCGGTGTTACCACTGAACTACAGATCCCTCTGTTCGGTGTTACCACTGGACTACAGATCCCTCTGTTCGGTGTTACCACTGGACTACAGATCATTCTGTTCGGTGTTACCACTGGACTACAGATCCCTCTGTTCGGTGTTACCACTGGACTACATATCACTCTGGTCAGTGTTACCACTGGACTACAGATCCCTCTGTTCGGTGTTACCACTGGACTACAGATCCCTCTGTTCGGTGTTACCACTGGACTACATATCCTTCTGTTCGGTGTTACCACTGGACTACAGATCCCTCTGTTCGATGTTACCACTGGACTATATACCCGTCTGTTCGGTGTTACCACTGGACTACAGATCATTCTGTTCGGTGTTAACACTGGACTACATATCCCTCTGTTCGGTGTTACCACTGGACTACAGATCCCTCTGTTCGGTGTTACCACTGGACTACAGATCATTCTGTTCGGTGTTACCACTGGACTACAGATCCCTCTGTTCGGTGTTACCACTGGACTACAGACCCGTCTGTTCGGTGTTACCACTGGACTACAGATCCCTCTGTTCGGTGTTACCACTGGACTACAGACCCGTCTGTTCGGTGTTACCACTGGACTACAGATCCCTCTGTTCGGTGTTACCACTGGACTACAGACCCGTCTGTTCGGTGTTACCACTGGACTACAGATCCCTCTGTTCGGTGTTACCACTGGACTACAGACCCGTCTGTTCGGTGTTACCACTGGACTACAGATCCCTCTGTTCGGTGTTACCACTGGACTACAGATCCGTCTGTTCGGTGTTACCACTGGACTACAGATCCCTCTGTTCGGTGTTACCACTGGACTACAGATCCCTCTGTTCGGTGTTACCACTGGACTACAGATCCCTCTGTTCGGTGTTACCACTGGACTACAGATCCGTCTGTTCGGTGTTACCACTGGACTACAGATCATTCTGTTCGGTGTTACCACTGGACTACAGATCAGTCTGTTCGGTGACCACTGTACACCATCTGTTTGGACTACAGATCCCTCTGTTCGGTGTTACCACTGGACTACAGATTCCCGGTGACCACTGGACTACAGATCCGTCTGTTCGGTGTTACCACTGGACTACAGATCATTCTGTTCGGTGTTACCACTGGACTACAGATCCATCTGTTCGGTGTTACCACTGGACTACAGATCCCTCTGTTCGGTGTTACCATTGGACTATAGACCCGTCTGTTCGGTGTTACCACTGGACTACAGATCCCTCTGTTCGGTGTTACCACTGGACTACAGATCCCTCTGTTCGGTGTTACCACTGGACTACAGACCCGTCTGTTCGGTGTTACCACTGGACTACAGACCCGTCTGTTCGGTGTTACCACTGGACTACAGACCCGTCTGTTCGGTGAAAAACGTCTCTTTTATTGCAGAATAAATACTACTACAATGTTCTGATAATTATCAAATTTCAATTAAAAGTA
Organism: Archivesica marissinica; assembly: GCA_014843695.1. Lineage (NCBI taxonomy): Eukaryota > Metazoa > Mollusca > Bivalvia > Venerida > Vesicomyidae > Archivesica > Archivesica marissinica. Next base: position 16,977,216 of record CM026392.1, on the reverse strand, counting down.
AATCATCGTATTACACATGTTGATACCAACTTTGCCTATATTTTGCTTCAATAGATCTATATAAGTATAAAAGTCTCCCTCTAACCAAGCGCACTCTTGTTTGGAATTTGAAGGGTGAATATGAGCATCAACATGTTCAATCATTTTTGATTCGTTAATACCCCACATATCGCATCCATATATCGCATCCACATATCGCATCCACATATCGCATCCATATATCGCATCCACATATCGCATCCATATATCGCATCCACATATCGCATCCATTTATCGCATCCACATATCGCATCCACATATCGCATCCATATATCGCATCCACATATCGCATCCATATGTCGCATCCACATATCGCATCCATATATCGCATCCACATATCGCATCCATATGTCGCATCCATATATCGCATCCACATATCGCATCCATATGTCGCATCCACATATCGCATCCATATATCGCATCCACATATCGCATCCATATGTCGCATCCATATATCGCATCCATATGTCGCATCCATATATCGCATCCACATATCGCATCCATATATCGCATCCACATATCGCATCCATATATCGCATCCATATGTCGCATCCACATATCGCATCCACATATCGCATCCACATATCGCATCCATATATCGCATCCATATATCGCAGCCATATATCGCATCCATATGTCGCATCCACATATCGCATCCACATATAGCATCCACATATCGCATCCACATATCGCATCCATATATCGCATCCACATATCGCATCCACATATCGCATCCACATATCGCATCCATATGTCGCATCCATATCCATGTATGTTTATATATAATTATGCATGTTTATGTTGATCTATTTGTAAATATGTTGTAATCTTCAAAAATTGGAGGAAAAATAAATATCTATCTATCTATCTATCCATATATCGCAGCCATATATCGCATCCATATGTCGCATCCACATATCGCATCCACATATAGCATCCACATATCGCATCCACATATCGCATCCATATATCGCATCCACATATCGCATCCACATATCGCATCCACATATCGCATCCATATGTCGCATCCATATCCATGTATGTTTATATATAATTATGCATGTTTATGTTGATCTATTTGTAAATATGTTGTAATCTTCAAAAATTGGAGGAAAAATAAATATCTATCTATCTATCTATCCATATATCGCAGCCATATATCGCATCCATATATCGCATCCATATGTCGACGCTTTAACCATTTCAATTTCAGTCCTGTTAGTTCTGGTGACATTTTGGAATATCATAATTCTAGTTATCTGAACATTAACGTTTTAATCACTTTTCACAGTACTTAGTGACTTAATATATTAGAGGACATAGAAAACGCACACCTACATTATATGATTATTATTACATGAAAACGAAATACGAAGGATTCCATCAAAGATATATCACATCTTTATTACAAAACACAAACTGAACAACTAAAAATATTCCAAAATGTTTAAAAACTATGTATTTATATAGTTATTGTTTTTCGTGTATAAACACACTTGTCCGAAGTGTGCGTTTTCTATGTCCTCTGTGTCCTCTAGTATAACCTGTATTTAATTCACTTACCTTGTCCGAATATACAATGATGTCATCTGCGTTCTGATCTTGTAGTTTTGTACCTCCACCGAGGCATGTGGGCGACTGGTTTCTCTAAGAAGTTTATGTTACAACGTCGGTTGTGGGTCTGGTAGACATACCGAGGCGGCTTCCTCTTCCTCTGGTCTAAAAACCAGCACAGAGAGCCTCTAGTATTGCTCTCTTATATAACTCTGTGGACAAACTGTCAGGGGAGGTAACTAGAGCCACATAGTTGGGCTACTGAGGGACGTGCCTCGGTCGCCACGTGCACGCTATGGCAGTAAACCTGGAACATCTGCGTATAATCAGAGAATAGCTTTTGAAGAATTCTATTAGAGTCGAAACAGAAAACTGTTGAAATCGAAAAATAGCTGATAGTTTTTCTACAAATAAAAGACATCCTTACAAACTCCGGATTTCGCCAATGCATTCAATTGTTGAACCTTCTCTGAACTATGTCGCCGATTTTAAGGATATGCGACTGCTGGTACCATTAAAGATGACACATAAATGACGAGAAACAATAAAAATAGTAATAGAGTAATCTATCGCGTGTCGTGCAGAGACTTGGAGATCATATTAACACGGACATTTAAATATACTCGAGAGATACAGGGTGGTACAGAGTGACTTCTGTACCGACAATATATTGTTAATGCCTGTAGTAGTATTATAAACGGTGTCTAAACAAACAAACAAACAACCAAACAACCAAGGTAAGGGTGTAGCCTGGGTTCCAGTCTGTCGATTTTTCACATTTTAACTTCTGGCAAAATGACATGTAGATATTATCACAAACTCAATACGGCCCAATTAGTCTCGATGTTAAAATATAGTTATTTGACTGGCCAGGTAACATATATCGACGCCTGTTCACAGGCTAGTAAGGGTGCACATAGAGCTTTATTCTATATCTAAGTTCTAACTAAAGCGCAGCGCGCCAAGGTAACATAATCATTAAGTGCATAATAACATATACATGAATTACAACATGGCAATCATGAACTGTATGTATGAAACCAATTACGTAACATTGTACAGAATAATAATATATACATAGATGTGAACATCTAACGACATACCAAACCACTGTTATAGTTTTTCATAAAAGAGAACCCCCCCAAATACACAGGTGTGCATGCAGACATACACGATGCAGTCCTAACTAGACGCCATGGTGTATAACCGGTGTACATGTAGACATACACGATGTAGTCCTAACTAGACGTCATGGTGTATAACCGGTGTACATGTAGACATACACGATACAGTCCTAACTAGACGTCATGGTGTATAACCGGTGTACATGTAGACATACACGATACAGTCCTAACTAGACGTCATGGTGTATAACCGGTGTACATGCAGACATACACGATACAGTCCTAACTAGACGTCATGGTGTATAACCGGTGTACATGCAGACATACACGATGTAGTCCTAATTAGACGTCATGTTGTATAACGGTGTACATGCAGACATACACGATGCAGTCCTAACTAGACGTCATGGTGTATAACCGGTGTGCATGCAGACATACACGATACAGTCCTAACTAGACGTCATGGTGTATAACCGGTGTACATGCAGACATACACGATGTAGTCCTAACTAGACGCCATGGTGTATAACCGGTGTACATGCAGACATAAACGATGCAGTCCTAATTAGACGTCATGGTGTATAACCGGTGTACATGTTTACACATACGATGCAGTCATAACTAGACGTCATGGTGTATAACCGGTGTACATGCAGACATACACGATGCAGTCCTAACTAGACGCAATGGTGTATATCCGGTGTACATGTAGACATACACGATGCAGTCCTAACTAGACGTCATGGTGTATATCCGGTGTACATGTAGACATACACGATGCAGTCCTAACTAGACGTCATGGTGTATATCCGGTGTACATGTAGACATACACGATGCAGTCCTAACTAGACGCCATGGTGTATATCCGGTGTACATGTTGACATACACGATGCAGTCCTAACTAGACGTCATGGTGTATATCCGGTGTACATGTAGACATACACGATGCAGTCCTAACTAGACGTCATGGTGTATAACCGGTGTACATGTAGACATACACCATGCAGTCCTAACTAGACGTCATGGTGTATATCCGGTGTACATGTTGACATACACGATGCAGTCCTAACTAGACGCCATGGTGTATAACCAGTGTGCATGTAGACATACACGATGCAGTCCTAACTAGACGTCATGGTGTATAACCGGTGTACATGTAGACATACACGATGCAGTCCTAACTAGATGTCATGGTGTATATCCGGTGTACATGTTGACATACACGATGCAGTCCTAACTAGACGCCATGGTGTATAACCGGTGTACATGCAGACATACACGATGTAGTCCTAACTAGACGTCATGGTGTATAACCGGTGTACATGCAGACATACACGATACAATCACTAGCAACGCCCCTTTCTATATTCCCACCTGCGTTACACAATCACTAACTACGCCCCTTTCAATATTCCCACCTGCGTTACACAATCACTAGCTACGCCCCTTTCTGTATTCCCACCTGCGTTACACAATCTCTAGCTACGCCCCTTTCTATATTCCCACCTGCGTTACACAATCACTAGCAACGTCCCTTTCTATATTCCCACCTGCGTTACACAATCACTAGCTACGCCCCTTTCTATATTCCCACCTGCGTTACACAATCACTAGCAACGCCACGTTCTATATTCCCACCTGCGTTACACAATCACCAGCAACGTCCCTTTCTATATTCCCACCTACGTTACACAATCACCAGCAACGTCCCTTTCTATATTCCCACCTACGTTACACAATCACTAGCAACGTCACTTTCTATATTCCCACCTGCGTTACACAATCACTAGCAACGTCCCTTTCTATATTCCCACCTGCGTTACACAATCACTAGCAACGTCCCTTTCTATATTCCCACCTACGTTACACAATCACCAGCAACGTCCCTTTCTATATTCCCACCTACGTTACACAATCACTAGCAACGTCACTTTCTATATTCCCACCTGCGTTACACAATCACTAGCAACGTCCCTTTCTATATTCCCACCTGCGTTACACAATCACTAGTTACGCCCCTTTCTATATTCCCACCTGCGTTACACAATCACTAGCAACGCCACGTTCTATATTCCCACCTGCGTTACACAATCACTAGCTACGCCCCTTTCTATATTCCCACCTGCGTTACACAATCACTAGCAACGCCACGTTCTATATTCCCACCTGCGTTACACACTCACTGGCAACGTCCCTTTCTATATTCCCACCTGCGTTACACAATTACTAGCTACGCCCCTTTCTATATTCCCACCTGCGTTACACACTCACTAGCAACGCCACGTTCTATATTCCCACCTACGTTACACAATCACCAGCAACGTCCCTTTCTATATTCCCACCTGTGTTACACAATCACTAGCAACGTCCCTTTCTATATTCCCACCTGCGTTACACAATCACTAGCTACGCCCCTTTCTATATTCCCACCTGCGTTACACAATCACTAGCAACGCCACGTTCTATATTCCCACCTACGTTACACAATCACCAGCAACGTCCCTTTCTATATTCCCACCTACGTTACACAATCACCAGCAACGTCCCTTTCTATATTCCCACCTGCGTTACACAATCACAAGCAACACCACGTTCTATATTCCCACCTACGTTACACAATCACCAGCAACATCACTTTCTATATTCCCACCTGCGTTACACAATCACCAGCAACGCCACTTTCTATATTCCTACCTACGTTACACAATCACCAGCAACGCCCCTTTCTATATTCCTACATGCGTTACACAATCACTAGCAACGTCACTTTCTATATTCCCACCTGCGTTACACAATCACTAGCAACGTCACTTTCTATATTCCCACCTGCGTTACACAATCACCAGCAACGCCACTTTCTATATTCCCACATGCGTTACACAATCACTAGCAACGTCACTTTCTATATTCCCACCTGCGTTACACAATCACTAGCAACGTCACTTTCTATATTCCCACCTGTGTTACACAATCACCAGCAACGCCACTTTCTATATTCCCACCTGCGTTACACAATCACTAGCAACGTCACTTTCTATATTCCCACCTACGTTACACAATCACTAGCAACGCCTCTTTCTATATTCCCACCTGCGTTACACACTCACCAGCAACGCCTATTTCTATATTCCCACCCGTGTTGCTCAATCACTAGAAATGTCCCTTTCTATATTCCCACATGCGTTGCACTACTTGTGTATGCATTCAGTTAAACTGTTATTTAACAAATGTTCCCATCTTTCCATGCATATTGCATTGTCGGTTGTAGAATAAATGCAATTTTTAAATTGTATATAACATATCGATAGATACACATTAGTTGAATCATGCATCGCCTTTATCTCCGGAACATCTCTCTACCGTAGGTGTACATATGATTTGGGGTGTAGGCCCGAACTGGGACAATCGGGTATGAACACGTGTTTAATGTTGGAGACCTGGGTTGTCTCCCTTGGACATCTTGGTAAATTTGTTCTGTTTAACTCTTTCAGCGCCGAATAAATTCAGAGCATGTGCAAACCACATAGATCCAGATCAGTCGCGGCGTTGCGCCGCGTCTGACCAGGATCTATGCTGATTGCTATTCGGACATGTGCTTCAGCTCCACTGTCTGCAGAACAAGCAGCATATAGCCTGATCAGAGGGCACGTTCTGTTCTGTCTGATCGGGTGCTCTGCTTTTGCAAAGTCGCTTTTCTGCGACATTGGCGGTGAATGAATAAATGAAAATTGATTCTGGTTTGGACGGAATGGATGGACATAGAAGTTGTTTTGTAGTGTAGCCCAACATGTCGTCGTTAGGGGAGGTAACAGAGACAGGTTTCTGTTGAGACTGTTAAGTGTCTATTCATTATTTATTTTAATAAATGTTCTTTTTCTGCGTTTCATCAAGGTATGAACTGCCAGTTCAATACACACACGCATATTATTGCATTGAAATCGAACATTTCCATACCGTACAGAATCCTGTACCGTGTACAATCCTGTACCGTGTACGTGTTCCTATACTGTTGGAACAGACTACATAATTATGTGTACAGTCGCCTATTCATAATACACTTGGATTTGTAATAGACTTGTGGTTGCTTGGGTTATGAACGTCGATCACATGGGCTGAATCAGCCAATCAGAATCGCGAGATTACAGGAAGTTGTAATTATACATCAATTACATGTATTTTTTATTGGCTTAATTAGAACAGGAGTACATGTGCTATGGCACTTGTTGCCGATGTGTAAACTATGTAACCAAATGTCGGTTGAATCGGAGTATCACTTGCAGAAGTTAAAGAGCTAAATACGTTGGTAATATATCGTTGCCTTGTGTACAGAAATTAAATACAATAATGTCATCACAGGGTAAAATGGAATTGCTAAGAATATCATAAGTTTATAAAGGAATCTATGTTGCTAAGAAAAAATTACCGTAGATAATATCATTTATTTTTAAATTTTAGGAATGTATGTGTGCATTTGTGTATGTCTGCCATAGTTTATGCTTGTGTAAATGGCCAAATGCAATGCATTGCTGATAATGCCAACAAACGTGAAATGTATAAAATAATATCTGTTGTTTATATAACATTGGCCTACAATAATGCATGGTTTGGGGTCTTAAATTATGTCTCGTCGGTAGACGAGCAACAGATACATTTTGACTGACTAAGTATTGCAATCCAGCTCTTTGAATATAATCATAAATAATCCTTGTCCTTGTATCCCATCAACCTCTGACAGTGAAACAGTCGAACGTCTAGGACTTCCATCATAAACAAGTATTAAATACAAACGCATAATGTTACATTAGTTTAAATAATATTTTAATTTCAGTATTTACATATAAACTGTCATTTAGTACGTGCAGTATGTCAGATACGTAGATATATATTCTAAAGATCCCTGGGATCGTTTTACAATTATCATAGGGTCCTTCTACCATAGTCCTAGAGTCCTTTTACCATAGTCCTAGGGTTCTTCTTCCATAGTCCTAGAGTCATTCTACCATAGTCCTAGAGTCCTTTTACCATAGTCCTAGGTTCCTTCTACCATAGTCCTAGAGTGCTTCTACCATAGTCCTAGAGTCCTTTTACCATAGTCCTAGGTACCTTCTACCATAGTCCTAGAGTCCTTCTACCATAATCCTAGGGTCCTTCTACCATAGTCCTAGAGTCCTTCTACCATAGTCCTAGGTTCCTTCTACCATAGTCCTAGAGTCCTTCTACCATAGTCCTAGGTTCCTTCTACCATAGTCCTAGGTTCCTTCTACCATAGTCCTAGAGTCCTTCTACCATAGTCCTAGGTTCCTTCTACCATAGTCCTAGGTTCCTTCTACCATAGTCCTAGGTTCCTTCTACCATAGTCCTAGAGTCCTTCTACCATAGTCCTAGGGTCCTTCTACCATAGTCCTAGAGTCCTTCTACCATAGTCCTAGGTTCCTTCTGCCATAGTCCTAGAGTCCTTCTACCATAGTCCTAGGTTCCTTCTGCCATGAAACCAAATCTACAAATGTCCTAGTGTCATTGTACCATTACTCTAGAATGTAACGTTTGATAGAGTTACTCTAGAATGTAATGTATATATGAGTAACTCTAGAATGGAATGTTTGAGTTACGCTAGACTGTAATATATGCATGCGTAACTCTAGAATGTAATGTATATATGAGTTACTCTAGAATGTAATGTATATATTAGTTACTCTAGAATGTAATGTATATATGAGTTTCTCTAGAATGTAATGTATATATGAGTTACTCTAGAATGTAATGTATGCATGAGTTACTCTAGAATGTAATGTATGCATGAGTTACTCTAGAATGTAATGTATGCATGAGTTACTCTAGAATGTAATGTATATATGAGTTACTCTAGACTGTAATGTATGCATGAGTTACTCTAGAATGTAATGTATGCATGAGTAACTCCAGGCTGTAATGTATATATGAGTTACTCTAGAATGTAATGTATGCATGAGTTACTCTAGAATGTAATGTATATATGAGTTACTCTAGAATGTAATGTATATATGAGTTACTCTAGAATGTAATGTATGCATGAGTTACTCTAGAATGTAATGTATGCATGAGTTACTCTAGAATGTAATGTATGCATGAGTTACTCTAGAATGTAATGTATGCATGAGTTACTCTAGAATGTAATGTATGCGTGAGTTACTCTAGAATGTAATGTATGCATGAGTTACTCTAGACTGTAATGTATGCATGAGTTACTCTAGAATGTAATGTATATATGAGTTGCTCTAGAATGTAATGTATATATGAGTTACTCTAGACTGTAATGTATGCATGAGTTACTCTAGAATGTAACGTATATATGAGTTACTCTAGATTGTAATGTATATATGAGTTACTCTAGAATGTAATGTATATATGAGTTGCTCTAGAATGTAATGTATATATATATGAGTTACTCTAGAATGTAATGTATGCATGAGTTACTCTAGAATGTAATGTATGCATGAGTTACTCTAGAATGTAATGTATGCATGAATTACTCTAGAATGTAATGTATGCATGAGTTACTCTAGAATGTAATGTATGCATGAGTTACTCTAGAATGTAATGTATATATGAGTTGCTCTAGAATGTAATGTATATATGAGTTACTCTAGACTGTAATGTATGCATGAGTTACTCTAGAATGTAACGTATATATGAGTTACTCTAGAATGTAATGTATATATGAGTTACTCTAGAATGTAATGTATATATGAGTTGCTCTAGAATGTAATGTATATATGAGTTACTCTAGAATGTAATGTATATATGAGTTGCTCTAGACTGTAATGTATGCATTGAGTTACTCTAGAATGCAATGTATATATGAGTTATTTTAGAATGTAATGTATGCATGAGTTGCTCTAGAATGTAATGTATATATATGAGTTACTCTAGAATGTAATGTATATATGAGTTACTCTAGAATGTAATGTATGCATGAGTTACTCTAGAATGTAATGTATATATGAGTTACTCTAGAATGTAATGTATGCATGAGTTACTCTAGAATGGAATATATGCATGAGTAACTCTAGAATGTAATGTTTGAGTTACTCTAGAATGTAATGTATGCATGCGTTACTCTAGAATGTAATGTTTGAGTTACTCTAGAATGTAATGTATGCATGAGTTACTCTAGAATGTAATGTATGCATGAGTTACTCTAGAATGGAATATATGCATGAGTTACTCTAGAATGTAATGTTTGAGTTACTCTAGAATGTAATGTATATATGAGTTACTCTAGAATGTAATGTATGCATGAGTAACTCTAGAATATAATGTATATATGAGTTACTCTAGAATGTAATGTATGCATGAGTTACTCTAGAATGGAATATATGCATGAGTAACTCTAGAATGTAATGTTTGAGTTACTCTAGAATGGGATATATGCATGAGTAACTCTAGAATGTAATGTTTGAGTTACTCTAGAAAGGGATACATGTTTCAGTTACTCTAGTGATCATACATACACTGATTCCAGGAAACATTGATGTTACATGTATATACTCCTGATTGATATCCGCTTTACAGGTCCGACCTTAGACTGGAAACAGGCTTCGATGTATATTCAAATAAATATAGTTTAACATCGTCGAGATCATTAATTGGGCCGTATTGAGTTCTGATAACGTCATTTTCCCAGAAGTTACTAGTGAAAACCCGACAGACTGGAACCCAGGCTAGTACGACCTGATTAATAGCATCTATGCAAGTTCGACACCACTTCAAAACATACTATATTTACTTCACGCAACTCCTGGCTATACATGTTGTACACAAAGCAACAACCGTCAATAAACAATGTGGGTGAAGTTAGCAGTGAGCAGTGTACTGCCAGTGTACTGCTGTACTGCTGTACTGCTGGCAGTGAGCAGTGTACTGCTGTACTGCTGGCAGTGAGCAGTGTACTGCTGTACTGCTAGCAGTGAGCAGTGAGTAGTGTAATCCAGCAGTGAGTTATGTATTCTAGTAGTGAATGGTGTGTATATGCCAAATTTCGAAAAATAAATAAATAAAAATAATAAAAAATGTGTTTTTATTTTTTTACTGCCAGTGTACTGCTGGCAGTGAGCAGTGTACTGCTGTACTGCTAGCAGTGAGCAGTGAGTAGTGTAATCCAGCAGTGGGTAGTGTAATCCAGCAGTGAGTGGTGTATTCTAGTAGTGTATGATGTGCAAATGCAAATTTTCGAAATAAAAAATAAAAAACATTCTATCATTTTCCGTACTTGCTTTTCTGGCAATGAGCAGTGGGGAATGTACGAGTAGTGTATTCCAGCAGTGGGTAGTGTAATCCAGCAGTGAGTGGTGTATTCTAGTAGTATATGATGTGCAAATGTAAATTTTTGAATAAAATAATAAAAATAATAAAAATAGTTTGTATATCTTTTTCTGCTTTTCTGGCAGTGAGCAGTGGGGAATGTACGAGTAGTGTATTCCAGCAGTGGGTAGTGTAATCCAGCAGTGAGTGGCGTATTGTAGTAGTGTATGATGTGCAAATGTAAATTTTTGAATAAAATAATAAAAATATTTTTTATATCTTTTTCTGCGTTTCTGGCAGTGAGCAGTGGGGAATGTACGAGTAGTGTATTCCAGCAGTGGGTAGTGTAATCCAGCAGTGAGTGGTGTATTCTAGTAGTGTATGATGTGCAAATGTAAATTTTTGAATAAAATAATAAAAATAATAAAAATATTTTTTATATCTTTTTCTGCTTTTCTAGCAGTGAGCAGTGGGGAATGTACGAGTAGTGTATTCCAGCAGTGGGTAGTGTAATCCAGCAGTGAGTGGTGTATTCTAGTAGTGTATGATGTGCAAATGTAAATTTTTGAATAAAATAATAAAAATAATAAAAATATTTTTTATCTTTTTCCGTACTTGCTGCGTTTCTAGCAGTGAGCAGTGGGGAGTGTACGAGTAGTGTATTCCAGCAGTGGGTAGTGTAATCCAGCAGTGAGTGGTGTATTCTAGTAGTGTATGATGTGCAAATGTAAATTTTTGTATAAAATAATAAAAATAATAAAAATAGTTTGTATATCTTTTTCTGCTTTTCTGGCAGTGAGCAGTGGGGAATGTACGAGTAGTGTATTCCAGCAGTGGGTAGTGTAATCCAGCAGTGAGTGGTGTATTCTAGTAGTGTATGATGTGCAAATGAAAATTTTCGGGGGGAAAACAAAAAAAAAAAAAATTCTATCTTTTTCCGTACTTGCCTTTCTGGCAGTGAGCAGTGGGGAATGTACGAGTAGTGTATTCCAGCAGTGTTACGCCGCATATAGCTCCTAACCCATAGAGCTCTATGCGTCGTTAATGAACCGCATAAGAGCTCCTGTCCGATAGAGCTTCAATGCGTCAATATGCCCTATCGTCCCGCATTGAGCTCCTCTGTCAACTACTAAAACATATTAAACTACTGACTATTTTTATGCTCCCCAAAGGGAGAGCATATAGTTGCCACTTTGTCTGTCTGTCCGTCCGTCCGTTTGTTGTCCAATTATGTCCCATTTTCACTTTATTAAAGGCTTGTTAGACCCCTACTGGTCGAAGACCCGGTAATGGGGACAATAGGATTGGTCGATGTCCATCCGTCATTCCGTCCGCCCATCCCATCGTGCCCGGTCCATATCTCCTAAACCTCTTGAAGGATTTTCACGAACCTTAGTTCAAATGTTCACCCCATCGAGATGACGTGCAGAACCCATGTTCCAGCCATGTACTCGAACGGCCTTGCCGTACAGACAACTCGGAGGCAGACGCAGTAATGGGAGACGAGCAATCCTCATGCATTCACGTTCTTGCAGTTGTTACTACGTGAAGGTATTTCCAGTAAAGTTCGTGCGGAGTTCAGAACTAGTTATTATCCCGTTCTGGTCAGAACGCGGAAGCGCGACGTTTGGTTTGAATAGTCCAAGACAAACGTGGCGGCTTGGCGTTCAAGGAAGTTCGTTTGCGTCCGTATCAAGTACTCGGCGTTACCACCACGTTTTATTCACTTTTCTCGGTCGTGATACTAACGCCATGCGAGGGCATGTAGGTGTGAATAGGTGTTAGGTGTTAATTCCTACAACGCGTACGTGCATTTGTATCTACAAGTGCACGTACAAGTCATCTCAACATCTTAATTATCGGAAGTGGGGAGCTCTATGCGTCAGGTTGAAAGACACATTTTAAAGTTGATGTGTACCTTCGACCGATAGGGCTCTCGGGAGCTATGCGTGTTTGCCGAACGCACAGCGCTTCTTAGGAGCTCTATGCGTTGTGGCCTACATGTACTAGAGACCCAAATCAGCCCGTATTATACACTTGTATCATACTATTGTTGTACCACAAACAGGACAAGAGTTACCATTATCCTTGTATAATATATACACACACGTCTATCTTTCCATATGACGTCGGTACACATGGTGGTCTTCATGGTCTAAATATACAACGACTCAGTATCAATCATGACCTCATATGGTCTAACTATGCCACGACTCAGTACCAATCATGACCTCGTATGGTTAACTATACACAGACTTAGAACCACTCATGACCTCATATGGTCTAACTATACACAGACTGAGAACCACTCATGACCTCATATGGTCCAACTATACACAGACTGAGAACCACTCATGACCTCATATGGTCTAACCATACACAGACTGAGAACCACTCATGGCCTTCACGGTCTAAACATATACAGACTGAAAACCACACATGACCTTCACGGTCTAAATATATACAGACTCGATCGAAAGTGTTCCTATTACTCCGCTCCTGCATTTTGAGCGTACATGACACCCATTTCAGACAACAGCATATAACAACTCTGTTAGTAATCGCATCACTCTGGCTAGAGTATACTCGCGATAGAAATTAAAAGCATGCGCAGCTGAGGTGGATTTGTACATTTAAAAGTATGTCTATGTATAATTTTTAAAAACAGGTTAAAAACGAGTGTGCCATTTACAGGTTATGTATGCCAGCCATGGTGGTCTTGAAGCCCTCTGGGGTGGACTGGTTCATGGCACGTTGAGGCAATCGGTTCCAGATGGTGACGGTGGCAGGAAAGAAGCTGTGATGATAAGTTGACTTAGCACAGGAGGTACATGTATGTGTGTACTGTTGATTGTGATACCTGGAATATCTAGATTGTCGGAGTGGTGGTTCAGGGTTGATGTCGATGAACTCATGCTTGATTTTATATAGCATAGTGGCCCTGGCTACGTTTCGTCTGTGCTGTAGAGTGTTCCACTGGAGGTCTTTGAGCATGGTAGTGACGGAGCTTGTTCGCTGATAGTCATGTTTGACGAATCTGGTTGCTCTACGTTGTATCATCTCCAGCTTGTAGATTTGGGTCTCGGTGTAGGGGGACCAAACAGTTGAGGCGTACTATACGATGGGTCGGATATATGTCTTGTAAGCTGTCGCTTTGGCATTAGGTGGGCTTGAACAGCGATGTTTCTGCGGATAAAGGACATGGTGGCATTTGGTTTCTTAGTGATATTGTCAATGTGCGATTTCCAGGAGAGATCGGGTGTGATGGAGGTATATGGCTGCGTCAGTAGGTTTTAATGGTGTGTTGTGGATGTTGTAAGTAGAGATGACTGGTTTCCGTTTGTTAGTTACATGGATTACTTCGCATGTGTCAGGGTTAAATGCCATTTGCCACTCCTATCTCATTCTTGAAGGTGGCCACGGTCATCTTGTAGCTGCCTGGCATCTTCCTGGCATGTAATTTTTTTGTACATCAGAAAGTCGTCGGCGAAGAGGCGGACACAGTTGACTTGACTCTAGATGGTAGGTCGTTGATGTACGTAAGAAAGAGGAGGGGCACAAGGACGCTGCCCTGCGGGACACCAGACGTGACGGGGGAGATGTCGGAGTTGGCACCATCGAGAACTACTGTCTTGTTGTGTGCGACATTGTAGGAAATCTGTTATCCAGGAGTGGATACTGCACTAACTCCGTAGTGGTCGAGCTTCTGTAGCAGACGGCTGTGGCTAACTTTATCAAAGGCTTTACTGAAGTTCAGAAGGATGTCGTCAATCTGCTGGTTACTGTTTAGGCCTTTAGCTAAATCATTGATGGTGAGTATAAGTTGAGTGTCACATGGTCGTTTTTATCGAAATCCATGCTGGTAGTCATTGAGGATGTTGAAGGAGTCGAAGTGGGACATGATGCGGCTGAAGATGACATGTTCTAGAAGTTTGCAGGTAACTGAGGTTAAGGAGATAGGACGGTAGTTAGAGGGTGTAGATCTGTTGCCCTTCTTAAAGATAGGAGAGACGAAGGCAGTTTCCAGTCGGATGGTAGTTGGCCCTTGTCAACGGATAGTTGGAAAAACTTTGTGAGTCCTGGCGTAGGTTCAGCAGCCGCAAGATTCAGGAGTCTTGTAGAGATGTTGTCCGGACCGGCGGCCTTGTGTGGTTTGAGACCCTGTCCCAGCAATATATTCAACTATTGAGTCAATAGTAGTTAACTATTATGTATGTATCTCTTTAGACGAGTATGCACTTTAGATACTCATGAGTGTAAGTCACTAGAACCACCTTGGATACTAATTTAATGCAGCAATGTTCTGGTAATAGTGGAATAGTTGCCTTTAGATCAGTTATGTACACATTTAGTTATGTAAACATATTTTAAACTTAATAGTCTTAACTAAACGTATTTTAGTACATACCTTTGTAATGTTAATGTCTACAGTCGGATGCTGGAGGTATATGGGTACACAATACTTTATTGTATTGTGGTATGTCGATCACAGTAATATAGTGTAATGCGACATTGCACGTGTATCAAGGTATTATCGTCACATAACCGTAGTAGAAATGGTAAACATAGAGTTCTTGTGTGAGCGACAGTCGGAGATATGAAAACCCAACACACATTGAGATTACAGCAGCCCTCATAGCCCCATAAACATCTAGTTATGATAATTACAGTCGGTTTACGATTCCCCACTGCTGGAATACACTGGTGCCACAATGGTACTGAGATCGTTATACTTTAGGTATGCAATGGTACTGAGATAGTTATACTTTAGGTATGCAATGGTACTGAGATAGTTATACTTTAGGTATGCAATGGTACTGAGATAGTTATACTTTAGGTATGCAATGGTACTGAGTTAGTTATACTTTAGGTATGCAATGGTACTGAGATAGTTATACTTTAGGTCTGCACTGGTACTGAGATAGTTATACTTTTGCACATCATACACTACTAGAATACACCACTCACTGCTGGATTACACTACCCACTGCTGGAATACACTACTCGTTCATTCCCCACTGCTCACTACCAGAAAAGCAGAAAAAGATATAAAAATATTTTTATTATTTTTATTATTTTATTCAAAAATTTACATTTGCACATCATACACTACTACAATACGCCACTCACTGCTGGATTACACTACCCACTGCTGGAATACACTACTCGTACATTCCCCACTGCTCACTGCTAGAAACGTAGCAAGTACGGAAAAAGATAAAAAATATTTTTATTATTTTTATTATTTTATTCAAAAATTTACATTTGCACATCATACACTACTAGATTAAACCACTCACTGCTGGATTACACTACCCACTGCTGGAATACACTACTCGTACATTCCCCACTGCTCACTGCCAGAAAAGCAGAAAAAGATATAAACAATATTTTTATTATTTTTATTATTTTATTCAAAAATTTACATTTGCACATCATACACTACTAGAATACACCACTCACGGCTGGATTACACTACCCACTGCTGGAATACACTACTCGTACATTCCCCACTGCTCACTGCCAGAAAAGCAGAAAAAGATATAAAAAATATTTTTATTATTTTATTCAAAAATTTACATTTGCACATCATACACTACTAGAATACACCACTCACTGCTGGATTACACTACCCACTGCTGGAATACACTACTCGTACATTCCCCACTGCTCACTGCCAGAAAAAGATATAAAAAATATTTTTATTATTTTTATTATTTTATTCAAAAATTTACATGTGCACATCATACACTACTAGAATACACCACTCACTGCTGGATTACACTACCCACTGCTGGAATACACTACTCGTACATTCCCCACTGCTCACTGCCAGAAACGCAGAAAAAGATATAAAAAATATTTTTATTATTTTATTCAAAAATTTACATTTGCACATCGTACACTACTACAATACGCCACTCAC
Source organism: Archivesica marissinica (assembly GCA_014843695.1). Lineage (NCBI taxonomy): Eukaryota > Metazoa > Mollusca > Bivalvia > Venerida > Vesicomyidae > Archivesica > Archivesica marissinica. Next base: position 16,960,293 of record CM026392.1, on the reverse strand, counting down.
TGCTGGATTACACTACCCACTGCTGGAATACACTACTCGTACATTCCCCACTGCTCACTGCTAGAAACGCAGCAAGTACGGAAAAAGATAAAAAATATTTTTATTATTTTTATTATTTTATTCAAAAATTTACATTTGCACATCATACACTACTAGAATACACCACTCACTGCTGGATTACACTACCCACTGCTGGAATACACTACTCGTACATTCCCCACTGCTCACTGCCAGAAAAGCAGAAAAAGA
>CM026392.1:16923050-16959044 GCA_014843695.1 Archivesica marissinica | reverse complement strand
TCATTGTAAATTAAACTTATTAATATTGTACATAAGTGTTGATTGTGTCTCGCGGGTTATTGTGATCAAGCTTTCCCGGGCCATCCTGTTACAGGGCTAAAAACATTTTAAATGCAAAGTGTATAATTATTTTCTTTGTGTCGCTGAAAAGAATAAGTAATATAAATATAAGTGATGAATCGCGGGTTAATAGTTTCTATTGGGGTATGAACTACATTGGGCGTGCTTTAAGTTAGCATGGATGCATTTGGTCTCCACACACTTCAATTACGCCCAATGGAAACTATTAACCAGCCATTCATTCCTTAACTAAACTTTCTACACAAATATAATGTTAATTAAGGAATGATTCTCCGATTAATAATTTCCCTCGGGATATGAACTACATTGGGCGTTGTTAAAGTGTGTGTAGGCCGAAGGTGGGGTTTCCTTACCTGCAACTCGTGGAGGTGCTATGTTCATTTTATCTTGATGAAATGTAGTTAAAGCGATATTACATCGCATATAGCCAAAAATGCATTTGTTAACGTATACATGCATTGTAACTACACATTCTTCTGAATACATTCGAACACTAACATTGAATCAATAAACAGTACTTTTTGTGGTCTACCACCTTTCAAAAGTGAAAGTAGGATTTCATATAACTGTCATCCATGCTCCTGAATTTAAATTTGTTTGTTATTGGAGTCAATACTTAACGCGTGATACTGTCGTCTAGAAATAATTTATATATTATAGATTAGTCTAGAAATAAATATGCATAGATACACATGTGAGATATAACGATAAATCTGTACCATAAATCGAGTTATTCAAGATGCACGCATTGTATTACGCATGGATGTCGACACAATTTACATTATTTTGCTATGTCATCAAACCGCGTATACTACGTTTGTTTATTAGTTGAAATACTCATTTTATGAGGAAAATATTGGGGGGGGGGGATATACCATATAATAGAATATTACATTCTGTAGAAATTAGCGTTTTCACCGATGTAGTGTCGCTTTAAGGAATGACTTACAAGACATGGATCAAGCAATAGATGTACATATAACTGGAGCAGAACTATATGCGGCTATCTCACAGTATGTGGGAAGTAGCCGACTAGACAATTTGTTAAATAAATATTTTATTCATGGCAGGAAGTGTCTTGTGCCAGTTCTATTTGTTTTGTTTAATCAAATATTGGACACTGGATACTTCCCCGATTGTTGGTGAGAAGGATATGCCATACCGTTTCTTAAGAAGGGTAATAAAAATGACCCAAGTAATGTTGGAGATATTAATTTGTGAGTGTGTTGCGGTAAACAATTTACCAGGATTAATAATAACAGTTTCAAAATGTGTGCCGACTATTGACATTAATTACATATATATCTACTTTAGCCTATGTATGCCCTTATTTTCCTACCACAATACTGTCTATCACCCAGGTTGATACGCAGTGTTTCAGTCTTGATTTTACGTTTGCTGGTTTGATACAGTCACGAGCCCGTATCAAACTAGGAAAAAACCCGTATCATAACTAGTTCCTGAGAGATTAACGCGTGCGCACTCGGTGCTAGTTTGTTTACCCTCCTGTAGCGTCTGAAATTTGGACAGATACATGTAACAGATGGGCGCAGTTTCGTGGTCATATTTCAATCGTTCGTGTATCGTTGTAATTAAAATTATTAACAAAATATTGTTGATTGTGTTGGATGATTGTTGTGGTAACGCTTTGCCCAGTTACAACACGTGATATGCAACGAGAAGCATCGGTAAGTTATTGCCCTTGAATACTCCATAAAAGGTGATAGGTCCTATTATGTGTTTTCCTCTGTTTTTATCGTTGTTTCCTTTGCACAACATGCTAGTAATTTTATTCCACTATCTCTTCTTGTGATTATTAAATTACTATATCTCGACAGATCTCCTACAGTATATGTAATGGATACTTATTTGTAAAACAATGTTATCAGTTAATTAACACGATATTGATCAAATCACACTACAATACCGCAACAGCTTGTTATGGAACAACAGTAAAAACAAAAGATTCCAACACAAAAGACATTTTTGGATAAATCAGACTTTATCTGCCAAGGGAGGTAATAGAACATTATTCTATATCTTATTTGTCGTCCCCATATACATGTACATGTAGTTTTATATATTTACCAGCACTAACCATACAACGCTCCATGTAATACAGTTCGCAAATCACAGTGAATACTAATTTATTGCTGTATTTGGAGTCAATTTCAACTGAATTATTTATTGAATATGGACACCGTAGCCCCGCATCACTTCATTGATGGCTGTTGAGATTTACGATGACATAAGATCGTCTGGTAGTCGGCATAAATATAATCCCTTGACATATGGTGTTCACCCGGAGCGTGCAGATTGCAAATTAACCGGTGGGCACGTACAATGGATATAAACGTCCGGGTTTCATTGTTTGAATGATTTACCGATATTGTTGTTGTTCATTTTAATAAGGGTCGATCCGCACTATGTGTATGCTACGGCGTACATATGCCGCTTAGTGTAATAACTTAAGGCTCATAAATATACAGGCAAACAGAAAAGTAGTTTTGCCTCCAGACGGATTTGTAGTCCAGTTGTAACACGCTGGACTGGTAATCCAGGGATCGCAGTTTCGATCCCCCGTCTGACCCTAATACAATTAACAGTCTTTCAGATGGGACTTTAAGCCGAGGTCTCGTGTCGGTTTTTTTCACCGAGCACGTAAAAGGACCAGAGGATACTCTGGAATGGGTCTATGTCTGTATCATAGCACTATCCTCCAAAAATCTAAAATGACTATTCTCTTCAGGATGTGTCGCTCATATGGGCAACCGGTAGCGACGATAAATAAACACACAGTATTTTGCCTTCACATTTATAGTTGTTGTTATACTGGTAATGAATAGTTGTTGTTATATGGTAATGTATAGTTGTTGTTATATGGTAATGTATAGTTGTTGTTGTTATACTGGTAATGTATAGTTGTTGTTGTTATACTGGTAATGTATAGTTGTTGTTATACTGGTAATGTACAGTTGTTGTTGTTATACTGGTAATGTATAGTTGTTGTTGTTATACTGGTAATGTATAGTTGTTGTTGTTATACTGGTAATGTACAGTTGTTGTTGTTATACTGGTAATGTACAGTTGTTGTTGTTATACTGGTAATGTATAGTTGTTGTTATACTGGTAATGTACAGTTGTTGTTGTTATACTGGTAATGTACAGTTGTTGTTGTTATACTGGTAATGTATAGTTGTTGTTATACTAGTAATGTATAGTTGTTGTTGTTATACTGGTAATGTATAGTTGTCGTTATACTGGTAATGTATGGTTGTTGTTATACTGGTAATGTATGGTTGTTATTATACTGGTAATGTATGGTTGTTGTTATACTGGTAATGTATGGTTGTTGTTATACTGGTAATGTATGGTTGTTGTTATACTGGTAATGTATGGTTGTTATTATACTGGTAATGTATGGTTGTTGTTATACTGGTAATGTATGGTTGTTGTTATACTGGTAATGTATGGTTGTTGTTATACTGGTAATGTATGGTTGTTATTATACTGGTAATGTATGGTTGTTGTTATACTGGTAATGTATGGTTGTTGTTATACTGGTAATGTATGGTTGTTGTTATACTGGTAATGTATGGTTGTTATTATACTGGTAATGTATGGTTGTTGTTATACTGGTAATGTATGGTTGTTGTTATACTGGTAATGTATGGTTGTTGTTATACTGGTAATGTATGGTTGTTGTTATACTGGTAATGTATAGTTGTTGTTATACTGGTAATGTATGGTTGTTGTTATACTGGTAATGTATTGTTGTTGTTATACTGGTAATGTATAGTTGTTGTTGTTATACTGGTAATGTATAGTTGTTGTTATACTGGTAATGTATAGTTGTTGTTATACTGGTAATGTATAGTTGTTGTTATACTGGTAATGTATGGTTGTTGTTGTTATACTGGTAATGTATTGTTGTTGTTATACTGGTAATGTATAGTTGTTGTTGTTATACTGGTAATGTATAGTTGTTGTTATACTGGTAATGTATAGTTGTTGTTGTTATACTGGTAATGTATAGTTGTTGTTGTTATACTGGTAATGTATTGTTGTTGTTGTTATACTGGTAATGTATTGTTGTTGTTATACTGGTAATGTATAGCTGTTGTTGTTATACTGGTAATGTATGGTTGTTGTTATACTGGTAATGTATAGTTGTTGTTGTTATACTGGTAATGTATGGTTGTTGTTATACTGGTAATGTATGGTTGTTGTTATACTGGTAATGTACAGTTGTTGTTGTTATACTGGTAATGTATGGTTGTTGTTATACTGGTAATGTATTGTTGTTGTTATACTGGTAATGTATGGTTGTTGTTATACTGGTAATGTATTGTTGTTGTTATACTGGTAATGTATTGTTGTTGTTATACTGGTAATGTATAGTTGTTGTTATACTGGTAATGTATAGTTGTTGTTATACTGGTAATGTATAGTTGTTGTTGTTATACTGGTAATGTATAGTTGTTGTTATACTGGTAATGTATAGTTGTTGTTATACTGGTAATGTATGGTTGTTATTATACTGGTAATGTATGGTTGTTGTTATACTGGTAATGTATGGTTGTTGTTATACTGGTAATGTATGGTTGTTGTTATACTGGTAATGTATGGTTGTTGTTATACTGGTAATGTATTGTTGTTGTTATACTGGTAATGTATGGTTGTTGTTGTTATACTGGTAATGTATTGTTGTTGTTGTTATACTGGTAATGTATTGTTGTTGTTATACTGGTAATGTATAGTTGTTGTTGTTATACTGGTAATGTATAGTTGTTGTTGTTATACTGGTAATGTATGGTTGTTATTATACTGGTAATGTATGGTTGTTGTTATACTGGTAATGTATGGTTGTTGTTATACTGGTAATGTATAGTTGTTGTTATACTGGTAATGTATAGTTGTTGTTATACTGGTAATGTATAGTTGTTGTTGTTATACTGGTAATGTATAGTTGTTGTTGTTATACTGGTAATGTATGGTTGTTGTTATACTGGTAATGTATGGTTGTTGTTATACTGGTAATGTATAGTTGTTGTTGTTATACTGGTAATGTATGGTTGTTGTTATACTGGTAATGTATAGTTGTTGTTGTTATACTGGTAATGTATTGTTGTTGTTGTTATACTGGTAATGTATTGTTGTTGTTATACTGGTAATGTATAGTTGTTGTTGTTATACTGGTAATGTATGGTTGTTGTTATACTGGTAATGTATGGTTGTTGTTATACTGGTAATGTATGGTTGTTGTTGTTATACTGGTAATGTATAGTTGTTGTTATACTGGTAATGTATAGTTGTTTTACTGGTAATGTATAGTTGTTGTTATACTGGTAATGTACAGTTGTTGTTGTTATACTGGTAATGTACAGTTGTTGTTGTTATACTGGTAATGTATAGTTGTTGTTGTTATACTGGTAATGTATAGTTGTTGTTGTTGTTGTTATCATTTGGTAGTAACATTTTATATTCCTACACTAGAGCATCGTTGAAGTCGTGATATAGAACCATTTTTAATTTGTGTGCTATATAAATGCTATGTATTTGTATTTGGTGTATTTCTATACAACAGCATGTTACTTTTCCAGCTTGTGTACGAACTCCTTTGGGAGTTTCTTGTGTCGTAGCGTAGAGCCGAGTGATCCGTTGGCTTATATGATTGAGAATGATACAGTTCAGCTTGAATTACTACTTTCCAATGTCATTTAACCAGTGATTAGTCTCTTTGTCAAAACTTGAAACCTTTGCGTGACTAGCGTTTGGCGTCGGGTTTGTCGGATGTAAAGTCATACGGGCAGTTTAGTTGATCAATTTGTAGCGACTCTCCAGTTATTTTTGGTGGAGGAACCACACGGTCTAAGCGGGGTTCAAACCCGTGACAATCAGTTATGATAGGTTACAGTAGTATACAGGTCACCGCCCTTAACCACTCGACCACGGAGAAGAAGAACCGGTTGCCCGTCCGTGCCCGGAATAGTATTCGGGATGGCACCCGGGTAGAACCACCGACCGTCACATGAAAGACTTTGACACCCCTATTGAAATTAGAACCTACAACGGTGAGGGTCGAGTGGTTTGATGTCAACGACCATAACAACTCGTACACGGAGGCCACATTTGTGTGACCAAGAAGATTACATGGTCCAGGCTTTAAAACTTCTCAAATATCAAGCTCAATCACAAGCTTTTGATTGGCTGACAATAGAGAAAATTTCAAACTCAATCAATCAAATCACTGAGCCTTAGCTTGAGAATTGAGAAAAGCTTATAACAATCGAACTTGGTGATCTGAACGAAGGTAAGGACACAACCAACGGGTGACCGGCTGTAATCTTTGCTAAAGATGTATCCCGAATTTGCTCGAAATTGTTCTGCATTCTCTGCAACCACTAGCATTCTAGCTAGTACACGTGGTCGTAATTTAAATGAGTTCTACAGATACACATACAGTGCAATACTAGTATAACACAGGACCCACACCGCACATACAGTACAATACTAGTATAAAACATGACCCACACCACACACACAGTGCAGTACTAGTATAACACAGGACCCACACTGCACATACAATGCAATACTAGCATAACACAGGACCCACACCGCACATACAATGTAATACTAGTATAAAACAGGACACACCGCACATACAATGCAATACTAGTATAAAACAGGACCCACACCGCACATACAGTACAATACTAGTATAAAACAGGACCCACACCGCACATACAGTACAATACTAGTATAAAACAGGACCCACACCGCACATACAGTACAATACTAGTATAACACAGGACCCACACCGTACATACAGTGCAATACTAGTATAAAACAGGACCCACACCGCACATACAGTACACTACTAGTATAAAACAGGACCCACACCGCACATACAGTGCAATACTAGTATAAAACAGGACCCACACCGCACATACAGTACAATACTAGTATAAAACAGGACCCACACCGCACATACAGTACAATACTAGTATAAAACAGGACCCACACCGCACATACAGTGCAATACTAGTATAACACATGACCCACACCGCACATACAGTACAATACTAGTATAAAACAGGACCCACACCGTACATACAGTGCAATACTAGTATAAAACAGGACCCACACCCCACATACAGTGCAATACTAGTATAACACAGGACCCACACCGTACATACAGTGCAATACTAGTATAAAACAGGACCCACACCGCACATACAGTGCAATACTAGTATAACACAGGACCCACACCGCACATACAGTACAATACTAGTATAACACAGGACCCACACCGCACATACAGTACAATACTAGTATAACACAGGACCCACACCGCACGTACAGTGCAATACTAGTATAACACAGGACCCACACCGCACACACAGTGCAATACTAGTATAACACAGGACCCACACCGCACATACAGTGCAATACTAGTATAACACAGGACCCACACCGCACATACAGTACAATACTAGATTTTTTTATTTATAGAGGGTGACCTAATTAGTTTTGAACTAATCCTCCTTAGGGCCCTCTTCAATTTGTTAACACTATAGAATAAATGTACATACACAATAATTATAACATAGTTATGCCGTACAATATACATGCATAATGTTGTACAAAGTAACTTAAACAACAGCCTAAGTAAATCAGGTACTTTGATAGAAATACAAAACGACATAAGCATATTGATTTACAATCATTATATATATATAACTGTCTAGTGTCTACCGATTAAAACGTTGTATCCATACTTTACATTTTGTCTTGAATATATTTAAAGATCTGGATGTCTTAATTTCAAATGGTAGACAATTCCATATCTTTGGACCAGAGTATTCTAATGATTTCTTATACATTTCACACTAGTATAAAACATGACCCACACCGCACATACAGTGCAATACTAGTATAAAACAGGACCCACACCGCACATACAGTACAGTACTAGTATAAAACAGGACACGAACCGCACATACAGTACAATACTAGTATAACACATGACCCACACCGCACATACAGTACAATACTAGTATAACACAGGACCCACACCGCACATACAGTGCAATACTAGTATAACACAGGACCCACACCGCACATACAGTACAATACTAGTATAAAACAGGACCCACACCGCACATACAGTCCAATACTAGTATAAAACAGGACCCACACCGCACATACAGTACAATACTAGTATAAAACAGGACCCACACCGCACATACAGTACAATACTAGTATAAAACAGGACCCACACCGCACATACAGTACACTACTAGTATAAAACAGGACCCACACCGCACATACAGTGCAATACTAGTATAAAACAGGACCCACACCGCACATACAGTACAATACTAGTATAAAACAGGACCCACACCGCACATACAGTACAATACTAGTATAAAACAGGACCCACACCGCACATACAGTACAATATTAGTATATGTTTTACTGACACGTTAGTAGTCCAGTTGTTAACCACATTGGACTGCGAAGTCCGCCTTCGTAGTCGAGTGGTTACGGGCGGTGACCTGTATACCACTGTAACATATCATAACTGATGGTCACGGGTTCGAACCCCGCTTAGACAATGTGGCTTTATAAGAATAAGGTTGCTGTGTCTTACGGAGGTTTGTGCACCATGCACTCGTTAACCGCTGCCCAGCAACGAGTGTTAGGTCAACTGCCCGTCACTGAAATGGGCAACCGGTAGTGACGTTAACTAACTAAGTTAAAGAACGTTAAATAAGAAACAATTGATTGCAAATCCAAGGATCTCCACCCTATACATAAACTATATTAAAAGCAGAATCCAGTTATGATTAATTGCAAGGTATTTCTATGACTGTATACAACAACATATGAAATGAGTGAATACATGCATTGGCGCACATTATTATTCACAGAACCCATTAATATTTGATATGATTTCGTGTAATTTAGCTCATTGATGGTGGTTACAGTTTAAGTAGATTATACACCATTATTGTTTGTCGGGACTCACTTATAGATTATAGTCCCTGTAGGGCTAGAGCGCTGCTCGTAAATTGTAAAGCATGTATACTAGAGGACATGAAAACGCACACTTCGGGTAAGTGTGTTTTTACATGAAATACAATAACTATATAAATACATAGTTTTAAACATTTTAGAATACTTTTGGTTGTTCAGTTTGTGTTTGTAATAAAGATGTGATATATCTTCGTATTTCGTTTTCATGTAATAATAATAATATAATGTATGTGTGCGTTTTCTATGTCCTCTAGTATATACTGCAGGTGTACGTTTTCTATATCCTCTAGTATATACTGCAGGTGTACGTTTTCTATGTCCTCTAGTATATAATGTAGGTGTGCGTTTTCTATGTCCTCTAGTATATAATGTAGGTGTGCGTTTTCTATGTCCTCTAGTATATAATGTAGCTAGTATATGATGTAGGTGTGCGTTTTCTATGTCCTCTAGTATATAATGTAGCTAGTATATACTGTAGGTGTGCGTTTTCTATGTCCTCTAGTATATAATGTAGGTGTACATTTTCTATGTCCGCTAGTATATAATGTAGGTGTGCGTTTTCTATGTCCTCTAGTATATAATGTAGGTGTGTGTTTTCTATGTCCTCTAGTATATAATGTAGGTGTGCGTTTTCTATGTCCTCTAGTATATAATGTAGCTAGTATATAATGTAGGTGTGCGTTTTCTATGTCCTCTAGTATATAATGTAGCTAGTATATAATGTAGGTGTGCGTTTTCTATATGTCCTCTAGTATAGCTTTATATCGCTTCTCTATGTTCACTATCTATCGATATGTTTTTGCTTCACTAAACATTAACACTCCATTAGATGGAATACGTTTAGTGTTGACGAGCATCTATCTGGCGCCACGTTATACATGATGTATGTTCCGAGCATCTATCTGGCGCCACGTTATACATGATGTATGTTCTTATTTAATACAGTATGCCTGTGTTGACGAGCATCTATCTGGCGCCACGTTATACATGATGTATGTTCATGTTCTTCAAATGAGTATGATAACATTTCTGAAGCGATATAAAAGTGCTTAAGCGATTGCAGGCATTGAGAAGGTTGTTTGACGTTTTCCCTTTAAAGTACAACAATAGTGTTTACCAAGTTACATTTTGCTTCTCCTATTAATGCGACAACACCTTGCAAAAATGGTATATAATAATAAAACAATGTACAGTTGTATTTAGCATGTATGTGTTGTGCATCAGTGAGGTATATATGTACATATAAATGTGAATAAAAGAAGCACTGCTTCACCAAAAAACAAAATACCAAAACACAGTAATTTCCCTACAGCACAGTGTCACGGTCTATCACACAATAATGTAAATTAACCGCATAACGTTCACCGCCACCTAATTGACTCTATCGTTGGACACCCAATCTATGCTCATTTCGTTACTACTGCATTCAATTCCATGGGCACATCAGCTGTATCGTAATTTCCTAATGAGCGGACAGGTGTTGATAATTGCAAGTACGCCTTTGGATGAAAGCTATTGCTTCATTCATCGAAATTCCGTAGACGTGTTTTAAGGCACCACTGACATGGCATACTATTCAACACGTGACAACGACGTTTTTCTAGCCAAGTAACCGAAGGCTAGACAAGGAAGCTGAATTTAATTATCGGCCGTTGTATCCAACCATGATAGGACTCTTTAACCCAGAGCGGACGCCACATACCAGACGATTACGAATTCGCCCTAGAACGACGAGTCCAATTCAGTATCGTCTATCGCTGGGAGAATACCTTGGGATGTTACCATGGCATATATAGGGAGAAATGTGCACCAGTTTTCAACCCTTGCTTTCACCTTAATTTAATCATATTTTATTGCTCGATTCGTTTTACATATAAATGTGAATACAAAACATGACAACTTAAATAAATCAAACGGGTCAGGCCACAAGTTCTCGCAACATTAGTTAGGCCCTTCCCTTAGTTTATACAAATTTATTTTAGCTCGATTGCGAAACAAGTTATTTCAACTTATATAAATCACTCTCGAGACCTCATTCCTGATGGAATCCATCGCCACGAGGGAGAGAGAAGAGGCAACGTGGAATTTAAATGCCTTGCCTAAGGGCACAATCGTAACGGCTCCAGTGGGGCTCGAACTCCGGACCTTTCGCACCTGAAGCGAACGCGCATCCACTGCGCTATCACGACTTCCAGGCCCTTCCCTTGCTTTGACCACACTCGCCTTATTACACGTATTACATAACACGCTGAAACATGTACTCCGTGTTACTAAACCTTAGCACACGATGGGCTACATAATCAAATTAACAGTCTTTCAGATGGTACTTTAAACCGAGGTCTCGTGTCGGTGCTGTACACCATGCACGTAAAAGAACCAGACGTGACTCTGTAATGGGTCTCTGTCTATATCATAGCACTATCCTCCAAAATCTATATATATATATCTAAAATTATATATATATATATAATCTCATATGGGCAATCGTATAAACGTAAAACACACACATATGGTATGGTTTATTTCTAAATAATTACCAGAGAATCCGAATAGTTCAACTATACGACGGTTGCTGACATAGCAGCATAATGTAAATAGGGTCAACATCCTCGCTTAATACAACACGTGTATCGTGAATAACAACAGTTGTGGTTACAATAGTTACCGTTATACCTCGTGTATGTGCCTATGCAGATTTATTTTTAGACTAATTCTATATAAATTATCTCTAAACGACAGTTTCGCGTACTTGGAATATACTCCAATTATAGCCAACTGTCAATTCAGGAGTGTGGCTTCAGGAGTGTGGCTGACCGGAGTGTGGGGAGTGTGGCTGACCGGAGTTGTGGCTGACCGGAGTGTGGCTGACCGGAGTTTGGCTTCAGGAGTGTAGCTGACCGGAGTTTGGCTTCAGGAGTGTGGCTGACCGGAGTTTGGCTTCAGGAGTGTGGCTGACCGGAGTGTGGCTTCAGGAGTGTGGCTGACCGGAGTGTGGGGAGTGTGGCTGACCGGAGTTGTGGCTGACCGGAGTGTGGCTGACCGGAGTGTGGCTGACCGGAGTGTGGCTGACCGGAGTGTGGCTGACCGGAGTTTGGCTTCAGGAGTGTGGCTGACCGGAGTTTGGCTTCAGGAGTGTGGCTTCAGGAGTGTGGCTTCAGGAGTGTGGCTTCAGGAGTGTGGCTGACCGTTATATGAAATCCTACTTTCACTTTTGAGTGTTTGTAGACGGCACAAAACTGTTTATTGGCTTAAACAGTATTTATTTTTCCCCAACGGTATTCATATACGGTATACAATATGTTCAAACAATATGTTCTATAGTTAATGTACATACACTTACATATGTCACAAACAACATGTTCTATAGTTAATGTACATACACTTACATATGTCACAAACAATATGTTCTATAGTTAATGTACATACACTTACATATGTCACAAACAATATGTTCTATAGTTAATGTACATACACTTACATATGTCACAAACAACATGTTCTATAGTTAATGTACATACACTTACATATGTCACAAACAATATGTTCTATAGTTAATGTACATACACTTACATATGTCACAAACAATATGTTCTATAGTTAATGTACAAACACTTACTTATGTCACAAACAACATGTTCTATAGTTAATGTACATACACTTACATATGTCACAAACAACATGTTCTATAGTTAATGTACATACACTTACATATGTCACAAACAATATGTTCTATAGTTAATGTACATACACTTACATATGTCACAAACAATATGTTCTATAGTTAATGTACATACACTTACACATGTCACAAACAATATGTTCTATAGTTAATGTACATACACTTACACATGTCACACAGTAATACGGATCTGAAAACAAGTCTTATATGAATTCATTTCCTAATGGTGCTTTTTACACCTTCCGAATGAAATCATCATGTTGTGGTCCTTATCTACTACACTATACGGTAAGAGTAAAATGGTTGGTTCGTACTTACTACTGTGTATTGTTGGTTCGTACGTACTACTGTGTATTGTTGGTTCGTACGTACTACTGTTTATTGTTGGTTCGTACGTACTACTGTTTATTGTTGGTTCGTACGTACTACTGTTTATTGTTGGTTCGTACGTACTACTGTTTATTGTTGGTTCGTACATACTACTGTTTATTGTTGGTTCGTACATACTACTGTTTATTGTTGGTTCGTACGTACTACTGTTTATTGTTGGTTCGTACGTACTACTGTTTATTGTTGGTTCGTACGTACTACTGTTTATTGTTGGTTCGTACGTACTACTGTTTATTGTTGGTTCGTACGTACTACTGTTTATTGTTGGTTCGTACATACTACTGTTTATTGTTGGTTCGTACGTACTACTGTTTATTGTTGGTTCATACGTACGTACTACTGTTTATGGTTGGTTCGTACGTACTACTGTGTATGGTTGGTTCGTACGTACTACTGTTTATGGTTGGTTCGTACGTACTACTGTTTATGGTTGGTTCGTACGTACTACTGTTTATTGTTGGTTCGTACATACTACTGTTTATTGTTGGTTCGTACGTACTACTGTTTATTGTTGGTTCGTACGTACTACTGTTTATTGTTGGTTCGTACGTACTACTGTTTATTGTTGGTTCGTACGTACTACTGTTTATTGTTGGTTCGTACGTACTACTGTTTATTGTTGGTTCGTACGTACTACTGTTTATTGTTGGTTCGTACGTACTACTGTTTATTGTTGGTTCGTACGTACTACTGTTTATTGTTGGTTCGTACGTACTACTGTTTATTGTTGGTTCGTACTACTGTTTATGGTTGTCATGGTTACTACTGTGTATTGTTGGTTCGTAGGTACTACTGTTTATTGTTGGTTCGTATGTACTACTGTTTATTGTTGGTACGTACGTACTACTGTTTATGGTTGGTTCGTAGGTACTACTGTTTATGGTTGGTACGTACGTACTACTGTTTATTGTTGGTTCGTACGTACTACTGTTTATGGTTGGTACGTACGAACTACTGTTTATGTTGGTTCGTACGTACTACTGTTTATGGTTGGTTCGTACGTACTACTGTTTATGGTTGGCTCGTACGTACTACTGTTTATTGTTGTCATGGTTACTACTGTTTATGGTTGGTACGTACGTACTACTGTTCATGGTTGGTTCGTACGTACTACTGTTTATGGTTGGTTCGTACGTACTACTGTTTATGGTTGGTTCGTACGTACTACTGTTTATGGTTGGTTCGTACGTACTACTGTTTATTGTTGGTTCGTACGTACTACTGTTTATGGTTGGTACGTATGTACTACTGTTTATGGTTGGTTCGTACATACTACTGTTTATGGTTGGTTCGTACGTACTACTGTTTATGGTTGGTTCGTACATACTACTGTTTATTGTTGGTTCGTACGTACTACTGTTTATTGTTGGTTCGTACGTACTACTGTTTATGGTTGGTTCGTACGTACTACTGTTTATGGTTGGTTCGTACGTACTACTATTTATGGTTGGTTCGTACGTACTACTGTTTATGGTTGGTACGTACGTACTACTGTTTATGGTTGGTTCGTACGTACTACTGTTTATTGTTGGTTCGTACGTACTACTGTTTATTGTTGGTTCGTACGTACTACTGTTTATTGTTGGTTCGTACGTACTACTGTTTATTGAATTGTCAGTTAGTATTTCGGAATAATTTGTAGTAGCAATGCTCAGTATTAATACCTCAAAATACATTGTGTGCGATGTAATATCGCTTTGAGAGTCTTGACGAAGAAACATCACAACCATGGTTCTAACGTGGCTCGATCTCATGGTTCTAACGTGGCTCGATCTCATGGTCCTAACGTCGCTCGATCCCATGGTTCCTAACGTGGCTCGATCTCATGGTTCCTAACGTGGCTCGATCCCATGGTTATAACGTGACTCGATCCCATGGTTATAACGTTGCTCGATCTCATGGTTCTAACGTGGCTCGATCCCATGGTTCTAACGTGGCTCGATCCCATGGTTCTAACGTGGCTCGATCCCATGGTTCTAACGTGGCTCGATCCCATGGTTCTAACGTGGCTCGATCCCATGGTTCTAACGTGGCTCGATCCCATGGTTCTAACGTGGCTCGATCCCATTGTTCTAACGTTGCTCGATCCCATGGATCTAACGTTGCTCGATCCCATGGTTCTAACGTTGCTCGATCTCATGGTTCTAACGTGGCTCGATCCCATGGTTCTAACGTGGCTCGATCCCATTGTTCTAACGTTGCTCGATCCCATGGTTCTAACGTGTCTCGATCCCATGGTTCTAACGTGGCATGATCCCATGGTTCTAACGTGGCTCGATCTCATGGTTCTAACGTGGCTCGATCTCATGGTTCTAACGTGGCATGGTTCTAAGTATTCAAGAATCGCTTACACCACACAGAGTCCATAATTAAGTATTCAAGAATCGCTTACACCACACAGAGTCCATAACTAAGTATTCAAGAATCGCTTATACCACACAGAGTCCATAACTAAGTATTCAAGAATCGCTTACACCACACAGAGTCCATAACTAAGTATTCAAGAATCGCTTATACCACACAGAGTCCATAACTAAGTATTCAAGAATCGCTTATACCACACAGAGTCCATAACTAAGTATTCAAGAATCGCTTACACCACACAGAGTCCATAACTAAGTATTCAAGAATCGCTTATACCACACAGAGTCCATAACTAAGTATTCAAGAATCGCTTATACCACACAGAGTCCATAACTAAGTATTCAAGAATCGCTTACACCACACAGAGTCCATAACTAAGTATTCAAGAATCGCTTATACCACACAGAGTCCATAACTAAGTATTCAAGAATCGCTTATACCACACAGAGTCCATAACTAAGTATTCAAGAATCGCTTACACCACACAGAGTCCATAACTAAGTATTCAAGAATCGCTTATACCACACAGAGTCCATATCTAAGTATTCAAGAATCGCTTATACCACACAGAGTCCATAACTAAGTATTCAAGTATCGCTTATACCTCACAGAGTCCATAACTAAGTATTCAAGAATCGCACGGCTTCTATTTTGATTCCAGTGTTGTTTTTAATTAACCTATCACTATCTGTAGATTGAACTTGTGATCCGTGCACTGTTACTGTGCTTCACGAGCATTATCTCTACACGAGAAACCCGTGTTCGACTTAATTGGCGTTAGTGAAACATCACATTTGAATTAAGATAAATTGATATTTGATTAAATATAATTGTTACATTGTGTCTGATATCTAACTAAGAGTCAAACGTATATTTCACGAGGTATCGCCGTATCGGACATTTAATTTCTATGTGTTGTGTGTTCTGTGCATGTTCGTATAATCACCGCGTCGTTTAAAGCCACATTACATCGTAAAAAGCAAACACGTTGCATTTTCCCGATTAAATTGTTATACAAATTAATTTTAGCTCGATTGCGAAACAAGTTCTTATAACTTATATTAATCACTCTCGAGACCTCATTCCTGATGGAATCCATCACCACGAGGGAGAGAGAAGAGGCAACGTGGAATTTAAATGCCTTGCCTAAGGGCACAATCGTAACGGCTCCAGCGGGGGCTCGAACTCCGGACCGTTTGCACCTGAAGCGAACGCGCATCCACTGCGCTATCACGACTTCCACGATTAAATGCATCACTACTACAAATTCTACCGAACATATTTGAACACTAACATTGAATCAATAACAGTATTGTTGAGGTTTACAAACTTTCAAAAGTGAAAATAGGATTTTATATAACGGTCATCCATGCACGTGAATTGGTGGTTGTTTGTCATTGGAGTAATACTATATGCGTAATACTGTCGCTTAGAGGATAATTATATAACTAAGATTAGTTTAAAATTAGTACCAGGTGAAAACCCACCTACCCGATCTGGTGACCACCGTACCATCTCACATACTTCCAGGTCCGAGGATCGAAACCGGGTAGCATTGGTGAGAAGCGAGCGCGCTAACCACTGCGCTAATCGGACAGCTAAACGTTTTAGTAAATATTAGTTGCCTCGTGAATTTACTTCGATTGTACGAAATTGAGTTTAATAAAACGTGCATGGAACCGAGGCTGGTCGGTCAACTTTAGTATACGTGATGGTATGAAAATGATCACTAATATTACCTGGCGTGCCGTCATTCGTTTTGGTGCCGATATCACATGTTATATATTATGTGTACGGTGTAAAGCAAAGTTAGTTGTATTAGGGTCAGAGGGGGGATCGAACCTGCGGTCCCTGCATTACCAGCCCATCGTGTTAACCATATAAGTCCGCCTGACTTCTTATACCATATCTTTTATACACATTAACTAGTCTGAAGTCTTGTCAAGTCACATAATTTCTCAAAAAACTTAACACTGCCTGTCATGAAAATGCATTTTTTTACCAAAATGAAAAATGCAGTATGTTAGTTATCAGGACTACATTCGACGATGGATACAGATGATGATGATACCGTTTATTTACCCTCGCCGCCGGTAAGCCATATGGGCGAGCATACGATGGATGTACTTCCGCTTATTTACCTATATACAACCTAGGACAGGGGAACCGGCCAATTTATATGTAGTCCAGTGGTTAACATGCTGGACTGATAATCCAGGGATCGCAGGTTTGATGCCCCATCTGACCCTAATACAATTAACAGTCCTTCAGATGGGACTTTAAACCGATGTATCGTGTTGGTGCTTTACACCGTGCACGTAAAAGAACCACAGGAGACTCTGGAATGGGTCTCTGTCTGTATCATTGCAGTATAGTCCTAAAATGACTAATCTCTTCAGGAGGCGTCGCTCATATGGGCAACCGGTAGCGACGATAAATAAACGTAAAACATACACAGTAATTCCAACCAAAATGCCTCCGAAATGTTACACCGACGTAACACATTGAATGCAGCAAACATGCAGCACACCACAGATATCCGAAATGTTACACCGACGTAACACATTGAATGCAGCAAACACACAAACACACACACACAAACCCAAAACACCACAACACAAACACAAACACACCACACACAAACCCAAAACACCACAACACAAACACAAACACACACACCAAAACCAAAACACCACAACACAAACACAAACACACAAACACACACACACAAACCCAAAACACACAACACAAACACAAACACACCACACACAAACTCCGAAATGTTACACCGACGTAACACATTGAATGCAGCAAACACACAAACACACACACACACACAAACACAAACAATGCAGCAAACATGCAGCACACTACAGATATCTCCGAAATGTTACACCGACGTAACACATTGAATGCAGCAAACATGCACCACACTACAGATATCTCCGAAATGTTACACCGACGTAACACATTGAATGCAGCAAACATGCAGCACACCATAGATATCCGAAATGTTACACCGACGTAACACATTGAATGCAGCAAACATGCAGCAAACATGCAGCACACCACAGATATCTCCGAAATGTTACACCGACGTAACACATTGAATGCAGCAAACATGCACCACACTACAGATATCTCCGAAATGTTACACCGACGTAACACATTGAATGCAGCAAACATGCAGCAAACATGCAGCACACCACAGATATATCCGAAATGTTACACCGACGTAACACATTGAATGCAGCAAACAGGCAGCACACTACATATCCCCGAAATGTTACACCGACGTAACACATTGAATGCAGCAAACATGCAGCACACTACAGATCTCCGAAATGTTACACCGACGTAACACATTGAATGCAGCAAACATGCAGCACACTACAGATATATCCGAAATGTTACACCGACGTTACACATTGAATGCAGCAAACATGCAGCACACTACAGATATATCCGAAATGTTACACCGACGTTACACATTGAATGCAGCAAACATGCAGCACACTACAGATATATCCGAAATGTTACACCGACGTAACACATTGAATGCAGCAAACATGCAGCACACTACAGATATCTCCGAAATGTTACACCGACGTAACACATTGAATGCAGCAAACATGCAGCACACTACAGATATCTCCGAAATGTTACACCGACGTAACACATTGAATGCAGCAAACATGCATCACACTACAGATATCTCCGAAATGTTACACCGACGTAACACATTGAATGCAGCAAACATGCATCACACTACAGATATCTCCGAAATGTTACACCGACGTAAAACATTGAATGCAGCAAACATGCATCACACTACAGATATCTCCGAAATGTTACACCGACATTACACATTGAATGCAGCAAACATGCATCACACTACAGATCTCTCCGAAATGTTACACCGACGTAACACATTGAATGCTGCAAACATGCAGCACACTACAGATACTATACTCACAGGAAAAAGAAAGTGTGCACTTGGTTGGTTTCGTTAGAGGGGGGTATACTTATATAGATCTATTGAAGCAAAATATATTGGTTACACGATGTTTCACTCTTAAGTGATAAATAAACGTAAACTAGACACTGGAAAATGTAGATGCCGACAAAATCTGTTAATGTAAAACTATTATAGAAGTCGTGTATAAGATAACCGAATAACGTCACAAACAGTATAGTAATTGTGGGATAACCGTAAACATATGCCGCCCTACACAGTTTCTGAGTGCTATTGTTAAATAAACCTAATAATTTATATGCCACTCGTGAACAGTCTGTTAGAATTAGAGATAATATTAACTAAGGAGTGTTGATGTCAAATGTGGATCAGACGGTCCCACACCTACATCGCCAATACAAGCTGCAGTCCCACACCTACATCGCCAATAAAAGCTGCACTCCTTTGCTGAAACACACTTATTTAATCATAGCGTCACTGTATTCCCTGAGTGGAACAGACTTGTGTGCTTGTAACTTACATGTATTCCCTGAGTGGTACAGACTTGTTTGCTTGTAACTTAAATGTATTCCCTGAGTGGTACAGACTTGCGTGCTTGTAACTTAAATGTATTCCCTGAGTGGTACAGACTTGTTTGCTTGCAACTTAAATGTATGCCCTGAGTGGAACAGACTTGCTTGCTTGTAACTTAAATGTATTCCCTGAGTGGTACAGACTTGCTTGCTTGTAACATAAATGGATTCCATGGTTGGAACAGACTTGTTTGCTTGTAAGTTGTAACATAAATGGATTCCATGGTTGGTATAGACTTGTTTGCTTGTAAGTTGTAACATAAATGGAGTCCATGGTTGGTACAGACTTGTTTGCTTGTAACATAAATGGATTGCATGGTTGGAACAGACTTGTTTGCTTGTAAGTTGTAACATAAATGGAGTCCATGGTTGGTACAGACTTGTTTGCTTGTAACATAAATGGATTGCATGGTTGGAACAGACTTGTTTGCTTGTAACATAAATGGATTCCATGGTTGGAACAGACGTGTTTGCTTGTAAGTTGTAACATAAATGGATTGCATGGTTGGAACAGACTTGTTTGCTTGTAAGTTGTAACATAAATGGATTGCATGGTTGGAAAAGACTTGTTTGCTTGCAAGTTGTAACTTAAATGGATTCCGTGGTTGGAACAGACTTGTTTGCTTGTAAGTTGTAACATAAATGGATTGCATGGTTGGTACAGACTTGTTTGCTTGTAAGTTGTAACATAAATGGATAGCATGGTTGGAACATACTTGTTTGCTTGTAAGTTGTAACATAAATGGATTACATGGTTGGAACAGACTTGTTTGCTTGTAAGTTGTAACATAAATGGATTGCATGGTTGGAACAGACTTGTTTGCTTGTAACATAAATGGATTGCATGGTTGGTACAGACTTGTTTGCTTGTAAGTTGTAACATAAATGGATTCCATGGTTGGAACAGACTTGTTTGCTTGTAAGTTGTAACATAAATGGATTGCATGGTTGGTACAGACTTGTTTGCTTGTAACATAAATGGATTGCATGGTTGGTACAGACTTGTTTGCTTGTAACATAAATGGATTCCATGGTTGGTACAGACTTGTTTGCTTGTAACATAAATGGATTGCATGGTTGGTACAGACTTGTTTGCTTGTAACATAAATGGATTCCGTGGTTGGTACAGACTTGTTTGCTTGTAAGTTGTAACATAAATGGATTCCATGGTTGGAACAGACTTGTTTGCTTGTAAGTTGTAACATAAATGGAGTCCATGGTTGGAACAGACTTGTTTGCTTGTAATATAAATGGATTCCGTGGTTGGAAAAGACTTGTTTGCTTGCAAGTTGTAACTTAAATGGATTCCGTGGTTGGAACAGACTTGTTTGCTTGTAAGTTGTAACATAAATGGATTGCATGGTTGGTACAGACTTGTTTGCTTGTAACATAAATGGATTGCATGGTTGGAACATACTTGTTTGCTTGTAAGTTGTAACATAAATGGATTGCATGGTTGGAACAGACTTGTTTGCTTGCAAGTTGTAACTTAAATGGATTCCGTGGTTGGAACAGACTTGTTTGCTTGCAAGTTGTAACTTAAATGGATTCCATGGTTGGAACAGACTTGTTTGCTTGTAAGTTGTAACATAAATGGATTGCATGGTTGGAACAGACTTGTTTGCTTGTAACATAAATGGATTGCATGGTTGGTACAGACTTGTTTGCTTGTAAGTTGTAACATAAATGGATTCCATGGTTGGAACAGACTTGTTTGCTTGTAAGTTGTAACATAAATGGATTGCATGGTTGGTACAGACTTGTTTGCTTGTAACATAAATGGATTGCATGGTTGGTACAGACTTGTTTGCTTGTAACATAAATGGATTCCATGGTTGGTACAGACTTGTTTGCTTGTAACATAAATGGATTGCATGGTTGGTACAGACTTGTTTGCTTGTAACATAAATGGATTCCGTGGTTGGTACAGACTTGTTTGCTTGTAAGTTGTAACATAAATGGATTCCATGGTTGGAACAGACTTGTTTGCTTGTAAGTTGTAACATAAATGGATTCCATGTTTGGTACAGACTTGTTTGCTTGTAATATAAATGGATTCCGTGGTTGGTACAGACTTGTTTGCTTGTAAGTTGTAACATAAATGGATTCCATGGTTGGAACAGACTTGTTTGCTTGTAAGTTGTAACATAAATGGAGTCCATGGTTGGAACAGACTTGTTTGCTTGTAAGTTGTAACATAAATGGATTCCGTGGTTGGAACAGACTTGTTTGCTTGTAAGTTGTAACATAAATGGATTCCATGGTTCGAACAGACTTGTTTGCTTGTAAGTTGTAACATAAATGGATTCCATGGTTGGAACAGACTTGTTTGCTTGTAAGTTGTAACATAAATGGATTCCATGGTTGGAACAGACTTGTTTGCTTGTAAGTTGTAGCATAAATGGATTACATGGTTGGAACAGACTTGTTTGCTTGTAACATAAATGGATTCCATGGTTGGAACAGACTTGTTTGTTTGTAAGTTGTAACATAAATGGATTCCATGGTTGGAACAGACGTGTTTGCTTGTAAGTTGTAACATAAATGTATTCCCTGAGTGGAACAGACTTGCTTGCTTGTAGCTGAAATGTATTCCCTGAGTGGTTCTGACTT
The DNA here is from genome assembly GCA_014843695.1 of Archivesica marissinica. Taxonomy (NCBI): domain Eukaryota; kingdom Metazoa; phylum Mollusca; class Bivalvia; order Venerida; family Vesicomyidae; genus Archivesica; species Archivesica marissinica. The sequence continues at coordinate 16,936,327 of CM026392.1, read as the reverse complement.
GCTTGCTTGTAACATAAATGGATTCCATGGTTGGAACAGACTTGTTTGCTTGTAAGTTGTAACATAAATGGATTCCATGATTGGAACAGACTTGTTTGCTTGTAAGTTGTAACATAAATGGATTCCATGGTTGGTACAGACTTGTTTGCTTGTAACATAAATGGATTGCATGGTTGGTACAGACTTGTTTGCTTGTAACATAAATGGATTGCATGGTTGGAACAGACTTGTTTGCTTGTAAGTTGTAACATAAATGGAGTCCATGGTTGGTACAGACTTGTTTGCTTGTAACATAAATGGATTGCATGGTTGGAACAGACTTGTTTGCTTGTAACATAAATGGATTGCATGGTTGGAACAGACGTGTTTGCTTGTAAGTTGTAACATAAATGGATTGCATGGTTGGAACAGACTTGTTTGCTTGTAAGTTGTAACATAAATGGATTGCATGGTTGGAAAAGACTTGTTTGCTTGCAAGTTGTAACTTAAATGGATTCCGTGGTTGGAACAGACTTGTTTGCTTGTAAGTTGTAACATAAATGGATTGCATGGTTGGTACAGACTTGTTTGCTTGTAAGTTGTAACATAAATGGATAGCATGGTTGGAACATACTTGTTTGCTTGTAAGTTGTAACATAAATGGATTACATGGTTGGAACAGACTTGTTTGCTTGCAAGTTGTAACTTAAATGGATTCCGTGGTTGGAACAGACTTGTTTGCTTGCAAGTTGTAACTTAAATGGATTCCATGGTTGGAACAGACTTGTTTGCTTGTAAGTTGTAACATAAATGGATTGCATGGTTGGAACAGACTTGTTTGCTTGTAACATAAATGGATTGCATGGTTGGTACAGACTTGTTTGCTTGTAAGTTGTAACATAAATGGATTCCATGGTTGGAACAGACTTGTTTGCTTGTAAGTTGTAACATAAATGGATTGCATGGTTGGTACAGACTTGTTTGCTTGTAACATAAATGGATTGCATGGTTGGTACAGACTTGTTTGCTTGTAACATAAATGGATTCCATGGTTGGTACAGACTTGTTTGCTTGTAACATAAATGGATTGCATGGTTGGTACAGACTTGTTTGCTTGTAACATAAATGGATCCCGTGGTTGGTACAGACTTGTTTGCTTGTAAGTTGTAACATAAATGGATTCCATGGTTGGAACAGACTTGTTTGCTTGTAAGTTGTAACATAAATGGAGTCCATGGTTGGAACAGACTTGTTTGCTTGTAATATAAATGGATTCCGTGGTTGGTACAGACTTGTTTGCTTGTAAGTTGTAACATAAATGGATTGCATGGTTGGAAAAGACTTGTTTGCTTGCAAGTTGTAACTTAAATGGATTCCGTGGTTGGAACAGACTTGTTTGCTTGTAAGTTGTAACATAAATGGATTGCATGGTTGGTACAGACTTGTTTGCTTGTAAGTTGTAACATAAATGGATTGCATGGTTGGAACATACTTGTTTGCTTGTAAGTTGTAACATAAATGGATTGCATGGTTGGAACAGACTTGTTTGCTTGCAAGTTGTAACTTAAATGGATTCCGTGGTTGGAACAGACTTGTTTGCTTGCAAGTTGTAACTTAAATGGATTCCATGGTTGGAACAGACTTGTTTGCTTGTAAGTTGTAACATAAATGGATTGCATGGTTGGAACAGACTTGTTTGCTTGTAACATAAATGGATTGCATGGTTGGTACAGACTTGTTTGCTTGTAAGTTGTAACATAAATGGATTGCATGGTTGGAACAGACTTGTTTGCTTGCAAGTTGTAACATAAATGGATTCCGTGGTTGGAACAGACTTGTTTGCCATGGTTGGAAGACTGGCTTGTAAGTTGTAACATAAATGGATTGCATGGTTGGAACAGACTTGTTTGCTTGTAACATAAATGGATTCCATGGTTGGTACAGACTTGTTTGCTTGTAACATAAATGGATTGCATGGTTGGTACAGACTTGTTTGCTTGTAACATAAATGGATTCCGTGGTTGGTACAGACTTGTTTGCTTGTAAGTTGTAACATAAATGGATTCCATGGTTGGAACAGACTTGTTTGCTTGTAAGTTGTAACATAAATGGATTCCATGTTTGGTACAGACTTGTTTGCTTGTAATATAAATGGATTCCGTGGTTGGTACAGACTTGTTTGCTTGTAAGTTGTAACATAAATGGATTCCATGGTTGGAACAGACTTGTTTGCTTGTAAGTTGTAACATAAATGGATTCCATGGTTGGAACAGACTTGTTTGCTTGTAAGTTGTAACATAAATGGATTCCGTGGTTGGAACAGACTTGTTTGCTTGTAAGTTGTAACATAAATGGATTCCATGGTTGGAACAGACTTGTTTGCTTGTAAGTTGTAACATAAATGGATTCCATGGTTGGAACAGACTTGTTTGCTTGTAAGTTGTAACATAAATGGATTCCATGGTTGGAACAGACTTGTTTGCTTGTAAGTTGTAACATAAATGGATTCCATGGTTGGAACAGACTTGTTTGCTTGTAACATAAATGGATTCCATGGTTGGAACAGACTTGTTTGCTTGTAAGTTGTAACATAAATGGATTCCATGGTTGGAACAGACTTGTTTGCTTGTAACATAAATGGATTGCATGGTTGGACAGACTTGTTTGCTTGTAACATAAATGGATTCCATGGTTGGAACAGACTTGTTTGCTTGTAAGTTGTAACATAAATGGATTCCATGGTTGGAACAGACTTGTTTGCTTGTAAGTTGTAACATAAATGGATTGCATGGTTGGAACAGACTTGTTTGCTTGCAATTGTAACTAAATGGATTCCGTGGTTGGTACAGACTTGTTTGCTTGTAAGTTGTAACATAAATGGATTGCATGGTTGGAACAGACTTGTTTGCTTGCAAGTTTAACTTTGTAACATAAATGGATTGCATGGTTGGAACAGACTTGTTTGCTTGTAACATAAATGGATTCCATGGTTGGAACAGACTTGTTTGCTTGTAAGTTGTAACATAAATGGATTGCATGGTTGGAACAGACTTGTTTGCTTGTAAGTTGTAACATAAATGGATTGCATGGTTGGAAAAGACTTGTTTGCTTGCAAGTTGTAACTTAAATGGATTCCGTGGTTGGAACAGACTTGTTTGCTTGTAAGTTGTAACATAAATGGATTGCATGGTTGGTACAGACTTGTTTGCTTGTAAGTTGTAACATAAATGGATTGCATGGTTGGAACATACTTGTTTGCTTGTAAGTTGTAACATAAATGGATTACATGGTTGGAACAGACTTGTTTGCTTGCAAGTTGTAACTTAAATGGATTCCGTGGTTGGAACAGACTTGTTTGCTTGCAAGTTGTAACTTAAATGGATTCCATGGTTGGAACAGACTTGTTTGCTTGTAAGTTGTAACATAAATGGATTGCATGGTTGGAACAGACTTGTTTGCTTGTAACATAAATGGATTGCATGGTTGGTACAGACTTGTTTGCTTGTAAGTTGTAACATAAATGGATTCCATGGTTGGAACAGACTTGTTTGCTTGTAAGTTGTAACATAAATGGATTGCATGGTTGGTACAGACTTGTTTGCTTGTAACATAAATGGATTGCATGGTTGGTACAGACTTGTTTGCTTGTAACATAAATGGATTCCATGGTTGGTACAGACTTGTTTGCTTGTAACATAAATGGATTGCATGGTTGGTACAGACTTGTTTGCTTGTAACATAAATGGATTCCGTGGTTGGTACAGACTTGTTTGCTTGTAAGTTGTAACATAAATGGATTCCATGGTTGGAACAGACTTGTTTGCTTGTAAGTTGTAACATAAATGGATTCCATGGTTGGTACAGACTTGTTTGCTTGTAATATAAATGGATTCCGTGGTTGGTACAGACTTGTTTGCTTGTAAGTTGTAACATAAATGGATTGCATGGTTGGAACAGACTTGTTTGCTTGTAAGTTGTAACATAAATGGATTCCATGGTTGGAACAGACTTGTTTGCTTGTAAGTTGTAACATAAATGGATTCCGTGGTTGGAACAGACTTGTTTGCTTGTAAGTTGTAACATAAATGGATTCCATGGTTGGAACAGACTTGTTTGCTTGTAAGTTGTAACATAAATGGATTCCATGGTTGGAACAGACTTGTTTGCTTGTAAGTTGTAACATAAATGGATTCCATGGTTGGAACAGACTTGTTTGCTTGTAAGTTGTAACATAAATGGATTCCATGGTTGGAACAGACTTGTTTGCTTGTAACATAAATGGATTCCATGGTTGGAACAGACTTGTTTGTTTGTAAGTTGTAACATAAATGGATTCCATGGTTGGAACAGACGTGTTTGCTTGTAAGTTGTAACATAAATGTATTCCCTGAGTGGAACAGATTTGCTTGCTTGTACTGAAATGTATTCCCTGAGTGGTTCTGACTTGCTTGCTTGTAACATAAATGGATTCCATGGTTGGAACAGACTTGTTTGCTTGTAAGTTGTAACATAAATGGATTCCATGATTGGAACAGACTTGTTTGCTTGTAAGTTGTAACATAAATGGATTCCATGGTTGGTACAGACTTGTTTGCTTGTAACATAAATGGATTCCATGGTTAGAACAGACTTGTTTGCTTGTAAGTTGTAACATAAATGGATTCCATGGTTGGAACAGACTTGCTCGCTTGTAAGTTGTAACATAAATGGATTCCGTGGTTGGTACAGACTTGTTTGCTTGTAAGTTGTAACATAAATGGATTCCATGGTTGGAACAGACTTGTTTGCTTATAACTTGTAACATAAATGGATTCCATGGTTGGTACAGACTTGTTTGCGTGTAACATAAATGGATTCCATGGTTGGAACAGACTTGTTTGCTTGTAAGTTGTAACATAAATGGATTCCGTGGTTGGTACAGACTTGTTTGCTTGTAAGTTGTAACCTAAATGGATTGCATGGTTGGTACAGACTTGTTTGCTTGTAAGTTGTAACATAAATGGATTCCATGGTTGGAACAGACTTGTTTGCTTGTAACATAAATGGATTCCGTGGTTGGTACAGACTTGTTAGCTTGTAACATAAATGGATTGCATGGTTGGAACAGACTTGTTTGCTTGTAACATAAATGGATTGCATGGTTGGAACAGACTTGTTTGCTTGTAACATAAATGGATTGCATGGTTGGTACAGACTTGTTTGCTTGTAACATAAATGGATTCCGTGGTTGGTACAGACTTGTTTGCTTGTAAGTTGTAACATAAATGGATTCCATGGTTGGAACAGACTTGTTTGCTTGTAAGTTGTAACATAAATGGAGTCCATGGTTGGAACAGACTTGTTTGCTTGTAATATAAATGGATTCCGTGGTTGGTACAGACTTGTTTGCTTGTAAGTTGTAACATAAATGGATTGCATGGTTGGAAAAGACTTGTTTGCTTGCAAGTTGTAACTTAAATGGATTCCGTGGTTGGAACATACTTGTTTGCTTGTAAGTTGTAACATAAATGGATTGCATGGTTGGAACAGACTTGTTTGCTTGCAAGTTGTAACTTAAATGGATTCCGTGGTTGGAACAGACTTGTTTGCTTGCAAGTTGTAACTTAAATGGATTCCATGGTTGGAACAGACTTGTTTGCTTGTAAGTTGTAACATAAATGGATTGCATGGTTGGAACAGACTTGTTTGCTTGTAACATAAATGGATTGCATGGTTGGTACAGACTTGTTTGCTTGTAAGTTGTAACATAAATGGATTGCATGGTTGGAACAGACTTGTTTGCTTGCAAGTTGTAACTTAAATGGATTCCGTGGTTGGAACAGACTTGTTTGCTTGCAAGTTGTAACTTAAATGGATTCCATGGTTGGAACAGACTTGTTTGCTTGTAAGTTGTAACATAAATGGATTGCATGGTTGGAACAGACTTGTTTGCTTGTAACATAAATGGATTGCATGGTTGGTACAGACTTGTTTGCTTGTAAGTTGTAACATAAATGGATTCCATGGTTGGAACAGACTTGTTTGCTTGTAAGTTGTAACATAAATGGATTGCATGGTTGGTACAGACTTGTTTGCTTGTAACATAAATGGATTGCATGGTTGGTACAGACTTGTTTGCTTGTAACATAAATGGATTCCATGGTTGGTACAGACTTGTTTGCTTGTAACATAAATGGATTGCATGGTTGGTACAGACTTGTTTGCTTGTAACATAAATGGATCCCGTGGTTGGTACAGACTTGTTTGCTTGTAAGTTGTAACATAAATGGATTCCATGGTTGGAACAGACTTGTTTGCTTGTAAGTTGTAACATAAATGGAGTCCATGGTTGGAACAGACTTGTTTACTTGTAATATAAATGGATTCCGTGGTTGGTACAGACTTGTTTGCTTGTAAGTTGTAACATAAATGGATTGCATGGTTGGAAAAGACTTGTTTGCTTGCAAGTTGTAACTTAAATGGATTCCGTGGTTGGAACAGACTTGTTTGCTTGTAAGTTGTAACATAAATGGATTGCATGGTTGGTACAGACTTGTTTGCTTGTAAGTTGTAACATAAATGGATTGCATGGTTGGAACATACTTGTTTGCTTGTAAGTTGTAACATAAATGGATTGCATGGTTGGAACAGACTTGTTTGCTTGCAAGTTGTAACTTAAATGGATTCCGTGGTTGGAACAGACTTGTTTGCTTGCAAGTTGTAACTTAAATGGATTCCATGGTTGGAACAGACTTGTTTGCTTGTAAGTTGTAACATAAATGGATTGCATGGTTGGTACAGACTTGTTTGCTTGTAACATAAATGGATTGCATGGTTGGTACAGACTTGTTTGCTTGTAACATAAATGGATTGCATGGTTGGAACAGACTTGTTTGCTTGTAAGTTGTAACATAAATGGATTGCATGGTTGGAACAGACTTGTTTGCTTGTAACATAAATGGATTGCATGGTTGGAACAGACGTTGCTTGTAAGTTGTAACATAAATGGATTCCGTGGTTGGAACAGACTTGTTTGCTTGTAAGTTGTAACATAAATGGATTGCATGGTTGAACAGACTTGTTTGCTTGTAACATAATGGATTCATGTTGGAACAGACTGTTGCTTGTAAGTTGTAACATAAATGGATTCCATGGTTGGTACAGACTTGTTTGCTTGTAAGTTGTAACATAAATGGATTGCATGGTTGGAACATACTTGTTTGCTTGTAAGTTGTAACATAAATGGATTGCATGGTTGGAACAGACTTGTTTGCTTGCAAGTTGTAACTTAAATGGATTCCGTGGTTGGAACAGACTTGTTTGCTTGCAAGTTGTAACTTAAATGGATTCCATGGTTGGAACAGACTTGTTTGCTTGTAAGTTGTAACATAAATGGATTGCATGGTTGGAACAGACTTGTTTGCTTGTAACATAAATGGATTGCATGGTTGGTACAGACTTGTTTGCTTGTAACATAAATGGATTCCATGGTTGGAACAGACTTGTTTGCTTGAAGTTGTAACATAAATGGATTGCATGGTTGGTACAGACTTGTTTGCTTGTAACATAAATGGATTGCATGGTTGGTACAGACTTGTTTGCTTGTAACATAAATGGATTCCATGGTTGGTACAGACTTGTTTGCTTGTAACATAAATGGATTGCATGGTTGGTACAGACTTGTTTGCTTGTAACATAAATGGATTCCGTGGTTGGTACAGACTTGTTTGCTTGTAAGTTGTAACATAAATGGATTCCATGGTTGGAACAGACTTGTTTGCTTGTAAGTTGTAACATAAATGGATTCCATGGTTGGTACAGACTTGTTTGCTTGTAATATAAATGGATTCCGTGGTTGGTACAGACTTGTTTGCTTGTAAGTTGTAACATAAATGGATTCCATGGTTGGAACAGACTTGTTTGCTTGTAAGTTGTAACATAAATGGAGTCCATGGTTGGAACAGACTTGTTTGCTTGTAAGTTGTAACATAAATGGATTCCGTGGTTGGAACAGACTTGTTTGCTTGTAAGTTGTAACATAAATGGATTCCATGGTTCGAACAGACTTGTTTGCTTGTAAGTTGTAACATAAATGGATTCCATGGTTGGAACAGACTTGTTTGCTTGTAAGTTGTAACATAAATGGATTCCATGGTTGGAACAGACTTGTTTGCTTGTAAGTTGTAACATAAATGGATTCCATGGTTGGAACAGACTTGTTTGCTTGTAACATAAATGGATTCCATGGTTGGAACAGACTTGTTTGTTTGTAAGTTGTAACATAAATGGATTCCATGGTTGGAACAGACGTGTTTGCTTGTAAGTTGTAACATAAATGTATTCCCTGAGTGGAACAGACTTGCTTGCTTGTAGCTGAAATGTATTCCCTGAGTGGTTCTGACTTGCTTGCTTGTAACATAAATGGATTCCATGGTTGGAACAGACTTGTTTGCTTGTAAGTTGTAACATAAATGGATTCCATGATTGGAACAGACTTGTTTGCTTGTAAGTTGTAACATAAATGGATTCCATGGTTGGTACAGACTTGTTTGCTTGTAACATAAATGGATTCCATGGTTAGAACAGACTTGTTTGCTTGTAAGTTGTAACATAAATGGATTCCATGGTTGGAACAGACTTGCTCGCTTGTAAGTTGTAACATAAATGGATTCCGTGGTTGGTACAGACTTGTTTGCTTGTAAGTTGTAACATAAATGGATTCCATGGTTGGAACAGACTTGTTTGCTTATAACTTGTAACATAAATGGATTCCATGGTTGGTACAGACTTGTTTGCGTGTAACATAAATGGATTCCATGGTTGGAACAGACTTGTTTGCTTGTAAGTTGTAACATAAATGGATTCCGTGGTTGGTACAGACTTGTTTGCTTGTAAGTTGTAACCTAAATGGATTGCATGGTTGGTACAGACTTGTTTGCTTGTAAGTTGTAACATAAATGGATTCCATGGTTGGAACAGACTTGTTTGCTTGTAACATAAATGGATTCCGTGGTTGGTACAGACTTGTTAGCTTGTAACATAAATGGATTGCATGGTTGGAACAGACTTGTTTGCTTGTAACATAAATGGATTGCATGGTTGGAACAGACTTGTTTGCTTGTAACATAAATGGATTGCATGGTTGGAACAGACTGGTTCGCTTGTAAGTTGTAACATAAATGGATTCCAAGGTTGGAACAGACTTGTTTGCTTGTAACATAAATGGATTGCATGGTTGGAACAGACTGGTTCGCTTGTAAGTTGTAACATAAATGGATTCCATGGTTGGAACAGACTTGTTTGCTTGTAAGTTGTAACATAAATGGATTCCATGGTTGGAACAGACTTGTTTGGTTGTAACATAAATGGATTCCATGGTTGGAACAGACTTGTTTGCTTGTAACATATATGGATTGCATGGTTGGAACAGACTTGTTTGCTTGTAACATAAATGGATTGCATGGTTGGAACAGACTGGTTCGCTTGTAAGTTGTAACATAAATGGATTCCATGGTTGGAACAGACTTGTTTGCTTGTAACATAAATGGATTGCATGGTTGGAACAGACTGGTTCGCTTGTAAGTTGTAATATAAATGGATTCCATGGTTGCAACAGACTTGTTTGCTTGTAAGTTGTAACATAAATGGATTCCATGGTTCGTACAGACTTGTTTGCTTGTAAGTTGTAACATAAATGGATTGCATGGTTGGTACAGACTTGTTTGCTTGTAACATAAATGGATTGCATGGTTGGTACAGACTTGTTTGCTTGTAACATAAATGGATTGCATGGTTGGAACAGACTTGTTTGCTTGTAAGTTGTAACATAAATGGATTGCATGGTTGGAACAGACTTGTTTGCTTGTAACATAAATGGATTGCATGGTTGGAACAGACTGGTTCGCTTGTAAGTTGTAACATAAATGGATTCCGTGGTTGGAACAGACTTGTTTGCTTGTAAGTTGTAACATAAATGGATTGCATGGTTGGAACAGACTTGTTTGCTTGTAACATGAATGGATTGCATGGTTGGAACAGACTGGTTCGCTTGTAAGTTGTAACATAAATGGATTCCATGGTTGGTACAGACTTGTTTGCTTGTAAGTTGTAACATAAATGGATTCCGTGGTTGGTACAGACTTGTTTGCTTGTAAGTTGTAACATAAATGGATTCCATGGTTGGAACAGACTTGTTTGCTTGTAAGTTGTAACATAAATGGATTCCATGGTTGGTACAGACTTGTTTGCTTGTAAGTTGTAACATAAATGGAGTCCATGGTTGGTACAGACTTGTTTGCTTGTAACATAAATGGATTCCATGGTTGGAACAGACTTGTTTGCTTGTAACATAAATGGATTCCATGGTTGGAACAGACTTGTTTGCTTGTAAGTTGTAACATAAATGGATTCCATGGTTGGTACAGACTTGTTTGCTTGTAAGTTGTAACATAAATGGATTCCATGATTGGAACAGACTTGTTTGCTTGTAAGTTGTAACATAAATGGATTCCATGGTTGGAACAGACTTGTTTGCTTGTAAGTTGTAACATAAATGGAGTCCATGGTTGGTACAGACTTGTTTGCTTGTAACATAAATGGACTCCATGGTTGGAACAGACTTGTTTGCTTGTAAGATCGAACCTGTGATACCTGGATTACCAGTCCGACGAGTTAACATCACTGTACTAAAGATCCGTCTGTATAAGAATGTCCTTAATTGATGTCCATCTTTTATTGATTCTGAAATAGCACTAAATTGTGTACTAAACAGATAAACGTCACTCTCGTCGAGAACGATAATTGTTTATCTACTGAAACTCGTTTTAATTGGGCGTTAGTGTTCATATTCCATTCAATTAGTTAGCACTTGCTAATGCAGCTCGTCGTAGCCTTGAATTAACCATTGTTACACGTTTTATCTCGTATGCCAATCATTCTTTACTAGATTTGTATCTGATATCATTAAAGTCACATCCTGCATTTATTGAGACGCAGGCGGATCTGTAGTCCAGTGGTAGCACGTTGGACTGGTAATACAGGGATCGCAGGTTCGGCCCTAGGTCTGACCCTAATCAAGTTAATAATCTTTCAGCAGGGACTTTAAACCGAGGTCTCGTGGCGGTGCTTTACAACGTGCACGTAAAAGAACCAGAGGAGACTTTGGAATGGATCTCCTGTCTGTATCATTGCACTATCCTCCACAACTCCAAAATGACTAATCTCTTCAGGAGGTGTCGCTCATATGGGCAACCGGTAGCGACGATAAATAAACATAAACACACACAATTCTTTACTATATTTGTATCTGCTATCATTAAAGCCACATACTGCATTTATTTAGAACGTACTGCACACCGGGATATTGTAAGTAGCTAGTGACTAGATGGTGTGATTATTGTCTTATATTTTCAATTTTCAATAATAAATTATTACAGTAAAAAGTAAAAGTTTGAAAATGAACTTGCATTTGTGAAATTATCATTTTGTAAATTACTTCCCTTTATGGTAGTTTATTATAGTTAACATTAGGACATTTGCATATGAATTATAATATTACGTTTCCAACTGAAGAAAAAAAACGCATACCAAGAATCCACGTACTTTAAGCACGCTCAATGTAGTTCATACCCCAATGGAAACTATTAACTCGTGATTCATTACTTATATTCATATTAAGTATTCTTTTCTATGAAAAGAAATTCACACTTTCCAATTAAAAGGTGCTTAGTCCAAAATTGCGACTTATCATTAAGCGGGCTATCTGATACCTTGATCATCCCTGGAACAGGGTAAACTGTAAGACACGCCTTTTCTCGCGACGAACGCTGCCCTAAACTGTGAATGCGCATGCCCATAACATCGAGTGCGCATGTCAGCTGCATATCATTAGTTGGAAACCATCATATTGTATACAATCAGGGGGCACATACGTTCATCGAAGGAAATGCAATAGGGATGTAACTATTCAATTACAATGCATGTGTCTATATTAACCCACATGCCTCCCAATAGGCTTACAAAAAGTGTAGATCCAGATGAACCGGCTCAGGATCTGCACTTTGTGCCAGTAATACTACTATTTTTAGACAAAAAATACACACTTTGATAAATGAACTGGTCCAAATGTAATTTTCATATTAATTTATTGGTCTGAAAATATCATGCACCAGTCTATGTGAGTTACTTGGTGTTGAATGGGTTAATTGAATGGTATGTACTGTATATATATGAGACAGAAATACAGATATTAAGAGAACATGTGTTGGGTTCAGTGGGTCGGATTATAAGAGAACATGTGTTGGGTTCAGTGGGTCGGATTATAAGAGAACATGTGTTGGGTTCAGTGGGTCGGATTATAAGAGAACATGTGTTGGGTTCAGTGGGTCGGATTATAAGTGAACATGTGTTGGGTTCAGTGGGTCGGATTATAAGAGAACATGTGTTGGGTTCAGTGGGTCGGATTATAAGTGAACATGTGTTGGGTTCAGTGGGTCGGATTATAGTTCACGTAATGAACATTGTTTAACAGGTTAATATATTGGTAATGTTCTACCTGTGAGAATCAACAGGTTAATATATTGGTAATGTTCTACCTGTGAGAATCAACAGGTTAATATATTGGTAATGTTCTACCTGTGAGAATCAACAGGTTAATATATTGGTAATGTTCTACCTGTGAGAATCAACAGGTTAATATATTGGTAATGTTCTACCTGTGAGAATCAACAGGTTAATATATTGGTAATGTTCTACCTGTGAGAATCAACAGGTTAATATATTGGTAATGTTCTACCTGTGAGAATCAACAGGTTAATATATTGGTAATGTTCTACCTGTGAGAATCAACAGGTTAATATATTGGTAATGTTCTACCTGTGAGAATCAACAGGTTGATATATTGCTAATGTTCTACCTGTGAGAATCAACAGGTTAATATATTGGTAATGTTCTACCTGTGAGAATCAACAGGTTGATATATTGGTAATGTTCTACCTGTGAGAATCAATCATTCATTTGTGTTCAAACTATTGTTAGATTGTGAACACAATTGCTGTATTTACCTGGCAACCACTAATAACCCGAGGTATTGTATAAACGAATTAATAACCCTAGGTATTGTATAAACGAATTAATAACCCTAGGTATTGTATAAACGAATTAATAACACGAGGTATTGTATAAACGAATTAATAACCCGAGGTATTGTATAAACGAATTAATAACCCTAGGTATTGTATAAACGAATTAATAACCCTAGGTATTGTATAAACGAATTAATAACACGAGGTATTGTATAAACGAATTAATAACACGAGGTA
>CM026392.1:16870703-16922050 GCA_014843695.1 Archivesica marissinica | reverse complement strand
TTACCTAGACCTATTTAGGTTATTATATGTACTTAGATGTGTGATACACATCATTATGATTATATGCATTGATAACTTGATTGAAATCATAGAACACTCGTTATTACTAACGTGTGATTGTTCGCTGTGTGGTACATCCGAGTGTTCTTCACATACCATTTCTATTATACAATATCGCAACCTTATTGAATTACCTCCCCTATGGAAACTTTTAGTTGTTTTCCCCCACTCCAGATGAAATCAGAGGGGAATATTGTAATGGTGCTGCCCGTCCTTTCATGGATCGATTAGCCAGAAATACACCAATGATACCATATGTGTACACGTCCGTCTGTGCGTGCGTCCGTCCATCGGGATTTCCTTGTGGGGGATACCAATTCATCGAATTATCTTGTTTGTGATATTTTTAGGGAAATGCCATAATTATTTGTTTTCCCCCCAGAAAGTCCTGCTAACGTATGTGCAATGGCACTTCTACATCGTGTTCGATGCAGGGAATACTAAATCAAAATTGTTGATTTCACAAGATTGTTATAGCACGTGCCATTCCATACGTGAATTATACATGCGATTCATATTACGTAGATTGCTCGTACCCTTCTAAACGAATCTTTATTGATTTACCTCCCTTGGTACGTTTATGTACATATACATGCGAATGGCTTAATTTAAATGTTTGTACTTCGCAAACACTTACATGTACTTCGTCAAATCTTTAGTTAATTCCCAGTTTCGCAGTCCTATAAGTTATTATACATAATTTATCAAGTAACTAATACGCCAGTTTATATCATATTTCTCTTATTAGACTATCATACTCTTACTAGATCGCAGAATGGATGCTATTTTCTTCTTTTATGCACTCCTCTGCAATCCTATACACTTACATTATCTATCAAACACTTTGCTGTTAATAAATGTTATCCATATCATTCGGACCAGTTTATATGGCGGGCTCTTGGCATCCGATATTTTTGTGTGCGTATGCATGACTGTGGTCAACCTGTTTTTGCTGTCCTTGTCAGCAGTAACATAATGATTAACAATTCCTCACCCACAGTCGTGCAAACCTATACTAGCCCATGGAAATTCTCTCTATTTCTACATACCATAATACTCATAGTCATCGCTTCAAACACATTGTATGTGTATTCTCTGACCAACCAGTTAAAGTTTCAAGTAAAACATAACATTACATACCCACATAAGCGCACGCTTCCAGGGCTCACATTCAAACAAAATCGTTCGTTCATGAGTAATGTATGTTTTGTGTTTACAGATTTATTATCTATAACATGGCTGTATCTCTTAATAGCTCAAGCGGGTGATGTTCATCCGAACCCTGGCCCATCGCTAACGAGCTCTACCAGTTCTTCTTCATCTACCAGTTCCTCCATATCTAACACATTATCAGAACTAATAACAAACACCAGATGCCTCTCATTTTTACAATATAACGTACAAAGCCTCCTGAACAAGATTGATGTTCTTGGAGCTGAGTTTGGTATATTTGATGTCCTTGCATTCACAGAAACATGGCTAAATCCAAACATCTCTTATGACAACATCAAACTACCAGGCTTTCATATTCCAGAGAGAAGGGACAGAACTGAGAATGGTTATGGTGGTGTTATTGTGTACTTGAAGGAAACTTTACACTACAACAGAAGGTTTGATCTCGAACCCAGAAACTTAGAATGTATCTGGATCGAATTTGATGCCTTCTAACTCCAAACATATCCTGTTTGCTGTTTTCTATCGCCCTCCAAACGCAGATGCTAGTCTTACAAATCTAATAGAGGACTCGCTCAGCTTGGCTCTTGATTCAGGTATATCGGATGTAATCGTTACTGGTGACTTTAACTTTAATGAGTCAAACCCGAACATGAGTCGCAAACTCCATTCCATCTGCCAGCAATTTAGCTTAGAGCAACTTATTGTTGAACCCACTCACTTCACAGAGTCTTCTTCTTCTATACTGAACCTATTTCTTGTATCCTGCAGCAACAGCGTAATAACTACTGGTGTAGGAGAACCTGTTCTAGACCAGAACCAACGGTTTCATTGCCCTAGTTTAGCTTTATTTACATGTTCTAAGCCTCATGTCAAGTCTTTTAAACGATTAGTGTGGCTATATGACCGAGGAGATTACACCTTACTTAGACGGAGGATCAGTGAAACTAACTGGAAACTGTTCAAGAATGATGACATTAACACATACACTTCCTCTTTTACGAACAAACTCCTTGAACTTTCCAAGGAATGCATTCCAACAAGAAACATTACAGTTAAACCATATGATACTACATGGATCACAACGAAAATAAAGAAACAAATTCTAAAACGTAAAAAATACTATCGTAAAGCTAAACGCACTCAGAACCATATTCACTGGCACAAATTCAGAACAATTCGCAATGAAATAGTCACACTTATCCGGTCTGCTAAACAAAACCATCTTCTTAAAATGGCTGAGTCTCTGAATTCTGAAACTACAACCCCAAAAGACTGGTGGAAACTCATTAAAACATTCATCTCACCTGCTAATAAACAAGTCATCCCTTCACTTATAGACCCGGTCACACAAGAACTTGTCCTTGATTCTAAGTCGAAGTCTGATCTCTTGAACGACTTCTTTTGTAGTCAGTCTTCACTTAACAACCCCAGTAAGGAACTTCCTGAGATTCACTATCAAGATCATATAAATAAACTTGATTATATTTATATTACCCTACAAGACGTTGAAGAAGCTTTAAGATCTCTAAAAACCAACAAAGCGTCGGGACCAGATGGAATTAGTAATCGGATCCTGCGTGAAACTGCACCTGTGATTAAGTATCCTCTTTGTTCGCTGTTCAATCATTCACTAAGCCGCAGTACGTTACCGCATACTTGGAAAGATGCTAATGTCTGTGCTATCTTTAAAAAAGGTGACCCATCTTTACCAAACAACTACCGACCGATTTCCCTGCTCTGCTGTATAGAGAAGGTATTTGAGCGTATCATATTCAAGTATCTGTTCAACTTTCTTCGTGATAATAATTTCCTCTCTCCGCTACAATCTGGGTTCAGACAAGAAGACTCATCAGTGAATCAGCTCACCTATTTGTACAATACCTTCTGCAAGGCTCTCGATGAAGGACTTGAAGTAAGAACTGTATTCTTCGATATTAGTAAGGCCTTTGATAAAGTATGGCATAAAGGTCTACTCCACAAGTTAAAAAATGCTGGACTAGATGGCTGTTTATTTAATTGGTTTTCTAACTACCTTTCTAACAGACGCCAATCTGTTGTTCTACCTGGTACACAATCAAATTGGTCAACTGTAAATGCAGGAGTTCCACAGGGATCAATCCTTGGTCCACTTTTATTCTTAGTGTTTATCAACGATATCGTCGATGATATGGGTTCTCAGGTACATCTATTTGCTGACGATACCAGCTTACACATAATTGTTGATCATCCAATTTCAGCTGCGGAAATTCTACAATCCGACATTGAAAAAATATCAAATTGGGCGGACAAATGGTTAGTCATGTTTAATCCTTCCAAATCAGAAACTATGACCATATCACGTAAGACCCTTAAACCATTCCATACACCACTACACATGTATGATCAACCTATCACTTTAGTAAATTGTCATAAACATCTTGGTGTCCACTTTTCTGACGATGGCTCTTGGCATGCTCATATCAACTCCATCAAAGAGCGGGCATGGAAAAGAATACATAGCATGCGAAAGCTTAAGTTCCAACTAGATATAAGATCTCTAGAAGTCATATATATATCTTTCATCAGACCTCTTATTGAATACGCAGACGTAGCTTACACCAATTGTACACACTATGAGAAACTGGAACTCGATAAAATTCAGCATGAAGCTTCCCGTATTGTTTCTGGGACTACCAAACTAATATTACTTCACGAACTCCATAGAGAAGTTCCATGGGAATCCCTTGAGGGCCGAAGACATAACCATAAACTAATCATGCTTTACAAAATGAAGAATGGCCTAACTCCAGATTATCTTTCTTCTTTAGTCCCACCTACTGTAGGGGAAACTTCTAGGTATAATTTGCACAATGCAGACGATATCTCACATTCTCCTACAGGCACCGCAGACACACATGATCTATACAACAATGTCTTTTCTACACCACCGGACTCCTGAGGACTGCGAAACGAACTGTTCAACGAACGTACCAGAAACTCACGACACGTGCATCAGTCAATACCGCCATCTTAAAGAGGAAACGTTCCACTTTATAACCTGCCCCAAAATTTCCAATTGGGACGGAAATGGCAAGTATACTCATGCCTGGACAAGTACTAAGTGTAGGTCCTCCTACCGTGGCCCGAGTCGGTTAATGGGTCGTCTGACTTGTGACTACCCGATTCACGCCGACGATCCCTTACTAGCTACAACTCCTCAACCCACCATCTGGCTCCGAGATTGAAAGGCCGTAAATACCCGCATTACATCTCCTAATCCGACTAACTATTCTACGCAACTAAATTGTACGGCTCAATGTAAATCTCAGCATTTGTTCAGCAAAAACATTTCTCCATCACCCCTCTGCCAATGTGGTCTAACTGAGAGTAATCGTCATTTCTTCTTTCAATGTCTCTACTACAATGACATCAGGGTCCGTCTCTTAGCAACTACCTCTAAATATTGCACCACAACATTATACACTCTATTACACGGAGACCAGAATCTTAGCGATAATTTCAACGCACATATATTTGCAGCAGTCCAAAACTACATACGAGAAAGCAGACGATTTTCATGAGCATCAGTTCACAAAATGTAGAATGCTTGCTCCGGCCATTAAACAATCCGAATGAATATATTTATTATTATTCTCTTTTTATTCTGTCCCATTTCTTCTGAGTCAATCTCAATTTCAACGTTCTCCATTAATTACTACATGTACTTATCCTATTGATTTTCTAACTTACAGTCCATGATTAAAAACAATAATGAATTATACTGACCTTTTTCAAATTTAAATTAATAGTTTAGACAAGATTGCAACACTGTCATACCGTAACATTAAGTACCTTACTATAGGAGAAGACCTCTATAAGCTATAGCTTCCGGTTCTAATCCTTTTTCTTACATGTTTCTAAATGTTGTGTAAAATGTAAAGTTGTACATGTTGTATCATTGTTTGAAATAAACTATGACAATGAAAGATGAATATTTACATTAATGCGATGACACAATAAAGTAACATTAGTTAACGAAATACACTATGACGATTTTCCTGGGTGGAAGATAATCGTCACACGAAAACTCAATGCTCATGAGTAAATCGGAGTCACTGAGAGTTAGCTGTCTATAATGGCATCCCGTTAACTGTCTATAATGTTATTCCGTTAGCTATACAGAATATACACATGTAGTCATCAAGGAATGATGACTGAGTCACTAAGTTACTGAGTACATAACTGAATTAAATGGCAGGGTTCAATCCTGACACCGCTGTTCCCATGTTGGCTCCCAGGATAGTGTTGGTTTGTCTTGAGCTTACATCAAGTCCACCAAGACTTGCCATGTGGGGGTTGAGAGAACACAAGAGGAAGGTAACGGCTCCGGTGTACAGTATCCGGGCCGTGAATAACAAAAACGACGTCTTCTCCTGGATCTGTGTCTCAGGGAATATATACAACAGTTGCTGCGGTACGTAGTCCGCCCATAAACAACAGTTGGGGCTCTAACGTCCTCCAAATCCACACCGGGAATATATGTGTCCAAGCACACAATAAAATCCTCACATTACCGACCTCTTAGTGGTCAACATAACCTAATCGTGTGTGTGCTGACGGTTGGAAAATGACAATCTGACAATACTGACTTGCGCACAATTTCCACAAACAAATCGTATACATGTATTCTATCTGTAATGCGTCGCACGATAAATCACCCGATGGTTTAAAACTTTATCAAAAGAAGCATTGCCTAGCATTTATCTAACGTACATTATCATTACACAAATATGCTTTGATAAAAATATGAATTCTGAGTCGAATTTGACAACATTTGCATGGATCTTTATTCTTTCGGATACCGTAAATAATGTACTAATAAGTATTCGGTCAAAATTGTACTGAATTATAAGATAGTTCAAATTTACCCAAACATATGATGCAAGATTTACTATACAAGCATGCACGTTTTACACAATATGCACGTTTTACTATACAAGTATGCACGTGTTACTATACAAGTATGCACGTTTTACTATACAAGTATGCACGTTTTACTATACAAGTATGCACGTGTTACTATACAAGTATGCACGTTTTACTATACAAGTATGCAAGTTTTACTATACAAGCAAGTATGCACGTGTTACTATACAAGTATGCACGTTTTACTATACAAGTATGCACGTGTTACTATACAAGTATGCACGTTTTACTATACAAGTATGCAAGTTTTACTATACAAGCAAGTATGCACGTGTTACTATACAAGTATGCACGTTTTACTATACAAGTATGCACGTGTTACTATACAAGTATGCACGTTTTACTATACAAGTATGCACGTTTTACTATACAAGTATGCACGTGTTACTATACAAGTATGCACGTTTTACTATACAAGTATGCAAGTTTTACTATACAAGCAAGTATGCACGTTTTACTATACAAGTATGCACGTTTTACTATACAAGTATGCACGTTTTACTATACAAGCAAGTATGCACGTGTTACTATACAAGTATGCACGTTTTACTATACAAGTATGCACGTGTTACTATACAAGTATGCACGTTTTACTATACAAGTATGCACGTTTTACTATACAAGTATGCACGTGTTACTATACAAGTATGCACGTTTTACTATACAAGTATGCACGTGTTACTATACAAGTATGCACGTTTTACTATACAAGTATGCACGTTTTACTATACAAGTATGCACGTTTTACTATACAAGTATGCACGTGTTACTATACAAGTATGCACGTTTTACTATACAAGTATGCACGTTTTACTATACAAGTATGCACGTTTTACTATACAAGTATGCACGTTTTACTATACAAGTATGCACGTTTTACTATACAAGTATGCACGTTTTACTATACAAGTATGCAAGTTTTACTATACAAGCAAGTATGCACGTTTTACTATACAAGTATGCACGTTTTACTATACAAGTATGCACGTTTTACTATACAAGCAAGTATGCACGTTTTACTATACAAGTATGCACGTTTTACTATACAAGTATGCACGTTTACTATACAAGTATGCACGTTTTACTATACAAGTATGCACGTTTTACTATACAAGTATGCACGTGTTACTATACAAGTATGCACGTTTTACTATACAAGTATGCACGTTTTACTATACAAGTATGCACGTTTTACTATACAAGTATGCACGTTTTACTATACAAGTATGCACGTTTTACTATACAAGTATGCACGTTATACAAGTATGCACGTTTTACTATACAAGTATGCACGTTTTACTATACAAGTATGCACGTTTTACTATACAAGTATGCACGTTTTACTATACAAGTATGCACGTTTTACTATACAAGTATGCACGTTTTACTATACAAGTATGCACGTTTTACTATACAAGTATGCACGTTTTACTATACAAGTATGCACGTGTTACTATACACGTATGCACGTTTTACTATACAAGTATGCACGTGTTACTATACAAGTATGCACGTTTTACTATACAAGTATGCACGTTTTACTATACAGGTATGCACGTTTTACTATACAAGTATGCACGTGTTACTATACAAGTATGCAAGTTTTACTATACAAGTATGCACGTTTTACTATACAAGTATGCACGTTTTACTATACAAGTATGCACGTTTTACTATACAAGTATGCACGTGTTACTATACAAGTATGCAAGTTTTACTATACAAGTATGCACGTTTTACTATACAAGTATGCACGTTTTACTATACAAGTATGCACGTTTTACTATACAAGTATGCACGTGTTACTATACAAGTATGCACGTTTTACTATACAAGTATGCAAGTTTTACTATACAAGCAAGTATGCACGTTTTACTATACAAGTATGCACGTTTTACTATACAAGTATGCACGTTTTACTATACAAGCAAGTATGCACGTTTTACTATACAAGTATGCACGTTTTACTATACAAGTATGCACGTTTTACTATACAAGTATGCAAGTTTACTATACAAGCAAGTATGCACGTTTACTATACAAATATGCACGTTTTACTATACAAGTATGCACGTGTTACTATACAAGTATGCACGTTTTACTATACAAGTATGAGTTTCAAGTATGCACGTTTTACTATACAAGTATGCACGTTTTACTATACAAGTATGCACGTGTTACTATACAAGTATGCACGTTTTACTATACAAGTATGTACGTTTTACTATACAAGTATGCACGTGTTACTATACACGTATGCACGTTTTACTATACAAGTATGCACGTGTTACTATACAAGTATGCACGTTTTACTATACAAGTATGCACGTTTTACTATACAGGTATGCACGTTTTACTATACAAGTATGCACGTGTTACTATACAAGTATGCAAGTTTTACTATACAAGTATGCACGTTTTACTATACAAGTATGCACGTTTTACTATACAAGTATGCACGTTTTATTATACAAGTATGCACGTGTTACTATACAAGTATGCAAGTTTTACTATACAAGTATGCACGTTTTACTATACAAGTATGCACGTTTTACTATACAAGTATGCACGTTTTACTATACAAGTATGCAGAACTTGAGGATCGTATATCAACGTTATGACACTCCCAGATTTGCAACATACTGTGTTCCGGAACAGGTAAATAGATCATCCTTGGAACAGCGTAAACTGTAAGGCACGTCTTTTCTCGCGACAAACGTTCACTAACACTGCGAATGCGCATGCCCGTAACTTCGAGTGCGCATGCCCGTAACTTCGAATGCGCATGCCCGTAACTGCGAGTGCACATGTCAGCGGAATATCATTACTTGGAAACCCTCATACGAAAATATAAACAAGTTCATCGAAGGAAAGGCAATAGCGATGTAATATTAAGTAATGAAGAAATATCTCATGTAGAGGACAGAGAGAAACAATCATACCCATCGCTGAATAATGCTTTCGGAGGGATCTTAAAATAGAAGCAAGTTGAAAGGTGTTCCCCTGTTATGACAATAATTGCTAAATGTTTATGAAACATCACTTACATGATACATATATTAATTACTTAGCCGCCTGGAGTTCTATATGGAATTATAAAGTATTGTCGACGATTATTGATGTGCATTTTAATAATTTGATGGATATGTATTGCTAGAGTGTATCAGATTGTAACCACTTAGGTCGGCTAAGCCTGCCCAGGAAAACATGTCTAGATCCCCGCAAGGGGTTTCACATTAATGGAATATACATATACATATCAGTGTCTATAATATATACTGACACCAAAACCAAACTGTGCAGTTGCCATATTGGTTAAATGTATAACCTTTTAGAAAGAAATATAGGCACATGAATGAACACATATACGCTATCATCCGCGAAAACGAGAGTGATTAATATAAGTTGTTAGAACTTGCTTCGCAATCGTTGTAAAAGAAATAAAGTTTAAACCTTTTAAATTTTAGAAATTTCGGTGATAACTCGATGCAATAAAATGCCATCTTACACCTCTATTGTGTGTTTTACGTTTATTTATCGTCGCTACCGGTTGCCCATATGAGCGACGCCTCATGAAGAGATTAGTCATTTTAGATGTTTGGAGGATAGTGCAATGATACAGACATAGACCCATTCCAGAGTCTCCTCTAGTTCTTTTACGTGCACGGTGTAAAGAACCGACAAAAGACCTCGTTTTAATGTCCCATCTGAAAGACTGTTAATTTTATTAGGGCCAGGGTGGTATCGAACCTGCGATCTCTGGATTACCAGTCCAACGTGTTAACCACTGGACTACAGATTCTCTATAACATCACAGTATGATATATAATGATCTCGTTTGATATAATATACTAATCACGTACCAGTCTGGAGTGACCTGTCACCAGTTCGTGCAAAAGACAGATCACGTGTATACCTGTCATAGTGACCCATAACCGATACAGGTACTAATTAATCTACTTCGTATACAAGATACTGATCGCGAAGCAGCTCTATCAGAGCCATCATCTGTAATCAAGCACTGAATTCATCTTCCAGACAAGGGTTCCTGGCTTAAGTCATATTACGAGTGATAGGTCATTCACTTACGTGCATGAGACACGCAATAACATACTCAGTGTTGCCGCACCGCTCACGTGTCTCATTCTATGGGGGGTAATTAAGGTGGTCCAGTAGTACATAGTTAAACTAAAGACCTAATTAAATGTTTCAGAAATCGGTTACGTGCATGACATGTAAATAGAGCAGAGTTCGAGAATGTACCGATCTTTTAAGAAACATTTATTAAATGGATATAACTGATTTATTGCCATTCCAGTATTTCACAACTGTTGGTTTAGAGAAGTATTTGAGCTTACATTAGCGGATGTTCTTAGGTTTTCCTATTTAAATATAATAATGTATCACAGGATAGTGATGGTTTGCATGCCTTTTCTCCACTCCTCGTGAACGTGGATTCCACTAGGAATGAAATCTACATAGCGATTAATCTAACTTTGTAAAATCTTGTTAGTCAATCAGGCTAAACTAAATCGATATAAACTATACCATAATTTGAATAACTGTGAAGCGGGAGGGCAGGCTGGCTGGCTGGCGGACTGTTGGTCGGACTCACGGACCGTAGCATGTATATTGGGGGAATCCTCGTCCACAATGTACAAACCGTAAGATGTATAGTGGAGGTACAATGTAAACTGTCTATATCCAAGCATCTTCGTCCACAATGTCTATGTCCAAGCATCCTCGTCCACAATGTCTATGTCCAAGCATCCTCGTCCACAATGTCTATGTCCAAGCATCCTCGTCCACAATGTCTATGTCCAAGCATCCTCGTCCACAATGTCTATGTCCAAGCATCCTCGTCCACAATGTCTATATCCAAGCATCCTCGTCCATAATGTATATATCCCAGCATCCTCGTCCACAATATATATATCCCAGCATCCTCGTCCACAATGTATATATCCCAGCATCCTCGTCCACAATGTATATATCCCAGCATCCTCGTCCACAATGTCTATATCCGAGCATCCTCATCCACAATGTCTATATCCCAGCATCCTCGTCCACAATGTATATATCCGAGCATCCTCGTCCACAATGTATATATCCCAGCATCCTCGTCCACAATGTCTATATCCAAGCATCCTCGTCCACAATGTATATATCCCAGCATCCTCGTCCACAATGTATATATCCCAGCATCCTCGTCCACAGTGTATATATCCGAGCATCCTCGTCCACAATGTATATATCCCAGCATCCTCGTCCACAATGTATATATCCCAGCATCCTCGTCCACAATGTATATGTCCCAGCATCCTCGTCCACAATGACTATATCCCAGCATCCTCGTCCACAATGTATATATCCCAGCATCCTCGTCCACAATGTATATATCCCAGCATCCTCGTCCACAATGTCTATTTCCCAGCATCCTCGTCCACAATGTCTATATCCAAGCATCCTCGTCCACAATGTATATATCCAAGCATCCTCGTCCACAATGTCTATTTCCCAGCATCCTCGTCCACAATGTCTATATCCAAGCATCCTCGTCCACAATGTATATATCCAAGCATCCTCGTCCACAATGTCTATATCCAAGCATCCTCGTCCACAATGTATATGTCCAAGCATCCTCGTCCACAATGTATATTTCCGAGCATCCTCGTCCACAATGCATATATCCCAGCATCCTCGTCCACAATGTATATATCCCAGCATCCTCGTCCACAATGTATATATCCAAGCATCCTCGTCCACAATGTCTATATCCCAGCATCCTCGTCCACAATGTATATATCCAAGCATCCTCGTCCACAATGTATATATCCCAGCATCCTCGTCCACAATGTATATATCCGAGCATCCTCGTCCACAATGTATATATCCGAGCATCCTCGTCCACAATGTATATATCCGAGCATCCTCGTCCACAATGTATATATCCGAGCATCCTCGTCCACAATGTATATATCCGAGCATCCTCGTCCACAATGTATATATCCCAGCATCCTCGTCCACAATGTATATATCCCAGCATCCTCGTCCACAATGTCTATATCCCAGCATCCTCGTCCACAATGTATATATCCGAGCATCCTCGTCCACAATGTATATATCCGAGCATCCTCGTCCACAATGTATATATCCCAGCATCCTCGTCCACAATGTATATATCCGAGCATCCTCGTCCACAATGTCTATATCCCAGCATCCTCGTCCACAATGTATATATCCAAGCATCCTCGTCCACAATGTATATATCCGAGCATCCTCGTCTACAATGTATATATCCGAGCATCCTCGTCCACAATGTATATATCCCAGCATCCTCGTCCACAATGTATATATCCAAGCATCCTCGTCCACAATGTATATATCCGAGCATCCTCATCCACAATGTCTATATCCCAGCATCCTCGTCCACAATGTATATTTCCCAGCATCCTCGTCCACAATGTATATATCCCAGCATCCTCGTCCACAATGTATATATCCCAGCATCCTCGTCCACAATGTATATGTCCGAGCATCCTCGCCCACAATGTATATATCCAAGCATCCTCGTCCACAATGTATATATCCAAGCATCCTCGTCCACAATGTATATATCCGAGCATCCTCGTCCACAATGTATATATCCGAGCATCCTCGTCCACAATGTATATGTCCGAGCATCCTCGTCCACAATGTATATATCCAAGCATCCTCGTCCACAATGTATATATCCCAGCATCCTCGTCCACAATGTATATATCCGAGCATCCTCGTCCACAATGTCTATATCCCAGCATCCTCGTCCACAATGTATATATCCGAGCATCCTCGTCCACAATGTATATGTCCGAGCATCCTCGTCCACAATGTATATATCCAAGCATCCTCGTCCACAATGTCTATATCCGAGCATCCTCGTCCACAATGTCTATATCCCAGCATCCTCGTCCACAATGTATATTTCCCAGCATCCTCGTCCACAATGTATATATCCCAGCATCCTCGTCCACAATGTATATATCCCAGCATCCTCGTCCACAATGTATATATCCCAGCATCCTCGTACACAATGTATATATCCGAGCATCCTCGTCCACAATGTCTATATCCCAGCATCCTCGTCCACAATGTATATATCCCAGCATCCTCGTCCACAATGTATATATCCGAGCATCCTCGTCTACAATGTATATATCCAAGCATCCTCGTCCACAATGTCTATATCCGAGCATCCTCATCCACAATGTCTATATCCCAGCATCCTCGTCCACAATGTATATTTCCCAGCATCCTCGTCCACAATGTATATATCCCAGCATCCTTGCCCACAATGTATATATCCGAGCATCCTCGTCCACAGTGTATATATCCCAGCATCCTCGTCCACAATGTATATATCCGAGCATCCTCGTCCACAATGTATATATCCAAGCATCCTCGTCCACAATGTATATATCCCAGCATCCTCGTCCACAATGTATATATCCGAGCATCCTCGTCCACAATGTATATATCCCAGCATCCTCGTCCACAATGTATATATCCCAGCATCCTCGTCCACAATGTATATATCCCAGCATCCTCGTCCACAATGTATATATCCCAGCATCCTCGTCCACAATGTATATATCCCAGCATCCTCGTCCACAATGTATATATCCGAGCATCCTCGTCCACAATGTATATATCCCAGCATCCTCGTCCACAATGTATATATCCCAGCATCCTCGTCCACAATGTATATATCCGAGCATCCTCGTCCACAATGTATATATCCGAGCATCCTCGTCCACAATGTATATATCCCAGCATCCTCGTCCACAATGTATATATCCCAGCATCCTCGTCCACAATGTATATATCCGAGCATCCTCGTCCACAATGTATATATCCCAGCATCCTCGTCCACAATGTATATATCCCAGCATCCTCGTCCACAATGTATATATCCCAGCATCCTCGTCCACAATGTATATATCCCAGCATCCTCGTCCACAATGTATATATCCAGCATCCTCGTCCACAATGTATATATCCCAGCATCCTCGTCCACAATGTATATATCCCAGCATCCTCGTCCACAATGTATATATCCCAGCATCCTCGTCCACAATGTATATATCCCAGCATCCTCGTCCACAATGTATATATCCCAGCATCCTCGTCCACAATGTATATATCCAAGCATCCTCGTCCACAATGTCTATATCCCAGCATCCTCGTCCACAATGTCTATATCCCAGCATCCTCGTCCACAATGTATATATCCCAGCATCCTCGTCCACAATGTATATATCCCAGCATCCTCGTCCACAATGTATATATCCCAGCATCCTCGTCCACAATGTATATATCCGAGCATCCTCGTCCACAATGTCTATGTCCAAGCATCCTCGTCCACAATGTCCGAGCATTATTGCCGATTTAGTTATTGTCTTCCATTAAGAAATAACTGGGAATGAGCCATCTGTTATATATATAGTGGGTGAGATATATGATATGTTTTATATAATTATACTGTATAATATTGGGATAAACCCCATTGATATTCCGGCCCATGACATATAGTCCGTATATACCGTATGTCGGAAGCACACAACTTATGCTTAAGTGACACACGTGACTAACTAGGAGATGTTCTTGTTGGTGATTTCGGAAATGTCTAGACGGCTAAGTGAGATGTCAATTCTTGCCGAGTTGAAATGTTATGTTTATATATTGACCGTGTAGTAATTTCAAGGATAGCATTTCACATTGTAACCGGATTGTGCTTTAGTATATCAGGGACGTAGCTTGAGCTAGATATATAAAGTAAAGTGTTTGTTTATTATTTATTAGACTTATGAGACACCTCTTTTTATGAATATCAGTACTTCCCGAATCCTATGCTTGTATGCCAGGCGCCAGGCTGGTAGGCAATTGCTAACCATTATTTAACTAGCTGGCGGCTCACCAACCGGCCATATCAGAACGAACCCCTAACGATGTTTGAACCATCGACCTCCCGCTCCGTAAGCGGACACCTTAACCACTAGGCCAAGGCGACGATATGTAGACACAATTAGGATAGGGGCGGCGGGGGAATCTACCCAAGACAATTTTGAACGTCTATATCACCATAGCTACATTCTGGGGCACTTGAAGGGATGTACATTCTGGGACACTTGAAGGGATGTACATTCAGGGGCACTTGAAGGGATGTACATTCTGGGGCACTTGAAGGGGTGTACATTCTGGGGCACTTGAAGGGATGTACATTCTGGGGCACTTGAAGGGATATACATTCTGGGGCACTTGAAGGGATGTACATTCTGGGGCACTTGAAGGGATATACATTCTGGGGCACTTGAAGGGATGTACATTCTGGGGGCACTTGACGGGATGTATATTCTGGGGCACTTGAAGGGATGTACATGCTGGGGCACTTGAAGGGATGTACATTCTGTGGCACTTGAAGGGATGTACATGCTGGGGCACTTGAAGGGATGTACATTCTGGGGCACTTGAAGGGATGTACATTCTGGGACACTTGAAGGGATGTACATGCTGGGGCACTTGAAGGGATGTACATTCTGGGGCACTTGAAGGGATATACATTCTGGGGCACTTGAAGGGATATACATTCTGGGACACTTGAAGGGGTGTACATTCGGGGGCACTTGAAGGGATGTATATTCGGGGGCACTTGAAGGGATGTATATTCTGGGGCATTTATTCAGCAATATTTGTTTATCAACCCATCAGCACAATATATGTTTATCAACCCATCAACACAATATGTGTTCATCAACCCATCAACACAATATGTGTTTATCAACCCATCAACGCAATATGTGTTTATCAACCCATCAACACAATATGTGTTTATCAACCCATCAACACAATATTTGTTCATCAACCCATCAACACAATATGTGTTTATCAACCCATCAACACAATATGTGTTCATCAATCCATCAACACAATATGTGTTTATCAACCCATCAACACAATATGTGTTTATCAACTCATCAACACAATATGTGTTTATCAACCCAGCAACACAATATGTGTTTATCAACCCATCAACACAATATGTGTTTATCAACCCATTGACAAACTCATTCATTTTAGTCCGAAGGCTGCATCGTTTATTTGCAAGATATTTGTGTTAAACTGTTTCCAAACTGTTAGCAGCACGTAGAATCATGCTTCCAAACTGTTAGCAGCACGTAGAATCATGTTTCCAAACTGTTAACAGCACGTAGAATCATGTTTCCAAACTGTTAACAGCACGTAGAACCATGCTTCCAAACTGTTAGCAGCACGTAGAATCATGCTTCCAACCTGTTAGCAGCACGTAGAATCGTGCACGTATACAGCCACATTTTACAATAATCTGCCTGGTCGTATACCGATGTCTCAACATGTCAATTAAAATCCATTACCACAAATCCAGACGACTAATCTTGTCCTGTGAGATGTATGGTACATTCGGCATTAATCTCCAAAGTATGCAATGTTGAGATATAAATGTATTATCTGAGGATGTGTCACGACACATGATTTGACGAGTTGAGTCAATCCCATAAGGCACATAGTACATGTTTCCTGTCTACCAGCAAACCGCCGGTGTGTGTATGGTCGACCGTCGCTGTGGGTATAACCGACCGCCGGTGTGTGTATGGTCGACCATATAAGTGGGTGTAACCGATCTCCGGTGTGTGTATGGTCGACCCTCGGTGTGGGTGTAACCGACCTCCGGTGTGTGTATGGTCGACCTCCGGTGTGTGTATGGTCGACCATATAAGTGGGTGTAACCGATCTCCGGTGTGTGTATGGTGGACCCTCGGTGTGGGTGTAACCGACCTCCGGTGTGTGTATGGTCCGACCGTCGGTGTGTGTATGATCGACCGTCGGTGTGGGTGTAACCGGCCTCCGGTGTGTGTATGGTCGACCGTCGGTGTGTGTATGGTCGACCGTCGGTGTGTGTATGACCGACCGTCGGTGTGAGTGTAACCGATCTCCGGTGTGTGTATGGCCGACCCTCGGTGTGGGTGTAACCGACCTCCGGTGTGTGTATGGTCGACCGTCGGTGTGTGTATGGTCGACCGTCGGTGTGGGTGTAACCGACCTCCGTGTGTGTGTATGGTCGACCGTCGGTGTGTGTGTAACCGACCTCCGTGTGTGTGTATGGTCGACCGTCGGTGTGGGTGTAACCGACCTCCGTGTGTGTGTGTATGGTCGACCGTCGGTGTGTGTGTATGATCGACCGTCGGTGTGGGTGTAACCGATCTCCGGTGTGTGTATGGTCGACCGTCGGTGTGTGTATGGTCGACCGTCGGTGTGTGTATGACCGAACGTGGTGTGGGTTTAACCGACCTCCGTGTGTGTGTATGGTCGACCGTCGGTGTGTGTGTAACCGACCTCCGTGTGTGTGTATGGTCGACCGTCGGTGTGTGTGTAACCGACCTCCGTGTGTGTGTATGGTCGACCGTCGGTGTGTGTATGGTCGACCGTCGGTGTGGGTGTAACCGACCTCCGTGTGTGTGTATGGTCGACCGTCGGTGTGTGTGTAACCGACCTCCGTGTGTGTGTATGGTCGACCGTCGGTGTGGGTGTAACCGACCTCCGTGTGTGTGTATGGTCGACCGTCGGTGTGTGTGTAACCGACCTCCGTGTGTGTGTATGGTCGACCCTCGGTGTGTGTATGATGACCGTCGGTGTGGGTGTAACCGATCTCCGAACCGATGTGTCGTACGACCGTCGGTGTGTGTATGGTCGACCGTCGGTGTGGGTGTAACCGACCTCCGGTGTGTGTATGGTCGTCGTAACCGACCTCCGGTGTGTGTATGGTCGACCCTCGGTGTGGGTGTAACCGACATCCGGTGTGTGTATGGTCGACCGTCGGTGTGTGCATGGTCGACCGTCGGTGTGGGTGTCGGTGTGTGTATGTCGTCGACCCTCCGGTGTGTGTATGGTCGATGTGGGTGTAACCGACCTCCGGTGTGTGTATGGTCGACCGTCGGTGTGGGTGTAACCGACCTCCGGTGTGTGTATGGTCGACCATCTATGTGGGTGTAACCGACCTCCGGTGTGTGTATGGTCGACCGTCGGTATGTGTATGGTCGACCGTCGGTGTGGGTGTAACCGATCTCCGGTGTGTGTATGGTCGACCGTCGGTGTGGGTGTAACCGACCGCCGGTGTGTGTATGGTCGACCGTCGGTGTGGGTGTAACCGACCTCCGTGTGTGTGTATGGTCTACCTCCGGTGTGTGTATGGCCGACCGTCGGTGTGTGTATGGTCTCGTGTCGGTGCTTTACATCGTGCACGTAAAAGAACCAGAGGAGATTCTGGAATGGGTCACTGTCTGTATCATTGCACTATCCTCCAAAATCTAAAATGACTAATATCTTCACGAGGCGTCGCTCATATGGGCAACCTGTAGCGACGATAAATAAACGTAAAACACACACACAAATATAGTAATGTACTAGAGGACAAAGAAAACGTGGCAAATTTGTGTGTTTTACATGAAAAACAATAACTATATAAATACATCGTTTTAAACATTTTGGAATATTTTTAGTTGTTCAGTTTGTGTTTTGTAATAAAGATGTGATATATCTTTGATGGAATCCTTCGTATTTCGTGTTCATGTAATAATACTCATATAATGTAGGTGTGCGTTTTCAATGTTCTCTAGTATATAATGTAGGTGTGCGTTTTCTATGTCCTCTAGTATATAATGTAGGTGTGCGTTTTCTATGTCATCTAGTATATAATGTAGGTGTGCGTTTTCTATGTCCTCTAGTATATAATGTAGGTGTGCGTTTTCTATGTCCTCTAGTATATAATGTAGGTGTGCGTTTTCTATGTCCTCTAGTATATAATGTAGGTGTGCGTTTTCTATGTCCTCTCGTATATAATGTAGGTGTGCGTGTTCTATGTCCTCTAGCATGCATTTGATAATAACACATACAATTATTATAAAATGTGACTGCAAGTTTACATGGGCGCATCACATTAAAGTGAGTAAAATACAAATACTACATTTTAACAGCTGGAGCTTGTCCAGGGATGGTAGTGTTATGTAAACTGCCCGCCGACGATATAGCCCAACATGGTACCGATGACAGCGAAATACACGAACAAACAAATAAATAAATACATCAAATAGTAGTAATTCCAATCTTTCAGATGGGAATTTAAACCGGTCTCGTGTCGGTTCTTTACACCGTGCACGTAAAAGAACCAGAGGAGACATTCGAATGGGTCTCTCTCTGTATCATGCACTATCCTCCAAAATCTAAAATGACTAATCTCTGCAGGAGGCGTCGCTCATATGGGCAACCGGTAGCGACGATAAATAAACGTAAAACACACACAGTAATTCCAACCAAAATGCCTCCGAAATGTTACACCGACGTAACACAGTGAATGCAGCAAACATGCAGCACACTACAGATATATCCGAAATGTTACACCGACGTAACACATTGACTGCAGCAAACATGCAGCACACTACAGATCTCCGAAATGTTACACCGACGTTACACATTGCATGCAGCAAACATGCAGCACACTACAGATCTCTCCGAAATGTTACACCGACGTAACACATTGAATGCAGCAAACATGCAGCACACTACAGATCTCCGAAATGTTACACCGACGTACACATTGATGCAGCAAACATGCAGCAACTACAGATTCCGAAATGTTACACCGACGTACACATTGAATGCAGCAAACATGCAGCACACTACAGATATCTCCGAAATGTTACACCGACGTAACACATTGAATGCAGCAAACATGCAGCACACTACAGATATCTCCGAAATGTTACACCGACGTAACACATTGAATGCAGCAAACATGCAGCACACTACAGATATCTCCGAAATGTTACACCGACGTAACACATTGAATGCAGCAAACATGCAGCACACTACAGATATCTCCGAAATGTTACACCGACGTAACACATTGAATGCAGCAAACATGCAGCACACTACAGATCTCTCCGAAATGTTACACCGACGTAACACATTGAATGCAGCAAACATGCAGCACACTACAGATATCTCCGAAATGTTACACCGACGTTACACATTGAATGCAGCAAACATGCAGCACACTACAGATATATCCGAAATGTTACACCGACGTTACACATTGAATGCAGCAAACATGCAGCACACTACAGATATATCCGAAATGTTACACCGACGTAACACATTGAATGCAGCAAACATGCAGCACACTACAGATCTCCGAAATGTTACACCGACGTACACATTGAATGCAGCAAACATGCAGCACACTACAGATCTCCGAAATGTTACACCGACGTAACACATTGAATGCAGCAAACATGCAGCACACTACAGATATCTCCGAAATGTTACACCGACGTAACACATTGAATGCAGCAAACATGCAGCACACTACAGATATCTCCGAAATGTTACACCGACGTAACACATTGAATGCAGCAAACATGCAGCACACTACAGATATCTCCGAAATGTTACACCGACGTAACACATTGAATGCAGCAAACATGCAGCACACTACAGATATCTCCGAAATGTTACACCGACGTAACACATTGAATGCAGCAAACATGCAGCACACTACAGATCTCTCCGAAATGTTACACCGACGTAACACATTGAATGCAGCAAACATGCAGCACACCACAGATATCCGAAATGTTACACCGACGTAACACATTGAATGCAGCAAACATGCAGCACACTACAGATATCCGAAATGTTACACCGACGTAACACATTGAATGCAGCAAACATTCAGCGCAATACAGATATCTCCGAAATGTTACACCGACGTAACACATTGAATGCAGCAAACATGCATCACACTACAGATCTCCCCGAAATGTTACACCGACGTAACACATTGAATGCAGCAAACATGCAGCACAATACGTATACTATACTCACAGGAAAAAGAAAGTGTGCACTTGGCTTGGTTAGAGGGAGAATGTTATACTTATATCTATAGAAGCAAAATATCGGCACAGTTGGTATCAAAAATATGCAAAAAAATGTATTGGCTACACGATGTTTTACTTTTAATTGAAATTTGATAAATATCAGAAAATTGTTTTACGTGAATATATAAGTATAAAATGTTCCCTCTAACCAAGTGCACACTTTCTTTTTACGTGTGAGTATATATAATCATAGAACGTTGCACAAGGTCAATGAACTGTTAACGCCGACAATCAATACAGTCGTACGCCGGTATATAATTTAGAGCGAGTATATTGCATAATGCATAGCGGAAAAGGCAATCAGCACAAATGTACTCACCGGTAAAATCTTCAGTATAGTTAGTCATTGCGGAAGCTATAATCAACACCGACGCAAGCCGGGCATAATATACCACGTTCTCTAAGCGGAATCGACAATCAGCATAGGCCTCTATGGTCAACTGTAGTGTACTCCAATTGGAAACGCTAAGCAACACCTTAAAATATACAGTGTTTTCATAGCTGGAGCGACAGCCAACCCACCCTGACCTACGCCTCAGTTGAATCCTACTGGGGACGTCGAACTCATGTGACGAAGCTAACTAAGGTTGTATATCCGTAAATAGGCAGAAGTGCATCCGCGGTTGAATGTAGTCCAAATAAGTAATATAGCTCATTTTTCTTTTTTGAATTCCGATGTTTTTTATTCAAACAATTGTACATATTACATAGGTATATACACTTCACTGCATTCTTTTTTCTTTTTGGTAAAACTGCATGACGGGCAGTGTATAGATTTATGTTTAGTGAGAACTTGAGAAGACTTCAGACTAGTGGATGTGTAGAAAATATGTGGTATAAGATTCAGGCCATTTCAAACTGAATGTTGGTATACTGTATTATTTGATTAAGAATACAGTGTGTAAACACAGTGACGTTATTCTCATGTGAGCACTGGCTATGCGAAACATTTGTTTTGGATGATGTTTGCTCTTTTACAGTTTGATTCACCACTGCATAGTGGATGTGGTATCAGACGAAATGAAAGATTGGAAATATAAATGAATAGACTGTGTTTTTACTTTATACTGTGTATTTAATAGGCAATTTATTTGTTATTTTACAACCTCTAACTAGCTTACTGAATGAGAATTGTGGCGATTCCAGGACGTGAGAATATCGGAGCCGCCACACTATTGAACACTAAATAACGAGCTGATTTAATGTTCACGTTAAAGTCCGTGTATTTTGTGCAATAGTCTTTTTGTGTGAAAACCCAACACAGCCTAGACAGGTAACCATAAATGATATATGACAAGACTACGTATAGCGTACATGGGCGACAAGAAAGCCACAGTGTGTGTAAAAATAACTATATGACTGGTTGAAACCGCTCACAACTGTGGGGGAATTGTCATACCGCTGCCAGTCGAAGATATAATGCCAATGAGTGGACCAGCAGTGTGGGGGAGTGTCGTACCGCTGCCAGTCAAAGATATAATGCCAATGAGTGGACCAGCAGTGTGGGGGATTGTCATACCGCTGCCAGTCGAAGATATAATGCAAATGAGTGGACCAGCAGTGTGGGGGATTGTCGTACCACTGCCAGTCGAAGATATAATGCCAATGAGTGGACCAGCAGTGTGGGGGATTGTCGTACCACTGCCAGTCGAAGATATAATGCCAATGAGTGGACCAGCAGTGTGGGGGATTGTCGTACCACTGCCAGTCGAAGATATAATGCCAATGAGTGGACCAGCAGTGTGGGGGGATTGTCATATCACTGCCAGTCGAAGATATAATGCCAATGAGTGGACCAGCAGTCGAAGGATGCTAACTACAGAAACCCTTCATGGGCGACGACAGATCGACAACGGCATTGGGGAACGTGGACTAATGTAACTGCAAACCGGAAGTAAAGGAGTTACCACATGACCGGAAATCGACAAAAGCGAACAATAAATCAACCCGGACGAATATTACTGCTAAATAAGTATAACACAGTTCATGCATATGCCATAGTGAATAATGGACGTTATCAACAGAGTGATGCATCTCAAAATAACGTTCACTAATCAGCAAACAGTACTCTACACACTAAGATAATCTGGAACATTACGTTTATTTATCGTCGCTACCGGTTGCCCATATGAGCGACGCCTCCTGACGAGATTAGTCATTTTAGATTTGTGTAGGATAGTGCAATGATACAGACAGAGACCCATTCCAGAGTCTGCTCTGGTTCTTTTATGTGCACAGTGTAAAGCACCGACACGAGACCTCGGTTTAAGGTCCCATCTGAAAGACTGTCAATGTTATTAGGGTCAGACGGGGGATCGAACCTGCGTTCCCTGGATTACCAGTCCATCGTGGTAACCACTGGACTACGTGTCCGTCTCCCCTAGGATTATCTTGTGTCAAGTGTATTCATAGCGGTCATTGCAATCAACACCTGCGTACGTCTTGTAAGTATGTAAACACCGATCGGGTTTAAGGACTCTCCATTGACAACATAAAAGACATGCCAACAATAGCCATAGTTAATGAACTTCGTACGATGGCACGAATCATGAATGTGATCAGGTTTAACGCTGACTCTCTATAACAGTAATACAGAAGGCAAAACTGTAATTGGATACTCAGTCTCGTTCAGAATAATACTAAAATTTAGAATAACGTTAGAAGTGAGATTCCTATTTACTAGAGTTAATTCACCTACACGCAGACACACAAAGAAAGCAAGAATATGAGATCCTGGAAATAAGTAATTATCAATTAAATCAGAACAGACTACAGAAGTTCACAGAACTGTCAAAATTGTCTGTACCAGTATATGAGTTATTGGTAAACCTACCCCCATTGCCATATAAACCAGCTTAATATCACAAAGGACTTTGCTAATAACATAATGCTATCCGTGATAGTAGATTGTATTCATTATTCAAATGTGTTCTCTCCTCAAATAAAGTAGTTATTATTATTATTATTTATTATTATTATTATTATTAACGTTCTATTTTCAACATTGACATTGTTATACTAGAGGACATAGAAAACGCACACCTACATTATATACTAGAGGACATAGAAAACGCACACCTACATTATATGAGTATTATTACATGAACACGAAATACGAAAGATACCATCAAAGATATATCACATCTTTATTACAACAAACAAACTGAAGAACTAAAAATATTCCAAAATGTTTAAATTGATGATTATGTTCTAGAAGATTATGTTCTAGAAGATTGTGATACTGGTAGTTGTTGTGCTGTGACGTCTCCCTCCGCCATCATGTCCACGGTGGTTATGTTCTAGAAGAGTGTGGTACTGGTAATTGTTGTGCTGTGACGTCTCCCTCCGCCATCATGTCAAGTGGTTATGTTCTAGAAGATTGTGTATTGTGTGTGGGGTTCCCTCCGCCTCATGTCCAAGGTGGTTATGTTCTAGAAGAGTGTGGTACTGGTAATTGTTGTGCTGTGACGTCTCCCTCCGCCGTCATGTCCAGGTGGTTATGTTCTAGAAGAGTGTGTACTGGTATTGTTGTGCTGTGACGTCTCCCTCCCCTCATGTCCACGGTGGTTATGTTCTAGAAGAGTGTGGTACTGGTAATTGTTGTGCTGTGACGTCTCCCTCCGCCATCATGTCCACGGTGGTTATGTTCTAGAAGAGTGTGGTACTGGTAATTGATGTGCTGTGACGTCTCCCTCCGCCGTCATGTCCACGGTGGTTATGTTCTAGAAGAGTTGGTACTGGTTTGATGTGCTGTACTCTCCCTCCGCCATCATGTCCAAGCTGATTATGTTCTAGAAGATTGTGGTACTGGTAATTGATGTGCTGTAACGTCTCCCTCCGCCATCATGTCCAAGGTGGTTATGTTCTAGAAGATTGTGGTACTGGTAATTGATGTGCTGTGACGTCTCCCTCCGCCATCATGTCCAAGGTGGTTATGTTCTAGAAGATTGTGGTACTGGTAATTGATGTGCTGTGACGTCTCCCTCCGCCATCATGTCCAAGGTGGTTATGTTCTAGAAGATTGTGGTACTGGTAATTGATGTGCTGTGACGTCTCCCTCCGCCATCATGTCCAAGGTGGTTATGTTCTAGAAGATTGTGGTACTGGTAATTGATGTGCTGTGACGTCTCCCTCCGCCATCATGTCCAAGGTGGTTATGTTCTAGAAGATTGTGGTACTGGTAATTGATGTGCTGTGACGTCTCCCTCCGCCATCATGTCCAAGGTGGTTATGTTCTAGAAGAGTGTGGTACTGGTAATTGATGTGCTGTGACGTCTCCCTCCGCCATCATGTCCAAGGTGGTTATGTTCTAGAAGAGTGTGGTACTGGTAGTTGATGTGCTGTGACGTCTCCCTCCGCCATCATGTCCAAGGTGGTTATGTTCTAGAAGATTGTGGTACTGGTAGTTGATGTGCTGTAACGTCTCCCTCCGCCATCATGTCCAAGGTGGTTATGTTCTAGAAGAGTGTGGTACTGGTAGTTGATGTGCTGTAACGTCTCCCTCCGCCATCATGTCCAAGGTGGTTATGTTCTAGAAGAGTGTGGTACTGGTAGTTGATGTGCTGTAACGTCTCCCTCCGCCATCATGTCCAAGGTGGTTATGTTCTAGAAGAGTGTGGTACTGGTAGTTGATGTGCTGTAACGTCTCCCTCCGCCATCATGTCCAAGGTGGTTATGTTCTAGAAGAGTGTGGTACTGGTAGTTGATGTGCTGTAACGTCTCCCTCCGCCATCATGTCCAAGGTGGTTATGTTCTAGAAGAGTGTGGTACTGGTAGTTGATGTGCTGTAACGTCTCCCTCCGCCATCATGTCCACGGTGGTTATGTTCTAGAAGAGTGTGGTACTGGTAGTTGATGTGCTGTAACGTCTCCCTCCGCCATCATGTCCACGGTGGTTATGTTCTAGAAGAGTGTGGTACTGGTAGTTGATGTGCTGTAACGTCTCCCTCCGCCATCATGTCCACGGTGGTTATGTTCTAGAAGAGTGTGGTACTGGTAGTTGATGTGCTGTAACGTCTCCCTCCGCCATCATGTCCACGGTGGTTATGTTCTAGAAGAGTGTGGTACTGGTAGTTGATGTGCTGTAACGTCTCCCTCCGCCATCATGTCCACGGTGGTTATGTTCTAGAAGAGTGTGGTACTGGTAGTTGATGTGCTGTAACGTCTCCCTCCGCCATCATGTCCAAGGTGGTTATGTTCTAGAAGAGTGTGGTACTGGTAGTTGATGTGCTGTAACGTCTCCCTCCGCCATCATGTCCAAGGTGGTTATGTTCTAGAAGAGTGTGGTACTGGTAGTTGATGTGCTGTAACGTCTCCCTCCGCCATCATGTCCAAGGTGGTTATGTTCTAGAAGAGTGTGGTACTGGTAGTTGATGTGCTGTAACGTCTCCCTCCGCCATCATGTCCACGGTGGTTATGTTCTAGAAGAGTGTGGTACTGGTAGTTGATGTGCTGTAACGTCTCCCTCCGCCATCATGTCCAAGGTGGTTATTATTCTCGGTGGTTATCTTAAACTTTCTCGGTGCTTTTTAGGGCCACATCCTCCATGATTAGTCGGCTCACAGCAGCAAAATGGTTCGGTTGTTCCGTCGTTGTCCACCCCGCTGACGCATCCGAGGTCGAGGTCGCATCCCTCCGTCTCCAA
The DNA here is from genome assembly GCA_014843695.1 of Archivesica marissinica. Lineage (NCBI taxonomy): Eukaryota > Metazoa > Mollusca > Bivalvia > Venerida > Vesicomyidae > Archivesica > Archivesica marissinica. The sequence continues at coordinate 16,895,198 of CM026392.1, read as the reverse complement.
CCGCCCGCCCGTCATTGGAGACAGATAAAAGAGTTCGAGGCGACGGGTGCGCCATCCACGCGAAACGACTGCCGTCTTCTCCTACCCAGTCACTCGTCGCCTCTTCAGCGCCCCAGTATTAGCTGTCGCTGATCTAGGTAAGTGTTGACACTCAAAAGAGTCGATGCGGGTCCTCGTCTGTATGCGTCAGCGGCGTGGATTGGTCACTTCGAAACGGTGACCAAATTTCCTGCTGTGAGCTGTGCCTTGTTCCCGACGTGCACGGTGTGGAGGCACGAACAAGGGGAAGTGTGGTCTCTAGTATAGTATGCTCGCAAAGTTTCAATGCTCCTTCCAGCTGTTACATACTGGTAAGCGCACTTAGCATTGAAACGTCACTGATTGGTCACAAAGCATTGAAACGTCACTGATTGGTCACAAAGCATTGAAACGTCACCGATTGGTCACAAAGCATTGAAACGTCACTGATTGGTCGCAAAGCATTGAAACGTCACTGATTGGTCGCAAAGCATTGAAACGTCACTGATTGGTCACAAAGCATTGAAACGTCACTGATTGGTCGCAAAGCATTGAAACGTCACTGATTGGTCGCAAAGCATTGAAACGCCACTGATTGGTCACAAAGCATTGAAACGTCATTGATTGATCACAAATCGCATGCGTTTCTATAGAGTTGTCAATAATACAACGAGGTACATTAGAAACGTCGCCGTTCCATTACGAAACTGGAAATGATATGCCACCACGCATCTATCTTTCTAGATTCTGAATGGAAAGTAGGTGACTAAACATAGTCAAGTATAAATAATATATACATGTATGTATGTTCCATTAATGTAAAACCCCTTGCGGGGACGTATACATGTTTTCCTGGACGAGCTTAGCCGACCTAAGTGGTCAACCAGTAATAAGCAATGTATGTGAGGTGCCTTGCTCAATGACACTACATACGTGGCCTGACCGAGTATCGAACACGGGACCGATCGTTTCCAAATCCGACGCTGTACAACTGGACCACGGATGCCACATATACAGTCATGTAGGTTTGAGGAGAAAACATCCTGCTTGTATGGTTACCTCTTTCCGTGACTACCAATTGTTCTCAATGGCATACAACCAGTTTACAACCAGTGACGAATGGTATTATTCAACGCTGGGAATTTAATAAAGCTGATTGGCACACATTTGGTTTAAACATATTTATTCATTCATAATGTACAGTACATATGTATTGCATACAGAATGAAAATGGATTTAATCGAAAGCTTAAAGCTTATTGAGATTGTCTCCATTACATATATAAATATGTGCACTATAGGCGACGTAAAGACGTAAACGTATTATGTAGTAAGACCAAACTATATAATAAGTGTATGAAATTAGAAATTATAGCTAGATAAATGGGGAATGGGATGGAGTAGAAAGCGATGAAATAACACATACAGTTTTCATGGTGTATCACTATGCAAGCGCGTCAGTCCCGTGGAATGGGAGGGGATAGAAAGCGATGAAATAACACATACAGTTGTCATGGTGTATCACTATGCAAGCGCGTCAGTCCCTGTTTACATACATATTGTTAGAAACGTTTAGACTTTTCTATGAATCTATGGACAGCTAAAACTATTTTTTCATTATGTCAAGGTGCCTGAGTTGGGAAATCGTGTTGACTAGTTCTATGCGTATATGGGAGTAGTTCAATGAAACAATGATAAGTTGACTCAGTTACAAGACATGTGATAAGATCAAGTATCTATCGACAATTAAATTCATATTCAAAATCACCGTCGAATTTGGTTTTTTTAAACTTTATTATACAACGATTGCGAAGCAAGTTTTAACAACTTATATTAATCACTCTCGTTGGCTCGGATGAAAGCGTAAATGTGGTCATTCATGTGGGAGGAAACCGGAGTACCCGGAGAAAACCCACATGTCCGATCTGGCGACCATCGTACCATCTCACATACGTCCCGGTCCGAGGATCGAGCCCGGGTCGCATTGGTGAGAAGCGAGCGCGCTAACCACTGCGCTAATCGGACATCCGTCGAATTATAATTGAGAAGCCTTGATAATCAAGATTGTAAAACAGCAATTAGAAAACAGTGTGCAGTTTAGAAAAAAAGAAGAATATAATTCATTCAAAATATTTCGTATGAAAACTCGCAGATCGTTGAACTCTATAAAAGGGATGTCTGGAAACGGTGTGTGTCTAACTGTAACTCTAGGACTTCAATTAAAACAGATTTGGAATATGACGAGAACATTCAGCGAAACATCGAAATCCAAAGCCAAAAATGTGTGCACGTGTGTCAATCTACAAATTATACAATGACGATGTATTGTTCTGAAATGAAATTTCATTCAGTATTTTTGGATGAAAAAACTTTCGTTTATTCCTCAATTGCAATACTTGAAAGCAACGAATCTCATCAAAGTAGTAGCTAATACGGACCGTGGAGCTGGTAGAAAGGTCCTCCTTAGACTGTATAATGCGCTCGTTCGATCCAAGCTTGATGATGGATCGATAGTGTATAGAGCAGCCAGGCCATCATATAGCTAACCAATTGACCCAATACATCAAGGCGTGCTACGAGCTTTCAGAACATTACAAGTAGCTAGTTTATATGTCGAAGCTAATGAACTATCTCTTTATCTCCGACGTGAACAAAAAGTATATACTTAAATCAAACAAAAGAAACTCAGCGTGCAAAGTCGTGTTTGATCAAAGCAATAAGACGTCAGTGATCTATTGATGAACTTTTACCAATGTGTGTTTTACGTTTATTTATCGTCGTTACCGGTTGCCCATATGAGCGACGCCTCCTGAAGAGGTTAGTCGTTTTAGATGTTGGAGGATAGTGCAATGATACAGAGAGAGACCCATTCCAAAGTATCCTCAGGTTCTTTTTCGTGCACGATGTAAAGCACAGACACGAGACCTCGGTTTAATGTCCCATCTGACAGACTGTTGATTGTATTAGGGTCAGACGGGGGATCGAACCTGCGATCCCTGGATTACCAGTGACAGCGTGTTACCACTGGACTACAGATCCGCTTTACCATTGACACTGTACATGAAACGTTTATAACAGATGGAGTTCCCATTGACTTTCAAAATAAATACTAGGTTACATCTTCATTATTTTGAGGATTACGAGCATCTTTTGATCAATTGCACATCCGTAACTTTATTTTGGATGAAAATACAAGATCTTCTTCATAAATGCGGAATTCAAAGAAACATGAGGAATATAAGAAATTTGATCTTTGGATACAAAATTATCGAATCAGATTATTTTTATATCAATATCTTTTTAACCATAGTAGGTTTTAGTATCTACAAATCATATTTTGCAAGTGACAATTGGACAAAAGACTACGATATATACAAAGTTTTTAAATCAGAATTTGAAATCATGCACCTTTACTACCAATTTAAAAAGATTAATATAACATTTTTCAAAAAGGTTCATGAAAATATTTAATAGTACTTTTACAGTCATTTATATTACTAGTATAATTACATACAATGTATTTACAGTAGTACTTAACATTTGCTTGTTGTGTATCATTGCTGTATATATGTACATATAAATATATTTGAATAAAAGAAGCTCTTTTTTAAAATTACATCGTCATGATACCCTGAAAATGAAATCTGAACCATGTTTTCAGATTGTACACCAATATATACAGATGGATCTAACGACGGCAGCAGCGTTGGCTGTGTTTCCATCAATATCATACATAATTCTAAATTACGGCTATTTGATCTATGTTATCAGTAGAGGTAGTGGATATTGATTTAGCCTGGCATTTTGCTGATGAATCGCGTGGTAGAAAATGTAGGACTCTTTGTATGTACTCAATCAATAGACAACACGAATATTAACATAGAAATCGTCTTATACACAAAGTACTTATTACGCGTAGTACATATATTACATTGAACATTAAACAGTTTATAAATCGCGGAATGCTGGTATTCGCGGCAATGAAATGGATGATTAAAGTGCAGTGTGCACTTAATCTAGACTGCACTCTATATTCCATACACTGAAGCTAGCCAATCGATTCGTGCTTACATACATCTTGATTAACTGCGTAGATTGAGCACTCATTCATCAAAAACATTATACAGTTACGACAATGAAAGACACAGTCGATTTTAAATACAGCATTGCAGTTTTGAAAGATTCACATCTGTTCCATGAATTATAGATACAGGTTTACAACCGACTGTTTTGTTTTCGTCATTACATGTTTACAGTTTGATCAATGTTGTTGCAATTGGCATTTCGTCATTACATTTTACTTCATATATTTTTTTTACATAAATATATTTTCATTTTTATATTTTCATTGTTGTATACGATGTACTTAACCAGGTGCGATATATTCTGATATGTGCTGACTCGCCGTTAAACCAATACACACTCACTCGCTAACTAATTGAAACAGAAGGTTACATTGCCTTAGTTTTCCAAGAGAAGCCTACTCTGCCTTAGTTTTCCAAGAGAAACCTACTCTGCCTTAGTAGTCCAAGAGATACCTACTCAGCCTTAGTATTCCAAGAGAAACCTAATCTGCCATAGTATTCCAAGAAAAGCCTACTCAGCCTTAGTATTCCAAGAGAAACCTAATCTGCCATAGTATTCCAAGAAAAGCCTACTCTGCCTTAGTATTCCAAGAGAAACCTACCCTGCCTTAGTATTCCAAGAGAAACCTACCCTGCCTTAGTATTCCAAGAAAAAACTACCCTGCCTTAGTATTCCAAGAAAAACCTACTCTGCCATAGTATTCCAAGAGAAACCTACTCTGCCTTAGTATTCCAAGAGAAACCTACTCTGCCTTAGTATTCCAAGAAAAGCCTACTCTGCCTTAGTATTCCAAGAAAAACCTAATCTGCCTTAGTATTCCAAGAGATACCTACCCCGCCTTAGTATTCCAAGAGAAACCTACTCTGCCTTAGTATTCCAAGAAAAGCCTACTCTGCCTTAGTATTCCAAGAAAAACCTAATCTGCCTTAGTATTCCAAGAGATACCTAATCTGCCTTAGTATTCCAAGAGAAACCTACTCTGCCTTAGTATTCCAAGAAAAGACTACTCTGCCTTAGTATTCCAAGAAAGGCCTACCCTGCCATAGTATTCCAAGAGAAACCTACTCTGCCTTAGTATTCAAAGAGAAACCTAATCTGCCTTAGTATTCCAAGAGAACTCTGCCTTAGTATTCCAAGAGAAACCTACTCTGCCTTAGTATTCCAAGAGAAACCTACTCTGCCTTAGTATTCCAAGAGAAACCTACCCTGCCTTAGTATTCCAAGAGAAACCTAATCTGCCTTAGTATTCCAAGAGAACTCTGCCTTAGTATTCCAAGAGAAGCCTTCTCTGCCTTAGTATTCCAAGAGAAGCCTTCTCTGCCTTAGTATTCAAAGATAACGCTGCCTTAGTATTCCAAGAGAAGCCTTCTCTGCCTTAGTATTTTAAGAGAGATCTCATTTAACAAATGTTATTCTACCAGAGGCCCTCAACATATATACAAACCAAATGATTGGACTAGTATAAGTGCATGTTGCATCTTGGAATTATACAGCAATGTGCGTTAAAGCTGAAGAGTAGTGAAACTATATATAATATGTTATGGAATATGGTGATATATTATATGAAATTGTTTGACATTTCCTTTTTATTTCTTGACGTCATGTGTGTATACAAGCTCTTCTGGTTCCAGTGTATTTTTACCAATGAAACAGATCATGCATTGTATTATTTTGTGTGCGATAGCATTCTAGGAATCTGTTACTGACAGCTATACGGACATCTGATCAACATATTGAGATGCACGGTATGTTTTGCGTTTCTGAATTATTGGGGAGAGATATTGCCGCCTATTAACAGTCGGTATCGAGATAGATGTGGGCGGATCCTGTCACAATATATGAATGGTTAGCGACAGGCAGTTTCATTTGATGTCATTTTATTACACGCATTTATACACCGGAATGAAATGGCTCGATAACACGCTAGTAAAGTACACATAGGAATGATTAATACACGATATGGTCTACCTACCCGTGTTGGTTGAACAACAACAACAACAACGTTTATTTAGTAAATCGACAGAATACATGCCTTTGGCTAAAATAATGAACAGTATAATCATATATACATATTAATAATCACAAACAAATATGAGTGAAATAACCTTTCGTTAATATGGTAGTTTACATATGATATATGTATACACACTTAAATTACACTATTTCATTTCTTAACACATAGGGTTCCTTTAAAGATATAGAAATGTTTACAAAAACTCTTCTTTTATCGGTTGACATAAGACAATAAATGTCTTTAAATTCGGTCTAGATACGGTTGACATAAGACAATTAAACGTCGTTAAATTCGGCCAAGATACGGTTGACATAAGACAATTAATTGTCTTTAAATTCGGCCAAGATATGATTGACATAAGACAATTAAACGTCGTTAAATTCGGCCAAGATACGGTTGACATAAGACAATTAAACGTCGTTAAATTCGGCCAAGATACGGTTGACATAAGACAATTAATTGTCTTTAAATTCGGCCAAGATACGGTTGACATAAGACAATTAAACGTCGTTAAATTCGGCCAAGATACGGTTGACATAAGACAATTAAACGTCTTTAAATTCGGCCAAGATACGGTTGACATAAGACAATTAAACGTCTTTAAATTCAGCCAAGATACGGTTGACATAAGACAATTAAACGTCGTTAAATTCGGCCAAAATACGGTTGACATAAGACAATTAAACGTCGTTAAATTCGGCCAAGATACGGTTGACATAAGACAATTAAACGTCGTTAAATTCGGCCAAGATACGGTTGACATAAGACAATTAAACGTCGTTAAATTCGGCCAAGATACGGTTGACATAAAACAATTAAACGTCTTTAAATTCGGCCAAGATACGGTTGACATAAGACAATTAAACGTCGTTAAATTCGGCCAAGATACGGTTGACATAAGACAATTAAACGTCGTTAAATTCGGCCAAGATACGGTTGACATAAGACAATTAAACGTCGTTAAATTCGGCCAAGATACGGTTGACATAAGACAATTAAACGTCTTTAAATTCGGCCTAGATACGGGTGACATAAGACAATTAAAGGTCTTTAAATTCGGCCAAGATACGGTTGACATAAGACAATTACATGTCTTTAAATTCGGCTTAGATACGGGTGACATTTAGATCGAATATCAGAATACTTCTGGTATATAGCATAGGCATCCGAGTCGGTGTGCATTTGTCTTTGCGATGAAACTATCCAGCTGGCTTGCGGAAGGTTTGTGGTTCTACCAGGTTCCAGGGCGTGTCTGATATACTGCTCGAACGGTCGTTTTTAAACATGATTTACTTTACAACGATTGCGAAGCAAGTTCTAACAACATATATTAATCACTCTAGTTGGCGCGGATGAAAGATGCTATTGATCTTGACCTTTCTGAGCTGTCCGATTAGCGCAGTGGTTAACGCGCTCGCTTCTCACCAATGCAACCCGGGTTCGATCCTCGGACAGGGAAGTATGTGAGATGGTAACGTGGCCGCCAGGGTTTTCTCCGGGTACTCCGATTTCCTCCCACACGAATGGCCACACATACGCTTTCATCCGCGCCAAAGAGAGTGATTAATATAAGTTGTTAACACTTGCTTCGATTGCAAGTTGTAAAATAAATACAGTTTTTAATTACTGGATGCACAGTTCAACGTGTTAGCCACTGGACATAAATCATAACGTTTCACTCCACTCAATGTATATATAAACATGTATATATTCACATGCCTGCGTCATTATGAATGCCAATGCAGCATCTACAGATGGATAGTTGCTATAACAGAGGACATTATTTATGCAGAACATTTGTTTACAAATGGGAACATAAATGTGGCCCACAATGTGACAGGTGCATAATTCTATTGATCGGCATTTTATAAACATACACAAACTATCGTCTGCTGTATAACCATCTGATTTCCGAGAAATTGTGGGCGACTGCTAATTGGTTTGAGATAGCCATATAATTAATCATACTGCTATCTCCTATGTGTCAAGTGTACAAGTGAAGTCAATTTCTAATAGTGCCATTTATGGGTTACACAGCAAAATGACATTAGTTTGTTTATATGGCGTGCCATCAGCGACAACACCGTGGGCATTTGTTGCTATGAGGGACATTACTGGTTTTTTTATTACCTCCCTAGGCAGATAAAGTCCGATTGATCCCGAAATGTATATTGGTCCGACTAGTTGGAATCGTATGTATTTATTGGTGTTCCACTGACACCACTGTTAACAGTGAACATTGTAGATACTGTTGCACATCTGTCACGATTTACATAGCATAGCGTAACGTAACGTAGCATAACGTAACATAACGTAGCTTAACGTTGCGTAACGTAGCGTAGCGGAATGTAGCGTAACATAGCGTAACGTAAAGTAGCGTAGCGTAGCGGAACGTACAATCCGTGGTACATGTATACATACAATCCCTGGTACATATATACAATCCCTGATACATGTATACATACAATCCCTGCTACATGTATACAATCCCTGGTACATGTATACAATCCCTGGTACATGTATACATACAATCCCTGGTACATGTATACATACAATCCCTGCTAAATGTATACAATCCCTGCTACATGTATACATACAATCCCTGGTACATGTATACATACAATCCCTGCTAAATGTATACATACAATCCCTGGTACATGTATACATACAATCCCTGCTACATGTATACAATCCCTGCTACATGTATACAATCCCTGGTACATGTATACATACAATCCCTGGTACATGTATACATACAATCCCTGGTACATGTATACATACAATCCCTGCTACATGTACACATACAATCCCTGGTACATGTATACAATCCCTGCTACATGTATACATACAATCCCTGCTACATGTATACATACAATCCCTGGTACATGTATACATACAATCCCTGCTACATGTATACATACAATCCCTGGTACATGTATACATACAATCCCTGCTAAATGTATACATACAATCCCTGGTACATGTATACATACAATCCCTGCTACATGTATACATACAATCCCTGGTACATGTATACATACAATCCCTGGTACATGTATACATACAATCCCTGCTACATGTATACATACAATCCCTGGTACATGTATACATACAATCCCTGCTACATGTATACATACAATCCCTGCTACATGTATACATACAATCCCTGCTACATGTATACATACAATCCCTGCTACATGTATACATACAATCCCTGGTACATGTATACATACAATCCCTGGTACATGTATACATACAATCCCTGGTACATGTATACATACAATCCCTGGTACATGTATAATACAATCCCTGCTACATGTATACATACAATCCCTGGTACATGTATACATACAATCCCTGGTACATGTATACATACAATCCCTGGTACATGTATACATACAATCCCTGGTACATGTATACATACAATCCCTGCTACATGTATACATACAATCCCTGCTACATGTATACATACAATCCCTGGTACATGTATACATACAATCCCTGCTACATGTATACATACAATCCCTGGTACATGTATACATACAATCCCTGGTACATGTATACAATCCCTGGTACATGTATACATACAATCCCTGGTACATGTATACATACAATCCCTGGTACATGTATACATACAATCCCTGGTACATGTATACATACAATCCCTGGTACATGTATACATACAATCCCTGGTACATGTATACATACAATCCCTGGTACATGTATACATACAATCCCTGGTACATGTATACATACAATCCCTGGTACATGTATACATACAATCCCTGCTACATGTATACATACAATCCCTGGTACATGTATACATACAATCCCTGGTACATGTATACAATCCCTGGTACATGTATACATACAATCCCTGGTACATGTATACAATCCCTGGTACATGTATACAATCCCTGGTACATGTATACAATCCCTGGTACATGTATACAATCCCTGGTACATGTATACATACAATCCCTGGTACATGTATACATACAATCCCTGGTACATGTATACATACAATCCCTGGTACATGTATACAATCCCTGCTACATGTATACATACAATCCCTGGTACATGTATACATACAATCCCTGGTACATGTATACAATCCCTGGTACATGTATACATACAATCCCTGGTACATGTATACAATCCCTGCTACATGTATACAATCCCTGTACATGTATACAATCCCTGGTACATGTATACAATCCCTGGTACATGTATACAATCCCTGTACATGTATACAATCCCTGGTACATGTATACATACAATCCCTGGTACATGTATACATACAATCCCTGGTACATGTATAAATACAATCCCTGGTACATGTATACATACAATCCCTGCTACATGTATACATACAATCCCTGGTACATGTATACAATCCCTGGTACATGTATACATACAATCCCTGTACATGTATACAATCCCTGGTACATGTATACAATCCCTGGTACATGTATACATACAATCCCTGGTACATGTATACATACAATCCCTGGTACATGTATAAATACAATCCCTGGTACATGTATACATACAATCCCTGTTACATGTATACATACAATCCCTGGTACATGTATACATACAATCCCTGGTACATGTATACATACAATCCCTGGTACATGTATACAATCCCTGGTACATGTATAAATACAATCCCTGGTACATGTATACATACAATCCCTGCTACATGTATACATACAATCCCTGCTACATGTATACATACAATCCCTGGTACATGTATACATACAATCCCTGGTACATGTATACAATCCCTGGTACATGTATACATACAATCCCTGGTACATGTATACATACAATCCCTGGTACATGTATACATACAATCCCTGCTACATGTATACATACAATCCCTGGTACATGTATACATACAATCCCTGGTACATGTATACAATCCCTGGTACATGTATACATACAATCCCTGGTACATGTATACATACAATCCCTGGTACATGTATACATACAATCCCTGGTACATGTATACATACAATCCCTGGTACATGTATACAATCCCTGGTACATGTATAATACAATCCCTGGTACATGTATACATACAATCCCTGCTACATGTATACATACAATCCCTGCTACATGTATACATACAATCCCTGGTACATGTATACATACAATCCCTGGTACATGTATACATACAATCCCTGGTACATGTATACATACAATCCCTGGTACATGTATACAATCCCTGCTACATGTATACATACAATCCCTGCTACATGTATACATACAATCCCTGCTACATGTATACATACAATCCCTGGTACATTTATACATACAATCCCTGGTACATGTATACATACAATCCCTGCTACATGTATACAATCCCTGCTACATGTATACATACAATCCCTGGTACATGTATACATACAATCCCTGGTACATGTATACAATCCCTGCTACATGTATACATACAATCCCTGGTACATGTATACAATCCCTGCTACATGTATACATACAATCCCTGGTACATGTATACAATCCCTGCTACATGTATACAATCCCTGGTACATGTATACAATCCCTGCTACATGTATACAATCCCTGGTACATGTATACAATCCCTGCTACATGTATACAATCCCTGGTACATGTATACATACAATCCCTGGTACATGTATACATACAATCCCTGGTACATGTATACAATCCCTGCTACATGTATACAATCCCTGCTACATGTATACATACAATCCCTGGTACATGTATAAATACAATCCCTACTACATGTATACATACAATCCCTGGTACATTTATACATACAATCCCTGGTACATGTATACAATCCCTGGTACATGTATATATACAATCCCTGCTACATGTATACATACAATCCCTGGTACATGTATACATACAATCCCTGGTACATGTATACATACAATCCCTGCTACATGTATACATACAATCCCTGCTACATGTATACATACAATCCCTGGTACATGAATACAATCCCTGCTACATGTATACAATCCCTGCTACATGTATACATACAATCCCTGGTACATTTATACATACAATCCCTGGTACATGTATACAATCCCTGCTACATGTATACATACAATCCCTGGTACATGTATACATACAATCCCTGGTACATGTATACAATCCCTGCTACATGTATACATACAATCCCTGGTACATGTATACAATCCCTGCTACATGTATACATACAATCCCTGGTACATGTATACATACAATCCCTGGTACATGTATACAATCCCTGGTACATGTATACAATCCCTGCTACATGTATGCAATCCCTGGTACATGTATACAATCCCTGCTACATGTATACAATCCCTGGTACATGTATACATACAATCCCTGGTACATGTATACATACAATCCCTGGTACATGTATACAATCCCTGCTACATGTATACAATCCCTGCTACATGTATACATACAATCCCTGGTACATGTATACAATTACAATCCCTGGTACATGTATACATACAATCCCTGGTACATGTATACAATCCCTGCTACATGTATACATACAATCCCTGGTACATGTATACAATCCCTGGTACATGTATACATACAATCCCTGGTACATGTATACATACAATCCCTGGTACATGTATACAATCCCTGGTACATGTATACATACAATCCCTGGTACATGTATACATACAATCCCTGGTACATGTATACAATCCCTGGTACATGTATACAATCCCTGGTACATGTATACATACAATCCCTGGTACATGTATACAATCCCTGCTACATGTATACATACAATCCCTGGTACATGTATACAATCCCTGGTACATGTATACATACAATCCCTGGTACATGTATACAATCCCTGGTACATGTATACAATCCCTGGTACATGTATACATACAATCCCTGGTACATGTATACATACAATCCCTGGTACATGTATACAATCCCTGGTACATGTATACAATCCCTGGTACATGTATACAATCCCTGGTACATGTATACATACAATCCCTGGTACATGTATACATACAATCCCTGGTACATGTATACATACAATCCCTGCTACATGTATACAATCCCTGTACATGTATACAATCCCTGTACATGTATACAATCCCTGTACATGTATACAATCCCTGTACATGTATACATACAATCCCTGGTACATGTATACAATCCCTGTACATGTATACAATCCCTGGTACATGTATACATGTTACAATCCCTGGTACATGTATACATACAATCCCTGGTACATGTATAATACAATCCCTGGTACATGTATACATACAATCCCTGGTACATGTATACAATCCCTGGTACATGTATACATACAATCCCTGGTACATGTATACATACAATCCCTGGTACATGTATAAATACAATCCCTGCTACATGTATACATACAATCCCTGGTACATGTATACATACAATCCAAGCTACATGTATACATACAATCCCTGGTACATGTATACATACAATCCCTGCTACATGTATACATACAATCCCTGCTACATGTATACAATCCCTGGTACATGTATACAATCCCTGCTACATGTATAAATACAATCACTGGTACATGTATACATACAATCCCTGGTACATGTATACATACAATCCCTGCTACATGTATACATACAATCACTAAAACTATATGTTCAAGTACCTTGCATAGAACACATGTCAGTGAGATAGGCCTATAGTTGGCGGGGTTTGACTTGTCCCCTTTTTTGTAAATGGGAGCAACATTTGCTGACTTCCACTGGGATGGCAGTGATCCTTCGTTGAGGGATTTTTGGAATAAGACTTCAAGGATAGGTGAGAGTTCTTTAGACAGGGTTTTAAGTATGATTGGCTTAATTAGGTCAGGACCACTAGCCTTGTGGGGGTTCAGGTTATTGAGAAGTGACTCTATGCCATTTGAGCTTACTGTGATCTCATTCATGTTTGGCGTGGATTGACCATTCAGGTTTCCATATGTGTCCTGAATTTTCATTTTACAAATGGAGGTAAGTCTTAGTGGGGATTTGGAGCTGAAGACAGACTGAAACTGTTTGTTCAGTGCTTTGGCTTTAGCAGCTTCTTCATGATGGAATTTGTTTTCATGCTTTAGGGGTGGCAATGATTTGGAATCTTGCTTGGAATGCTTAAGGATGGAATACAGTTTCTTGGTGTTTGGTCTGTAAGGATGGGAGGCATCAGCACTGTTTAGATTTAGGATGTTTTCTAGGTATTGATGATAACATGTGTGCATTTATTTGTCCATTTAAAAAATAAAATATAATTGGATGCCTGTCTTCCACCGAGACGCGTCTATAACGAACATAGTATCACTTGGATATCTGTCTTACACCGAGACGCATCTATGACGAACATAGTATCACTTGGATGCCTGTCTTCCACCGAGACGCGTCTATAACGAACATAGTATCACTTGGATGTCTGTCTTCCACCGAAACGCGCCTATAACGAACATAGTATCAATTGGATGCCTGTCTTCCACCGAGACGCGTCTATAACGAACATAGTATCACTTGGATGTATGTCTTACACCGAGACGCGTCTATGACGAACATAGTATCAATTGGATGCCTGTCTTCCACCGAGACGCGTCTATAACGAACATAGTATCACTTGGATGTCTGTCTTACACCGAGACGCGTCTATGACGAACATAGTATCACTTGGATGCCTGTCTTACACCGAGACGCGTCTATAACGAAAATAGTATCACTTGGATGTCTGTCTTACACCGAGACGCGTCTATAACGAACATAGTATCACTTGGATGCCTGTCTTAAACCGAGACGCGTCTATAACGAACATAGTATCACTTGGATGCCTGTCTTACACCGAGACGCGTCTATGACGAACATAGTATCACTTGGATGCCTGTCTTACTCCGAGACGCGTCTATAACGAACATAGTATCAATTGGATGTCTGTCTTACACCGAGTCGCGTCTATAACGAACATAGTATCAATTGGATGTCTGTCTTACACCGAGACGCGTCTATAACGAACATAGTATCAATTGGATGTCTGTCTTACACCGAGACGCGTCTATAACGAACATAGTATCACTTGGATGTCTGTCTTCCACCGAGGCGCGTCTATAACGAACATAGTATCACTTGGATGCCTGTCTTCCACCGAGACGCGTCTATAACGAACATAGTATCACTTGGATGTCTGTCTTACACCTAGGCGCGTCTATAACGAACATAGTATCACTTGGATGCCTGTCTTACACCGAGACGCGTCTATAACGAACATAGTATCACTTGGATGCCTGTCTTCCACCGAGACGCGTCTATAACGAACATAGTACCAATTGGATGCCTGTCTTACACCGAGGCGCGTCTATAACGAACATAGTACCAATTGGATGCCTGTCTTACACCGAGGCGCGTCTATAACGAACATAGTACCAATTGGATGCCTGTCTTACACCGAGGCGCGTCTATAACGAACATAGTACCATGGATGCCTGTCTTACACCGAGACGCGTCTATAACGAACATAGTATCAATTGGATGCCTGTCTTACACCGAGGCGCGTCTATAACGAACATAGTATCAATTGGATGCCTGTCTTACACCGAGACGCGTCTATAACGAACATAGTATCACTTGGATGCCTGTCTTACACCGAGGCGCGTCTATAACGAACATAGTATCACTTGGATGCCTGTCTTACACCGAGGCGCGTCTATAACGAACATAGTACCAATTGGATGCCTGTCTTCCACCGAGGCGCGTCTATAACGAACATAGTACCAATTGGATGCCTGTCTTACACCGAGGCGCGTCTATAACGAACATAGTACCAATTGGATGCCTGTCTTACACCGAGGCGCGTCTATAACGAACATAGTACCAATTGGATGCCTGTCTTACACCGAGGCGCGTCTATAACGAACATAGTACCAATTGGATACCTGCCTTACACCGAGGCGCGTCTATAACGAACATAGTATCAATTGGATGTCTGTCTTACACCGAGACGCGTCTATAACGAACATATTATAAATTGGATGTCTGTCTTACACCGAGGCGCGTCTATAACGAACATAGTATCAATTGGATGTCTGTCTTCCACAGAGACGCGTCTATAACGAACATAGTATCAATTGGATGTCTGTCTTCCACAGAGACGCGTCTATAACGAACATAGTATCAATTGGATGTCTGTCTTCCACCGAGACGCGTCTATAACGAACATAGTATCACTTGGATGCCTGTCTTCCACCGAGGCGCGTCTATAACGAACATAGTATCACTTGGATGCCTGTCTTCCACCGAGGTGCGTCTATAACGAACATAGTATCACTTGGATGCCTGTCTTCCACCGAGACGCGTCTATGACGAACATAGTATCACTTGGATGCCTGTCTTCCACCGAGGCGCGTCTATAAGGAACATAGTATCAATTGGATGTCTGTCTTCCACCGAGGCGCGTCTATAACGAACATAGTATCACTTGGATGCCTGTCTTCCACCGAAGCGCGTCTATAACGAACATAGTATCACGTGGATGCCTGTCTTCCACCGAGGCGCGTCTATAACGAACATAGTATCACTTGGATGTCTGTCTTCCACCGAGACGCGTCTATAACGAACATAGTATCACTTGGATGTCTGTCTTCCACCGAGACGCGTCTAAAACGAACATAGTATCACTTGGATGTCTATCTTCCACCGAGACGCGTCTATAATGAACATAGTATGAATTGGATGCCTGTCTTCCACCGAGACGCGTCTATAACGAACATAGTATCACTTGGATGTCTGTCTTACACCGAGACGCGTCTATGACGAACATAGTATCACTTGGATGTCTGTCTTCCACCGAGACGCGTCTATAACGAACATAGTATCAATTGGATGCCTGTCTTCCACCGAGACGCGTCTATAACGAACATAGTATCACTTGGATGTCTGTCTTACACCGAGACGCGTCTATGACGAACATAGTATCACTTGGATGCCTGTCTTCCACCGAGACGCGTCTATAACGAACATAGTATCACTTGGATGTCTGTCTTACACCGAGACGCGCCTATAACGAACATAGTATCAATTGGATGCCTGTCTTACACCGAGACGCGTCTATAACGAACATAGTATCACTTGGATGTCTGTCTTACACCGAGACGCGTCTATGACGAACATAGTATCACTTGGATGTCTGTCTTCCACCGAGACGCGCCTATAACGAACATAGTATCAATTGGATGCCTGTCTTCCACCGAGACGCGTCTATAACGAACATAGTATCACTTGGATGTCTGTCTTACACCGAGACGCGTCTATGACGAACATAGTATCACTTGGATGCCTGTCTTACACCGAGACGCGTCTATAACGAACATAGTATCACTTGGATGTCTGTCTTACACCGAGACGCGTCTATAACGAACATAGTATCACTTGGATGCCTGTCTTACACCGAGACGCGTCTATAACGAACATAGTATCACTTGGATGCCTGTCTTACACCGAGACGCGTCTATAACGAACATAGTATCACTTGGATGCCTGTCTTACACCGAGACGCGTCTATAACGAACATAGTATCATTGGATGCCTGTCTTACACCGAGACGCGTCTATAACGAACATAGTATCACTTGGATGCCTGTCTTACACCGAGACGCGTCTATAACGAACATAGTATCAATTGGATGTCTGTCTTACACCGAGACGCGTCTATAACGAACATAGTATCACTTGGATGTCTGTCTTACACCGAGACGCGTCTATAACGAACATAGTATCAATTGGATGCCTGTCTTCCACCGAGACGCGTCTATAACGAACATAGTATCACTTGGATGTCTGTCTTACACCGAGACGCATCTATGACGAACATAGTATCACTTGGATGCCTGTCTTCCACCGAGACGCGTCTATAACGAACATAGTATCACTTGGATGTCTGTCTTCCACCGAGACGCGCCTATAACGAACATAGTATCAATTGGATGCCTGTCTTCCACCGAGACGCGTCTATAACGAACATAGTATCACTTGGATGTATGTCTTACACCGAGACGCGTCTATGACGAACATAGTATCAATTGGATGCCTGTCTTCCACCGAGACGCGTCTATAACGAACATAGTATCACTTGGATGTCTGTCTTACACCGAGACGCGTCTATGACGAACATAGTATCACTTGGATGCCTGTCTTACACCGAGACGCGTCTATAACGAAAATAGTATCACTTGGATGTCTGTCTTACACCGAGACGCGTCTATAACGAACATAGTATCACTTGGATGCCTGTCTTAAACCGAGACGCGTCTATAACGAACATAGTATCACTTGGATGCCTGTCTTACACCGAGACGCGTCTATGACGAACATAGTATCACTTGGATGCCTGTCTTACACCGAGACGCGTCTATAACGAACATAGTATCAATTGGATGTCTGTCTTACACCGAGACGCGTCTATAACGAACATAGTATCAATTGGATGTCTGTCTTACACCGAGACGCGTCTATAACGAACATAGTATCAATTGGATGTCTGTCTTACACCGAGACGCGTCTATAACGAACATAGTATCACTTGGATGTCTGTCTTCCACCGAGGCGCGTCTATAACGAACATAGTATCACTTGGATGCCTGTCTTCCACCGAGACGCGTCTATAACGAACATAGTATCACTTGGATGTCTGTCTTACACCTAGGCGCGTCTATAACGAACATAGTATCACTTGGATGCCTGTCTTACACCGAGACGCGTCTATAACGAACATAGTATCACTTGGATGCCTGTCTTCCACCGAGACGCGTCTATAACGAACATAGTACCAATTGGATGCCTGTCTTACACCGAGGCGCGTCTATAACGAACATAGTACCAATTGGATGCCTGTCTTACACCGAGGCGCGTCTATAACGAACATAGTACCAATTGGATGCCTGTCTTACACCGAGGCGCGTCTATAACGAACATAGTATCAATTGGATGCCTGTCTTCCACCGAGACGCGTCTATAACGAACATAGTATCACTTGGATGTCTGTCTTACACCGAGACGCGTCTATAACGAACATAGTATCACTTGGATGCCTGTCTTCCACCGAGACGCGTCTATAACGAACATAGTATCAATTGGATGCCTGTCTTCCACCGAGACGCGTCTATAACGAACATAGTATCAATTGGATGCCTGTCTTCCACCGAGACGCGTCTATAACGAACATAGTATCACTTGGATGCCTGTCTTACACCGAGACGCGTCTATAACGAACATAGTATCACTTGGATGCCTGTCTTCCACCGAGACGCGTCTATAACGAACATAGTATCAATTGGATGCCTGTCTTACACCGAGACGCGTCTATAACGAACATAGTATCAATTGGATGCCTGTCTTACACCGAGACGCGTCTATAACGAACATAGTACCAATTGGATGCCTGTCTTACACCGAGCGCGTCTATAACGAACATAGTACATTGGATGCCTGTCTTACACCGAGGCGCGTCTATAACGAACATAGTACCAATTGGATGCCTGTCTTACACCGAGACGCGTCTATAACGAACATAGTATCACTTGGATGTCTGTCTTACATCGAGACGCGTCTATAACGAACATAGTATCACTTGGATGTCTGTCTTACACCGAGACGCGTCTATAACGAACATAGTATCACTTGAATGTCTGTCTTACACCGAGACGCGTCTATAAAGAACATAGTATCACTTGGATTTCTGTCTTACACCGAGACGCGTCTATAACGAACATAGTATCAATTGGATGCCTGTCTTACACCGAGATGCGTCTATAACGAACATAGTATCACTTGGATGCCTGTCTTACACCGAGACGCGTCTATAACGAACATAGTATCAATTGGATGCCTGTCTTACACCGAGACGCGTCTATAACGAACATAGTATCACTTGGATGCCTGTCTTACACCGAGGCGCGTCTATAACGAACATAGTATCACTTGGATGCCTGACTTACACCGAGACGCGTCTATGACGAACATAGTATCACTTGGATGCCTGTCTTCCACCGAGGCGCGTCTATAAGGAACATAGTATCAATTGGATGTCTGTCTTCCACCGAGGCGCGTCTATAACGAACATTGTATCACTTGGATGCCTGTCTTCCACCGAAGCGCGTCTATAACGAACATAGTATCACGTGGATGCCTGTCTTCCACCGAGGCGCGTCTATAACGAACATAGTATCACTTGGATGTCTGTCTTCCACCGAGACGCGTCTATGACGAACATAGTATCACTTGGATGTCTGTCTTCCACCGAGACGCGTCTATAACGAACATAGTATCACTTGGATGTCTGTCTTCCACCGAGACGCGTCTATAATGAACATAGTATGAATTGGATGCCTGTCTTCCACCGAGACGCGTCTATAACGAACATAGTATCACTTGGATGTCTGTCTTACACCGAGACGCGTCTATGACGAACATAGTATCACTTGGATGTCTGTCTTCCACCGAGACGCGTCTATAACGAACATAGTATAAATTGGATGCCTGTCTTCCACCGAGACGTGCCTATAACGAACATAGTATCAATTGGATGCCTGTCTTCCACCGAGACGCGTCTATAACGAACATAGTATCACTTGGATGTCTGTCTTACACCGAGACGCGTCTATGACGAACATAGTATCACTTGGATGTCTGTCTTCCACCGAGACGCGTCTATAACGAACATAGTATAAATTGGATGCCTGTCTTCCACCGAGACGTGCCTATAACGAACATAGTATCAATTGGATGCCTGTCTTCCACCGAGACGCGTCTATAACGAACATAGTATCACTTGGATGTCTGTCTTACACCGAGACGCGTCTATGACGAACATAGTATCACTTGGATGTCTGTCTTCCACCGAGACGCGCCTATAACGAACATAGTATCAATTGGATGCCTGTCTTCCACCGAGACGCGTCTATAACGAACATAGTATCACTTGGATGTCTGTCTTACACCGAGACGCGTCTATGACGAACATAGTATCAATTGGATGCCTGTCTTCCACCGAGACGCGTCTATAACGAACATAGTATCACTTGGATGTCTGTCTTACACCGAGACGCGTCTATAACGAACATAGTATCACTTGGATGCCTGTCTTACACCGAGACGCGTCAATAACGAACATAGTATCACTTGGATGTCTGTCTTACATCGAGACGCGTCTATAACGAACATAGTATCACTTGGATGCCTGTCTTACACCGAGACGCGTCTATAACGAACATAGTATCACTTGGATGCCTGTCTTACACCGAGACGCGTCTATGACGAACATAGTATCACTTGGATGCCTGTCTTACACCGAGACGCGTCTATAACGAACATAGTATCAATTGGATGTCTGTCTTACACCGAGACGCGTCTATAACGAACATAGTATCAATTGGATGTCTGTCTTACACCGAGACGCGTCTATAACGAACATAGTATCACTTGGATGTCTGTCTTACACCGAGACGCGTCTATAACGAACATAGTATCACTTGGATGTCTGTCTTACACCGAGACGCGTCTATAACGAACATAGTATCACTTGGATGTCTGTCTTACACCGAGACGCGTCTATAACGAACATAGTATCAATTGGATGTCTGTCTTACACCGAGACGCGTCTATAACGAACATAGTATCACTTGGATGTCTGTCTTACACCGAGACGCGTCTATAACGAACATAGTATCAATTGGATGCCTGTCTTACACCGAGACGCGTCTATAACGAACATAGTATCACTTGGATGTCTGTCTTACACCGAGACGCGTCTATAACGAACATAGTATCACTTGGATGCCTGTCTTCCACCGAGACGCGTCTATAACGAACATAGTATCACTTGGATGTCTGTCTTACACAGCGCGTCTATACGAACATAGTATCACTTGGATGCCTGTCTTACACCGAGACGCGTCTATAACGAACATAGTATCACTTGGATGCCTGTCTTCCACCGAGACGCGTCTATAACGAACATAGTATCAATTGGATGCCTGTCTTACACCGAGGCGCGTCTATAACGAACATAGTATCAATTGGATGCCTGTCTTACACCGAGGCGCGTCTATAACGAACATAGTACCAATTGGATGCCTGTCTTACACCGAGGCGCGTCTATAACGAACATAGTACCAATTGGATGCCTGTCTTACACCGAGGCGCGTCTATAACGAACATAGTACCAATTGGATGCCTGTCTTACACCGAGGCGCGTCTATAACGAACATAGTACCAATTGGATGCCTGTCTTACACCGAGACGCGTCTATAACGAACATAGTATCACTTGGATGTCTGTCTTACACCGAGACGCGTCTATAACGAACATAGTATCACTTGGATGTCTGTCTTACACCGAGACGCGTCTATAACGAACATAGTATCACTTGGATGTCTGTCTTACACCGAGACGCGTCTATAACGAACATAGTATCACTTGGATTTCTGTCTTACACCGAGACGCGTCTATAACGAACATAGTATCAATTGGATGCCTGTCTTACACCGAGACGCGTCTATAACGAACATAGTATCACTTGGATGCCTGTCTTACACCGAGACGCGTCTATAACGAACATAGTATCATTGGATGCCTGTCTTACACGAGACGCGTCTATAACGAACATAGTATCACTTGGATGCCTGTCTTACACCGAGACGCGTCTATAACGAACATAGTATCACTTGGATGCCTGTCTTACACCGAGGCGCGTCTATAACGAACATAGTATCACTTGGATGCCTGTCTTACACCGAGACGCGTCTATAACGAACATAGTATCACTTGGATGCCTGTCTTACACCGAGGCGCGTCTATACGGAACATAGTATCACAAACTTTGCATTTTAGGATTATTTATGTCGAATGTTTATTATGAGAATAAGAAACAACTAAATTAAACAAGTAAATGTCACAAGATGCAAACTTGTATATCCAAGCCGCGGTTCGAATCTTGGACCTGTCGCTTACAGGGAAAATGCTCTACTGACTGTGTAAGTCGTGCCGCTTACACACAGCACACCACCCACTGCAGTACAGTCATGTTGAGATCTTTGTTTACACATGTTTACATGTAATCAAGAAATGAACATTTTACATATAATTTAGCAACAGTAGACTGAACGGGATTAGAACGAAAGAAAACATATATAGTTCTTATCCCTTATCTCTTATCAATTGGTTGATATACAATAGGCTGGAGCATATATATATATATATAACAATGAAAATACGTGAACTCTATTCTAGTTATGCTAAAGAATTTCAAATTATAAGTGAACTATGTATTAGCTGAGCTCTCGGCTTTGTTGCTAGATGTAAATTTGTTTCCCATTGACGTCTATAATTACTGTAATCCGTCGGGAAATCAGAATCATTACGAATGCGTTTCTAACAAATAATACTTGATGTGTGATGTGTAAACCGTCTACTGTTCACGATCTGCCTACAGAAGTTGATCAACCACATGCTCAAATATTACTAGCTGCGAACTCTCATAGGATAGCTTGGTGATTAAATGGCCATCCGGTTCACGGGAGTAGCGCAATGCCCAGAATAATTAATGTATAAATGTTGAGAAATAAACACAGCAATTAGCACGTGCCTCGTGTTCACCGGACGACGTTATAGTAAACATGGCATGCCAGGCAGTAGTTATTATCTTCACAATGGTGTCACCGTACCACATGGGAACGAATTTCCGGATTTTCATTGAGAATTAAGCTCATCACCATGCATATTAATACAGTCATTGTAGGATAGTGTAGGACTTAATAAATGCATTGAACGATGTATTAACTAGTCAACAATGAAATGGGAATGCATGGTGTGCTGTGAGGGTTAAGGTCGATTGAAGTGTGTGTTGTGAGGGTACATGTCGGGTGGATAGTGTGTTGTGAGGGTCAATGTCGGGTGGATAGTGTGTTGTGAGGGTTAATGTTGAGTGAATTGTGTGTTGTGAGGGTTAATGTTGAGTGAATTGTGTGTTGTGAGGGTACGTGTCGGGTGGATAGTGTGCTGTGAGGGTTAATGTCGGGTGGATAGTGTGTTGTGAGGGTTAATGTCGGGTGGATAGTGTGTTGTGAGGGTTAATGTTGAGTGAATTGTGTGTTGTGAGGGTACGTGTCGGGTGGCTAGTGTGTTGTGGTGGTTAATGTCGATTGAATGGTGTATTGTGAGGGTTAATGTCGAGTGGATAGTGGGTTGTGGTGGTTAATGTCGAGTGGATGGTGGGTTGTGGTGGTTAATGTCGAGTGGATGGTGGGTTGTGGTGGTTAATGTCGATTGAATGGTGTATTGTGAGGGTTAATGTCGAGTGGATGGTGTATTGTGAGGGTTAA
>CM026392.1:16827486-16862486 GCA_014843695.1 Archivesica marissinica | reverse complement strand
CAAAATGAAAAATACACAAACTGTGATATTGGTGTTATTGTGAGTATAATCACGTTTTGCAACTCTCGTAATGGTTTTGTTGTGATTATTTGATTAATACCGGGTATGGCCGTCAGTTTGTCGGATAACCTGTACAATACGGCGTCTCATGGAATTGACGTAACGTTGTACGGCGTGTGCCGGTATGTTGTTCCATTCCATCTGCAGAGCATTCTGTAGGTCCTCCAAATTGTTGACGACATGTCTTGACCTAACTCTACGACCAAGAACATCCCAGATATGCTCGATTGGGTTGAGGTCAGGAGAAACGGCAGGCCAAGGCAAGGCGTTAACGCCATTTGCATTTAGGTATTGCTGCGTTAGCTGTGCCGTGTGCGGACGTGCATTGTCGTGCATCAATGTGGCGGGTGCATGCTGATTAACGAATGGAACAGCTACTGGTCTTAACACCTGGTTAATGTACTCGGCTGCATTAAGATTGCCATTAACAATAACCAGATCAGTTTTCCTGTTTCCCATGGTCCCGCCCCAAACCATAACACTGCCCCCGCCAAACCTGTTTCTCTCTACAACACAGGCGTCAGCAAATCGCTCCCCTCTCCTCCTGAATACCCTCACCCTCCCATCATGATGGCTCAGGTTAAACCTAGATTCATCGGAAAAGACAATTCTGTCCCACTGACGTCTTTGCCAACGGAGAAGAAGCCGTGCCCAGTTCAAACGAGCAACGCGATGACGTCGTTCGAGTACATTACCAACGTAAGCCCGTCTAGGTCTGATAGGCCGAACACAATGACGCAGACGCCACAGAACTGTGTCCCTGCTAATACCGTACTGCCTCGCTGTAGCGCTAGCACTTTGGAAACGACGCCTGGTGTGCGTCAGTTAAAAATGACGGTCTAATCTGACGTCAGTTGCACGAGGCCTGCCGGTTCGAGGACGGTCGGCGACTGTTCCTGTTTGCTGGAACCTGGCACGAAGTTTATTTACTGTGTTTCTGTGACAATTAAATGCCCGTGAAACAGTATCAGTGGAGTCACCTCTGCTAAGCATCATCAAAGCTTCAATCCGTTGACGCTGAGAGAGTCTGGGCATGGCGAGTATTGAAAATATTCAAATTGCTGTGTGTTTTTCTTACTCCTAGATGTTGTAAGAAAGTAATGAGTGATTATTTGACCGATTTCACATTTGTCCAGACATTGCACGGGCAAATCGTGCAAAACGCTTGTATAGGGACGTTACGTAACAATACTGACACAATACTGACACATATAGCCATTGTTCAACACAGTGGCAGGCGTGCTTCACGTGCTACACAGGTGAAAGATTTATAACCGATATAACTATAGCTATCATAAAAAGAAACGTGCACATTTTCTTTTGCGTTTGAGTATATAAACTACCCTATTTACATTATTTTGTTATGTCAACAAACCGCGTATACGACGTTTGTTTATTAGTTGAAATACTCAGTATTTGGGGCAAATATTTGGAAAAATATTATACCATATAATAGGAAAATACATGCTGTAGAAATGTGCGTGTTCACTGATGTAGTGTCGCTTTAACAATAGTTAATTTGCGTGTTCACTGATGTAGTGTCGCTTTAACAATAGTTAATTTGCGTGTTCACTGATGTAGTGTCGCTTTAACAATAGTTAATGTATCATATGAACAAGTATTACTACATTTTTAGTTTTCATTAACTGTATTTGTTTAATGTTATATCAAAGTTATTCAATGTTAACCTATTCTTCCTAATGTAATAACTATCATAACATATCAAAAATAATATCACTATACAACTCAGATGTGTTGTATCTAATCACATCATGAATCTGATTGTATCATGATTTAGGGGAGAATTGTATTACATTTAAATGTGAATTGTGTAAAATTGTATTTTAACTCGTATAATAAATATTGAGATATTCCAATCAGTTCCCATGGTAACCATATAATTTGTATTCATTACTTGACTGTATGTAAACATATAAGTATGATGGTGCGTTATTAAAGGATTCTGAGTGTTATAAATATAATAACATGGTTGCTATCACTTTCGATTGCGCGGATATAAGCGTATACATGTCCATGGTATGGGAGGAACGCGGAGTGCCAGGAGAAGATCTACCTGTCTGATTTCTCGGTCTTAGGAGTTAACATAGTTAAAGCGACACTACATCGCCAAATATTCATGATTTCACGCTTGAATTGCATTGCTACTTCACATTCCCCCGAAATCATTTAAATAATTAATTTTCATTAGTAAACAATTTTTATTCGATGTGTACGTGAACTCATGCATATTTTGCTTTGTGCTATACTCTGTCGCTTTAATGTATAGAACGGCATAGTTATATAGGATCTTACACTGGTGGTGAGTTCATACCATATTTTATGAAACGAGTTTTGGAATTTTGCTATTAAGCTAGCCTTTTAGCGAGTTTTATCAAATATGGTGTGAAATCACCACGGTTGTACGATTCCTTTTAGCGAGTTTCATAAAGTTTCAAAGTTTTATTTGTTTAAATCCAGAAGGTCTCAGACCCATGTGGCATACCTGTACATATACAAAAATATGGCGACAGCAATTCATTATATCAATATATCTAATTAATTATATAATACTAAAGCAAATATTTATATTATGTGATAATATGTTATAATATAGATGAAAAAATCTTTAATAACATATGCATGCCATGTTAACTTACTTTAAAGGCTTTTATTTTTTATAAAGTATGGTGTGAAATTACCACGAATGTACGATTCTTTTTAGCGAGTTTTATAAAGTATGGTGTGAAATTACCACGAATGTACGATTCTTTTTAGCGAGTTTTATAAAGTATGGTGTGAAATTACCACGAATGTACGATACTTTTTAGCGAGTTTTATAAAGTATGGTGTGAAATTACCACGAATGTACGATACTTTTTAGCGAGTTTTATAAAGTATGGTGTGAAATTACCACGAATGTACGATAATTTTTAGCGAGTTTTATCAAGTATGGTGTGAAATTACCACGAATGTACGATACTTTTTAGCGAGTTTTATAAAGTATGGTGTGAAATTACCACGAATGTACGATACTTTTTAGCGAGTTTTATAAAGTATGGTGTGAAATTACCACGAATGTACGATACTTTTTAGCGAGTTTTATAAAGTATGGTGTGAAATTACCACGAATGTACGATACTTTTTAGCGAGTTTTATAAAGTATGGTGTGAAATCACCACGAATGTACGATACTTTTTGACAGTAACAATATTAAATTTTAGAAATAAAATTCTGTTTGCCAGTATAATTCTGAATCGTATTATATCTCAAGGAAATCAGTGATGCGCAGCCGTACGCCGTAGTAAAGAATTCCTGATAGTCAAACAGGTCCACCCAATAATCGACGCACTACATTTAATCAGTATAGTCAAAAAGGTCCACCCAATAATCGACGCACTACTTTTAATCAGTATAGTCAAACAGGTCCACCCAATAATCGACGCACTACTTTTAATCAGTATAGTCAAACAGGTCCACCCAATAATCGACGCACTATTTTTAATCAGTATAATCAAAGAGGTCCACCCAATAATCGACGCACTACTTTTAATCAGTATAGTCAAACAGGTCCACCCAATAATCGACGCACTACTTTTAATCAGTATAGTCAAAGAGGTCCACCCAATAATCAACGCACTACTTTTAATCAGTATAGTCAAAGAGGTCCACCCAATAATCGACGCACTACTTTTAATCAGTATAGTCAAACAGGTCCACCCAATAATCGACGCACTACTTTTAATCAGTATAGTCAAACAGGTCCACCCAATAATCGACGCACTACTTTTAATCAGTATAGTCAAACAGGTCCACCCAATAATCGACGCACTACTTTTAATCAGTATAGTCAAACAGGTCCACCCAATAATCGACGCACTACTTTTAATCAGTATAGTCAAA
Source organism: Archivesica marissinica (assembly GCA_014843695.1). Taxonomy (NCBI): domain Eukaryota; kingdom Metazoa; phylum Mollusca; class Bivalvia; order Venerida; family Vesicomyidae; genus Archivesica; species Archivesica marissinica. The sequence continues at coordinate 16,858,526 of CM026392.1, read as the reverse complement.
GAGGTCCACCCAATAATCGACGCACTACTTTTAATCAGTATAGTCAAACAGGTCCACCCAATAATCGACGCACTACTTTTAATCAGTATATATCTCTAGTACATATTTAGCATTTTATTGATTTAAGCAGTTGATTTTCAACAAAGAAAGCATGCACACAAATTATATGTCGAATGTGTCAAAAGCAAGCTGTAATCCCGCGACCAATCAGAATTAGTCCAGGTTGCACTGCACGTGTGTACATACAACAACATATGTGATGGCTGTATTAAAATGAATACAAGCAACGTAATAGCATTAAGTTGCACTACACGTGTGTACATACAACAACATATGTGATGGCTGTATTAAACTGAATACAAGCAACGTAATAGCATTAAGTTGCACTACACGTGTGTACATACAACAAAATATGTGATGGCTGTATTAAACTGAATACAAGCAACGTAATAGCATTAATGTGTATTACTACAGACGCTTGAGATCTGGACAAATTGTTTCGGGTTCAAAACCAAAACAAATGTTTAATTGTTTTTAAGAACATTCTGATACACAGTAGGCTTGCCCCTATACATGCACGTTTTAGGTATGGCCAGTGTATGGATTTGATAGTGACGGAGAATCATTTTTAAATTTGCTTGGATTTGGTCTAAAATGTAGTGTCAAGCCTACAGTGGTGCGGAAGGTCCGGAGTTCGAGCCCAGCTGGAGCCGTTACGAGTGTGCCCTTAGGCAAGGCATTTAAATTCCACATTGCCTCTTCTCTCTCCTTCATGGCGATGGATTCCACCAGGAATGAGGTATCGAGAGTGATTAATATAAATGAAAGAACTTGTTTCGCAATAAAGCCAAAATAAATGTGTATAAACTAAGCCTACAGTATATCATAAGGTTCTTAAAAAACAAAACAAAAACAAGTTTTGGTTTTAAACCAGAAAGAAGTTGTCCAGACCACAGTGGCTGTGTGTATACCATGAAGCCACCGAGTGTCTCTCGCTAGACAATATCAATTATCGGAAAGCAATTAGGATCAGCGCGCATGATATGTTTTTATGATATAATCGCTATCTTAAAATCCGTCTACGACTCATCTTCCGCCCCACCAGCCATTTCTTGCATCGCATACGCTCGCCAACATGGTTCACCGGCGGCGAGTGTGAATAAACTGAACCATCATTGTTCACACACCGCATGTGTTCGAGGTAGTTGTGAACATGAGTATGTTACACATTGAAACAATGTGCTGTCTCGTTTGCGCTCTAACAACTCTCTTGATTGGATAGGGAATTGTGTAGCAAAGTACGACGCACGGCCGTGTAAATACTGTTGATTTTCTATGTGTCTCACACATTGTCTCGCACGTTTCCTAGACGATTCTGTCGTCTGTCTACATAGATTGGAGATTGTTACATGGTTTCAGTACATCTATTATGCGCTATAATAGCCTCTTACTTCCTCAATTAAAATCTATATATATAATTTATATTGCATATTTGGAGGCACGAACTGTCACGCCAGCCAATATTGACTTTTCATATCAGTTCTGTAGTGTTCTATAACAAACGACAGTCAACTATTTTTGTTCTACTTTTCTAGTGTGATCCCAGTACTAAGGTATACGTCATCGCATGGCGTCCCTGTGACGTGATCCCAGTACTAAGGTATACATCATCGCATGACGTCCCTATGACGTGATCCCAGTACTAAGGTATACGTCATCGCATGGCGTCCCTGTGACGTGATCCTAGTACTAAGGTATACGTCATCACATGACGTCCCTGTGACGTGATCCCAGTACTAAGGTATACGTCATCGCATGGCGTCCCTGTGACGTGATCCTAGTACTAATGTATACGTCATGGCATGGCATCTATGTGACGTTGTTGAAGTTCTTAAACAAATTAATTAATCCTAGTCGTATTGAGTTTTTACCGAGTCAGTCCATATCTCCACCACCTGTGTTAAATGAGGCAGATGTTATGAAGTATGTGTCCCTTGTTGCAAGGTCGACGACCAGTATATCCAGTATGTATGTACCCCGACTTCAGGGGACATGTGCCAGGTATGTTGTTGATGTTATAATGGATGGCAAACGTTGTTGTGACATTCGTGACAATGCTGCTCAGAAGCACTAATGAGTTTCAGAAGCATTAATGAGGTTCAGAAGCACTAATGCTGATCAGAAGCACTAATGAGGATCAGAAACACTAATGAGGATCAGAAGCATTAGTGAGGTTCATAGCAGAAGCACGAATGCTGATCAGAAGCAAATTGCTGATCAGAAGCACTAATGAGGATCAGAAACACGAATACTGATCAGAAGGACTAATGAGGATCAGAAGCACGAATGTTGATCAGAAACACTAATGAGGATCAGAAACACAAATACTGATCAGAAGGACTAATGAGGATCAGAAGCACGAATGTTGATCAGAAGCACTAATGAGGATCAGAAACACAAATACTGATCAGAAGGACTAATGAGGATCAGAAGCACGAATACTGATCAGAAGGACTAATGAGGATCAGAAGCACGAATGCTGATCAGAAGCAGGAATGAGGATCAGAAAGAATCATGCAGACTATGTTACGACTTCGTTGTTGCTTATTGCTGATATACTCATAGAACGCAGTCTAATACACATGAAGATATGAGATGTGAGCCCTTAAGAGTTATTGATACATGTTATTGATACATGAACTGATTGGCTGAGTAGGTATTGTCACGAATAGTGAAAATGACTTCTAAATATTAAAATACAAAATATGAGCTGTATTTTGGAATATTTAAAAATATTTGCAGACTATTTGATGACAAATAAAAAACATATTATAAATGCAGGTGTCAGTGCAACATTCACCACCAAATTACCTTCAGAGTAGGGGGTGGGTGCCTTTAGTGGGAAATTAAAAAATAATGCAAATTGGTCAACCCCATTGGAATTTGACATTTTCCTGTGGCTCAAAGGCCAGTCTGTTGAAAACTATTGTCGTTTATGCCAAACTATTTTTAGGGAAAATCGAATGGCACTGTGTTATAATGGTGGCCTATGGAAATTGCAATAGCGGTGGCTGACCTGGATTGTGAGTTTGCAAGGAATTATCGCGTATCCTGTACGCGAATAACACATTTCATACATATATCGATACGTTTCATGCATCTATCGATACGTTTCATGCATCTATCGATACGTTTCATACATATATCGATACTTTTGATACATATAGCGATACGTTTCATACATCTATCGATACGTTTCATGCATCTATCGATACGTTTCATACATCTATCGATACGTTTCATACATATATCGATACGTTTCATGCATCTATCGATACGTTTCATACATCTATCGATACGTTTCATGCATCTATCGATACGTTTCATACATATAGCGATACGTTTCATACATATATCGATACGTTTCATGCATCTATCGATACGTTTCATACATCTATCGATACGTTTCATACATATATCGATACGTTTCATGCATCTATCAATACGTTTCATACATATATCGATACGTTTCATGCATCTATCGATACGTTTCATACATTTATCGATACGTTTCATACATATATCGATACGTTTCATGCATCTATCGATACGTTTCATACATCTATCGATACGTTTCATGCATCTATCGATACGTTTCATACATATAGCGATACGTTTCATACATATATCGATACGTTTCATGCATCTATCGATACGTTTCATACATCTATCGATACGTTTCATACATATATCGATACGTTTCATGCATCTATCAATACGTTTCATACATATATCGATACGTTTCATGCATCTATCAATACGTTTCATACATATATCGATACGTTTCATGCATCTATCGATACGTTTCATACATATATCGATACGTTTCATACATATATCGATACGTTTCATGCATCTATCGATACGTTTCATACATCTATCGATACGTTTCATACATATATCGATACGTTTCATGCATCTATCGATACGTTTCATACATCTATCGATACGTTTCATGCATCTATCGATACGTTTCATACATCTATCGATACGTTTCATACATATATCGATACGTTTCATACATCTATCGATACGTTTCATACATCTATCGATACGTTTCATACATCTATCGATACGTTTCATACATATATCGATACGTTTCATGCATCTATCAATACGTTTCATACATATATCGATACGTTTTATGCATCTATCGATACGTTTCATACATATATCGATACGTTTCATGCATCTATCGATACGTTTCATACATATATCGATACGTTTCATACATCTATCGATACGTATCATACATCTATCGATACGTTTCATACATCTATCGATACGTTTCATACATCTATCGATACGTTTCATACATCTATCGATACGTTTCATACATCTATCGATACGTTTCATGCATCTATCAATACGTTTCATACATATATCGATACGTTTCATGCATCTATCGATACGTTTCATGCATCTATCGATACGTTTCATGCATCTATCGATACGTTTCATACATCTATCGATACGTTTCATGCATCTATCGATACGTTTCATGCATCTATCGATACGTTTCATACATCTATCGATACGTTTCATGCATCTATCGATACGTTTCATGCATCTATCGATACGTTTCATACATATAGCGATACGTTTCATACATTTATGGATATGCATACCTATATTATTTTATGCTTTCCAATAAAATTTATAATTTTAACAGAGGAATTGGTTGAAAGCATATTTATCCTTCACTTGTGGAATTTGGATGCACTAGACACTATCTACTAACCCTATCTACTAACCCTATCTACTAACACTATCCACTCACCCTATCTACTAACCCTATCTACTAACCCTATCTACTAACCCTATCTACTAACACTATCCACTCACCCTATCTACTAGCCCTATCTACTAACCCTATCTACCAACACTATCTACTAACACTATCTACTAACACTATCTACTAACCCTATCTACTAACACTATCTACTAACAATATCTACTAACCCTATCTACTAACCCTATCTACTAACCCTATCTACTAACCCTATCTACTAACAGTTTCTACTAACCCTATCTACTAACCCTATCTACTAACCCTATCTACTAACCCTATCTACTAACAGTATCTACTAACACTATCTACTAACAATATCTACTAACCCTATCTACTAACCCTATCTACTAACCCTATCTACTAACCCTATCTACTAACCCTATCTAATAACACTATATACTAACACTATCTACTATCCCTATCTACTAACCCTATCTACGTACCATATCTACTAACACTATATACTAACACTATCTACTAACACTATCTACTAACCCTATCTACTAACCCTATCTACTAACCCTATCTACTAACCCTATCTACTAACCCTATCTACTAACCCTATCTACTAACCCTATCTACTAACACTATCTAATAACCCTATATACTAACACTATCTACTAACCCTATCTACTAACCCTATCTACTAACACTATCTACTAACCCTATCTACTAACCCTATCTACTAACACTATCTAATAACCCTATATACTAACACTATATACTAACCCTATCTACTAACCCTATCTACTAACCCTATCTACTAGCACTATATACTAACACTATCTACTTACCATATCTACTAACAATATCTACTAACCCTATATACTAACCCTATCTACTAACCCTATCAACTAACCCTATCTACTAACCTTATCTACTAACACTATCTACTAACACTATCTACTAACCTTATCTACTAACACTATCTACTAACACTATCTACTAACCGTATCTACTAACACTATCTACTAACACTATCTACTAACCTTATCTACTAACACTATCTACTAACCCTATCTACTAACCATATCTACTAACCCTATCTACTAACCCTATATACTAACACTATCTAATAACCCTATCTACTAACACTATCTACTAACCCTATCTACTAACCCTATCTACTAGCACTATCTACTAACACTATCTACTAACCCTATCTACTAACACTATCTACTAACCCTATCTACTAACCATATATACTAACCCTATCTACTAACCCTATATACTAACCCTATATACTAACCCTATCTACTAACCTTATCTACTAACCTTATCTACTAACACTATCTACTAACCCTATCTACTGACCCTATCTACTAACCCTATCTACTAACCCTATCTACTAACACTATCAATGCTAACACTGAATGTTGCATACAGAGTTACGTGCCTCTGCATAGTTTCTATTGTATCATATCGGCCTCTGGCACAAGGTAGACAACCTGTTTAGAATTATGATAAAAGCTTCTAGTCTAATCTAGTCTTAATCAATTGTATGTTGAATATGTTGCATATACATGTACCCGGAGCATTATAGCACGATACAAGGCACTTTATTCAACGTCGCCTTACAGTTACATGTAACACTAGCTAATTAGCGGCGTTCCTACAAAATCCTTTGATTAAAGATAGCTCTAATTGAATAAGAATAGAACAACGTATACACATTGCTCAATGACTAATGAGTGATGGCCCACTTTCTCGTGCGTAAGGGGCGGGGCGTATGACATCTAGAAATTCCAAACTAAATACTTTTAAACTAATATAACTACAAGTACTGTGGTCGCACTTCGTTTTCATTAAAGGAAAACCATCGTCAAAATGCACGTTAATTTTGAAAAATAAAGTTCATTAACCCTTTCCCTCATAGAAACACCTCTTGGCGCCATTACCAATACGACATACATTAACCCTTTCCCTCATAGATGCACCTCTTGGTGCCATTATCAATACGACATACATTAACCCTTTCCCTCATAGAAGCACCTCTTGGCGCCATTACCAATACGACATACATAAACCCTTTCCCTCATAGAAGCACCTCTTGACGCCATTACCAATACGACATACATTAACCCTATCCCTCATAGAAGCACCTCTTGACGCCATTACCAATACGACATACATTAACCCTTTCCCTCATAGAAGCACCTCTTGGCGTCAATACCAATACGACATACATTAACCCTTTCCCTCATAGAAGCACATATTGACGCCATTACCAATACGACATACATTAGCCCTTTCACTCATAGAAGCACCACTTGACGCCATTACCAATACGACATACATTAACCATTTCCCTCATAGAAGCACCTCTTGGCACCGTTACCAATACGAAATACATTAACCCTTTCCCTCATAGATGCACCTCTTGGCGCCATTACCAATACGACATACATTAACCCTTTCCCTCATAGAAGCACCTCTTGACGCCATTACCAATACGACATACATTAACCCTTTCGCTCATAGAAACAGCTCTTGATGCCATTACCAATACGACATACATTGACAATGTAGTAGCCAACCCAATAGTCATAACCCTTTCCCTCATAGAAGCACCTATTGATGCCATTACCAATACGACATACATTAACCCTTTCTCTCATAGAAGCACCTCTTCACACCATTACCAATACGACATACATTAACCTTTTCCCTCATAGAAGTACCTCTTGGCGTCATTACCAATACGACATACATTGACCATTTCCCTCATAGAAGCACCTCTTGGCGCCATTACCAATACGACATACATTAACCCTTTCCCTCATAGAAGCACCTCTTGGCGCCATTACCAATACGACATACATTAACCCTTTCCCTCATAGAAGCACCTCTTGGCGCCATTACCAATACGACATACATTAACCCTTTCCCTCATAGAAGCACCTCTTGACGCCATTACCAATACGACCTACATAGACAACGTAGTAGCCAACCCAATGTTCATAACCCTTTCCCTCATAGAAGCACCTCTTGGCGCCATTACCAATACGACATACATTAACCCTTTCCCTCATAGAAGCACCTCTTGGCGCCATTACCAATACGACATACATTAACCCTTTCCCTCATAGAAGCACCTCTTGACGCCATTACCAATACGACATACATTAACCTTTTCCCTCATAGAAGCACATATTGACGCCATTACCAATACGACATACATTAGCCCTTTCCCTCGTAGAAGCAGCTCTTGACGCCATTACCAATACGACATACATTAGCCCTTTCCCTCATAGAAGCACCACTTGACGCCATTACCAATACGACATACATTAACCATTTCCCTCATAGAAGCACCTCTTGGCACCGTTACCAATACGAAATACATTAACCCTTTCCCTCATAGATGCACCTCTTGGCGCCATTACCAATACGACATACATTAACCCTTTCCCTCATAGAAGCACCTCTTGACGCCATTACCAATACGACATACATTAACCCTTTCGCTCATAGAAACAGCTCGTGTTGCCATTATCAATAGGACATACATTAACCCTTTCCTTCATAGATGCACCTCTTGGTGCCATTATCAATACGACATACATTAACCCTTTCCCTCATAGAAGCACCTCTTGGCGCCATTACCAATACGACATACATTAACCCTTTCCCTCATAGAACCACCTCTTGACGCCATTACCAATACGACATACATTAACCCTATCCCTCATAGAAGCACCTCTTGACGCCATTACCAATACGACATACATTAGCCCTTTCCCTCATAGAAGCACATATTGACGCCATTACCAATACGACATACATTAGCCCTTTCACTCATAGAAGCACCACTTGACGCCATTACCAATACGACATACATTAACCATTTCCCTCATAGAAGCACCTCTTGGCACCGTTACCAATACGAAATACATTAACCCTTTCCCTCATAGATGCACCTCTTGGCGCCATTACCAATACGGCATACATTAACCCTTTCCCTCATAGAAGCACCTCTTGACGCCATTACCAATACGACATACATTAACTCTTTCGCTCATAGAAACAGCTCTTGATGCCATTACCAATACGACATACATTGACAATGTAGTAGCCAACCCAATAGTCATAACCCTTTCCCTCATAGAAACAGCTCTTGTTGCCATTATCAATACGACATACATTAACCCTTTCCTTCATAGAAGCACCTCTTCACACCATTACCAATACGACATACATTAACCTTTTCCCTCATAGAAGTACCTCTTGGCGTCATTACCAATACGACATACATTAACCATTTCCCTCATAGAAGCACCTCTTGGCGCCATTACCAATACGACATACATTAACCCTTTCCCTCATAGAAGCACCTCTTGGCGCCATTACCAATACGACATACATTGACAATGTAGTAGCCAACCCAATGTTCATAACCCTTTCCCTCATAGAAGCACCACTTGATGCCATTACCAATACGACATACATTAACCCATTCCCTCATAGAAGCACCTCTTGGCGCCATTACCAATACGACATACATTAACCCATTCCCTCGTAGAAGCACCTCTTGACGCCATTACCAATACGACATACATTAACCTTTTCCCTCATAGAAGCACCTCTTGACGCCATTACCAATACGACATACAGTAACCCTTTCCCTCATAGAAGCATCTCTTGGCGCCATTACCAATACGACATACATAAACAACGTAGTAGCCAACCCAATCTCATTTAATCCAAATAATATATATGGAGGTTGGATAGATATGGCGACTACTTATCCACTGCATGATAGCTACATGACTGTCGTTTGTATGGAGATATAAATATATTAACCTAACAATAAAGTTCATTAAATATGAAAGGCTGTGAGTGAATTTTGAAAATACGAACTGCAAATAAAGAAGTTATAAGATATTTGTTATCTCAAATAGAAACTTATGGAGGCAGCCATCTTGAATTATTTTATCAACATTCAATTTAATTAGAGCATCACTAAAGGCTGCTAATATAGCTTCTTTTTTTAAACTTTATTTATTTATTTTACAACGATTGCGAAGTTCTAACAACTTATATTAATCACTCTCGTTGGCTCAGATGAAAGCATAAATGTGGTCATTCTAATATAGCTACATACATGTACATATTATTTAACAAATTTATTTATCTTGGTGTCTGATGCGTATGTTTTCATTGTTTTGGCAAATAATTACTGACATCTATTCGAAATGGCAGCCATTTTGAACACTATTTCCAGTTTTCAGATTCCTATGACACCTGTCTTTGATCAGTGAGTTTTTTTCTTCAGTTTTATACTCACCTTTTCAATTATATGGTGGTCCACTTCAAATATACGTAATGCAGAAGTATAGTCCATGGTTCCCCTTCCAATATACGTAATGCAGAAGTATAGTCCATGGTTCCCCTTCCAATATACGTTATGCAGGATGATAGACCATGGTTCCCCTTCCAATATACGTCATGTAGAAGTATAGCCCATGGTTCCCCTTCCAATATACGTAATGCAGAAGGATAGTCCATGGTTCCCCTTCCAATATACGTTATGCAGGATGATAGACCATGGTTCCCCTTCCAATATACGTCATGTAGAAGTATAGTCCATGGTTCCCCTTCCAATATACGTCATGTAGAAGTATAGACCATGGTTCCCCTTCCAATATACGTCATGTAGAAGGATAGTCCATGGTTCCCCTTCCAATATACGTAATGCAGAAGTATAGTCCATGGTTCCCCTTCCAATATACGTAATGCAGAAGTATAGTCCATGGTTCCCCTTCCAATATACGTAATGCAGAAGTATAGTCCATGGTTCCCCTTCCAATATACGTAATGCAGAAGTATAGTCCATGGTTCCCCTTCCAATATATGTTATACAGAAGGATAATCCGATAATGGTTCCACTTCTAAAATGTGTAGAAGGATGGCGAAAACAACACGGTGTGGTTTCAAATAGACCTTCGTTGTGGAACAGCACGATGTGGTTTCAAATATACCTTCGTCCGGTAACAACACGATGTGGTTTCAAATAGACCTTCGTCCGGAAACAGCACGGTGTGGTTTCAAATAGACCTTCGTCCGGGAACAACACGGTGTGGTTTCAAATAGACCTTCGTCCGGGAACAACACGATGTGGTTTCAAATAGACCTTCGTCGTGGATCAACACGGTGTGGTTTCAAATAGACACTCGTCATGGAACAGCTAGTTAATGGCACGATGCTATGAGGTTCATTAGTAGATATTCCTGTCAGAAACTCATTTATGTTGAATCATGAATATACATCAATTTACCACTCCAGCTTTGCGCAGCATTCGTCAAGTGCTTGACCACGGAATAATGTCGTATAATATGTATTTCCGCTATGTACGTGATTATTTGACGCTCAGTATTCATTTGTTGCTAAATCAGGCTTGTCTGCGATTGCGTTTATCCTAATGAAAGAGTGTGTCGGTTGAAACGGTTTAATGTCTCCCGACTCCGGCAACCAGAGTGATACAGTTAGAAACAAATAAATAAATACAATATCTTATCTCCCGGTGTCTCTCCCATGTATCTCCCAGACTACCCCATGTATCTCCCAGACTACCCCCGGTATCTCCCAGACTACCCCATGTATCTCCCAGACTACCCCCGGTATCTCCCAGACTACCCCCGGTATCTCTCAGACTACCCCATGTATCTCCCAGACTACCCCCGGTATCTCCCAGACTACCCCCGGTATCTCCCAGACTACCCCATGTATCTCCCAGACTACCCCCGGTATCTCCCAGACTACCCCATGTATCTCCCAGACTACCCCATGTATCTCCCAGACTACTCCCGGTATCTCCCAGACTACCCCATGTATCTCCCAGACTACCCCATGTATCTCCCAGACTACCCCCGGTATCTCCCAGACTACCCCATGTATCTCCCAGACTACCCCCGGTATCTCCCAGACTACCCCCATGTATCTCCCAGACTACCCCATGTATCTCCCAGACTACCCCCGGTATCTCCCAGACTACCCCCGGTATCTCCCAGACTACCCCATGTATCTCCCAGACTACCCCCATGTATCTCCCAGACTACCCCCATGTATCTCCCAGACTACCCCCGGTATCTCCCAGACTACCCCAGGTATCTCCCAGACTACCCCAGGTATCTCCCAGACTACCCCCGGTATCTCCCAGACTACCCCCATGTATCTCCCAGACTACCCCCGGTATCTCCCAGACTACCCCATGTATCTCCCAGACTACCCCCATGTATCTCCCAGACTACCCCATGTATCTCCCAGACTACCCCCGGTATCTCCCAGACTACCCCCAGACATTCTACATTTAAGGACGCTCCTATTTGACAGTCTACATTTAAGGACGCTCCTAGTTGACATTCTACATTTAAGGACGCTCCTATTTGACATTCTACATTTAAGGACGCTCCTATTTGACATTCTACATTTAAGGACGCTCCTATTTGACATTCTACATTTAAGGACGCTCCTATTTGACATTCTACATTTAAGGACGCTCCTATTTGACATTCTACATTTAAGGACGCTCCTAAAACCATACTATTTTCCCAAAGGTTACGTTGTGTTTCATAGAAACAAAATAATTTAAATCGATTTTAATTCTCGGTACATTGTATCAATATATATTTATTCAATGAATATAAGAACTTATATTGTTATAAACACATCCCTGTCAACAAAGATTCATACAAATTCTCTTTTTATCCAAGAACCGTCATCCAATGGAACTTGTTACCACTTGCCGCACATGAAGCAATAACAGTTGATGGCTTTAAAGCACTTATCCCTGTTTCTGCCCTCCCAACCATGATCTAAAGCATTCATTCTATGTACAAAATCTTAAACAAGCACTGTAGTATATTTGTCTTTGGACATTCACTTATTTGTTAATTAATCATTGTAAATATCATCATCTCAAAATTCACCAGCGGCGACACATAATCCTCAATATTGAGGGAGTGCCGAAATCACCAAGAAGAAGAAGAACTATAAAATACGACGCATTTTACTACTTCTACTTTGATTTAGGCCCACATATATCTGTTAAATAGTTTAATAGTTAAGTGTGAAAGTGGTGTCGTCGTGAGATGATAGATGTGGCTAGAAGACGTCATTTTGACGTCGTATGTTCTACTCTCACCGTCTCCGTAGCCTAGTGGTTAAGGCGTCCGCTTACGGAGCGGGAGGTCGAAGGTTCGAACCTCGTCAGGGTTTGTCTGATATGGCCGGTTGATGAGCCGCCAGCTAGTTAAATAATCGCTACCGATTGCCTACCCGCCTGGTGCCAGGCATACAAGCATAGGATTCGGGAAGTACTGATATTCATAAACATAGGTGTCTCATAAGTCAGAAATGGCTGGCCCTTTAAATATGGGTGACATTATAATAAACAAACACTACTTTATATCTAAATATTTACACCATCTTCTATTTTCAGACAGCAACTTCGTCCTCGGCAACGCTCAAGCAACCGGCTGTCCGGTTGTATACTGCTCCGACGGTTTCTGTGAACTAACTGGCTTCCCACGTTCGCAGGTCATGGGTCGTAGCTGCGCCTGCAAGTTCCTCTTCGGCGACGAGACTCTAGTTGACGAAAAGGGAAAAATTGAAGATGCACTAGAGAAAAAAACTGAATTAAAAACAGAACTATTCTTTTACAAGAAGGATGGTATGTATATAGTACACATTTAGACAACATTTGGCAGTTTTTCTCTGTTAAGTGTCCGTCACACCATGACGTTCTGGTCAACGTTCTCTGAACGTTCTAATCGTTCAATTGTCGAGCGTTCTAAGGTGAGTTGAACATATCTGGCGTGTGACTAACGCATGACTAGCGTGTGACTAACGCATGAGGAGCGTGTAACAGCGGTCAAGTAAGACACCCCTGAAAACTATTAGCGTGTGCTGACGTGTCACTGACGCGAGACGAAGGATTAGTCAACGTTAGATGAGCGTGTTGAGCGTGTAACTAACGTGTTAATAACGCAGAATAGCGTTTTGCTGGCCATATGACGTTCGTTTGACGTTAGTCACACGCTGCGTGCGCTAGGGGTCCGTTCTGTGGTCGTTGACAGGTCACCAGTGAGTCGTTCACTGCAAAGCAAACGATTAATAACAACCAAGTAACGCTAGGGTAACGACTGACTAACGATAGCCGAACGCGTGCAACGTTCACCGAACGTTAGTAAAACGTTCACCGAACGTTAGTAAATCGTTCCACGAACTTCTTAGCGTTCTCGAGCGATTGAAATTAAACGTTGAAGAACATTGATCTCCGTGAGAACTTGTATGCATGTTCAAATCTTGTTTTCGGACCAGCGTTCTCTGCCGATCACCGAAGATCACCGACGATTACCAGCGTTCACCAGCGTTCACACAACGCTCTTCTGGCGTGACCATAGACGATTACCAACGTTTCCTCAAACGCCATAGAACGCTGAACAGAACGTTATGGTGTGACGGCCCCTTTATGAGGATTTTGTAACTCGACCCATGTCACAGACGGATCTGTAGTCCAGTTGTAACACGCTGGACTGGTAATCCAAGGATCGCAGGTTCGATCCCCCGTCGGACCCTAATAAAATTAACAGTCTTTCAGGTGGGAATTTAACGATATATAAACGTAAAACACAAACACACTCGACCCATGGCCAGTGCCTCATAATTCATTGTAGAACAGGATTGTTTTAATTGTGTTTTACGTTCATGTATCGTCGCTACCGGTTGCCCATACGAGTGCAATGATACAGTCAGAGACCCATTCCAGAGTATCCTCTGGATCTTTTACGCGCACTGTGTAAAGCACCGACACGAGACCTCGGTTTAAAGTCCCATCTAAAAGTCTAATTTTACTAGTGTCAGACGGGGGATCGAACCTGTGATCCGTGATATTGTTTTAAGAGCGGTGGTAACTATATGAGTAAGAAACAAAGCAACAAATAAATATATTACAGACGGGTCTGTAGTCCAGTGGTTAACACGTTGGACTGGTAATCTAAACTGTTTTATAAGTCGGGAAATGCTGCCCCTTTCAATAGAGGCGACACTATAATAAGCAATCACTTTATCTATTTTACAACGATTGCGAAGCAAGTTTTAACAACTTATATTAATCACTCTCGTTGGCGCTGATGAAAGCTTAAATGTGGTCATTCGTGTGGGAGTACCCGGAGAAAACCCACCTGTCCGATCTGGCGACCACCGTACCAGCTCACATACTTCCCGGTCCGAGGATCGAATCCGGATTGCATTGGTGAGAAGCGAGCGCGCTAATCACTGCGCTAATCCGACAGCTCTACTGTAGTTATATACACGTGATAACTACATGTACGAGATAAAGCTGAAAAGCAGTCGCTAATTGAAGTTTAAAAACTAATTAAGATGAAATGGAAGGACAAGTACTGACAGCAAAATCGAGCGAGCGCGCTAACCACTGCGCTAATCGGACAGCCATGATGTGGAATTGTTGTCAGGGTTATTACGTGCTGATTGTTGCTGTAAAGTTCTCAGTTGCATTGGGGACTCTGACTTGATTATGTTACATAATCGGTTGATTTGCAACTCCTATATTCTGCAACATGCATTTTTCCAACCTAACGACGATGATTCCATTTTAGATACCTCATTTAAAACGCCATTAACTGGATTAGTTGTGAGGATTTAAATGGCCTTTAAGTAGAGAGGCGCATTATAACATATGAATATAGCTGTACTCGGCTCACATTTAATCTATCTGTTGAAATTGAAGAAACGACAGAATTAATTCTTTCCTAAATTAATGCCAATCGCGTGCTCCCGTAATATCGCTTTTATTGGTTGTTCATCAAGAACTATGGAAATACGGCTCGGAGAAAAACATGTCGAGGTTAATAGTATAATACTGTGTAAGATAGATGGAAATCGTCTCTCCTGGGGCTGGACTGGGGCTGGGCTGGGGCTGATTCCCTGTTCCCTGTGTACATTAGAAACAATAATGGCTTTCAACAATTACCGAGTATAATAATAATAATAATAATAATAATAATAATAATAATAAAGACATGATTTGACGAGATAACTTATTAGAACAATTAAGTCAATACTACCGCTCGCTTCTCGCCAATGGACCGGGAAGTATGTGAGATGGTACGGTGGTCGCCAGATCCGACAGGTGTGGTTTCTCCATGTACTCCGCTTTCCTCACATACGAATGACCACGTATACGCTTTCATCTGCGCCAACGAGAGTTATTAATATAAGTTGTTAAAACTTGCTTCGCAATAGTTGTAAAATAAATAGTTTAAACTTATTCTACCACGATGCCCTCAAAGACGAGATAGTGCCGTGATAGGGCGTTCGCTTCAGGTGCGAAATTCCCGGAGTTAGCGCCCCGCTGGAGACATTACGAGTGTGCCCTTCGGCAAGGCATTTACATTCCACATTGCCTATTCTTTCTCCCTCGTGGCGATGGATTACATCAGGAATGAGGCATCGAGAGTGATTAATATAAGTTGTAAGAGCTTGTTTCGTAAACGAGCTAAAATAAATGTGTATAAATAAAGCCATCACCGAGTTCTATTTACTAATTTAGAAAGATAATGGTATTGCACTATTAAGGACGCCTGTTTACGCTATCAGATGGTAATACTTTAAAAGTGTTTCTTAACCAAATTAACGTGTTACCACTCTATTTCCAAATGAAATAACACTCGTCACTTTACCTACAGCAGTCCTATAGCCTATGGCGTATATGTAACCCCATTGAAGACAATCTTTTTGTATATTTAATTATCCAGATGGATGTACATTTGGTGTCTGAGATTGTGACACCGAGACAGATTCTCTTTTATTACCCGTTAGTGGTCAGAGACCGCAGTCAATTCCGTCTGGCTGTACATGACTTGTTCTTCGCTCTTGGGGTTAGTTAACTAAGCTGGGGCAAATACAAATGTTGATTGCATTATCAGACCGTTTTACCCAAGCATACAATTTTCACTCGTAGACTAAAGCATCCACATGTTTAAGAATACCCGCTACATAGAATCAATTAAATGCTGCGGGTGGGGGTGCGGGGGGAGCATGGACTATTCTGGAAGCAATGTAGGATATTTGTCCGCGACACAAATGTGTGACCGAGTTTTGTGAGCACACCTTACGATCAGTCTGTAGCATGCTGCACGTGTGAACATACCATATGGTCAGTATGTAACATGCTGCACCTGTGAACATACCATATGATCAGTCTGTAGCATGCTGCACGTGTGAACATACCATATGGTCAGTATGTAACATGCTGCACGTGTGAACATACCATATGGTCAGTCTGTAACATGCTGCACCTGTGAACATACCATATGGTCAGTATGTAACATGCTGCACGTGTGAACATACCATATAGTCAGTCTGTAACATGCTGCACCTGTGAACATACCATATGGTCAGTCTGTAACATGCTGCACCTGTGAACATACCATATGGTCAGTATGTAACATGCTGCACCTGTGAACATACCATATGGTCAGTCTGTAACATGCTGCACCTATGAACATACCATATGGTCAGTATGTAACATGCTGCACGTGTGAACATACCATATGGTCAGTATGTAACATGCTGCACGTGTGAACATACCATATGACCAGTCTGTAACATACTGCACGTGTGAACATACCATATGACCAGTCTGTAACATACAGCACGTGTGAACATACCATAGGACCAGTCTGTAACATACAGCACGTGTGAACATACCATAGGACCAGTCTGTAACATACTGCACGTGTGAACATACCATAGGACCAGTCTGTAACATACTGCACGTGTGAACATACCATATGATTAGTCTGTAACATGCCGCACGTGTGAACATACCATATGACCAGTATGTAACATACAGCACGTGTGAACATACCATAGGACCAGTCTGTAACATACAGCACGTGTGAACATACCATATGACCAGTCTGTAACATACTGCACGTGTGAACATACCATAGGACCAGTCTGTAACATGCCGCACGTGTGAACATACCATATGATTAGTCTGTAACATGCTGCACGTGTGAACATACCACATGACCAGTATGTAACACGCTGCACGTGTGAACATACCGTATGACCAGTCTGTAACATGCCGCACGTGTGAACATACCATATGATTAGTCTGTAACATGATGCACGTGTGAACATACCATATGACCAGTCTGTAACATACAGCACGTGTGAACATACCATAGGACCAGTCTGTAACATACTGCACGTGTGAACATACCATAGGACCAGTCTGTAACATAATGCACGTGTGAACATACCATAGGACCAGTCTGTAACATGCCGCACGTGTGAACATACCATATGATTAGTCTGTAACATGCTGCACGTGTGAACATACCACATGACCAGTATGTAACACGTTGCACGTGTGAACATACCGTATGACCAGTCTGTAGCATACTGCACGTGTGAACATATCATATGGTCAGTCTGTAGCATGCTGCACGTGTGAACATACCATATGACCAGTCTGTAACATACAGCACGTGTGAACATACCATAGGACCAGTCTGTAACATACTGCACGTGTGAACATACGATATGGTCAGTCTTTAGCATGCTGCACGTGTGAACATACCATATGGTCAGTCTGTAGCATACTGCACGTGTGAACATACCATATGGTCAGTCTGTAACATGCCGCACGTGTGAACATACCATATGATTAGTCTGTAACATGCCGCACATGTGAACATAACGTATGACCAGTCTGTAGCATATTGCACGTGTGAACATACCATATGGTCAGTCTGTAGCATGCTGCACGTGTGGACATACCATATGACCAGTCTGTAGCATACTGCACATGTGAACATACCATATGGTCAGTCTGTAGCATGCTGCGCGTGTGAACATACCATATGGTCAGTCTGTAGCATGCTGCACGTGTGAACATACCACATGGTCAGTCTGTAACATACTGCACGTGTGAACATACCAGATGGTCAGTCTGTAACATACTGCACGTGTGAACATACCATATGGTCAGTCTGTAGCATACTGCACGTGTGAACATACCATATGACCAGTCTGTAGCATGATGTACGTGTGAACATAGCATATGACCAGTCTGTAGCATACTGCACGTGTGAACATACCAAATGACCAGTATGTAATATACTGCACGTGTGAATATACCGTATGACCAGTCTGTAGCATGATGTACGTATGAACATACTATATGACCAGTCTGTAGCATACTGCACGTGTGAACATACCATATGACCAGTATGTAATATACTGCACGTGTGCACATACCATATGACCAGTATGTAATATACTGCACGTGTGAACATACCATTTGACCAGTCTGTAGCATGCTGCACGTGTGAACATATTATATGACCAGTCTGTAACATGCTGCACGTGTGAACATATCATATGACCAGTCTGTAGCATAATGCACGTGTGAACATACCATATGATCAGTCTGTAACATACTGCACGTGTGAACATACCATATGACCAGTTTTTAACATGCTGCACGTGTGAACATACCATTTGACCAGTATGTAATATACCGCACGTGTGAACATACGATATGACCAGCCTGTAGCATAATGCACGTGTGAACATACCATATGACCAGTCTGTAACATGCTGCACGTGTGAACATACCATATGACCAGTCTATAGCATGCTACACTTGTGAACATACCATATGACCAGTCTGTAGCATGCTGCACGTGTGAACATACCATATGGCCAGTCTGTAGCATGCTGCACGTGTGAACATACCATAGGGCCAGTCTGTTACATACTGAACGTGTGAACATACCATATGACCAGTCTGTAATATACTGCACGTGTGAACATACCATAGGACCAGTCTGTAACATACTGCACGTGTGAACATACCATATGACCAGTATGTAATATACTGCACGTGTGAACATACCATTTGACCAGTCTGTAGCATGCTGCACGTGTGAACATATTATATGACCAGTCTGTAACATGCTGCACGTGTGAACATATCATATGACCATTCTGTAGCATACTGCACGTGTGAACATACCAAATGACCAGTATGTAATATACTGCACGTGTGAATATACCGTATGACCAGTCTGTAGCATGATGTACGTATGAACATACTATATGACCAGTCTGTAGCATACTGCACGTGTGAACATACCATATGACCAGTATGTAATATACTGCACGTGTGCACATACCATATGACCAGTATGTAATATACTGCACGTGTGAACATACCATTTGACCAGTCTGTAGCATGCTGCACGTGTGAACATATTATATGACCAGTCTGTAACATGCTGCACGTGTGAACATATCATATGACCAGTCTGTAGCATACTGCACGTGTGAACATACCATATGATCAGTCTGTAACATACTGCACGTGTGAACATACCATTTGACCAGTATGTAATATACTGCACGTGTGAACATACGATATGACCAGCCTGTAGCATAATGCACGTGTGAACATACCATATGACCAGTCTGTAACATGCTGCACGTGTGAACATACCATATGACCAGTCTGTAGCATGCTACACTTGTGAACATACCATATGACCAGTCTGTAGCATGTTGCACGTGTGAACATACCATATGACCAGTCTATAGCATGCTACACTTGTGAACATACCATATGACCAGTCTGTAGCATGCTGCACCTGTGAACATACCATATGGCCAGTCTGTAGCATGCTGCACGTGTGAACATACCATAGGGCCAGTCTGTTACATACTGCACGTGTGAACATACCATATGACCAGTCTGTAATATACTGCACGTGTGAACATACCATAGGACCAGTCTGTAACATACTGCACGTGTGAACATACCATATGACCAGTATGTAATATACTGCACGTGTGAACATACCATATGACCAGTCTGTAGCATACTACACGTGTGAACATACCATAGGACCAGTCTGTAGCATACTGCACGTGTGAACATACCATATGACCAGTCTGTAGCATGCTGCACGTGTGAACATATCATATGACCAGTCTATAACATGCTGCACGTGTGAACATACCACACGATCAGTCTGTTATATATTGCACGTTTGAACATATCATATGGTCAGTCAGTAGCATACTGCACGTCTGAACATACCATATGGTCAGTCTGTAATATACTGCACGTGTGAACATACCATATGATCAGTCTGTAACATACTGCACGTGTGAACATACCATATGATCAGTCTGTAACATGCTGCACGTGTGAACACCTTATGACCAGTCTGTAACATGCTGCACGTGTGAACACCATATGACCAGTCTGTGACATGCTGCACGTGTGAACACCTTATGACCAGTCTGTGACATGCTACACGTGTGAACACATTATGACAAGTATGTGACATGCTGCACGTGTGAACACCTTATGACCAGTCTGTGACATGCTACACGTGTGAACACCTTATGACCAGTCTGTGACATGCTGCACGTGTGAACATATCTTATGACCAGTCTGTAACATACTGCACGTGTGAACATACCATATGATCAGTCTGTAACATGCTGCACGTGTGAACACATTATGACCAGTCTGTAACATGCTGCACGTGTGAACACATTATGACCAGTCTGTAACATGCTGCACGTGTGAACACCTTATTTCCAGTCTGTAACGTGCTGCACGTGTGCACATACCATATGACCAGTATGTAATATACTGCACGTGTGAACATACCATTTGACCAGTCTGTAGCATGCTGCACGTGTGAACATATTATATGACCAGTCTGTAACATGCTGCACGTGTGAACATATCATATGACCAGTCTGTAGCATACTGCACGTGTGAACATACCATATGATCAGTCTGTAACATACTGCACGTGTGAACGTACCATATGACCAGTTTGTAACATGCTGCACGTGTGAACATAACATTTGACCAGTATGTAATATACTGCACGTGTGAACATACGATATGACCAGCCTGTAGGATAATGCACGTGTGAACATACCATATGACCAGTCTGTAACATGCTGCACGTGTGAACATACCATATGACCAGTCTGTAGCATGCTACACTTGTGAACATACCATATGACCAGTCTGTAGCATGCTGCACGTGTGAACATACCATATGGCCAGTCTGTAGCATGCTGCACGTGTGAACATACCATAGGACCAGTCTGTTACATACTGCACGTGTGAACATA
The DNA here is from genome assembly GCA_014843695.1 of Archivesica marissinica. Lineage (NCBI taxonomy): Eukaryota > Metazoa > Mollusca > Bivalvia > Venerida > Vesicomyidae > Archivesica > Archivesica marissinica. The sequence continues at coordinate 16,836,481 of CM026392.1, read as the reverse complement.
CCATATGACCAGTCTGTAATATACTGCACATGTGAACATACCATAGGACCAGTCTGTAACATACTGCACGTGTGAACATACCATATGACCAGTATGTAATATACTGCACGTGTGAACATACCATATGACCAGTCTGTAGCATACTGCACGTGTGTACATACCAAAGGACCAATCTGTAGCATACTGCACGTGTGAACATACCATATGGTTAGTCTGTAACATGCCGTACGTGTGAACACCTTATGACCAGTCTGTGACATGCTACACGTGTGAACACCTTATGACCAGTCTGTGACATGCTGCACGTGTGAACACCTTATGACCAGTCTGTAACATGCTGCACGTGTGAACATATATTATGACCAGTCTGTAACATGCTGCACGTGTGAACATACCATATGATCAGTCTGTAACATACTGCACGTGTGAACATACCATATGATCAGTCTGTAACATGCTGCACGTGTGAACACATTATGACCAGTCTGTAACATGCTGCACGTGTGAACACATTATGACCAGTCTGTAACATGCTGCACGTGTGAACACCTTATTTCCAGTCTGTAACGTGCTGCACGTGTCAATACCTTATGACCAGTCTGTGACATGCTGCACGTGTGAACACCTTATGACCAGTCTGTGACATGCTGCACGTGTGAACACCTTATGACCAGTCTGTGACATGCTACACGTGTGAACACCTTATGACCAGTCTGTGACATGCTGCACGTGTGAACACCTTATGACCAGTCTGTGACATGCTGCACGTGTGAACAACTTATGACCAGTCTGTGACATGCTGCACGTGTGAACACATTATGACCAGTCTGTGACATGCTACACGTGTGAACACCTTATGACCAGTCTGTGACATGCTACACGTGTGAACACCTTATGACCAGTCTGTGACATGCTGCACGTGTGAACACCTTATGACCAGTCTATGACATGCTGCACGTGTGAACACCTTATGACCAGTCTGTGACATGCTACACGTGTGAACACCTTATGACCAGTCTGTGACATGCTGCACGTGTGAACACCTTATGACCAGTCTATGACATGCTGCACGTGTGAACACCTTATGACCAGTCTGTGACATGCTACACGTGTGAACACCTTATGACCAAACTGATCATTAGAAAGATTAGTTAGTACATAATATAATTATTCCTGCGTTTTGTTTTCTACTAATGAATTATGACCTTGTTGACCTCCAGTCGGGATTCATTTAGCTTTAACTATGTCTTTGTTATGTAGATCAAAGCCGACAGCAATATCCGCTGTCCAAAATTGGCTGACGTGATATGTTCCGGATTTCTCACAAATTGCCTTTCGTCTCAAAAGATTGTGCCGTCAATTTTGCGTTAATCAAGTTATCGCTGCATGATAAATGCCAAAATTTCCATATTGCCTCCACTTTTATAGATATTGATGGCATATAAATATTGGAAATACTTCCGAGATACTGAAGAAATAGCTTAATGATTTAATTAAAGGGTATTCTGAGAAGAGCTTGTGTCATGGTTTATTTTGCAACGGTTTCGATCGGTTTTAAATCGTACCATATGTCATGCTTTGTCATCACGTGTTTTTCACGGAAATCTTCTGAACTTAATTATATATATGTCTATGTCACTACGCATGTTGTAATAACGACATCATTATATATATGGCCCTGTCACTACGCATTTTGTAATAACCACATCATTATGTATATGGCTCTGTCACTACGCATTTTGTAATAACCACATCATTATGTATATGGCCCTGTCACTACGCATGTTGTAATAACCACATCATTATGTATATGGCTCTGTCACTACGCATTTTGTAATAACGACATCATTATGTATATGGCTCTGTCACTACGCATGTTGTAATAACCACATCATTATATATATGGCTCTGTCACTACGCATTTTGTAATAACGACATCATTATGTATATGGCCCTGTCACTACGCATTTTGTAATAACGACATCATTATATATATGGCCCTGTCACTACGCATTTTGTAATAACGACATCATTATGTATATGGCCCTGTCACTACGCATTTTGTAATAACGACATCATTATGTATATGGCCCTGTCACTACGCATTTTGTAATAACGACATCATTATATATATGGCTCTGTCACTACGCATTTTGTAATAACGACATCATTATATATATGGCTCTGTCACTACGCATTTTGTAATAACGACATCATTATATATATGGCACTGTCACTACGCATGTTGTAATAACCACATCATTATGTATATGGCTCTGTCACTACGCACGTAAAAGAACCAGATGAGACTCTGGAATGGGTCTCTGTCTGTATCATGCACTATCCTCCAAAAATCTAAAATGACTAGTCTCTTCATGAGGCGTCGCTCAAATGGGAAACCGGTAGCGACGATAAATAAACGTAAAACACACGTTGTTATGTAAGGACTTTCTCTACCTCTCTCGTTAGTTGTAAGATGGTAGTATTGTTTACTGTACACTAGTGTTTGTAAATCAATAACTATTTTGTCTTAGGCTGTTGAATCACGTTTGATGTGACAGAGAAGATTAATTGTGCTGGATGTAGGATGCCGTGTCAGGGCAGCAGGCTAACTCGAACTAGTCAAGTGTTTAAAGCTTAAACTAAATCTCACGTTTCCAATGAGTACCAATTCTCACGTTTCCATGACAACTAAATCTCACGTTTCCAATGAGTACTAATTCTCACGTTTCCATGACAACTAAATCTCACGTTTCCATTGAGTACTAATTCTCACGTTTCCAATGACAACCAAATCTCACGTTTCCAATGACAACTAAATCTCACGTTTCCAATGACAACCAAATCTCACGTTTCCATAACTACTAATTCTCAATTTTTCAATAAGTTCACGTGATGGAACTATGTATGGCAGAGATTTCCAGGAAATGCCAATGATCTGTTGATATTAACTAAAACCTTGTAAAACATGTTTAATATTTAACTACAAAACTGGTATACAATCTACAATCTACATATGACTGCAGCACATATCGTGAATGATAGCTTTTTCCTTGCCGATTTATTACAGGCAGCTTTCTCATTGCTGGAACATTCATTATTAGAATTACAATATAATATACTAGATGACATACGGATAAGTGTGTTTTACATGTAAAACAATAAATACATAGTTTTAAACATTTTGGAATAGTTGTAGTTGTTCAGTTTGTGTTTTGTAATAAAGATGTGATATATATTTGATGGAATCCTTCGTATTTCGTTTTCGTGTAATAATAATCATATAATGTAGGTGTGCGTTTTCTATGTCCTCTAGTATATAATGTAGGTGTGCGTTTTCTATGTCCTCTAGTATATAATGTAGGTGTGCGTTTTCTGTGTCCTCTAGTATATAATGTAGGTGTGCGTTTTCTATGTCCTCTAGTATATAATGTAGGTGTGCGTTTTCTATGTCCTCTAGTATATAATGTAGGTTTGCGTTTTCTATGTCCTCTAGTATATAATGTAGGTGTGCGTTTTCTATGTCCTCTAGTATATAATATAGGTGTGTGTTTTCTATGTCCTCTAGTATATAATGTAGGTGTGCGTTTTCTATGTCATCTAGTATATAATGTAGGTTGCGTTTTCTATGTCCTCTAGTATATAATGTAGGTGTGCGTTTTCTATGTCCTCTAGTATATAATGTAGGTGTGCGTTTTCTATGTCATCTAGTATATAATGTAGGTGTGCGTTTTCTATGTCCTCTAGTATATAATGTAGGTGTGCGTTTTCTATGTCCTCTAGTATATAATGTAGGTGTGCGTTTTCTATGTCCTCTAGTATATAATGTAGGTGTGCGTTTTCTATGTCCTCTAGTATATAATGTAGGTGTGCGTTTTCTATGTCCTCTAGTATATAATGTAGGTGTGCGTTTTCTATGTCCTCTAGTATATAATGTAGGTGTGCGTTTTCTATGTCCTCTAGTATATAATGTAGGTGTGCGTTTTCTATGTCCTCTAGTATATAATGTAGGTGTGCGTTTTCTATGTCCTCTAGTATATAATGTAGGTGTGCGTTTTCTATGTCCTCTAGTATATAATGTAGGTGTGCGTTTTCTATGTCCTCTAGTATATAATGTAGGTGTGCGTTTTCTATGTCCTCTAGTATATAATGTAGGTGTGCGTTTTCTATGTCCTCTAGTATATAATGTAGGTGTGCGTTTTCTATGTCCTCTAGTATATAATGTAGGTGTGCGTTTTCTATGTCCTCTAGTATATAATGTAGGTGTGCGTTTTCTATGTCCTCTAGTATATAATGTAGGTGTGCGTTTTCTATGTCCTCTAGTATATAATGTAGGTGTGCGTTTTCTATGTCCTCTAGTATATAATGTAGGTGTGCGTTTTCTATGTCCTCTAGTATATAATGTAGGTGTGCGTTTTCTATGTCCTCTAGTATATAATGTAGGTGTGCGTTTTCTATGTCCTCTAGTATATAATGTAGGTGTGCGTTTTCTATGTCCTCTAGTATATAATGTAGGTGTGCGTTTTCTATGTCCTCTAGTATATAATGTAGGTGTGCGTTTTCTATGTCCTCTAGTATATAATGTAGGTGTGCGTTTTCTATGTCCTCTAGTATATAATGTAGGTGTGCGTTTTCTATGTCCTCTAGTATATAATGTAGGTGTGCGTTTTCTATGTCCTCTATTATATAATGTAGGTTGCGTTTTCTATGTCCTCTAGTATATAATGTAGGTGTGCGTTTTCTATGTCCTCTAGTATATAATGTAGGTGTGCGTTTTCTATGTCCTCTAGTATATAATGTAGGTGTGCGTTTTCTATGTCCTCTAGTATATAATGTAGGTGTGCGTTTTCTATGTCCTCTAGTATATAATGTAGGTGTGCGTTTTCTATGTCCTCTAGTATATAATGTAGGTGTGCGTTTTCTATGTCCTCTAGTATATAATGTAGGTGTGCGTTTTCTATGTCCTCTAGTATATAATGTAGGTGTGCGTTTTCTATGTCCTCTAGTATATAATGTAGGTGTGCGTTTTCTATGTCCTCTAGTATATAATGTAGGTGTGCGTTTTCTATGTCCTCTAGTATATAATGTAGGTGTGCGTTTTCTATGTCCTCTAGTATATAATGTAGGTGTGCGTTTTCTATGTCCTCTAGTATATAATGTAGGTGTGCGTTTTCTATGTCCTCTAGTATATAATGTAGGTGTGCGTTTTCTATGTCCTCTAGTATATAATGTAGGTGTGCGTTTTCTATGTCCTCTAGTATATAATGTAGGTGTGCGTTTTCTATGTCCTCTAGTATATAATGTAGGTGTGCGTTTTCTATGTCCTCTAGTATATAATGTAGGTGTGCGTTTTCTATGTCCTCTAGTATATAATGTAGGTGTGCGTTTTCTATGTCCTCTAGTATATAATGTAGGTGTGCGTTTTCTATGTCCTCTAGTATATAATGTAGGTGTGCGTTTTCTATGTCCTCTAGTATATAATGTATGTTTGCGTTTTCTATGTCCTCTAGTATATAATGTAGGTGAGCGTTTTCTATGTCTCTAGATATATAATGTAGGTGTGCGTTGTCTATGTCTCTAGTATATAATGTAGGTGTGCGTTTTCTATGTCCTCTAGTATATAATGTAGGTGTGCGTTTTCTATGTCCTCTAGTATATAATGTAGGTGTGCGTTTTCTATGTCCTCTAGTATATAATGTAGGTGTGCGTTTTCTATGTCCTCTAGTATATAATGTAGGTGTGCGTTTTCTATGTCCTCTAGTATATAATGTAGGTGTGCGTTTTCTATGTCCTCTAGTATATAATGTAGGTGTGCGTTTTCTATGTCCTCTAGTATATAATGTAGGTGTGCGTTTTCTATGTCCTCTAGTATATAATGTAGGTGTGCGTTTTCTATGTCCTCTAGTATATAATGTAGGTGTGCGTTTTCTATGTCCTCTAGTATATAATGTAGGTGTGCGTTTTCTATGTCCTCTAGTATATAATGTAGGTGTGCGTTTTCTATGTCCTCTAGTATATAATGTAGGTGTGCGTTTTCTATGTCCTCTAGTATATAATGTAGGTGTGCGTTTTCTATGTCCTCTAGTATATAATGTAGGTGTGCGTTTTCTATGTCCTCTAGTATATAATGTAGGTGTGCGTTTTCTATGTCCTCTAGTATATAATGTAGGTGTGCGTTTTCTATGTCCTCTAGTATATAATGTAGGTGTGCGTTTTCTATGTCCTCTAGTATATAATGTAGGTGTGCGTTTTCTATGTCCTCTAGTATATAATGTAGGTGTGCGTTTTCTATGTCCTCTAGTATATAATGTAGGTGTGCGTTTTCTATGTCCTCTAGTATATAATGTAGGTGTGCGTTTTCTATGTCCTCTAGTATATAATGTAGGTGTGCGTTTTCTATGTCCTCTAGTATATAATGTAGGTGTGCGTTTTCTATGTCCTCTAGTATATAATGTAGGTGTGCGTTTTCTATGTCCTCTAGTATATAATGTAGGTGTGCGTTTTCTATGTCCTCTAGTATATAATGTAGGTGTGCGTTTTCTATGTCCTCTAGTATATAATGTAGGTGTGCGTTTTTATGTCCTCTAGTATATAATGTAGGTGTGCGTTTTCTATGTCCTCTAGTATATAATGTAGGTGTGCGTTTTCTATGTCCTCTAGTATATAATGTAGGTGTGCGTTTTCTATGTCCTCTAGTATATAATGTAGGTGTGCGTTTTCTATGTCCTCTAGTATATAATGTAGGTGTGCGTTTTCTATGTCCTCTAGTATATAATGTAGGTGTGCGTTTTCTATGTCCTCTAGTATATAATGTAGGTGTGCGTTTTCTATGTCCTCTAGTATATAATGTAGGTGTGCGTTTTCTATGTCCTCTAGTATATAATGTAGGTGTGCGTTTTCTATGTCCTCTAGTATATAATGTAGGTGTGCGTTTTCTATGTCCTCTAGTATATAATGTAGGTGTGCTTTTTCTATGTCCTCTAGTATATAATGTAGGTGTGCGTTTTCTATGTCCTCTAGTATATAATGTAGGTGTGCGTTTTCTATGTCCTCTAGTATATAATGTAGGTGTGCGTTTTCTATGTCCTCTAGTATATAATGTAGGTGTGCGTTTTCTATGTCCTCTAGTATATAATGTAGGTGTGCGTTTTCTATGTCCTCTAGTATATAATGTAGGTGTGCGTTTTCTATGTCCTCTAGTATATAATGTAGGTGTGCGTTTTCTATGTCCTCTAGTATATAATGTAGGTGTGCGTTTTCTATGTCCTCTAGTATATAATGTAGGTGTGCGTTTTCTATGTCCTCTAGTATATAATGTAGGTGTGCGTTTTCTATGTCCTCTAGTATATAATGTAGGTGTGCGTTTTCTATGTCCTCTAGTATATAATGTAGGTGTGCGTTTTCTATGTCCTCTAGTATATAATGTAGGTGTGCGTTTTCTATGTCCTCTAGTATATAATGTAGGTGTGCGTTTTCTATGTCCTCTAGTATATAATGTAGGTGTGCGTTTTCTATGTCCTCTAGTATATAATGTAGGTGTGCGTTTTCTATGTCCTCTAGTATATAATGTAGGTGTGCGTTTTCTATGTCCTCTAGTATATAATGTAGGTGTGCGTTTTCTATGTCCTCTAGTATATAATGTAGGTGTGCGTTTTCTATGTCCTCTAGTATATAATGTAGGTGTGCGTTTTCTATGTCCTCTAGTATATAATGTAGGTGTGCGTTTTCTATGTCCTCTAGTATATAATGTAGGTGTGCGTTTTCTATGTCCTCTAGTATATAATGTAGGTGTGCGTTTTCTATGTCCTCTAGTATATAATGTAGGTGTGCGTTTTCTATGTCCTCTAGTATATAATGTAGGTGTGCGTTTTCTATGTCCTCTAGTATATAATGTAGGTGTGCGTTTTCTATGTCCTCTAGTATATAATATAGTTGTGCGTTTTCTATGTCCTCTAGTATATAATATAGTTGTGCGTTTTCTATGTCATCTAGTATATATGTAGGTTTGCGTTTTCTATCCTCCTCTTATATAATTAGGTTGCGTTTCTATGTCATCTAGTATATAGGTAGGTTTGTGCGTTTCTATGTCCTCTAGTATATAATGTAGGTGTGCGTTTTCTATGTCATCTATTATAATGTAGGTGTGCGTTTTCTATGTCCTCTAGTATATAATGTAGGTTTGCGTTTTCTATGTACTCTAGTATATAATGTAGGTGTGCGTTTTCTATGTCCTCTAGTATATAATGTAGGTGTGCGTTTTTTATGTCCTCTAGTATATAATGTAGGTGTGTGTTTTCTATGGCCTCTAGTATATAATTTAGGTGTGCGTTTTTCTGTGTCCTCTAGTATATAATGTAGGTGCGCGTTTTCTATGTCCTCTAGTATATAATGTAGGTGCGCGTTTTCTATGTCCTCTAGTATATAATGTAGGTGTGCGTTTTCTATGTCATCTAGTATATAATGTAGGTGTGTGTTTTCTATGTCTTATAGTATATAATGTAGGTGTGCGTTTTTATGTGCTCTAGTATATAATGTAGGTGTGCGTTTTCTATGGCATCTAGTATATAATGTAGGTTTGCGTTTTCTATGTCCTCTAGTATATAATGTAGGTGTGCGTTTTCTGTGTCCTCTAGTATATAATGTAGGTATGCGTTTTCTATGTGCTCTAGTATATAATGTAGGTTTGCGTTTTCTATGTCCTCTAGAATATAATGTAGGTGTGCGTTTTCCATGTCCTCTAGTATATAATGTAGGTGTGTGTTTTCTATGTCCTCTAGTATATAATGAAGGTGTGCGTTTTCTATGTGCTCTAGTATATAATGTAGGTGTGCGTTTTCTATGTCCTCTAGAATATAATGTAGGTGTGCGTTTTCTATGTGCTCTAGTATATAATGTAGGTGTGCGTTTTCTATGTCCTCTAGTATATAATGTAGGTTTGCGTTTTCTATGTCATCTAGTATATAATGTAGGTTTGCGTTTTCTATGTCCTCTAGTA
>CM026392.1:16792648-16826486 GCA_014843695.1 Archivesica marissinica | reverse complement strand
AGTTGTATATCGGTAGTCCCCTCAGATAGTTGTATATCGGTAGTCCCCTCAGATAGTTGTATATCGGTAGTCCCCTCAGATAGTTGTATATCGGTAGTCCCCTCAGATAGTTGTATATCGGTAGTCCCCTCAGATAGTTGTATATCGGTAGTCCCCTCAGATAGTTGTATATCGGTAGTCCCCTCAGATAGTTGTATATCGGTAGTCCTCTCAGATAGTTGTATATCGGTAGTCCCCTCAGATAGTTGTATATCGCCCCTCAGATAGTTGTATATCGGTAGTCCCCTCAGATAGTTGTATATCGGTAGTCCCCTCAGATAGTTGTATATCGGTAGTCCCCTCAGATAGTTGTATATCGGTAGTCCCCTCAGATAGTTGTATATCGGTAGTCCCCTCAGATAGTTGTATATCGGTAGTCCCCTCAGATAGTTGTATATCGGTAGTCCCCTCAGATAGTTGTATATCGGTAGTCCCTCAGATATTGTATATCGGTAGTCCCCTCAGATAGTTGTATATCGGTAGTCCCTCAGATATTGTATATCGGTAGTCCCCTCAGATAGTTGTATATCGGTAGTCCCCTCAGATAGTTGTATATCGCCCCTCAGATAGTTGTATATCGGTAGTCCCCTCAGATAGTTGTATATCGGTAGTCCCCTCAGATAGTTGTATATCGGTAGTCCCCTCAGATAGTTGTATATCGGTAGTCCCCTCAGATAGTTGTATATCGGTAGTCCCCTCAGATAGTTGTATATCGGTAGTCCCCTCAGATAGTTGTATATCGGTAGTCCCCTCAGATAGTTGTATATCGGTAGTCCCCTCAGATAGTTGTATATCGGTAGTCCCCTCAGATAGTTGTATATCGGTAGTCCCCTCAGATAGTTGTATATCGGTAGTCCCCTCAGATAGTTGTATATCGGTAGTCCCCTCAGATAGTTGTATATCGCCCCTCAGATAGTTGTATATCGGTAGTCCCCTCAGATAGTTGTATATCGGTAGTCCCCTCAGATAGTTGTATATCGGTAGTCCCCTCAGATAGTTGTATATCGGTAGTCCCCTCAGATAGTTGTATATCGGTAGTCCCCTCAGATAGTTGTATATCGGTAGTCCCCTCAGATAGTTGTATATCGGTAGTCCTCTCAGATAGTTGTATATCGGTAGTCCCCTCAGATAGTTGTATATCGGTAGTCCCCTCAGATAGTTGTATATCGGTAGTCCCCTCAGATAGTTGTATATCGGTAGTCCCCTCAGATAGTTGTATATCGGTAGTCCCCTCAGATAGTTGTATATCGGTAGTCCCCTCAGATAGTTGTATATCGGTAGTCCCCTCAGATAGTTGTATATCGGTAGTCCCCTCAGATAGTTGTATATCGTAGTCCCTCAGATAGTTGTATATCGGTAGTCCCCTCAGATAGTTGTATATCGCCCCTCAGATAGTTGTATATCGCCACTCAGATAGTTGTATATCGGTAGTCCCCTCAGATAGTTGTATATCGCCCCTCAGATAGTTGTCTATCGGTAGTCCCCTCAGATAGTTGTATATCGGTAGTCCCCTCAGATAGTTGTATATCGGTAGTCCCCTCGGATAGTTGTATATCGGTAGTCCCCTCAGATAGTTGTATATCGGTAGTCCCCTCAGATAGTTGTATATCGCCCCTCAGATAGTTGTATATCGCCACTCAGATAGTTGTATATCGGTAGTCCCCTCAGATAGTTGTATATCGCCCCTCAGATAGTTGTCTATCGGTAGTCCCCTCAGATAGTTGTATATCGGTAGTCCCCTCAGATAGTTGTATATCGGTAGTCCCCTCAGATAGTTGTATATCGTTAGTCCCCTCAGATAGTTGTATATCGGTAGTCCCCTCAGATAGTTGTATATCGGTAGTCCCCTCAGATAGTCGTATATCGGTAGTCCCCTCAGATAGTGGTATATCGGTAGTCCCCTCAGATAGTTGTATATCGCCCCTCAGATAGTTGTATATCGGTAGTCCCCTCAGATAGTTGTATATCGGTAGTCCTCTCAGATAGTTGTATATCGGTAGTCCCCTCAGATAGTTGTATATCGCCCCTCAGATAGTTGTCTATCGGTAGTCCCCTCAGATAGTTGTATATCGGTAGTCCTCTCAGATAGTTGTATATCGGTAGTCCCCTCAGATAGTTGTATATCGGTAGTCCCCTCAGATAGTTGTATATCGTTAGTCCCCTCAGATAGTTGTATATCGGTAGTCCCCTCAGATAGTTGTATATCGGTAGTCCCCTCAGATAGTTGTATATCGGTAGTCCCCTCAGATAGTTGTATATCGCCCCTCAGATAGTTGTATATCGGTAGTCCCCTCAGATAGTTGTATATCGGTAGTCCCCTCAGATAGTTGTATATCGGTAGTCCCCTCAGATAGTTGTATATCGGTAGTCCCCTCAGATAGTTGTATATCGGTAGTCCCCTCAGATAGTTGTATATCGGTAATCCCCTCAGATAGTTGTATATCGGTAGTCCTCTCAGATAGTTGTATATCGGTAGTCCCCTCAGATAGTTGTATATCGGTAGTCCCTCAGATAGTTGTATATCGGTAGTCCCCTCAGATAGTTGTATATCGGTAGTCCCCTCAGATAGTTGTATATCGGTAGTCCCCTCAGATAATTGTATATCGGTAGTCCCCTCAGATAGTTGTATATCGGTAGTCCCCTCAGATAGTTGTATATCGGTAGTCCCCTCAGATAGTTGTATATCGGTAGTCCCCTCAGATAGTTGTATATCGCCCCTCAGATAGTTGTATATCGGTAGTCCCCTCAGATAGTTGTATATCGGTAGTCCCCTCAGATAGTTGTATATCGGTAGTCCCCTCAGATAGTTGTATATCGGTAGTCCCCTCAGATAGTTGTATATCGGTAGTCCCCTCAGATAGTTGTATATCGCCCCTCAGATAGTTGTCTATCGGTAGTCCCCTCAGATAGTTGTATATCGGTAGTCCCCTCAGATAGTTGTATATCGGTAGTCCCCTCAGATAGTTGTATATCGGTAGTCCCCTCAGATAGTTGTATATCGGTAGTCCCCTCAGATAGTTGTATATCGGTAGTCCCCTCAGATAGTTGTATATCGGTAGTCCCCTCAGATAGTTGTATATCGGTAGTCCCCTCAGATAGTTGTATATCGCCCCTCAGATAGTTGTATATCGGTAGTCCCCTCAGATAGTTGTATATCGGTAGTCCTCTCAGATAGTTGTATATCGGTAGTCCCCTCAGATAGTTGTATATCGCCCCTCAGATAGTTGTCTATCGGTAGTCCCCTCAGATAGTTGTATATCGGTAGTCCCCTCAGATAGTTGTATATCGGTAGTCCCCTCAGATAGTTGTATATCGGTAGTCCCCTCAGATAGTTGTATATCGGTAGTCCCCTCAGATAGTTGTATATCGGTAGTCCCCTCAGATAGTTGTATATCGGTAGTCCCCTCAGATAGTTGTATATCGGTAGTCCCCTCAGATAGTTGTATATCGGTAGTCCCCTCAGATAGTTGTATATCGGTAGTCCCCTCAGATAGTTGTATATCGGTATCCCCTCAGATAGTTGTATATCGGTAGTCCCCTCAGATAGTTGTATATCGGTAGTCCCCTCAGATAGTTGTATATCGGTAGTCCCCTCAGATAGTTGTATATCGCCCCTCAGATAGTTGTATATCGGTAGTCCCCTCAGATAGTTGTATATCGGTAGTCCCCTCAGATAGTTGTATATCGGTAGTCCCCTCAGATAGTTGTATATCGGTAGTCCCCTCAGATAGTTGTATATCGGTAGTCCCCTCAGATAGTTGTATATCGGTAGTCCCCTCAGATAGTTGTATATCGGTAGTCCCCTCAGATAGTTGTATATCGGTAGTCCCCTCAGATAGTTGTATATCGGTAGTCCCCTCAGATAGTTGTATATCGGTAGTCCCCTCAGATAGTTGTATATCGGTAGTCCCCTCAGATAGTTGTATATCGGTAGTCCCCTCAGATAGTTGTATATCGGTAGTCCCCTCAGATAGTTGTATATCGGTAGTCCCCTCAGATAGTTGTATATCGGTAGTCCCCTCAGATAGTTGTATATCGGTAGTCCCCTCAGATAGTTGTATATCGGTAGTCCCCTCAGATAGTTGTATATCGGTAGTCCCCTCAGATAGTTGTATATCGGTAGTCCCCTCAGATAGTTGTATATCGGTAGTCCCCTCAGATAGTTGTATATCGGTAGTCCCCTCAGATAGTTGTATATCGGTAGTCCCCTCAGATAGTTGTATATCGGTAGTCCCCTCAGATAGTTGTATATCGGTAGTCCCCTCAGATAGTTGTATATCGGTAGTCCCCTCAGATAGTTGTATATCGGTAGTCCCCTCAGATAGTTGTATATCGGTAGTCCCCTCAGATAGTTGTATATCGGTAGTCCCCTCAGATAGTTGTATATCGCCCCTCAGATAGTTGTATATCGGTAGTCCCCTCAGATAGTTGTATATCGGTAGTCCCCTCAGATAGTTGTATATCGGTAGTCCCCTCAGATAGTTGTATATCGGTAGTCCCCTCAGATAGTTGTATATCGGTAGTCCCCTCAGATAGTTGTATATCGGTAGTCCCCTCAGATAGTTGTATATCGGTAGTCCCCTCAGATAGTTGTATATCGGTAGTCCCCTCAGATAGTTGTATATCGCCCCTCAGATAGTTGTATATCGGTAGTCCTCTCAGATAGTTGTATATCGGTAGTCCCCTCAGATAGTTGTATATCGCCCCTCAGATAGTTGTATATCGGTAGTCCCCTCAGATAGTTGTATATCGGTAGTCCCCTCAGATAGTTGTATATCGGTAGTCCCCTCAGATAGTTGTATATCGGTAGTCCCCTCAGATAGTTGTATATCGGTAGTCCCCTCAGATAGTTGTATATCGGTAGTCCCCTCAGATAGTTGTATATCGGTAGTCCCCTCAGATAGTTGTATATCGGTAGTCCCCTCAGATAGTTGTATATCGGTAGTCCCCTCAGATAGTTGTATATCGGTAGTCCCCTCAGATAGTTGTATATCGGTATCCCCTCAGATAGTTGTATATCGGTAGTCCCCTCAGATAGTTGTATATCGGTAGTCCCCTCAGATAGTTGTATATCGGTAGTCCCCTCAGATAGTTGTATATCGCCCCTCAGATAGTTGTATATCGGTAGTCCCCTCAGATAGTTGTATATCGGTAGTCCCCTCAGATAGTTGTATATCGGTAGTCCCCTCAGATAGTTGTATATCGGTAGTCCCCTCAGATAGTTGTATATCGGTAGTCCCCTCAGATAGTTGTATATCGCCCCTCAGATAGTTGTATATCGGTAGTCCTCTCAGATAGTTGTATATCGGTAGTCCCCTCAGATAGTTGTATATCGGTAGTCCCCTCAGATAGTTGTATATCGGTAGTCCCCTCAGATAGTTGTATATCGGTAGTCCCCTCAGATAGTTGTATATCGGTAGTCCCCTCAGATAGTTGTATATCGGTAGTCCCCTCAGATAGTTGTATATCGGTAGTCCCCTCAGATAGTTGTATATCGCCCCTCAGATAGTTGTATATCGTCCCCTCAGATAGTTGTATATCGGTAGTCCCCTCAGATAGTTGTATATCGTAGTCCCCTCAGATAGTTGTATATCGGTAGTCCCCTCAGATAGTTGTATATCGGTAGTCCCCTCAGATAGTTGTATATCGGTAGTCCCCTCAGATAGTTGTATATCGGTAGTCCCCTCAGATAGTTGTATATCGGTAGTCCCCTCAGATAGTTGTATATCGGTAGTCCCCTCAGATAGTTGTATATCGGTAGTCCCCTCAGATAGTTGTATATCGGTAGTCCCCTCAGATAGTTGTATATCGGTAGTCCCCTCAGATAGTTGTATATCGGTAGTCCCCTCAGATAGTTGTATATCGCCCCTCAGATAGTTGTATATCGGTAGTCCCCTCAGATAGTTGTATATCGGTAGTCCCCTCAGATAGTTGTATATCGGTAGTCCCCTCAGATAGTTGTATATCGGTAGTCCCCTCAGATAGTTGTATATCGGTAGTCCCCTCAGATAGTTGTATATCGGTAGTCCCCTCAGATAGTTGTATATCGGTAGTCCCCTCAGATAGTTGTATATCGGTAGTCCCCTCAGATAGTTGTATATCGGTAGTCCCCTCAGATAGTTGTATATCGGTAGTCCCCTCAGATAGTTGTATATCGGTAGTCCCCTCAGATAGTTGTATATCGGTAGTCCCCTCAGATAGTTGTATATCGGTAGTCCCCTCAGATAGTTGTATATCGGTAGTCCCCTCAGATAGTTGTATATCGGTAGTCCCCTCAGATAGTTGTATATCGGTAGTCCCCTCAGATAGTTGTATATCGCCCCTCAGATAGTTGTATATCGGTAGTCCCCTCAGATAGTTGTATATCGGTAGTCCCCTCAGATAGTTGTATATCGGTAGTCCCCTCAGATAGTTGTATATCGGTAGTCCCCTCAGATAGTTGTATATCGGTAGTCCCCTCAGATAGTTGTATATCGGTAGTCCCCTCAGATAGTTGTATATCGGTAGTCCCCTCAGATAGTTGTATATCGGTAGTCCCCTCAGATAGTTGTATATCGCCCCTCAGATAGTTGTATATCGGTAGTCCCCTCAGATAGTTGTATATCGGTAGTCCCCTCAGATAGTTGTATATCGGTAGTCCCCTCAGATAGTTGTATATCGGTAGTCCCCTCAGATAGTTGTATATCGGTAGTCCCCTCAGATAGTTGTATATCGGTAGTCCCCTCAGATAGTTGTATATCGGTAGTCCCCTCAGATAGTTGTATATCGGTAGTCCCCTCAGATAGTTGTATATCGGTAGTCCCCTCAGATAGTTGTATATCGGTAGTCCCCTCAGATAGTTGTATATCGGTAGTCCCCTCAGATAGTTGTATATCGGTAGTCCCCTCAGATAGTTGTATATCGGTAGTCCCCTCAGATAGTTGTATATCGGTAGTCCCCTCAGATAGTTGTATATCGGTAGTCCCCTCAGATAGTTGTATATCGGTAGTCCCCTCAGATAGTTGTATATCGGTAGTCCCCTCAGATAGTTGTATATCGGTAGTCCCCTCAGATAGTTGTATATCGGTAGTCCCCTCAGATAGTTGTATATCGGTAGTCCCCTCAGATAGTTGTATATCGGTAGTCCCCTCAGATAGTTGTATATCGGTAGTCCCCTCAGATAGTTGTATATCGGTAGTCCCCTCAGATAGTTGTATATCGGTAGTCCCCTCAGATAGTTGTATATCGGTAGTCCCCTCAGATAGTTGTATATCGGTAGTCCCCTCAGATAGTTGTATATCGGTAGTCCCCTCAGATAGTTGTATATCGGTAGTCCCCTCAGATAGTTGTCTATCGGTAGTCCCCTCAGATAGTTGTCTATCGGTAGTCCCCTCAGATAGTTGTATATCGGTAGTCCTCTCTCTCAGATAGCTGTATATCGGTAGTCCTCTCAGATAGTTGTATATCGGTAGTCCTCTCAGATAGCTGTATATCGGTAGTCCCCTCAGATAGTTGTATATCGCCTCTCAGATAGTTGTATATCGGTAGTCCTCTCAGATAGTTGTATATCGGTAGTCCCCTCAGATAGTTGTATATCGGTAGTCCTCTCTCTCAGATAGCTGTATATCGGTAGTCCTCTCAGATAGTTGTATATCGCCTCTCAGATAGTTGTATATCGGTAGTCCTCTCAGATAGTTGCATACAGTTATCACAGCAGATTAGTGATTACATCTCTCATAACCACCCACTGCGGACGTTATATCACCGTTTTCTTGTTTCGATAATTACAGAAAACCATAAGCTATAATACCAATTGAACACTTTTCACACGTACACGGAAAGGGAATTATCCTACAGGGGACACGAGCTACTTGCTTATCGATGCCATGTTCCGATAATGGTCGGTCGCTAACTCCTTTCAAAATTCAATAAATAAAATGCTATCCAAACAGTTGTACTATGTTTGTAATTGTGCCACCTAGCTTACAAGCAATGGTGTTGTCTCGTCCAATCGTTGCATGAACGTGACTACGTATTGCAATATTGGCTCAGGCTTAATTAGAACAGTTCAGTGGTTATGGGATATTGTGACGTGTATAGTCGTTATTCATTACCCTACTCATAAATACATGCTTTCTACTGCTGTGTAAGTCATGATTTATTAGTTCAGTGCAATCTCTTAATGAATCGCGTATTATTATTCAGCCGCAGTAAACGTCCAATCAGCATGACGTTATCCCAGAGAAAGAGCTTGAAACATGCCAATGCTCACATCAAGCAATTCTGACAGTACACCGTTAAATACTCGAGAAAAGTGGTAGCTGATTGAGGCCCTATCTAATATATGGCTTAACTCTAATTTGAATGAAAGAAGAATGCCATTTTTTTTAAATATTGATAAGTGTCTCTGTATTTGTCTATGATGGAAAGTAGTTCTTATTTGTTCAGATATGCATACATTACCACAAACAACCAAACTATTTGCAAATCAATAAATTATTGGAGAAATGACTACATTAAAGGAACACTTTATTAATATTTACAAAACTTGTATTAACCGGTAACTTGCCAAGCACGACTTACGTCGTTTTTGCAAACAGCATAGAGCCAATACTTTATTCGGCAGTTTAAGGATTAAAGTAAACTTTACATAACTTAAATATCAATTGAATATTAGACTAAAAGTTCACTTCGTTGAAATAGAACCAATAACACCAATCGAGTGATTACCGAAATGTGTATTCCTACGAGAGGCGTTAACCACGAGATGAAATTGAAAAAAGGCTATAACAAAATCCATTGTTACACTAATAATCTTTTTTATCTTTTATGATTTCCAATGATTTTGGCTAATATAATATTTGTTATGAAATTTTATTCATTTTAACTGCCCCTGTCTGGAGCCTCATGTCACTACAATATGATACCACACAATCACTTCTGTTAGTGTGAACGCTCGTAATAAGAAATAGTTCCGCTATTATTTTCAAGTTAATGTCTGTTTGCTGTTAAAATAAAATATACAGACAAAACAAATTCAGTAGAATATATTACTTTATAATTCACTGTTCATGATGTTCAGTTAAAACTACAAAAGTACATCGGACCGCGGAGGAATACGAAACTCTAAGAATGACAGGGACAATACCATCGCTCATTGTTTGAAAACAGTGACATATAGCATTTACTTTCACTTCGAAACTCAATCATTCATTTGAAAGCATAAAAGAAAAAAACAACTGAACATAAACTAATCAACAAGACTCAATTTAGTGTAGATTAATTTGGGATAAAAATAGCGAAGATACATGTATATAAAGATCATAAACAATCCTAGGTCGGTCTACAATAAATAACGCAAAGCACTTTGACTTACACATTTAAAATTGCACCCATTATTCCGCTGTGCACACTGCAAGTGGAAATGCAAAGTACAATACAGACTGAAATCAATTCTGTCAATTTTATCAAAGGTATGTGGAAGACTATTTCCAGTGAAATGAATGCAGTTAAACAAACATAATACGCAGTACTCAATCAAGATCTCGGGAAATGCATTCATGCATAACGGTAATTAAAGTAATATTCATTTTGGATAATACGTAATTCCAGTGTACTTGTATATGCGGGTGTTGTCAGCAATTTTAAGAAACACGCTAAAACGATGTACACACATTAATTCCATTGCTATCGTGATGTGAGAAAAGGAAAGTATTAAGTATTATACAGTTTTCAACAATATTCATTTACATCAAACACGTTAAAGCAGCATTACATCGTATGAAATGAAAGATATTTGAAAAACAATCAAATTTACGTATGGGTAGCAATGCTGCTACACATTCTAAATTATAATTTGTATATTTATGTTCAATTAGTAAACAGTGTTGTTTTTTTTTGCGATAAAACAATCTCGAAACCGAAAGTAGGACTTTCCGAGTCGGTCGGTCACGCGCACTTGTTTACAATCGGAACCTGATTTGCATTCGGAATGCATCGTCCTCCTTCGGCAATATTGAAAACAAACATGGCATATCCGCTGTTGTTTCACGCATGCGCGCTGTGCGTGTACATTTCGTTTGTTGATAAACATATTCGCGTATACGACGGTTTATATTTATTTGAATGTTATCGTTTCTGAGCGACTATTTCCATTTTTGTAAACACACACACATTAGTATTTATATTTTACCAAAAACATCCTTTATTACGATATAATGCTGCTTTAAATATATTTGATTGCATTACTGCAACTCTTGAGTAATACTGTTTGTGTACACGGCATAAATGTATGATAGCAACTATTTTGGAAAAGGTGACGTCAGTGTTAGTAGGAATATGATTTTAACCATATTTGGCTATATATATGCTGTAGAAGATATTAACTCTGGTAAAATAGTAGGATCAGTTGTCACCGACAATTAGTAAAGATTCGCAATGGTAAATCAGGGTTAATTACTATAAAATCTGTTGTACCACAAGGGTCAATATTTGGATTTTTCACGTTCCTTTTATATATAAATGATATGTGATTTAAACCAACCAGCCTGTAACGTTGTAATGTATGCAGATGATCGTACAGTGGATGCAGTATATTATATCAAATTAGAAATAATTGAATCTAATCTCCAGCATAACATAGAGGAGATTTAAAATATGGGTAAGGACAACTAAATGGCAATTAGTGCAACTAATGCTGTCTCAATAATGTTTAGCATAAGACAAACATTCTCGAAAACTAACCCACTATATTTAATCGCCAGTGGAATGGAATCAATCGTGTTCATATACACATATTGGTGTACATGTTGATCAAACCTGCTTGTCAGTTCATGAAAAGGAACAGAAATATATACTGTAATAAAAGGGGTTCACGTTACTCTACTGACGAAATTAGACAATTATACTACTCGTGATACATTTCATCATACCATGCAAGGTAACAGAGAAACACGGCATACACTACATTGTAAATACCATGCAAGGTAACAGAGAAACACGGCATACACTACATTGTAAATACCATGCGAGGTAACAGAGAAACACGGCATACACTACATTGTAAATACCATGCGAGGTAACAGAGAAACACGGCATACATTACATTGTAAATACCATGCGAGATAACAGAGAAACACGGCATACACTACATTGTAAATACCATGCGAGGTAACAGAGAAACACGACATACACTACATTGTAAATACCATGCGAGGAAACAGAGAAACACGGCATACACTACATTGTGAATACCATGCGAGGTAACAGAGAAACACGGCATACACTACATTGTAAATACCATGCGAGGTAACAGAGAAACACGGCATACACTACATTGTAAATACAATGCGAGGTAACAGAGAAACACGGCATACACTACATTGTAAATAACACACAAGGTAACAGAGAAACACGGCATACACTACATTGTAAATACCACACAAGGTAACAGAGAAACACGGCATACACTACATTGTGAATACCATGCGAGGAAACAGAGAAACACGGCATACACTACATTGTAAATACCATACAAGGTAACAAAGAAACACGGCATACACTACATTGTAAATACCATGCAAGGTAACAAAGAAACACGGCATATACTACATTGTAAATACCATGCGAGGTAACAAAGAAACATGGCATAAACTACATTGTAAATACCATGCGAGGTAACAGAGAAACACGGCATACACTACATTGTAAATACCATACAAGGTAACAGAGAAACACGGCATACACTACATTGTAAATACCATACAAGGTAACAGAGAAACACGGCATACACTACACTGTAACGCGAGGTAACAGAGAAATACGGCATACACTACATTGTAAATACCATACAAGGTAACAGAGAAACACGGCATACACTACATTGTAAATACCATACAAGGTAACAGAGAAACACGGCATACACTATACTGTAAAGCGAGGTAACAGAGAAACACGGCATACACTACATTGTAAATACCATGCAAGTATTTAGTTTCTGAGAAGCCAGCAATTAACAGATTATTGAGTCTTGTATTTGATTGGACGATGTTAACCCCCCCCCCCCCCTCATTGAGGCAGGGTAATATTTGTTTAGGAAATGTTGATCGCAAAGTTTAAATGTCGCGTGAATGTTGATTAATAAAATAAAACGTTTTCAATTTCGAAACGAATTTATAATTTACCCCTGCTCTGTTTTATTCCAGGTTTTTGTAAATAACAATCAAATGCAGCAATGATGGCAGACTAGATAGTTTTAATGTTCCAATATGCGAACGCTTATTGCAGCGTATGAATTTCATTGTCTTGTCGTGATGTGCTTGTAATTCGAACATATTGTCTGCAGTATGGCACTTGACATTCCCCGGCTTCATCGGAAGTCAAATATGTTGATTCCACGATAGCATAGACATAAATGCACAATAGGTGCACTAAGGTTGGCCCAACTATATAATAGACATAAATGCATCATACGTGCACTAAGGTTTGACTCAACTATATCATAGACATAAATGCACAATACGTGCACTAAGGTTTGACTCAACTATATAATAGACATAAATGCACAATACGTGCACTAAGGTTTGACTCAACTATATAATAGACATAAATGCACAATACGTGCACTAAGGTTTGACTCAACTATATCATAGACATAAATGCATCATACGTGCACTAAGGTTTGACTCAACGATATAATAAGACATAAATGATCTATAAGTTAATGCTCTGTGATTTGATACTACGATATAATAACTGTAGCGTGATCGGATTCCACAAGATAATAGACATAAATGAACTGTGGTTTGACTCCACGATAAAATAGACATACATGAAATATGGTCGAATTTCACAAAGTAATAGACATATCTGTAGCATGTTCTGATTCCACAATGTAATAGACATAAATGTAGCATGGTCTGATTCCACAATGTAATAGACATAATTATACTATAAATGTGCTGTGATTTTATTCCACAATATAATAGACATAAATGTAATGTGACCTGACTCCACGATATAATAGACATAATGGTATAATTGCTGTACTGTGATAGCATTATATGTTTTATTATTCATAAAGGCAACTACAATAAGTTAAATTGTTAAATCTTACAACTATAGAATAATCACGTCTACAAATATTTAGTTCGTTTAATTCCATTATAGTCTAGACATGCAATGTGTAGCAGCCATTACATCACCATCAACGTTACAATGTGTTCGCAGACGGATCGGTAGCCCAGTGGTAAACACGTTGTACTTGTAACCCAGCGATCGCAGGTTCGATCGCCCGCGAGGCCCTAATACAATTAGCAGTCTTTCCGATGGGACTTTAAGCCGAGGTCTTGTGTCGGTGGTGTGCATCGTGCACGAACAAGAACCAGAGGAGACTCTGGAATGGATCTCTGTCTGTATCATTGCACTATCCTCCAACAATCTAAAATTACTAATCTCTTTAGGAGGCGTCGCTCATATGGGCAACCGGTAGCGACGATAAATAAACTCAAAACACACACACATTGTGTGCAATTAATGAGAGATATGAGTTACTGCCCCTGAATACTCACCTTAAAAGTAAATAAGTCCTAATAAGTGCTTTCCTCGGGTTTTTATATAATGCACGTGGTTTTCGTTGCACAACATACTACATATTTTCATCAATTGTTCATCTAATAATTATTAAATTACTATTACCCGACAGACATCCCACAATCTAAGCAGTGTGTACTTATCTGTAAACATTTGTTATCAATTCATTGACACGATTTTGATCAAACTCCCATTTATCATACCGCATATGGTTAGGGAACAACAGTCAAAATAAAGGTTCCAACTAAGGACCTATTTTCGGATAAATCGTACTTTATCTGCCAAGGGAGGTAATAGAAAAAACCAACAGTTTGAAAGATACAATATCATGTTCTCACTCTTATGTTCAACCACTGACACTCAATAAAAATGTGAGCATCCTATATGAGAGTTGTGGACGTACATGTGCTGACCGTAAGTACCACTCGTATTGAATAAAAACGTCTGCATCTATATTCTCATTCAGTAATCCGAGACAAGGGTACTCCACATTGATGTACAACTTGCGACCGTACACGTGGCCGTGTAAACACGCATTCATCTGTTAGCTGGTTAGATGTACAACGTGCGACCGTACACGTGGCCGTATAAACACGCATTCATCTGTTAGCTGGTTAGATGTACAACTTGCGACTGTACACTTGGCCGTATAAACACGCATTCATCTGTTAGCTGGTTAGATGTACAATGTGCGACCGTACACTTGGCCGTATAAACACGCATTCATCTGTTAGCTGGTTAGATGTACAACTTGCGACTGTACACGTGGCCGTATAAACACGCATTCATCTGTTAGCTGGTTAGATGTACAATGTGCGACCGTACACTTGGCCGTATAAACACGCATTCATCTGTTAGCTGGTTAGATGTACAACTTGCGACCGCACACTTGGCCGTATAAACACGCATTCATCTGTTAGCTGGTTAGATGTACAACTTGCGACCGCACACTTGGCAGTATAAACACGCATTCATCTGTTAGCTGGTTAGATGTACAACTTGCGACCGTACACGTGGCCGTATAAACACGCATTCATCTGTTAGCTGGTTAGATGTACAACTTGCGACTGTACACGTGGCCGTATAAACACGCATTCATCTGTTAGCTGGTTAGATGTACAACTTGCGACCGTACACGTGGCCGTGTAAACACGCATTCATCCGTTAGCTGGTTAGATGTACAATGTGCGACCGTACACTTGGCCGTATAAACACGCATTCATCTGTTAGCTGGTTAGATGTACAACTTGCCACCGTACACTTGGCCGTATAAACACGCATTCATCTGTTAGCTGGTTAGATGTACAACTTGCGACCGCACACTTGGCCGTATAAACACGCATTCATCTGTTAGCTGGTTAGATGTACAACTTGCGACCGCACACTTGGCAGTATAAACACGCATTCATCCGTTAGCTGGTTAGATGAGTATCATTGATCTGATATTCGTAAGCAAAATCCTTAATCACGAAGTCGTCACAAATTGGTCGTATAATTGTCGTGTCAAGACACACTTCAGTAGATAGTTGGCATTCGATGCGATTCTCAAATATATATCTATCTGATTGCATAGGCTTAATATGTGAGAGTCAGATCGGAAAGTACTATAACTGGTTCAATCTCAACATCTGTATCTCAAGGGAATAACAGTAAAATCAAAGGATTCCAACTAAATAGAACCATTCTACTTTTCGGGATAATTCGGACTTTATCTGCTAAGGGAGGTAATAGAAAAACAAGCGCTGTATCTCATTACTCATTTCTTTCTGATAAATGTCAAAGTGCTATTGTGTCTGGAAAATGCACATCTCCGGAACAGGAAGAGCTATTTCCAGGTGTGCTAAGGTGGTACTTCCGTACAGCTCAATCAACGACATCATCATATATTTTATAAAAGTCTGTCATGGATACGAAGTAGAAAATTTACGTTGCATAATGTATCAGGGGCGGGTCCATCCCCCGTCAAACATGATCACAATGTATGTTTGTGTGGGGGGAACTAGGCTACATAGTGTATCAGTGACGAACACCGTCAAACATGATCATATTGTGTGTTTGTGTGGGGACTAGGCTAGGCTACATAGTGTATCAGTGACGAACACCGTCACACATGATCATATTGTGTGTTTGTGTGGGGACTAGGCTAGGCTACATAGTGTATCAGTGACGAACACCGTCAAACATGATCATATTGTGTGTTTGTGTGGGGACTAGGCTAGGCTACATAGTGTATCAGTGACGAACACCGTCACACATGATCATATTGTGTGTTTGTGTGGGGACTAGGCTAGGCTACATAGTGTATCAGTGACGAACACCGTCAAACATGATCATATTGTGTGTTTGTGTGGTGACTAGGCTAGGCTACATAGTGTATCAGTGACGAACACCGTCACACATGATCACATTGTGTGTTTGTGTGGGAGCTAGGCTAGGCTACATAGTGTATCAGTGACGAACACCGTCAAACATGTTCATATTGTGTGTTTGTGTCTGAATTGTGTGTGAATGATTTTTCAGAATGCTGGTCATAATTATGTAGATGAAATCATTTATCGGATGTATAATGCCGATCATAGTCGCTTAGACATAACTTGATGTCGGATGTCGAACGATTGTGATATAGATTTAAACGGAATGATTTATTGGATGCATACTGAATGTCAACTTTCCTATTGGGTATATATATATATATATATATATGATGGTTGTTATACAGCTTAGTGGTTTTAGACATATTGATTTCCTATTGGGTATATATATATATATGATTGTTATACAGCTTATAGTGTAGTAGATAAGGACCACAAAATGATGATTTCGTTCGGAAGGTGTAAAAAGCACCAAATGTTCACACAACTAACATGAGGGTGTATACTTTCCAAATGCCCGGAAGACAATCACGAGAGACCCTTTGACTCCAAAAAGGGACCACCAACAGAAATTTGTAAAAAACAACACTTTTTAAAGTACCAATAATTTAATTAATTGTTACTACCTCAATTGTTTTCACATGGTAATTAATAGAGAAGGCATAGTCTTTCTAAAGTTTTACATACAAATAATAATTTTGTACTCGTATGATGAAAAGGTAATTAAAGGGTAATTTTTCCTGTTTTAGAGAAATATAAAATACAAAGTTTTTGTCTTTTTGTTCCCAGTAAGGGAAAATTAAATAAACTTAGTTCTGTTGGTAGAATAGTATCAGTACTTGAAACCTTTGTGTGTATACATGTCTTTGTGTGTCATCTGAGGCCCTGTAAACAGCCATTATACTATTCGGTTAATTTGGCAAATTGCATATTTTCAATAATAACTATAATTACAATTAAACAAATATAAGTGAACAGGTTGTACACTATATCTGAATTGTACAACACACTAAACTATTAATAAAATACTTATCTTTGCACATGTATAATATAATGAGGCCCTTCAAAGGGTAATATTTATAAATGTAATTGCAGAAAGAAGATTCGAAAACAATCTTATTTGTCTAAAATATATAAATCTTAACATGCGAATGGAATATGTCTATATGCATGTTATTGTGTATTGTGCATTTGACACTGCATACATATACACAGTGTACTATATTCAACAAACATTTTCTCTTTCACATTGGCCACCACACACATGTGGGATGTAAGTTACTTTTGATCAATTCTTATCAACCCTTTGAAGCCTCTGGAAGTGTACTCCATTGTGGTATCCAATTGTTGCTTTCTCTTGTCAATTCCAACTCTAGAGATGGCAGATAAGGGCATCTGATGAGCATCATTCTGGTCCCATATGTGGCCACTCTGGTAGACAGCTCTTAGTGCATGATGGACGAGTGCACTATGTGATGGTGGAACCTTGTCAATAATCCTATTACCATAACAAAACAAATGTTTCCTATCATCCTTTACATCTCATATGGCATGTTCTGGAGTACTAAGAACAACAGATCTCTCGAGCACTGCTGTGTCTTCATCAGGAACGTAATCAGGTGCTGAAGATAATCTCTAGAAAAATGCATAGATTTCCAAGAGTCCCCAAGATACCGAGCTTGTCAGATATTTCATGTCAAGGTATGGAGCAGAAATGCTTGACATGGCATACGGCAACCCACATACAGCAAGTAGAAGCTGTATGTAAATTGAGCACAGCATTTGCTAACATCACAACGTTAGTATCAATAGCCTGGATACGTACTCTCTTGCAACCTGCATTGAAAGACTGCGCTGCATGGAGAAGCTTATGTCGTCTGCTTCTTCATGGTTACAGGGTTGAAGGTCAGTCACATCAAAGTCGATCTCTGTGTTCGATTTCAAGACATTATCTCCATATGTTGATATAACAGTTTTACCTGCCATGAAAGTGTAGCTCTCAATGCATTGTGATATGTACTCATATAATGCAAGCCAACCACTCCCATCTAACCAATCTCCAATAACCTTCAAGAAGGCCACCCATCAACACCATGCAATTTCCAGGTCCATACCCGGTACTATGTGGGCCATAACCATTGTATCTTCTTGGTTGATCGACTGTGATCTGGCCAGGGTTCTTAGCTTCAGTGACATGTTTGATAAGTGGCATTTCATGCTTTACCTTAGCCGCAGTGAACACAGAGTCACGAAACAATGGGAATAGTGCTGTTATGGCTGGTGCTTTTGTGTCAATTGAGAGGTGTTGTGCAAAGAATGGTGACCATGAAAAAGATTCGTTTTGACCTACCGTTGTCTTTCCAAGATTTTCGGCAACATGCTCTAACCATTTGGTCACTAAGAACTAATTCATGTTGAGTAGTTGGGAGGAGGCTCACACGACAACCGGTTGTTGAGTGTTGGCCTTCAATGTTACAGGAGGGACATCTTTGTACTTCTCTGGTAGATATTGTGTGACTTATCGGCCTTAAGATGAGCTATATTTATACATTGCGCCTCAGACTTCGTGTGACCGAGATTGCCGTACCATGAAATGCATCATTCGATGTTACTGACTGTGGATTGTGATCCATGCTGTGGTGTACAGTCCGTTCCTGAGATTTGGTGGGCATGCAATGCTAGTAGTTTCATATTCACCATAGACAGTTTAGTATGTCTGTGGAGACCTGTATAACCCTGTTATAAGACACCGAAATGCCTTTGTCATTTATTATTATCAACAAGCCATCACTTTCACATTAATCAGTTTAACTCTCTATATATGCAATCAACTCAGCAACAATGATAGCCTATTTCAATTAATCACCACCAGTATCGTACACATGAATCGACGTAGAATCAGTTGAAAGTGTATACTGCTTATTGTACTCGTTATAAAATGTGCACAGACAGTTTCCATGATATTCTGCGTCTCTTGGTACCATATCCACCTCTTAATGTTTGGCTAGAATTTCGATATCTGACATCTCAGTTGTGATATGTCACACTTTCGTATCTATTTCCATTGTTTCTACCTAATGTAGCCTACCATAATATTTAGTGTAAACGAAACAACTACTACGACACGTTGTATCAAATCTCTTTCTAAGCCTCTTTGTCTCTATCGTTGCTGTCTCTTTACTGCTCTATCAATATTCTGCTGCTGATGCAGGACATATGCCAGACGGCATTTTGCTCCATCATTGCCACTCCCTAGGTCAAGTCATTCCAATGTTTTAATTGTTCCTGTGGCAATGCATTGTGTGGACTCGGTTTGATAAGGCATTCACTCCGTGAAGAATACGCCAAAGGTGTTCGTGATTTCTCGGAAGTCTTCTTTTGGCATAGGCAACACTGGCTCCAGTTGGAACATCGTGCCCTGTACAACTCATATGTCGAAGGTTGCTCAAACCCAACAGCATGTCCTGATGTGGATTCCTAAAACGTAGAACACATTATTAATTGTCTATCAAAATGTAACCAATACAAGCTTGTACAGAATGACAGCAATACCTCAGAATTATCACCAATGCATACTGACAACTGCAGGATAGGTGTGCCTGTGTCCGTACAAACAGGTAGATGGGCCTATGAATGTAACACTTGATTGAAATGATTATGAATTGGAGAATAAAACAGCTCGGGTAGCACAGTGGTTAGCGCCTTTAATTCCAAGGCGGGAAGTCGTGAGTTAGATCCCCGACCGAGACACAGTACTAGTTGATTTTTATCCAGGAAAGTGTCCTAGTTCTGGTTCGATCCAGGAAAAATAGTTGCCACTGAACGTTCAGGTCTCAATGTCAGTTGTTTCAGTGTGTACAATTTGGGTTCAAAATGAGCATGTTTGGCAAATACTGGCTGGAAATATCTGGCAGGTAAATTTCCTCCTTCAGCTTCAAAAAAGTTTACTTTAAGGCATGTGGGGGACATGCCGGGGTCACTACTCTACTGCGCCAAATGGGCGGACTGACAGTGTAAGCATAACAAAACAAACAAACAAGCAGGTCGAATAAATTTGCATTCAGTCCTCAACATCACATGTTATATAATAGTATATTAAATTACGCACCATAACCTCTGGTTGATTGTTGTCAACATGTGACTGTGTTACTAGGTTTAACTCATGTTAATGTCTTGATTGTGTTAGTATTTTGTTAGCCATATGAGTCCATGAGTAGAATGTGGTTGACTTGCCATGATATCTGAAATTAATGAAACTCCATTAAGAATGTAAAAGTGTGTTACTACAATAATTAATTTTGTTATGCATACCCCACCCACCTTTATAATTCTTGTTCTTTTTGTTTAAATTATTTAAACATGTGCAACGCCATAATTTATACATGTGTTATCTATACATACTTGCATCTTGGCGTGAATACAGCATGTAAATCTATCTGTTCATGGAAATTTTGCTAAAAGGGAAACAACTCTGTTAACCAATTAAGAGTGGCTTCTGGCCATTATCTAAAGCATAATGCAGCATTTAGATCTTTGTAATTGTGTAAAGTAGTTATTTATTGTACAATAGTGGATACTGGCATAACATTGTAATATTTATTATATTATTAATCACAATTGGCCAATTTTAACAACATTCTGGGCCTCGGTTTATGGCATAATCACTAATTAGGGCCTCAATTTTCAATTTTGTATTTAACAAAAGTCATTTTTTATACTGGTGTAACCTATTATCCTGATAACATACCTCATTTGCACAAGTTATATACCATTTGTGACTGTAATAAATTAATTATATACATGCAAATTTACACAATTATGTGCCCCTTTGGGGCCCCATCTCACGGGGGACTCAGGGCCTCTCGTGATTGTCTTCCGGCCGATTATTTACAAGCTGGTTCTCAACTACCACCATGCCAAATGTGGTGCTTTTTACACCCTCTGAACATTCATGGTCCTTATCTACTACACTAGTCGTTTTAGACATAATGATTTCCTATTGGGTATATATATATATATGATTGTTATAGGTTTAGACATAATAATTTCCTATTGGGTAATATATATATATATATGATTGTTATACGTTTTAGAAATAATGATTTCCTATTGGGTATATATATAATTATTATATATATATATATATATATATATGATTGTTATACGTTTTAGACATAATGATTTCCTATTGGTATATATATATATATATGATTGTTATACGTTTTAGACATAATGATTCCTGGGTATATATATATATGATTGTTATACGTTTTGACATATGATTTCCTATTGGGTATATATATATATATATATATATATATATATATATATATATAGATATATATTATATATATATATGATTGTTATACGTTTTTAGACATAATGTTCCTATTGGGTATATATATATATGATTGTTATACGTTTGACATAATGATTTCCTATTGGGTATTATATATATATATATATTATGATTGTTATACGTTTTAGACATAATGATTTCTATTGGGTATATTATATATATGATTGTTATACTTTTAGACATAATGATTCCTATTGGGTATATATATATATGAGTTATACGTTTTAGCATAATGAGTTCCTATTTGGGTTATATATAATATGATTGTATACGTTTTAGACAAAATGATGCTCCTATGGGTATATATAATATGATTGTTATACGTTTAGACATAATGATGTCCTATGGGGATATATCTATGATGTTATACGTTTTAGACAATGATGTCCTATTGGGTATATATATATATATATATTATGATTGTATACGTTTTAGACATAATGAGTCCTATTGGGTATATAATATATATAGATTGTTATACGTTTTAGACATAATGATGTCCTATTGGGTATATATATCATATATATATATATAATTATATATATATATATATATATATATATGATTGTTATACGTTTTAGACATAATGATTTCTCGGACTACCACCCTCTCCTTATATGATCTTGCATAATTATTATATTACCATAGCGAGCTTTTAGTAAATAACGTTGCTACGTTCATCAGTTTGGCTGGAAGTGTCGGCGCATATTGTCATGACGTCATTAAATGTTCATGACGTCACTACGCAATGCAACGTTATATTTATGTTTTTAAAAAGCGTTATAATTGCGCCGGTACTTCTTTTTAATCGTAGTTTCTCCTACCATTAAATTGTACCAATTAATTATTCTCTCAACCAATCAGAGTCCTTCCATGTGTTACACGTGTGTACATATAAGACACTATGAGATGACTGTATTACACTGAATTATGTGATATAAATGATTTCTCGGACAGCCACCCTCTCATTGTGTTGATTATATAACAGGTTATTTAGCATTGCGAGAGAGCTGTCCTTATAATTACCGTTAATATAGTGTACAGAATCTAGGGCAGGTATGACATTAATGTGTATGCTATGGAAATTCTATGCAAACCATCATCTGAGACGTGTCTATGTGACACTATATCGTATTACAGTCCTGTAAATATGACAGATGGAAAAATCACTATATTGATGCAGGGCAAAAAAACATAATGACCTCGTTTAAAAAAATATATATTTCCTTAAATTTTGGAATCATCTTGTATCGATTACATGGATATTTTTGTATAGCACACATGTTTTATATTTCAATTATTTATATATGAACAGAAATTAATGGACTACACATATATTACTGGTACGAAAGTAGGCTAGGTGTGTGTGTTTTATGTTTATTTATCGTCGCTACCGGTTGCCCATATGAGCGACGCCTCCTGAAGAGATTAGTGATTTTAGATGTTTGGAGGATAGTGCAATGATACAGACAGAAACCCATTCCAGAGTATCCTCTGGTTCTTTTACGTGCACGGTGTAAAACACAGACACGAGCCCTCGGTTTAACGTCCCATCTGAAAGACTGTTAATTTTATTAGGGTCAGACGAGGGATCGAACCTGCGATCCCTGGATTACCAGTTCAGCGTGTTACCACTGGACTACATATCCGTCTGTTAGTAGGCTAGGAGCAATGCGTGACAGATATAAAGGGTGTGTAGCAGATTACTTGAGGTTGATGCGTGATAGATATAAGATTACTTAAGGACGGATCTGTAGTCCAGTGGTAACACGCTGGACTGATAATCCAGGGATTGCAGGTTCGATCCACCGTCTGACCCTAATAAAATTAACAGTCTTTTAGATGGGACATTAAACCGAGTTCTCGTGTCGGTGTTTTACACCGTGCACATAAAAGAACCAGAGGATACTCTGGAATGGGTTTCTGTCTGTATCATTGCACTATCCTCCAAAATCTAAAATGACTAATCTCTTCAGGAGGCGTCGCTCATATGGGCAACCGGTAGCGACGATAAATAAACGTAAAACACACACACACACTTAAGGTTAATGCGTGACAGATATAAAGGGTGTGTGACAGATTACTTGAGGTTAATTAGCATGTCAGTCAACCATAATAGCAGAGTTGATAGATCAGCGGCAGAAGATAACAATTAGCAATACATGACGCATGTAGTGATTTGTGTATGCGTATTGAATGTGTGCATAGTTAATGATTTGGTATATATCGATTGATCTGGTTTATAGTTAATGATTTGGTATATATCGATTGATCTGGTTTATAGTTAATGATTTGGTATATATCGATTGATCTGGTTTATAGTTAATGATTTGGTATATATCGATTGATCTGGTTTATAGTTAATGATTTGGTATATATCGATTGATCTGGTTTATAGTTAATGATTTGGTATATATCGATTGATCTGGTTTATAGTTATTGATTTGGTATATAGTTATTGATCTGGTTTATAATTATTGAGTTGGTTTATAATTATTGAGTTGGTATACCGTATACTTATTTATGTTATGTTATACTGCGGAACAATACATTTCTAATTATGACTGACAGGTCCCGGGGAACATTCTCGATTCGTTGTAACCCACCCAAAAGAGAGATGCAATGTGGAACCCAAACGATTGCCTGAGAGCACACTCGTATGGGGATACAACAGAGCTCGTACCCCGGGTCCCCGCACATTTTCTATCTATGTATCATCATCATCAGCAGCAGCATCAGCATCAGCATCGGTATCGGTATCGGCGTCGGCGACGACAACGACAACGACAACAACAACATAGTCATCGTCGTCAATATCATCATCATTATCATCATCATGGTCATCATCGTCGTCGTCAATATCATCATCATCATGGTCATCATCCTTATCATCATCTACGTTGTCGTCTTCTAGCATATTCAGTATTGAACTACGCACATTGAACTGTTGAGTTTGATTACATAGATTCCAATACGTTAAAAACAGGTCAGTCGCTGACATTGATAAAATAGTAAACGGGATTACGGAAGCCGTATACCACAATCAATACAACACATTTGCTCACATACTTGATTACAATACCCTATATTTACTGTATGTAATGGCTTCCGCTAACCACTATCGAAATGAAATATTACTTTTCTCAGACAACAGAATATATTTACCATTATACAGTACACTCGTTAGATATGCCATTAAGAAGTAGTACACGGAATTGCTCTAAGGTATAGCAATTTAACAGTATTATGTGTTCAGATAATAATAATACGATATAATTTAGCCAAATTTATAAAATTATCTTTAGTTATTAGAAATAATATAAATGTGTAATCGTCAAAATTTATATATTACTCTCACTTATATTTCAATTGTCACGTGATCATAACTTACGATGGCTCAATTTCTATTCTTATATTAACTTTTAATGTTCACATATACAGTTATATCCAACATTCCGCCTTTATCAATTAGCGCAGTGGTTAGCACGCTCGCTTCTCACCAATACAAACCGGGTTCGATCCTCGGACCTGTAGGTATGTGAGATGGTACGGTGGTCGCCAGACCTGACAGGTGGGTTTACTCCGGCTATTCCGGTTTCCTCCCACACAAATGACAAGATATATGCTTACATCCCAACGAAAGTGATTAATATGTTGGTGAAGCTTGTTTCATGATCTTTGTAAAATAAATAAAGTTTAAACTTTATCAATGAAATGCTACTATCCCCGACGTCTACCTTTTGATATGTGTTAGCGAAATGATTTGATTTTATTAATTTAATTGTTTATTCTTCAGTTGTTAAATCTCAATATACCATTTACCTCTGGTTCTTTTACGTGCACGGTGTACAGCACCGACACGAGACCTCGGTTTAATGTCCCATCTAAAAGACTGCTAAATTTATTAGGGTCAGACGGGGGATCGAACCTGCGATCCCTGGAATACCAGTCCAGAGTGTTACCACTGGACTACAGATCCGTCTGTGGTTCTATTAACATAAATTACATGTTTGTGTTTTACGTTTATTTATCGTCGCTACCGGTTTCCCAATACACAACACAAACACACTCGACCCATGTCCAGTGCTCATAAGTCATTGTAGAACAGGATTGTTTTAATTGTGTTTTACGTTCATGTATCGTCGCTACCGGTTGCCCATACGAGCGACGCCTCCTGCAGAGATTAGTAATTTTAGATTGTTGGAGGATAGTGCCGTGATACAGACAGATAACCATTCGAGAGTGCGTCGTTCTTTTACGTGCACGGTGTAAGGTCTCATATGACAGACTTGTTAGCAGAGATATTACAGACGAGATAAAAACAATTAATTCAGCAGTTACAAATACATAAGCAGCCAGTCAATGGAACTGAAAGTGGCTGCTTAGCACAGGTGGCTGTTTAACAGAGGTCAAATGTATAACAACGCAACCTATTAGGAATCTGAAAACTGGCTGCTTAATAGAGTTGGCCACTAACACAGTATTGACTGTAGTAAGAAATAATGACTGCATTATACAATTCTAAAATTATTTGCATAATAAAAACTAACGTCTCTCTAGAATAATAAAACCGGTTATATAATACAGTCTACACCCGTTATGTCAATATCGGTTATGTCGAATTCTCCGGTTATCTCGAAGTCGGATCAAAGTCCCGTTTCAGACACAATGATTGTACATGTAACTGGCTCCGTTTACATAGAATTTCGTTAAGTCAAACTTCGGTTATGTCGAAGTATTTTGTTCGGTCTGACGGAATTCGACATAACAGATGTAGACTGTATGTGTGTGTGTTCATTCGTGTTTGAGGAAACCGGAATAAACCCACATGTCCGATCTCACATCCTTCCCACTTCGAGGATCGAACGGTCCGAGGATAGAACCTAGGTTGGTGAGAAGCGAGCGATAGCCACTGCGCTGATCGGACCACCATCTAGATATAGCAATGTCGGATGATGTAACATGAATGTGTGCAGCAAGAGAGATAGCCGCTGTGATTGCAAGCTCCAAAGTTGAACATTCCTGAAAATGAACAGAAAAATAGAAGAGTTTTCTGGTAGAACCAGCCAGGCGCGTAGTGCTATGGTAAGCACTGACAGGTTCAGTTAGGCCAAATAGCTATGCAAAGTGGAAGAGGTATTGACATGTCTGTATAGAATTTAGACAAGCGGTCACATATCTCATCACGCGACCATGTGTATTTGCGTTGTATTTCTGACATTTCATCTCTGTGTAGACATTTTAGAATCAATTTTGTGTCATTTTGAAAAAAATACATCATTGAAATTATCGAAATATGAACACCAAAAACGTACATTAAAATGCGCCAGGGTGCACAATTGGTGTTCTAGGATTCAAACTATTCACGAGGAGCACGCACCCAGCCCCCTTCAGAACCAACGTAACCTTCGGTGCTCAATTTATTAATCGAGCGAACAAATTCACAATGCCAGCCAGATACACCCCTGACAACTCCCAAATATGCATAGTAGATCTAACCTTCCAGTCGAAACTATTCAATTACGGAGAGTTTAGTGAGACACATGTCAGTAGTGCATGTACATATAACACCGCATATATATATGCGTCCTCCATTTTAATAATTAAAACAGCAGTTGCTCGCCAGTTTAAAGATTAAACTTTATTTATTTTACAACGATTGCGAAGCAAGTTTTATCAACTTACATTAATCACTCTCGTTGGCGCGGATGGAAGCGTAAACATGGTCATTCGTGTGGGAGGAAACCGGAGTACCCGAAGAAAACCCACCTGTCCGATCTGGCGACAACCGTACCATCTCACATACTTCCAGGTCCGTGGATCGAACCCGGGTTGCATTGAAGCGAGCACACTAACCACTGTGCTAATCAGACAGCCCAAAGCATTTTATTTATTTATTTTTAATTAAGTTTCGGGCTAAAAAGCCTTTTTCAAGGAAACAAATAAATATCTGGCTAATTAATTTACTTTAAGATTGTCATGAATCAATTTTGGATAATTTTGTATATACATTGTATAGATAATATCTGTAATAAAATGTAACATATAAGATTATTAGTATATGAATATTTATATCACATGGTTATTAGTTTTCTTCAAATACTGTACTATAACACACTATGTGGACGTCGTGATAACGCAGTGGTAGCGCATTCGCTTCAGGTGCGAAATACATCGAGTTCGCGCTAAGCTGTAGCCGTTATAATTGTGCCCTTAGGCAAGGCATTTAATTTCCACGTTGCCTCTTCTCTCGCCCTGCTGACGATGGATTACACCAGGAATGAGGTCTCGAGAGTGATTAATATAAGTTGTAATAATTTGTTTCGCAATCGACCTAAGATAAATTGGTATAAACTAAGCACCAGTTTATGAATGTTGACCCTCATAGCTGTATCGCACTTTGGATGTCGAATTATTTCGTGTATGCGAGGAAGCTATCCAGCTGGCTTGTGGGAGGTTGTTTGTTCTACCCGGGTGCTTAGTGCCCATGGGGTATCACTGAGGATAGAGGACCTCACTCCGTGAACCGGAGGTATCAATAAGGACAGAGGTCCATATCTGTAATAGTAAACGTATGTGCACTCGGAGTATGTGTCTACAAATAACAGCCCGAGAATCGCCGTGTGACCTAGACTATGGATGTGACATTAACCTCCAAATAAACAAAGGAGGATAGAGGTGGGTATCACTGAGGATAGAGGACCTCACTCCGTGAACCGGAGGTATCAATGAGGATAGAGGTCCATATCTGTAATAGTAAACGTATGTGCACTCGGAGTATGTGTCTACAAATAACAGCCCGAGAATCGCCGTGTGACCTAGACTATGGATGTGACATTAACCTCCAAATAAACAAAGGAGGATAGAGGTGGGTATCACTGAGGATAGAGGACCTCACTCCGTGAACCGGAGGTATCAATGAGGATAGAGGTCCATATCTGTAATAGTAAACGTATGTGCACTCGGAGTATGTGTCTACAAATAACAGCCCGAGAATCGCCGTGTGACCTAGACTATGGATGTGACATTAACCTCCAAATAAACAAAGGAGGATAGAGGTGGGTATCACTGAGGATAGAGGACCTCACTCCGTGAACCGGAGGTATCAATGAGGATAGAGGTCCATATCTGTAATAGTAAACGTATGTGCACTCGGAGTATGTGTCTACAAATAACAGCCCGAGAATTGCCGTGTGACCTAGACTATGGATGTGACATTAACCTCCAAATAAACAAAGGAGGATAGAGGTGGGTATCACTGAGGATAGAGGACCTCACTCCGTGAACCGGACGTATCAATGAGGATAGAGGTCCATATCTGTAATAGTAAACGTATGTGCACTCGGAGTATTTGTCTACAAATAACAGCCCGAGAATCGCCGTGTGACCTAGACTATGGATGTGACATTAACCTCCAAATAAACAAAGGAGGATAGAGGTGGGTATCACTGAGGATAGAGGACCTCACTCCGTGAACCGGAGGTATCAATGAGGATAGAGGTCCTCACTCTATGAATCTGGGGTATCAATGAGGATAGAGATCCTCACTCTGTGAACCTGTGGTATCAATGAGGATAGAGGTCCTCACTCTATGCACCTGGGGTATCAATGAGGATAGAGGTCCTTACTATGTGAACCTGGGGTATCAATGGGGATAGAGATCCTCACTCTGTGAACCTGGGGTAGCAATGAGGATAGAGTTCCTCACTCTGTGAACCTGTGGTATCAATGAGGATAGAGGTCCTCACTCTATGAACCTGTGGTATCAATGAGGATAGAGGTCCTTACTATGTGAACCTGGGGTATCAATGAGGATAGAGGTCCTCACTCTATGAACCTGTGATATCAATGAGGATAGAGGTCCTCACTCTATGAACCTGGGGTATCAATGAGGATAGAGATCCTCACTCTATGAACCTGGGGTATCAATGAGGATAGAGGTCCTCACTCTATGAACCTGGGGTATCAATGAGGATAGAGGTCCTCACTCTATGAACCTGGGGTATCAATGAGGATAGAGGTCCTCACTCTATGAACCTGGGGTATCAATGAGGATAGAGGTCCTCACTCTATGAACCTGGGGTATCAATGAGGATAGAGGTCCTCACTCTATGAACCTGGGGTATCAATGAGGATAGAGGTCCTCACTCTATGAACCTGGGGTATCAATGAGGATAGAGGTCCTCACTCTATGAACCTGGGGTATCAATGAGGATAGTGGTCCACACTCTATGAACCTGGGGTATCAGCCTCATTATATACTGTATCAATAACTCACGGTTATAATAAGGGCTACACATTTTCAACCTCTCCGTGGTAACTATTTTCAATCATGTTAACTATACAATGCCTGAATCAGCAGTATTAGGTGTGTGTTCTGATTGCCGATAGAGGACGATGCATTCCGAATATACACGATGTGATGTAACCGATTCCAGAAACTTGTACTTTCTCTTCCAGTTTGTTATATTGCAAAATAAAACACTGTTTACTAAGTGAAAATAATAATTCAAATTTTAATAAGAACGAAAGAATGTGTATTAGCATTGCCACTTGAAGGTACAATTTCAAACTTTGTAATATTGCATACTATGTAGCTTCGCTTTAATATCACGTACTTAAACAGATCCATTAGTTGCCAAGTAACGTATACAATACCGCTGCAACCATAGCTATTGATTTCATTGGAACCTAAACCGCTTCTTATATCTCGTGATAAGATACATGATAGCACAGACGGATCTGTAGTCCAGTGATTAACACGCCGGACTGGTAATCCAGGGCTCGCAGGTTCGATCTCACGTCTGACCCTAATAAAATTAACAGTCTTTCAGATGGGACGTTAAACCGAGGTCTCGTGTCGGTGCTTTACACCGTGCACGTAAAAGAGCCAGACGATACTCTGTAATGGGTCTCTGTCTGTATCATTGAACTATCCTCCAAAAATCTAAAATGACTAATCTCTTCAGGAGGCGTCGCTCATACGGACAACCGGTAGCGACGATAAATAAACGTAAACTACACATAAATACATGATAGCAAATCGTTCGGTAACAATATAAAGTGCAAACT
This sequence comes from Archivesica marissinica, assembly GCA_014843695.1. Taxonomy (NCBI): domain Eukaryota; kingdom Metazoa; phylum Mollusca; class Bivalvia; order Venerida; family Vesicomyidae; genus Archivesica; species Archivesica marissinica. The sequence goes on along the minus strand of CM026392.1, from coordinate 16,796,075 downwards.
TTATTTATTTGATAACGATTGTGAATCAAGTTTTAACAACTTACATTAAATGCAATCAGACTATTTGTTTATGCGCATATTTTTCGCGCATTTATGATTTTGCCTGAGCAATGCGAGCGAGATATCTCTATATTTACTATTACCTCCCTTGGCACATAAACTCTGATTTGTTCCAAAATGTGAATAGATTCTTTTAGTTAGAATCCTTTGTTTTTACTGTTGTTCCCTAACCAGATGTTGCGGTATGATACATGTGATTATATCCAAATCATGTGGAATTTAAATGCCACAATTGCAACGGTTCCGGCTGGGTGTGAACTCCGGGCCATTTGCACACTGCGCTATCAGGACTTCCACTTCTAACTCTAATATTGTCTCATTTATATGCATTACTACCCTGACATATAGTGCACTGGCTTGCACACTACCCTGACATATAGTGCACTGGCTTGCACACTACCCTGACATATAGTGCACTGGCTTGCACACTACCCTGACATATAGTGCACTGGCTTGCACACTACCCTGACATATAGTGCACTGGCTTGCACACTACCCTGACATATAGTGCACTGGCTTGCACACTACCCTGACATATAGTGCACTGGCTTGCACACTACCCTGACATATAGTGCACTGGCTTGCACACTACCCTGACATATAGTGCACTGGCTTGCACACTACCCTGACATATAGTGCACTGGCTTGCACACTACCCTGACATATAGTGCACTGGCTTGCACACTACCCTGACATATAGTGCACTGGCTTGCACACTACCCTGACATATAGTGCACTGGCTTGCACACTACCCTGACATATAGTGCACTGGCTTGCACACTACCCTGACATATAGTGCACTGGCTTGCACACTACCCTGACATATAGTGCACTGGCTTGCACACTAAACTAACATATAGTGCACTGGCTTGCACACTACCCTGACATATAGTGCACTGGCTTGCACACTACACTGACATATAGCACTGGTTTGCACACTACCCTGACATATAGTGCACTGGCTTGCACACTACACTGACATATAGTGCACTGGTTTGCACACTACACTGACATATAGTGCACTGGCTTGCACACTACCCTGACATATAGTGCACTGGCTTGCACACTACCCTGACATATAGTGCACTGGCTTGCACACTACACTGTAATATAGTGCACTGGTTTGCACACTACCCTGACATATAGTGCACTGGCTTGCACACTACACTGACATATAGTGCATGGTTTGCACACTACCCTGACATATAGTGCACTGGCTTGCACACTACCCTGACATATAGTGCACTGGCTTGCACACTACCCTGACATATAGTGCACTGGCTTGCACACACACAACAACACCCACACACCACAAACACTGGCTTGCACACTACACTGACATATAGTGCACTGGTTTGCACACTACCCTGACAATAGTGCACTGGCTTGCACACTACACTGACATATAGTGCACTGTTTGCACACTACACTGACATATAGTGCACTGCTTGCACACTACCCGACATATAGTGCATGGCTTGCACACTACCCTGACATATAGTGCACTGGCTTGCACACTACCCTGACATATAGTGCACTGGCTTGCACACTACCCTGACATATAGTGCACTGGCTTGCACACTACCCTGACATATAGTGCCATGGCTTGCACACTACCCTGACATATAGTGCACTGGCTTGCACACTACCCTGACATATAGTGCAATGGCTTGCACACTACCCTAAGTACCCTTACTTCATTTTGATATTGTATGGCAACATATATGATACAGTCTACATCCGTCTGACCGAACACAATACGTCGACATAACTGAAGTTTGACTTAACGAAATCCGATATAAACAAATCCAGTTATATGTAAAATGATAGTGTCTGAAACGGGACTTTGATCCGACTTGGAGATTACCGGCGGAGAATTCGACATAACCGACTTTGACATAGCGGATGTAGACTGTATATATGAGTGGTTGCAAGCCGCATACATACTATGTAGGTTATATTTTATATGCACTTCTAATTGTGCAAGTTGAAGTATGTTCTTGAAAATGGTTAACATTGATTATGTTTAGCTATTGTTCACATGGAAACGATAAAAGAAGTAGTGCGGTGAACCACAATTGTTTTGCTAATATTATTTTATTTAATTATTGTTATTGTCAACGTTTTCACAATAACGATAACAATTTACAATTACATATCACAATAATATTACTGTCACATTTCAAACATACCTAAATCCTGATAATATCCATATACACATACATATACATATACACATGCATATACACATACACATGCATATACACATACATATACATATACACATACATATACACATACATATACACATACATATACATATACACATACACATGCATATACACATACATATACATATACATATACACATACATATACACATACATATACACATACATATACATATACATATACACATACACATACACATACATATACACATACATATACATATACATATACACATACATATACACATACATATACACATACATATACATATACACATACACATACATATACACATACATATACACATACACATACATATACACATACATATACACATACATATACACATACACATACATATACACATACATATACATATACACATACATATACACATACATATACACATACATATACATATACAAATACATATACACATACATATACACATACATATACATATACACATACATATACACATACATATACACATACACATACATATACACATACATATACACATACATATACATATACACATACATATACATATACATATACACATACATATACACATACATATACACATACATATACATATACATATACATATACACATACATATACACATACATATACATATACATATACACATACAATACACATACATATACAATACATATACACATACATACATATACATATCACATACAATACATATACATAACAATACACATACATATACACAACAATACACATACATAACATATACATATACACATACAAACATACATATACACATACATATACAAACATACACATACATATACAAAATACATATACACATACATATACATATACATATACACATACATATACACATACATACACATACACATACATACACATACATATCACATACATATACACATACATATACAACATACATATACATATACACATACACATACATATACACATACACATACACATACACATACATATACACATACATATACACATACATATACACATACATATACACATACATATACACATACACATACATATACATATACACAGACATATACATATACATATACATATACACATACATATACATATACACATACAT
>CM026392.1:16776160-16791648 GCA_014843695.1 Archivesica marissinica | reverse complement strand
TATCATAAGTACTGGCATAAACTTTGGGGCCTCTATAAGCATGCATAGAATGCTATATTATACGTACTGGCATACACATTGGGCACTCTATAAGCATGCATATAATGCTATATTATACGTACTGGCATACACATTGGGCGATCTATAAGCATGCATAGAATGCTATATCATACGTACTGGCATACACATTGGGCCCTCTATAAGCATGCATAGAATGCTATATTATACGTACTGGCATACACATTTGGAACTCTATAAGCATGCATAGAATGCTATATTATACGTACTGGCATACACATTGGGCACTCTATAAGCATGCATATAATGCTATATTATACGTACTGGCATGCACATTGGGTCCTCTATAAGCATGCATTGAATGCTATATCATAAGTACTGGCATACACATTGGGCACTCTATAAGCATGCATATAATGCTATATCATACGTACTGGCATACACATTGGGCCCTCTATAAGCATGCATATAATGCTATATTTTACGTACTGGAATAAACATTGGGCCCTCTATAAGTATGCATAGAATGCTATATTTTATGTACTGGTATACACATTGGGCCCTCTATAAGCATGCATAGAATGCTATATTATACGTACTGGCATACACATTGGGTCCTCTATAAGCATGCATAGAATGCTATATCATACGTACTGGCATAAACATTGGGGTCTCTATAAGCATGCATAGAATGCTGTATCATAGGTACTGGCATACACATTGGGGCCTCTATAAGCATGCATAGAATGCTATATCATAGGTACTGACATACACATTGGGGCCTCTATAAGCATGCATAGAATGCTATATCATACGTACTGGCATAACCATTGGGCTCTCTATAAGCATTCATAGAATGCTATATCATACGTACTGGCATACACATTGGGCCCTCTATAAACATGCATAGAATGCTATATTATACATACTGACACACATTGGGCCCTCTATAAGTATGCATAGAATGCTATTTCATACGTACTGGCATACACATTGGGCCCTCTATAAGCCTGCACAGAATGCTATATCATACGTACTGGCATACACATTGGGGCCCTATATAAGCATGATTACAATGCTATATCATATGTTCTGGCATACACATTGGGCCCTCTATAAGCATGCATAGAATGCTATAGCATACGTACTGGCGTACACATTTGGGCCTCTATAAGCATGCATATAATGCTATATCATATATACGAGTGTTCGTTAAAACAAACTAAATAGTTCATCTCCGTGAATAACCAAACAACATAAAGCCAAAACAGCCGAGTGTCCGGTAAAACAAACTAAATAGTTCATCTCCGTGAATAACCAAACAACATAAAGCCAGAACAGCCGAGTGTCCGGTAAAACAAACTAAATAGTTCATCTCCGTGAATAACCAAACAACATATAGCCAGAACAGCCGATTGTTCGGTAAAACAAACTAAATAGTTCATATCGGTGAGTGTGACAGTAGATGTTTGCCGTGGTCGACATTAGTTTTCCTCGGGTTGACACTATCCACTGTCACACTCACTGAGATGAACTATTTATATAATACATAGCATGAAAATTCAAATGGTTTGGGCAACTTCCACAAGTAATGTGTATTGCAAGTTGCCAATGTCATGCCGCGACCAATCGGAATCATTACAGGTGTTAATTATGAAACGTGTGGTCATATAAGAATTTATTATTATTATAGGTGTTAATTATTAAACGTGTGGTCATATAAGAATTTATTATTATTATTATAGGTGTTAATTATGAAATGTGTGGTCATATAAGAATTTATTATTATTATTATAGGTGTTAATTACTAAACGTGTGGTCATATTTATTTTTGTCAATTCAACTTGTTTATTGCATAAAACATATACATGCTAAGAGCAAAGCATAATTATGCATAATTACATACATAGTAAATACATGGACTTTTACAGAAGAGTTATTCAAGTGTAAATGGAAAAAGAAACTAAATGTCTGACTGTTTATTACGTTTGTTGTGTTCGCATTCTGTCTGCTGAATAAATAAATGTTGTTAAGTTGACTAATGACTTTTCCGATGTTTGATTCATTAATGTTGTGTATTTATTAGATGTTGGCCATTTGCAAAAATAAGGCTTGAAATATTGTGGTCTTAACTGTCTATATTTGGGACAAACTAAGATAAAATGGTATTCTGATTCTACTTGGTTCATATTACAATTTAAACATTTCCTATTGTTTCTATCTATATTTAAATATCTTCCTGTTTAGATGGCTAATTTGTTTGAACTTATTCTGAGTCTAGTAAGGGCATATCTATATTCAACTATACTGTCCAGATAGGGTTCCATTCTGAACGTGTGCTTAATTGAACTATAATTTAACAATTTCCGGGTGTTGCTGATGCTGGCATACCAACTTTGTTTATACATATCTAAAATTCTTTGTCTTATAGGGGCTATGTGTACATGTAGCCTGTTTTGATTTTCCCATATATCGGACATGCCGATGTTATTTAATAATGTTTTTATATTTGAAGCCCAATTGTCTTTATCCTGTCTAAGCATTTTGTATATTTGCTTTGTTAGCGAATTTTCAATACTGTTTATAACCTTGATCCAGTATTTGATCATTATTATTTGTCTACAGGTATGTAACGGTGTTCTACCTAATTCCCCATATAATCCGTCAATACATGTGGATGTTTTTACGCCCAATATCTTACGACAAAACTTTGAATGTATGCGTTCTACTTCAATAGCTTCGTGGTTCCCCCATACCTCCGCGCAATAGTTTTACTTTGATGCTACCAATGTATCGAACAGTTTACATTTTTCCGAGATAGGTAATTCAATTTGGTGTAATATGATGAATAGATTGTGCATTGAATATGCTGCGTGTTGCGCTATTTTCTTTTTCGTTCTGTTCCAGTTTCCGTTTTTGAAAAAGTACACTCCTAGATATTTAAAAGATGTGACAATCTCTAAGTCAGTGTTATTCAGTTTAAAATTATATGTTGAGTGTCTACCATTTTCAAATATCATGACCTTGGTTTTTGCGGTATTAATTGTTAGTCTCTATATTCTGCAATACTGATCGATACCATCCAACATTATCTGTAAAGCTTCCGGTTTATAGGCAAATAATACGGCGTCGTCGGCAAAAAGCAATATAAACAATTTTAATTCCTCATATGTGAAAATACCAGGCATGTCACTATTTATGCTTTGTACAATATCATTCATAAAGAGTAGAAATAGTAAACTGGATGCCGAATCCCCTTGTAATACACCCGTTAGTGAGTCGAAACTGTCCGAAAACAAACTGTGCTTTATAGCGTATACTAGCTTTTACTACACTGTACATGGCTTTTATAGCGTTTACGGTCTTTGAACGCGCGGTATACCTTTTGTTTTTCATTTAGCAATTTAGCTATGATCGAGTGAAATATGAATATACAGTCTGTTGTTGACCTGCCCTTTTGAAAACCAAATTGATTAGGGTTAATTTGTATTATTTGCATCTGCCCATTTACTTAATCGTTTGTTAAGAATATGTGAGTATATTTTCCCCATTACATTTGTGAGGGTGATTCCTCTATAGTTATTAGATTTATTAACATCTCCTTTGTTATAGATTGGTATTATAATATCCTCAGTCCAAGATGCTGGATATTCACCATATTCGAAGAGCTTGTTATATAATGTTATCATAAATGGTGCAATGATATCGATTGTGTTTTTAAATACCTCTGCTATCAAGTTGTCGCTACCTGGACTTTTGTTATTATTAAGAAAAAGAAGAAGAAGAACAATCGTTTATTAAGACACAAACATAAACAGTTTATTGTCTACAAACAAATGAATATAATAATACTAAATACTAACCAATCAATCTTGTATTGCATTTGTAAATCTCTGACATACATTACCTATTTGGTTTAAACATATTTATTCGATAATAATGTACATTACATATTCGCCTATGCCTTCATCATTCGACATTCGGTCGTTTACTATTGATAAATTGGTTGTTTTGCATAATTAAATTAATCGATGACCAAACTCGTCTACAGTATGATCCCTATTACCTCGTGGTAACAGATCTATATTTGGTTGCACAAAATCGGTTAAATTAGATGTTCGACTGTTGAAATCTCCCATTATCATAATTTTACCTTGTGATTTATATCGTTCAATGTCTGTTTCTATTTGGTCAAACATGTTTATATCAAGATGGGCTATCACCTTAGAATATTTTGGTGGAATATACACATTGCAACACTACAAATCTTCGTCAACATTTAGAAGTTCTCTAGATACTTTTACCCACATTATTCCACACTGTTGTTTATCAACAATATGAATTTTACCCTGTAAATTGTCCTTGTAATAGATGGAGACACCTCCACTGGTACGTCCTTTTTTAGTATGAATAGACTTATTACCTAAACTATGTTCACTTATAAATCCCGTAATATCCAAGTTAGTTTAAACATATTTTATTTCCCAATATAATACATATTGAACAATGCATACACCACGCATAATCAGAATACAGAAACAGGATTAGAATGGAAGACAGTCTTATATAATTCTTCACCTCAATATCCAAGTTCACAGGTGTGTTAAGATTTAACCACGTTTCAAGTCAAACATATTATGTCGTGCTCACATAAACTGTTAATAAAGTCAGGATCACCAATTGTCCTAGCTAATCCATTCACGTTCCATGATATGATACTCAGTGGCTCCTCTGGACCCCCTTAGCTTGCTGTGACATCATCTTTCATCGGTTTATATTCATTGCCGTTGATATAAAGTCGATCGCCTACGATGTTGGCATTCCTCCCGGCGTTCTGTTCGCGCTTCATAATATGATACAGTAATTTTCTGTTCTCGCGCACTTCTCTAGGTCGCTGTATGCCGACTCCGATGTTTGCAGTTTTTAATGTATCTCTCTTTTCGTATGCCTTATGACGAACGTTTTCGCGTTGCTTGTAATTATGGAATTTGGCAACTATGGGTCTTGGTTTCCTGGCTGCTGCTGCCCCCACTCTGTGTACCCAGTATCCAGTGTTATGTCTGACACATCGATTTGTAGCTTTTCATGTATGAATGTTGTTACCATCATTTCGCAGTTTTCATCTGGACCTTCCTGTAAACCATAGAACATAAGATTGTCCTGCATTGATCTCGAGTCCAGATCGTTGATTTTCGAATGAAGTGTTTTCTTCTCTAATTCCATGTTATCTAGGGATTTATACATGATGCTTTTAACTGTTTGATTTCATCCTGTGCCAGTGCTAATTCTGAACGTTGTTTGTCGGACTCGTTGCTGATGAATGCACAGGAAGACTCTATTTCGATTACTCTTGTATCCATGTTCACTAATTTGCTCTCCATTTCAAGCACTTTGGCATTGATGTTGCTGACAGTTTTCTCTATATTTTCAATTGTTGGTATAGATAACTTAAGCGCTTTTAAGTCCTCGAAAATCTCATCTACCCATGGTGGTTTGTTGTCGTGCGGATGGTACATAAGCGGTTGCGGTATTTCTGGGGTTGCGGTCTGCATCCCGTATACATAAGGTATATAGTTTGCTGGTGAGGTAGCATTCTGACTCATATTTGGTGTATTATAATTGTTAGCCATTTGTACATAGGTTGTATAGTTCTTGTCATTTACTCGTTTGTTTACGTTTTGGCTACTCACCCCACCCGCTCCTGATCCTGAAAAACCGGTTTGACCATTATCTAATGGAAAATTCGCCTTTCGTTTCTTTTTCTTAGTATTTGGAACTAAATTGTCCGTTTTGATTCCAGTTTTCTTGCCCGACATGTAGAAGTGGTAATCATGTTACATCCACCATTTATTTATTTTGATAATATCACTTTTATATCCATTTCTATCCATATTTTCACAAATATTTCTTGAGCGCAAAATTTCACGTATTCGCTAATATATATAAGAATAATTTATTTATTATTATCATTACAGGTGTTAATTATGAAACGTGTATATAAGAATTTATGAGATGACTGTATTACACTGAATATAATCAAAGTTATGTGATAAATGTGTTTTTATAATAAGCATATTACATTAATGACGATATAATATAACTGGCAACAAGAGCGGGAAGCACATATAAATGAGGGACTAGTTCCAACAGCAAGGGTATACGCATAATTTTTAATGGATCATTTCAAGCATTAAAAACACTGAAACTGTAGAAGGCCGTCTTCAATGCTTGTTTCTTAGATTAAATATATTTTATTTCCCAATGTAATACATACAGTCAAACCTGCCTTAAGCAGCCATCCAAGGGAATCACAGAAAGTGGCTGCTTAGCACAGGTGGCTGTTTAATAGAGGTCAAATGTATAGTAAAACAACATGTTTGGAAACTGGCTGCTTAACACAGGACGGCTGCTTAATGGAGGTGACCACTAACACAGGTTTGACTGTATTGAACAATGCATACATTACACATATCAAAATACAGAAAAAGGATTAGATTGAAAGACACAGTCTTATAATTATAATTCTTCTCCTCTGCAAAGTGTGTATGTATCTTACTGAGCTTTTGCAAAAGTTGGGAAAGTTTGAAAATGAATCCGAAAGTAGCATAACATAAATGAAAGGCGAAACATGAATACATGCGAAACATGAATACATGCGAAACATGAATACATGCGAAACATGAATACATGCGAAACGAAACATGAATACATGCGAAACATGAATACATGCGAAAAGAACTACATATTAGTTTCTATATTTCGCTTCTCACGATTGCAACCCGGGTTCGATCCTCGAACCGGGAGGTATGTGAGACGGTACGATGGTCGTCAGATCGGAAAGTGGGTTTTCTCCGGGTGCTCCGGTTTCCTCCCACACGAATGACCACATTTACGCTTTCATCGGCGCCAACGAGAGTGATTAATATAAGTTGTTAGAACTTGCTTCGCAATCGTTGTAAAATAAATAAAGTTTAAACTAAGCATGAAAGATGGAGGTCGTTATTCTTATAGTATATCAAACATAAATGATGGAGGTCGTTATTCTTATGGTATATCAAACATAAAGGATGGAGGTCGATATTCTTATAGTATATCAAACATAAAACATGAAGGATGGACGTCGTTATTCTTATAGTATATCAAACATAAAGGATGGAGGTCGATATTCTTATAGTATATCAAACATAAAGGATGGAGGTCGATATTCTTATAGTATATCAAACATAAAACATGAAGGATGGAAGTCGTTATTCTTATAGTATATCAAACATAAAGGATGGAGGTCGATATTCTTATAGTATATCAAACATAAAGGATGGAGGTCGATATTCTTATAGTATATCAAACATAAAGGATGGAGGTCGATATTCTTATAGTATATCAAACATAAAAGATGGAGGTCGATATTCTTATAGTATATCAAACATAAAACATGAAGGATGGACGTCGTTATTCTTATAGTATATCAAACATGAATTATTATTATTGTTAATATTGTTATTATTATATTTGTGTCTGAAGTGAACTTACCCTTTCATTGAGAGCATCACTGATGTGTCCGATGCCAGGTTGACCCATGACGATTCTAGTATTGTATCATTTGAAAACCAACTTGTGACGTCACTTCCCACTGCATCAAAAATGATGTAAGCGACCTCTGTATTGTTTTTGTAAAAAGCGAACTTCACCTACAGACCAATTATAAAAGTACTCCGTATTTATTTCCAATTTAAGAGAAATGTGGCAGTGAAATAAAAGTTATATGTATATGTTTGGTTCATGAACAAACATTATATATTATATTTATATATAAGTTTAAGCTTTATTTCACAAACATCAATAGATCAGCTTAAAGTTTAAACCTTATTTATTCTACAACGATTGCGAAACAACCTTTAACAACTTATATTAATCACTCTCGTTGGCGCAGATGAGATCGTAAATGTGGGCATTCTTGTGGAAGGAAACCGGAGTACCCGGAGAAACCCCACCTGTCCGATCTGGCGACCCTCGTATCATCTCACATACTTTCCGGTCCGAGGATCGAACCCGGATTGCATTGGTAAGCTAACCACTGAGCTAATCGGACAGACACGTTTGGTTCACACTTACAACATAATTACAAGTTGTCTGATCTCCAAGGTTTATCGGTGAATAACTTGTAGTCAGTCTGTATTATAGCGAGCCCTAAACGGGCCCTTCTCGAATAGCGAGCTTTACGGTATCGCAAGTTGAGAAAAGAGCTTGGAAATGTAGCTAAGTTTAAATCTTCGTACCTCCACATTCACTTTGTAGTTCATACCTTGCAAATCACTAGTAAATATGGCATAAACATACAATACATAGTATGGAAATACAAACGGACAATATGTGCGTTCCGATTGTGAACAACAAAATGGCGCAAATTTGTTGCTCTGTGAAAAAAGATAATTAAAATGTTTTAAAGTAATTTTGGAGGTGAGGGTGAACCCCGACAGACATGCTATGTATTGTTATGCAGTGAAGTAATTACTGATTGATATTGTATAAAAACAAACATTGTATACTAAACTGTTTGAACTACAGGTGGTTACCCCACCCACATGCTTAACTGCCCATGCCACAGACAAATAAAAAGCGCAGAAAACGTGAGCGAAACAAATCTTCACCAACTAATCAGTGTGGTCTTCAAAATAAAAAGTACAAAGGTTTATTGAGTGACTTTGACAATGATAACAATTATTTCACATGCGATTCAGACAGTGATATAGAAATCGATAACAAAATGGCGACAATTACACCTGAAATTATCCAAGAACTGGCCCAAACAATAGCAAATATGTTGTGTGGCATCCGTGGTCCAGTGGTAGAGCGTCGGAATTGGAATCTATCGTCCCGGGTTCGATACTCGGTCAGGCCACGTATTGAGGAAGGCACCTCACACACATTGCTTAGTACTGGTTAACCACTTAGGTCGGCTAAGTTTGCCCAGGAAAAACATGTATACGTCCCCGCAATGGGTTTGACAATAATGGAACATACATACATACAAACCTGATCTCATCAAGGAACTCAAAACTGATTTAATCAAGGAAATGAAATTATTAGTAAAAATTGAAACATCAGAAATGAAGACAGAAATGGAGAACTTGAGAAAAGAGCATGCGGAACTCAAAGCGTCACTAAGCACTGTTCTTTCGCTAGACGATTTGGACCAATAGGGACGCCGCATGTGTCTAGATATTACTGGGATTCATGGTGATGACGGTACATCTACTGGGAATACCGAAGCCAAACTTCTTACACACGTAAATAAATGTGCCATCGAACTAACAGGTGCGGATATTGATAAGTGCCATCGCAAAGACATGTACAATAGACGAGTGATAATGAAATTTACTAACTCAAAGGCACGGCAACGAGTTTATTCAGCACGTAAACCACTTGGAGATAAACTGTTTGTGCAGGAAAATCTGACTCCGTTCAGGTCGAAGCTGGCTTATGAAGCCAGAGCACTAAAGCGAGAACAGAAGCTCTCACAGACATGGATTGCCGGTTGCAAGGTCTACGGTCTGCTTCCAACCTTGGGCAGCGAACCGGGTATTCAAGTATGCACCAGGAACACGATCGATATTGAGAAGATCCGGTCGCGAGTGGTGCCAGCCCACCCCAGTTTCACCAGATGATCAGAGAAACCACAGTTTAAAGAGCGTGTGGAATGTCATTTGAACTGTCATGTATAAAAGTAAAGTAAAGTGTTTGTTTATTATAGTGTCACCCCTATTTAAAGGGCCAGCCATTTCTTACTTATGAGACACCAACATCAGTACTTCCCGAATCCTATGCTTGTATGCCAGGCGCCAGGCTGGTAGGCAATCGGTAACCATTATTTAACTAGCTGGCGGCTCACCAACCGGCCATATCAGAACGAACCCCTGACGAGATTCGAACCTTCGACCTCCCGCTCCGTAGTCAATCTCTTGTTTACACTTTGGTCGACCTACTTTTAACCAGTTCCTATACATGTATGTGTGTTTACGTTTAATTATCGTCGCTACCAGTTGCGCATATGAGCGATGCCTCCTGAAGAGATAAGTTATTTTAGATTTTGGAGGATGCACTATGCTACAGACAGAGACCAATTCCCGAATCTCCTCTGGTTCTTTTACGTGCACGGTGTAAAGCACCGACACGAGCCTGTCTGTATGTCAGTCCGTCTGTCCCTAAACCCTAGGCCAAAACTTCATTCATTTAATTTATGAACACAATATTGGAAATTCATCCTAGACATACAAGACCACACACTGTCATTAGTCTTGAACTGTTTGAATGCAAGCACTTATAATACAAACAATTGGCCATAGCGATATACATGCAGTTCCCAAGCAGCATACAAGCATGTTATCGATGTTCTATACATACTGGATCTTGCGTTTCGTTTCGACAAGACACGGTATAGCAGTCCACAATATGTTATTGATTCCATCACATAGAGCAACGACTAAATAGTGGTCGCATAGTATGCAGCATATTATTTATTATATAGCTAGTACGTTATATATGCAATGCTCAATTAACGCCGCCTGCGCTGGCTAGGTCATATCCGACGCATGGACAAAGGACGCATCCCTGTATGGTCAACTTGAACAAGGATCACGTCCAACTGGTCGCCCCCACCTAAGATACAGGGACGCTTGTAAGAGGGACCTGCGTTCAGCGCAAATAGACATAGAGTCTTGGGAGGATACAGCATCAAACCGGTCATCATGGAGACACGTTTTGAAAGCTGGGGTCAGACGAGCCGAGGCTGAGCGAACTCGGCTTCGTGAGCAGAAACGACAGAAGCGAAAGGCATCAATCAAACGGGATGACTCGATCTTCACCTGCGATGACTGCAACAGAGACTGCCACTCAAGAATAGGCCTACTCAGTCACCGCAGAAGATGTTCCTCAACAATAGCGCAATCAATCGTCTCATAAGACGGACGGGGGCTGATGATGAGTAGGTTATCTTCCAATCAGCCTCAATACAATACAAACAAGTAATACCTTTGATATATTGAACTAAATCAATTTTTGATATTGTTTATATCTCGCTCAAACTCATTGTAAGTCCTCGTTAAGCTGCATTGTATTAACCCTTTCGCCGCCAAATATATAGTGAAAAGTTCCTGCCAGCGCCAAATATATTTAGCAGTCTACAAGAAAATAACTGATGCTTGATTGGAATTGTCATAACTTGTTTATTATTTGAGATAACTTCTTCAAATTTGGAATACAGAGAGGATTAACACTACCACATCAATACAACATAAAAATACTTCTATAACATTTAATATGTCTATTTTATGACTGCCTACATATGGTCAAAACCAAATTTTGTGCTGAATTTCTTGAAAAAAATCAAATAGCGATTTATTCATACATAACATACAATATAATAATTATCTGTCTGCCTAAATGCACCTTTATAATTATAAAAATAACACACAACATGAACATTTCCCACAAACACTTGTTTATGAGTGTATTATTACAATGTAACGTTCACTAGTGTTTCACTGTTCGTACATTGTATATACACTTCCGGCAATCTGCCTACTGTGTTCACATATCATATATTACTCTTGCTGCTTCTTGGTGGTAGTTCTTCTTGGTATGAAATATTTCATGGCATGGCAGGAAACACATTGGCAAGTTACACTGTTTGCATTTGTAATTTGTTTGCTTCCCCTTCCATCCTGGTTTTGTTCTGGAGCTGCAAACAACACAGTCGGGTTTATATTTTATGTCCTCATACTGCCCAATGAAATGTGACGAAAGCTCACCCTGCCTTTGAATTTCACAATACTTTCATCAATGGACAACTCGCATCGTGGTCCATACACTTGTAAGTACCGTGGTTCACAGATCTGCATAAGCGGTCTAATCTTCCACAGATGGTCATACTCTGCATCATTTCGAACTGGGCGATCCATTTCATTATTTGCATAATGTAGGAATGATGTGATAATTTCATAACGATTCCTTGACATGATCTCCCCGAATGGTGTTGTTGTAAGCCAGAACTTAGACCAGTACTCCTCAAGATCATTTTTCTGGCACATGCCCATACATATTTGTAGCGCTATGTAAGCCTGTATTTCCTCGACATCTGTGTCCAGCCATTTATGGAAGCGAGATGATGTTGGCAACTCCTGAGGTTTATCAAAAAACTGTTCTGCATATCTATTTGTTTCATTGCTAATTAGTTCAAATGCTTCCTCCGGAAAGAATAATTTGAAATATTGAACAGGATTAAAGTCTGTTGTATCAACAAGGACGCCTCGTGTCCCAGAGAATGCTGGTAGCCAATCGCTTACATAAGGGTCCTCCCAATCATACGTGCCCCATTCAAAATCCACACCATTTACAGATACAGCTCGATGATGAATAGGATCTGCATCGCCAGCACCACGATCATGTAACCGACGTCCACGTGCTCGTCCACGCCCTTGTGCATGAACACGTCTCGGTTGCCTTCCACGACGTTGCGCACCTCGACCGCGAGCTGGCTGGACGGCTATTGGAAGAGGTATCTCATCGTCAGAATCTGAAATATATATAATGAATATATCAGAATAACTTTCACTTATACATGTAGTATGCATGCAGTACATACTATTTCTGTTTTAGTAACATGACCAATCAATTATGTTGATTATTGAACATCAAAAGATCGAGATGCAGTGAAAACGATATACTACTTTTTGTTGTTGTTGTGTTTGAAGATAAAAGTTATTTTTTATAATTAGCAGCAACATCAGGGCTTTCATTAGACCCGAGCTCCCGGGTTTTGACGCACGAAAATTGATAAAGACGCATATTTGACTCTTGGTGAAAATGCCCTGAGAGTCATTTTGACCCGGGGCGTTGATCGGTCATGCGTCATCCAATATTTTCTCTCATCCGAGTAATTATCAAAATCTGTCTGTTTTCAAGGTCGAAGACCGTAACGGTAATCGTTCATATATAAAACGCAGTTATTGACCCGGGGCGTTGATCGGTCATGCGTCATCAAATATTTTCTCATCGGAGTAATTATCAAAATCTGTCTGTCTACGAGGTCGAAGACCGTAATCTTTCATATATAAAACGCAGTTATTTTCATCAAAAGTCTGCTGCATTTGGTTTTGAACACGAGGGACTCGCAATCGGACAAATGGCGTCCGATCAATCGGACAAATGGCGTCCGATTGCAAACTTTAGTATCAAAGGGAAATAAATCTTTAATAACGTTTCTCTAATACCTGTACGGCTCGGTATTTTTCCGGTAAAAATTAGTTTTTATCACCTTTAGCAAGTTTTGCAAACAACCAATTACCGTTTGTGTTGTTTGCCATCATATGTGCTGCTAATCATGAGAACTGAGAAGTTTAAGTAGGTGTTGACATTATGTGTATTGTCAATGTACAATCGGCATAGATAAAACGGTGTTTTTGTAACACGTGTATTGTCAAGAATAAGTTGTCTGCTAATTGAGAAGCTTATAGTGGGCCACTGATATAGAAAATATACGCCGGAATCGTTTGATGATGTCGGTGAGTAAAAGTACTTTTGCTATTGTTTGTTACAGATTTCTATGGGGTATTCATTGTGTGCACCACCCATTAATCATTTCATTGTTTCTACATTATTCCTTCATTTTCTAGGCTAGTGCTAATCCACTGTGTAGCACATCGACTGGCTCTGTGTGCTGGGCAGGGATGTGGCATATTGCCAGATTACTGTGTGTTAGCTAAGTACATGTTAACTGCACCTCTCACCAGTGTTGCCTGTGAGAGAGGGTTTTCAACCCAGAATAGACTCAAAACGAAAGCAAGATCAGGCATGTCCCATGACAAGGTAGCAAAACTTATCAGAATCATAGAGGAAGGGCCAACAGTAACAGATTTCCCGGCTGGAAAGGTTGCCCGCAGATTTGACAAAATGTGCAAGCGTAGGAAATGAAACAGTAACTTCAAACGTGCTCAGTAAAGTGATTGAATTAATGATTTGTGTCTTGAATAAAGTTTACAAAACTGTTTTTCATAAAAATAAAATACATATTTATTATAAACCTGTGTTCGTTTTGGTTAAAGTACAGTCATGTATTAGTAGAGAAAGGTCTGGCTTGGTCAGCTCACACATTGGTCTAGAGTGCATTGTATGATCGAGAAAAAAAAATACATATACGTAAAGTACCAACATGCATATATTTGACTCTTGAAAATTCCAGCTTGACTCTTGAAAATTCCTGTTTGACTCTTGAGATTTTGACCTCAAGGGTCATTGACTCTTGAGTTTCAAAGTCTAGTGAACGCCCTGCAACATAAAACGGACTAACGAGTCCGGGAGTCTAATCTGCTGTAGATAATATAATAATATGGAGAATCATCTACAATCTATTTTCGTTCAGAAAATAAAATCTACTTTCGTTTTGAAAATGACAAAAAAAACACACCTGATATATCGCTCGTTGAAGAAGATGAACGTCCAGAAGGTAAATCATTGGCGCCAGAACTAGTTTGTGATATTTCCGAGTCACTTTCCATTGCTGGTCCTTCACTGTCGCTATCATTTACTATCATATCCAGTACTTCTCGGCATGTATATCGACCCCTCTTTCTCAAGGAAGCCATTTTGGATTGATGCAAAATGTTTATTATCTTTCCACACTTCTAACCAAGCTTATTTTGTCAATATTTCAATTTTTTTCACCAAATAAAAGCGAAAATGTTTTCATAGCCTCTTTCTGATAATATATTGTACATCCGGCGGTGTATGGAATATATACGACGTAAAAATCACTCGTAAGGTTATACACCACTCAATTGTCGAGGTAAGTCGCCTATGGCGCTCTGCCAGGCTGTCGACGAAAGTCTCCTATGGCGGCGAAAGGGTTAAACTACAGCATAAAGGGAAATAACTCGTAACAACATGACCTTTTCTGACGATACATGTGCGTCAGCATTTCCCCGCAAATCCTTAGCACCGTATTACAGCATTGCACAGTAAAATCTTTCTCTACGATTAGTGAATCTTAATAATAGTTATAGAGACGATTGTTATTGTTTCTCCTCTAGCTGATAACTCAAATTGTTTTGATTTATGATTGAGTATGTATATTGCTCCATGTACGTTCTAATACTAATATAATGTTTTTTCTGATTTGACAGCAATATTTCTTATATTTTCAATGGTTGTCCCAAACAATGTCATCGTTTTGTACATAATGGTATATGTGTGTGATTTTATATGTAACGCGGATATGTGTGAGAGTGTAAATATATAGGTATATGTGTTTGTATATGTATGCATAGGTATTTGTGTGTGCGTGCGTGCGTGCGTATATATATACGCGTGTGTGTAACTAATAGTACAGCTTCTGCCAGCAACAGTACGTGGCACGACCATATAACTAACATTACAGCTTCTGCCAGCAACGGTACGTGGCACGACCATATAACTAA
>CM026392.1:16690354-16775160 GCA_014843695.1 Archivesica marissinica | reverse complement strand
CGACCGACCGACCGACCGACCGACCGACCGACCGACCGACCGACCGACCGACCGACCGACCGACCGACCGACCGACCGACCGACCGACCGACACAGTGGAGACCGACGAGCCTGAAACTAAACAAGCGACTGTTGTAAGCGAAATCAATCCATTAACGGTGTACGGCATTAGAGATGAAGTGCCATTGCATTATAAAATAATTACAGTCTACAACCGTTATGTCGAAGTCTCCTGTTATCTCGAAGTCGGATCAAAGTCCCGTTTCAGACACTATCGTTTTACATATAACTGACTCCGTTTATATAGACTGTCATTAAGTCAAACTTCGGTTATGTCGAAATATTTTATTCGGTCCGACGGAATTCGACCTAACGGGTGTAGACTGTATACTGATGTGATAGCATTCATACATTTTTAATATATTTAGCAATATTTATTATTTTTATTATTATTCTTACCAAGCGTAGCTTAAGCTCTTGCTTGGTCTGTGTTTAATTTTCAGTTTCAACGTCAGTTTTAGTTACTTCCGGCGAATCAATGCGTATTTTAATTAAATCAACCGTTTTCATTTGAATTGTTCTTAGTTTAAAGGCATGCTTAATATATTAACAATATTTTGTAGACAACAAAAAATTGTTTATTGATTCAATGTTAGTGTTCGAATGTATTCGGGAAAATGTGTAGTAGCAATGCATGTATACGTGAACAATGCATTTATACGTGAACAATGCATTTATACGTGTGTTTTGTGCACAATACATTTTGTTTGACTTTTTTGCGATGTAATGTCGCTTTAAGAGTAACGAATAATATTATGCATCAAGCATATTCACACATCAACGAATATGAGATGTGGGACAGTATAGCGAGACTCCTGTACTGACCCTATGTATTGTGTTGCTTGTAGCCTAAGTGAGTGAGTGTTAACTAAGCGCCCCAGTATGCTCGCCCACATGGTTCCCTGGTGGCGAGGGTAAATAACATAACATAACATAATGTGTATTGGCATTAAATAGCATAACCACAAATGATGAAGTTTGACAAATAGTGAAATATATGAAACAGTTTTCTGAGAAGTTTGAATATATCAGTTAATAATTAGTTGATGAAAAAGTACAATAAGTGACACATGAAATATAATTACTGTACCTTTCGTGTATTTATGTATTACCTAGATGTTTTCTTAATCGAAAAGCAAACACGATATATTTCACGAGATTGTTAACATTGTTTACGGATTTATTTGATATTAGGTTTTAAACAATTATCATCATCATCATCATCATCATCATCATCATCATCATCATCATCATCATCATCATCATCATCATCATCATCATCATCATCACATCATCATCATCATCATCATCATCATCATCATCATCATCATCATCATCATCATCATCATCATCATCATCATCATCATCATCATCATCATCATCATCATCATCATCACACACAGCAGCAGCAGCAGCAGCAGCAGCAGCAGCAGCAGCAGCAGCAGCAGCAGCAGCAGCAGCAGCAGCAGCAGCAGCATCATCACAACTAACATCTCTTGCATGGTCTGTGTTTATTTTCCGTTTCAACGTCAGTGTTTACGTCCGGTGAATCAATACGTATTTTAATTAAATGCTTATTTGCATATATAGCTGCCAATGAACCAAATGAAATTGCCTTCCTTCTAATACGATTCATGATATAATACAACTATATTGAAATGAGTGGAATGGCGGGCCTGCTACACAGTGAACAGGGAGAATGGACGTGTGAAATTCATATGCAAATGAAATGAGTGAGACAAGTTTAGGCCATTCAGTCTTTGACAGCCTTATCACTGAGTAATTGATATGGAAACCACGGCATAGAATATACGACGTGCTATTGCTACAGCAACAATTGCCTGTTCTATTGGGACTGTTACGGTTGTAACGTATCGAGCACAATCATATCACAGAACATGACACATTTTTCTATGGTGAAAATGAGGGAAGTGTGTTTTTTCTATGGTTTGTTATGGTTTTTTTCTGTGATACGTTTCTTTGCTTTTCGAAATAGTGCCAAAATCTTCAGTCATATAGCGGTGTTTTACCGCCAATGGCACATAAAACGCGACCTTACAAAGCGCAGAGAATCCGATCAGACGGAATAGAACGTGCCGTCTGATCAGGCTGCATGCTGATTGGTCTTAGACAGTGGAGCTGAAGCACCTGTCCGAATAGCAAACAACAGAGATCCTGATCAGACGCAGCGTTACGCCGCGGCTGATCTGGATCTATGTTGTTTGCGCATGCTCTGCATTTATTCGGAAAGAGTTAAGCGATGACGGAAGGACAATGGTGTTTCCCTAGAAACTAGTGAGTTACAAGGAAGCTGCGTTTTACAACGAAGCCAAGCGTACAGTTAAGCGAGGGGTTATTAATAGCAAAACTGATACATTTGAGCGATTAATCTAGCGTTGTAAAAACTTGTTTCGCAATCGAGGTAAATTCAATTTGTATAACAAAGCTGCTTATCAACTCATATATTTATAAAGTAATATACGGAAATCATTTGAAGGGAAACGTGAACGGTATTTAGCAACATATCAAAAGCCTTTGACACAGTTTGGCTTATAGATATTTTACTTAAATTAAAACCAAATTTGGGAACAGTTGTTAAAGTGGATCTCAGACTACATGTATGCACACACTCAACGAGTATTTGTTGGACAATCATTTTATAATTTCCAAAGAATACCCCAGGTGTACCACAAGGGTCAAATGTTGGACCGCTATTATTGTATATTTATGTAAAAGTACTATGGTGGTATAGTATTTGTGTGGTATGCCGATTTGTGTGGCATAGTACTTATCGTGTATACCTATTTGTGTGGTATATGTATGTGTGGTCACATGGAGAGAATCAACCAATCAGAATTGCGACAGTGCAAGAAGGTGTAATCATATCGTCACGAGTGGACCATTACCTCCACCACCATTCTACCCCGCCGTCTGTCCGTCCACCACCATTACCTCTACCACCATTCTACTCCGCCGTCTGTCCGTCCACCACCATTACCTCTACCACCATTCTACTCCGCCGTCTGTCCGTCCACCACCATTACCTCTACCACCATTCTACTCCGCCGTCTGTCCGTCCACCACCATTACCTCCACCACCATTCTACTCCGCCGCATTCTACTCCGCCGTCTGTCCGTCCACCACCATTACCTCTACCACCATTCTACTCCGCCGTCTGTCCGTCCACCACCATTACCTCCACCACCATTCTACTCCGCCGTCTGTCCGTCCACCACCATTACCTCTACCACCATTCTACTCCGCCGTCTGTCCGTCCACCACCATTACCGCCACCACCATTCTACTCCGCCGTCTGTCCGTCCACCACCATTACCTCCACCACCATTCTACTCCGCCGTCTGTCCGTCCACCACCATTACCTCTACCACCATTCTACTCCGCCGTCTGTCCGTCCACCACCATTACCTCCACCACCATTCTACTCCGCCGTCTGTCCGTCCACCACCATTACCTCTACCACCATTCTACTCCGCCGTATGTCCGTCCACCACCATTACCGCCACCACCATTCTACTCCGCCGTCTGTGCATCCACCACCATTACCTCTACCACCATTCTACTCCGCCGTCTGTCCGTCCACCACCATTACCTCCACCACCATTCTACTCCGCCGTCTGTCCGTCCACCACCATTACCTCCACCACCATTCTAGTCCGCCGTCTGTCAGTTGTGGTGGTAGTTGTGGTGGTAGTTGTGTTGTTGGTAGTTGTGGTGGTGGTTGTGTTGCTGGTAGTTGTGGTGGTGGTTGTGTTGCTGGTAGTTGTGTTGCTGGTAGTTATGTTGCTGGTAGTTGTGATGCTGGTAGTTGTGTTGCTGGTAGTTGTGTTGCTGGTAGTTGTGGTGGTAGTTGATGTGGTAGTCGTGGTGGTAGTTATGGTGGTGGTGGTGGTTGTAGTGGTAGTTCAGGTGGTAATTGTGTTGGTAGTTGTGTTGGTAGTTGTGGTGGTAGTTGTAGTGGTAGTTGTGGTGGTAGTTTTGGTGGTAGTTGTGTTGCTGGTAGTTATGTTGGTGGTAGTTGTGTTGGTGGTAGTTGTGTTGGTGGTAGTTGTGATGGTGGTAGTTGTGATGGTGGTAGTTGTGTTGGTGGTAGTTGTGCTGCTGGTAGTTGTGTTGGTGGTAGTTGTGATGGTGGTAGTTGTGATGGTGGTAGTTGTGTTGGTGGTAGTTGTGCTGCTGGTAATTGGGTTGGTGGTAGTTGTGTTGGTAGTTGTGTTGTTGGTAGTTGTTGTGGTAGTTGCGTTGCTGGTAGTTGTGGTGGTAGTTGTGGTGGTAGTTGTGTTGCTGGTAGTTGTGGTGGTGGTAGTTATGTTGGTGGTAGTTTTGTTGGTGGTAGTTGTGCTGCTGGTAGTTGTGGTGGTGGTAGTTGTGTTGCTGGTAGTTATGTTGGTGGTAGTTGTGTTGGTGGTAGTTGTGTTGGTGGTAGTTGTGATGGTGGTAGTTGTGATGGTGGTAGTTGTGTTGGTGGTAGTTGTGCTGCTGGTAGTTGTGTTGGTGGTAGTTGTGATGGTGGTAGTTGTGATGGTGGTAGTTGTGTTGGTGGTAGTTGTGCTGCTGGTAATTGTGTTGGTGGTAGTTGTGTTGGTAGTTGTGTTGTTGGTAGTTGTTGTGGTAGTTGCGTTGCTGGTAGTTGTGGTGGTAGTTGTGGTGGTAGTTGTGTTGCTGGTAGTTGTGGTGGTGGTAGTTATGTTGGTGGTAGTTTTGTTGGTGGTAGTTGTGCTGCTGGTAGTTGTGGTGGTGGTAGTTATGTTGCTGGTTGTTGTGTTGCTGGTAGTTGTGGTGGTAGTTGTGTTGGTGGTAGTTGTGTTGGTGATAGTTGTGTTGTTGGTAGTTGTGTTGTTGGTAGTTGTGTTGCTGGTAGTTATGTTGGTGGTAGTTGTGTTGGTGATAGTTGTGGTGGTAGTAGTTGTGTTGGTGGTAGTTGTGGTGGTAGTTGTGTTGGTGGTAGTTGTGTTGGTGGTAGTTGTGTTGGTAGTTGTGTTGGTGGTAGTTGTGTTGGTGGTAGTTGTGTTGGTGGTAGTTGTGGTGGTGGTAGTTGTGTTGCTGGTAGTTGTTTTGGTAGTTGTGTTGGTGGTAGTTGTGTTGGTGGTAGTTGTGTTGGTGGTAGTTGTGTTGGTGGTAGTTGTGTTGGTGGTAGTTGTGTTGATAGTTGTGTTGTTGGTAGTTGTGGTGGTAGTTGCGTTTCTGGTAGTTGTGGTGGTAGTTGTGGTGGTAGTTGTGTTGCTGGTAGTTGTGGTGGTGGTTGTTGTGGTGGTAGTTGTGGTGGTAGTTGTGTTGCTGGTAGTTGTGGTGGTGGTTGTGTTGCTGGTAGTTGTGGTGGTAGTTGTGGTTGTGGTGGTAGATATTGTGGTAGTTGTGCTAGTGGTAGTTGTGGTGGTAGTTATTGTGGTGGTAGTTATTGTGCTGGTGGTAGTTGTGCTAGTGGTGGTAGTTGTGATTGTGATAGTTATGGGCGTAGTCATTGTGGTGGTAGCAATTGTGTTGGTGGTATTTTTGTTGGTAGTTGTGGTGGTAGTTGTGGTGGTAGTTGTGGTGGTAGCTATGGTGGTAGTTATGGTGGTAGTTGTGGTGGTAGTTGTGGTGGTAGTTATGGTGGTAGTTGTGGTGGTAGTTGTGGTGGTAGTTATGGTGGTAGTTGTGGTGGTAGTTGTGGTGGTAGTTATGGTGGTAGTTGTGGTGGTAGTTATGGTGGTAGTTGTGGTGGTAGTTGTGGTGGTAGTTATGGTGGTAGTTATGGTGGTAGTTATGGTGGTAGTTATGGTGGTAGTTATGGTGGTAGTTATGGTGGTAGTTGTGGTGGTAGTTATGGTGGTAGTTATGGTGGTAGTTATGGTGGTAGCTGTGGTGGTAGTTGTGGTGGTAGTTGTGGTGGTAATTGTGGTGGTAGTTGTGGTGGTGGTAGTTTTGGTGGTAGTTGTGTTGGTAGTTGTGGTGGTGGTAGTTGTGTTGCTGGTAGTTGTTTTGGTAGTTGTGTTGGTTGTAGTTGTGTTGGTGGTAGTTGTGTTGGTGGTAGTTGTGTTGGTGGTAGTTGTGTTGGTGGTAGTTGTGTTGGTAGTTGTGTTGTTGGTAGTTGTGGTGGTAGTTGTGGTGGTAGTTGTGTTGCTGGTAGTTGTGGTGGTGGTTGTGTTGCTGGTAGTTGTGGTGGTAGTTGTGGTTGTGGTGGTAGATATTGTGGTAGTTGTGCTAGTGGTAGTTGTGGTGGTAGTTATTGTGGTGGTAGTTATTGTGCTGGTGGTAGTTGTGCTAGTGGTGGTAGTTGTGTTTGTGATAGTTATGGGCGTAGTCATTGTGGTGGTAGCAATTGTGTTGGTGGTATTTGTGTTGGTAGTTGTGGTGGTAGTTGTGGTGGTAGTTATGGTGGTAGTTATGGTGGTAGTTATGGTGGTGGTAGTTTTGGTGGTAGTTGTGGTGGTGGTAGTTTTGGTGGTAGTTGTGGTGTAGTTGTGGTGTAGTTGTGGTGGTAGTTATGGTTGTAGTTGTGGTGGTAGTTATTGTGGTGGTAGTTGTGTTGGTGGTATTTTTGTTGGTAGTTGTGGTTGTAGTTGTGGTGGTAGTTGTGGTTGTAGTTGTGGTGGTAGTTATGGTGGTAGTTGTGGTTGTAGTTATGGTGGTAGTTGTGGTGGTAGTTGTGGTGGTAATTGTGGTGGTAGTTGTGGTGGTGGTAGTTTTGGTGGTAGTTGTGTTGGTAGTTGTGTTGGTGGTAGTTGTGTTGGTGGTAGTTGTGTTGCTGGTAGTTGTTTTGGTAGTTGTGTTGGTTGTAGTTGTGGTGGTGGTAGTTGTGTTGGTGGTAGTTGTGGTGGTGGTAGTTGTGTTGCTGGTAGTTGTTTTGGTAGTTGTGTTGGTTGTAGTTGTGGTGGTGGTAGTTGTGTTGCTGGTAGTTGTTTTGGTAGTTGTGTTGGTGGTAGTTGTGGTGGTGGTAGTTGTGTTGCTGGTAGTTGTTTTGGTAGTTGTGTTGGTGGTAGTTGTGGTGGTGGTAGTTGTGTTGCTGGTAGTTGTTTTGGTAGTTGTGTTGGTGGTAGTTGTGGTGGTGGTAGTTGTGTTGCTGGTAGTTGTTTTGGTAGTTGTGTTGGTGGTAGTTGTGTTGGTGGTAGTTGTGTTGGTGGTAGTTGTTTTGGTAGTTGTGTTGGTGGTAGTTGTGTTGGTGGTAGTTGTGTTGGTGGTATTTGTGTTGGTAGTTGTGGTGGTAGTTATGGTGATAGTTATGGTGGTAGTTATGGTGGTAGTTGTGGTGGTAGTTGTGGTGGTAGTTGTGGTGGTAATTGTGGTGGTAGTTGTGGTGGTGGTAGTTTTGGTGGTAGTTGTGGTGTAGTTGTGGTGTAGTTGTGGTGTAGTTGTGGTGGTAGTGATGGTGGTAGTTGTGGTGGTAGTTATTGTGGTGGTAGTTGTGTTGGTGGTATTTTTGTTGGTAGTTGTGGTTGTAGTTGTGGTGGTAGTTATGGTGGTAGTTGTGGTTGTAGTTATGGTGGTAGTTGTGGTGGTAGTTGTGGTGGTAGTTGTGGTGGTAGTTGTGGTGGTAGTTCTGGTTGTAGTTCTGGTGGTAGTTCTGGTTTGTATATGTTTTACGTTTATTTATCATCGCTACCGGTTGCCCATGAGCGACGCCTCCTGAAGAAAATTAGTCATTTCAGATTTGTGGGGAATAGTGCAATGATACAGACAGAGACCTATTCCAGAGTCTCCTCTGGTTCTTTTACGTGCACGGTGTATAGCACCGATACGATACCTCGGTTTAAAGTCCCATTCGAGACTTTTAATTGTATTAGGGTCAAACGGGGGATCGCACCTGCGATCCCTGAATTACCAGTCCAGCGTGTTACCACTGGACTACAGATCCGTCTGTAGTGTTGGGTATGGTCGTGTACTTATGGTGTATATGTTGGCGATCCAGCAAGGTCACGGTGTCCATGTTCTACCTCTACTTCGACTCTCAGGACCACTGGAGCGCCGCATTGTTCTAGAATGTGACACCTTGACAACTGTGCTTAATGGGCATGTGCCAATAAGCAGTTTGTTGACTTTCATTTAACTGTTAGTTTATACATATTTATTTTAGCTCGATTGCGTAACACTTCTTACAACTTATATTAATCACTCTCGAGACCTTATTCCTGGTGGAATTCATCGCCACGAGGGATAGAGAAGAAGTAACGTGGCATTTAAATGATGACATGCCTCTGTGTACAATCGTAACGGCTCCAGTGGGGCTCGAACTCCGGGTCGTTCGCACCTGAAGCGAAAGCGCTACCACTGCGATATCCCGACGTCCACATTGTTCAATCTTGTTATAGCATTTAATTGTATTGAGTGAATTATACCCACTCAATGTTTGTTTATTGCAACTTACGAATGTGTCTTTATTGCGCATTGGCTGTGATTCCGCCCAACTGTCAATATTTACTTATTCA
Source organism: Archivesica marissinica (assembly GCA_014843695.1). Lineage (NCBI taxonomy): Eukaryota > Metazoa > Mollusca > Bivalvia > Venerida > Vesicomyidae > Archivesica > Archivesica marissinica. The sequence goes on along the minus strand of CM026392.1, from coordinate 16,766,676 downwards.
TTAATTGCTGAAACCGTTCCAGATACTAATGTATGTATCACAGAGACGTGTATCCGCCACACATAATGAATCTATTGCAGATACTTGTATCCGCCAGACACCATAGAGTTATGATAATGGATGGATTAATAAGAATGTCAAGGGATTCAATAAAAGGTCAAGAGAGGGATTAATCCTTTTAGTATATAGACCTAACGTCCCATTTCGCTATAAATACCATTTAAATGTTCGCTGTCGTCTAGACCTGGTTTCATTTTCTGACTATGTGCTACATAAAAGACGTATATATTTCATGTTCACGGTTTAATCTGGAGGCATATACAATTGTCACTTTTATTGGATGTGCAATGCTATTTCAGAGAGAAAATAATGTGTTATGGTCTGAAAAAGATTATCGTTTGACACAGGTCTGTCTGGCACTAGAACACCATAATTATTGTAAGATTTGTTTTTGGACATAACAACGCCCTACCTGAGCAGGCTCCAGCGGTTAACCAGTACTCGGTGCACCAATCTCCGTAAATACAACTGCCAACTTTTTCATATAAAGAGACACGATCTGAGCGGTTCTCGTATCAATATGTTATATTATTTGGTTTAAGCATTGAGGAACGACCGACTCACGTCTTTTAATTTCCACTTCCACAGTAAACAATATTGATGATAATAATCACAACACCACTTAGAGGCACATGTTATACATATATACCATTACATTGAAATATACAACCAATACCACTTAGAGGCACATGTTATACATATATACCAGTACATTGAAATATACAACCAATACCACTTAGAGGCACATGTTATACATATATACCAGTACATTGAAATATACAACCAATACCACTTAGAGGCACATGTTATACATATATACCATTACATTGAAATATACAACCAATACCACTTAGAGGCACATGTTATACACATATACCAGTACATTGAAATATACAACCAATACCACTTAGAGGCACATGTTATACATATATACCATTACATTGAAATATACAACCAATACCACTTAGAGGCACATGTTATACATATATACCAGTACATTGAAATATACAACCAATACCACTTAGAGGCACATGTTATACATATATACCAGTACATTGAAATATACAACCAATACCACTTAGAGGCACGTGTATACATATATACCAGTACATTGAAATATACAACCAATACCACTTAGAGGCACTGTTATACATATATACCATTACATTGAAATATACAACCAATACCACTTAGAGGCACATGTTATACATATATACCAGTACATTGAAATATACAACCAATACCACTTAGAGGCACGTGTTATACATATATACCAGTACATTGAAATATACAACCAATACCACTTAGAGGCACGTGCTATACATATATACCAGTACATTGAAATATACAACCAATACAACTCGTATTCCTAATAAACAGACATTTAGTAACTACAATGCAAGTTCACATATCTTGTCAATAAAGTCACATATATTATCAATAAACTATCTATATATGGTGAGTATTTCAGTAGAAATTCCTGAACAAAATATTTCGCATGTTTAACATTCACCTTAATAATATGTACTTGTCTTGAAAATCTAACCTTTGTACCCACACCAAGACATACAATATCGTTACGATTCAAAATACTTATATACAAAAATAAAAAATTACACCCGAATCGGTCGTAACTAAACGCTGAATGCCCTCGGCTGTTTTCACAAATTTTTACTTTCGTGAAAAATACGCCACCTATCGGCGTTTACCTAGCACGGGAAAGTAATTTCCGTCTAATTCTCTTCATCAAACGACAGAAATTATATTTATTCTGAATGGTTATATTTGATTGGATGTGCTTTCATTGTGTAGAATGTACATAGGGTACATTGGCCCACTGACATATTATCTTTGATTGGTTGAGCTTTCATTGTGTAGAATGTACATAGGGTACATTGAGCCACTGACACATTATCTTTGATTGGCTGAGCTTTCCGTGTGTAGAATGTACACAGGGTACATTGGCCCATTGACATATTATCTTTGATTGGCTGAGCTTTCCGTGTGTAGAATGTACACAGGGTACATTGGCCCACTGACATATTATCTTTGATTGGCTGAGCTTTCCGTGTGTAGAATGTACACAGGGTACATTGGCCCACTGACATATTATCTTTGATTGGCTGAGCTTTCCGTGTGTAGAATGTACATAGGGTACATTGGCCCACTGACACATTATCTTTGATTGGCTGAGCTTTCCGTGTGTAGAATGTACACAGGGTACATTGGCCCACTGACACATTATCTTTGATTGGCTGAGCTTTCCGTGTGTAGAATGTACATTGGGCCACTGACACAGTATAAGTTATAGTACGCTTACTTGCATTAGTGCCAGGTTACATATATAACCGCATGACTAATTAAGCTTTATGATAGTGTGCGTTCAAATATACATGTCTATGTTACAGGGAAAAGTTTCAAATGCTTGCTAGACATCGTACCTATCAAGAACGAGAAATCGCAGGTGGTTCTCATCTTGGTATCGCACAAAGACATCGGTGTCAAAGCTAACAAAGAACATAGCCCTGAAGACGAGAAGTCAGACAGTGACCAAGACAGCGACGGTAAGACAAGCATTTATTTATTAAGCTATGTGTATGTTATCGGTAACAGGAAACTATGTATATATTGTCGGTAACAGGAAACTATGTATATATTGTCGGTAACAGGAAGTTATGTGTATGTTATCGGTAACAGGAAGTTATGTGTATGTTATCGGTAATAGGAGACTATGTATATATTGTCGGTAACAGGAAACTATGTATATATTGTCGGTAACAGGAAGCTATGTGTATGTTATCGGTAACAGGAAACTATGTATATATTGTCGGTAACAGGAAACTATGTATATATTGTCGGGAACAGGAAGTTATGTGTATGTTATCGGTAACAGGAAGTTATGTATATGGTATCGGTAACAGGAAGTTATATGTATGTTATCTGTAACAGGAAACTATGTATATATTGTCGGTAACATGAAGTTATGTGTATGTTATCGGTAATAGGAAACTATGTATATATTGTCGGTAACATGAAGTTATGTGTATGTTATCGGTAACAGGAAACCATGTATATATTGTCGGTAACAGGAAGCAATGTGTATGTTATCGGTAACAGGAAACTATGTATATATTGTCGGTAACAGGAAGCTATGTGTATGTTATCGGTAACAGGAAACTATGTATATATTATCGGTAACAGGAAGTTATGTATATATTGTCGGTAACAGGAAGTTATGTGTATGTTATCGGCAACAGGAAACTATGTATATATTGTCGGTAACAGGAAACTATGTATATGTTATCGGTAACAGGAAGTTATGTGTATGTTATCGGTAATAGGAAACTATGTATATAGTGTCGGTAACATGAAGTTATGTATATAGTGTCGGTAGCATTAAGTTATGTATATATTGTCGGTAACAGGAAGTTATGTGTATGTTATCGATAACAGGAAACTATGTATATATTGTCGGTAACAGGAAACTATGTGTATGTTATCGGTAATAGGAAACTATGTATATATTGTCGGTAACAGGAAGCTATGTATATATTGTCGGTAACATGAAGTTATGTATATAGTGTCGGTAACATTAAGTTATGTATATATTATCGGTAACATGAAGTTATGTATATAGTGTCGGTAACATGAAGTTATGTATATATTGTCGGTAACATTAAGTTATGTATATAGTATCGGTAACATGAAGTTATGTATATATTGTCGGTAACATGAAGTTATGTATATAGTGTCGGCAATATGAAGTTATGTATATATTGTCGGTAACAGGAAACTATGTATATAGTATCGGTAACAGGAAATTATGTATCTAGTATCGGTAACAGGAAACTATGTATATAGTATCGGTAACATGAAGTTATGTATATAGTATCGGTAACATGAAGTTATGTATATAGTATCGGTAACATGAAGTTATGTATATATTGTCGGTAACAGGAAGCTATGTATATAGTATCGGTAACATGAAGTTATGTATATATTGTCGGTAACAGGAAGCTATGTATATGGTATCGGTAACAGGAAACTATGTATCTAGTATCGGTAACAGGAAACTATGTACATAGTATCGGTAATAGGAAACTATGTATATAGTATCGGTAACATGAAGTTATGTATATATTGTCGGTAACAGGAAGCTATGTATATGGTATCGGTAACTGGAAACTATGTATATAGTATCGGTAACATGAAGTTATGTATATATTGTCGGTAACAGGAAGCTATGTATATGGTATCGGTAACAGGAAACTATGTATATAGTATCAGTAACATGAAGTTATGTATATAGTATCGGCAACAGGAAACTATGTATATAGTATCGGTAACATGAAGTTATGTATATAGTATCAGTAACAGGAAACTATGTATATATTGTCGGTAACAGGAAGTTATGTATATAGTTTCGGCAACATGAAGTTATGTATATAGTATCGGTAACAGGAAACTATGGTATATAGTATCGGTAACATGAAGTTATGTATATAGTATTGGTAACATGAAGTTATGTATATATTGTCGGTAACATGAAGTTATGTATATAGTATCGGTAACAGGAAACTATGTATACAGTATCGGTAACATGAAGTTATGTATATAGTATCGGTAACATGAAGTAATGTATATATTGTCGGTAACAGGAAACTATGTATATATTGTCGGTAACAGGAAGCTATGTGTATGTTATCGGTAACAGGAAACTATGTATATATTATCGGTAACATGAAACTATGTATATATTATCGGTAACAGGAAACTATGTATATATTGTCGGTAACAGGAAGTAATGTGTATGTTATCGGTAATAGGAAACTATGTATATATTATCGGTAACATGAAACTATGTATATATTGTCGGTAACAGGAAGTTATGTATATATTGTCGGTAACAGGAAGCTATGTATGTTATCGGTAACATGAAGTTATGTATATATTGTCGGTAACATGAAGTTATGTATATATTGTCGGTAACATGAAGTTATGTAAATATTGTCGGTAACATGAAGTTATGTATATATTGTCGGTAACATGAAGTTATGTATATAGTATCGGTAACATGAAGCTATGTATATATTGTCGGTAACAGGAAACTATGTATATAGTATCGGTAACATGAAGTTATGTATATATTGTCGGTAACATGAAGTTATGTATCTAGTATCGGTAACATGAAGTTATGTATATAGTATCGGTAACATGAAGCTATGTATATAGTGTCGGTAACAGGAAACTATTTATATAGTATCGGTAACATGAAGTTATGTATATAGTGTCGGTAACATGAAGTTATGTATATATTGTCGGTAGCATGAAGTTATGTATATATTGTCGGTAACATGAAGTTATGTATATAGTATCGGTAACATGAAGTTATGTATATAATATCGGTAACATGAAGTTATGTATATATTGTCGGTAACAGGAAACTATGTATATAGTATCGGTAACAGAAAATTATGTATCTAGTATCGGTAACAGGAAACTATGTATATAGTATCGGTAACATGAAGTTATGTATATAGTATCGGTAACATGAAGTTATGTATATAATATCGGTAACATGAAGTTATGTATATATTGTCGGTAACAGGAAACTATGTATATAGTATCGGTAACAGAAAATTATGTATCTAGTATCGGTAACAGGAAACTATGTATATAGTATCGGTAACATGAAGTTATGTATATAGTATCGGTAACATGAAGTTATGTATATATTTTCGGTAACAGGAAGCTATGTATATAGTATCGGTAACATGAAGTTATGTATATAGTATCGGTAACATGAAGTTATGTATATATTGTCGGTAACAGGAAGCTATGTATATGGTATCGGTAACAGGAAACTATGTATCTAGTATCGGTAACAGGAAACTATGTATATAGTATCGGTAACATGAAGTTATGTATATAGTATCGGTAACATGAAGTTATGTATATAGTATCGGTAACAGGAAACTATGTACATAGTATCGGTAACATGAAGTTATGTATATATTGTCGGTAACAGGAAGCTATGTATATGGTATCGGTAACAGGAAACTATGTATATAGTATCGGTAACATGAAGTTATGTATATAGTATCGGTAACATGAAGTTATGTATATATTGTCGGTAACAGGAAGCTATGTGTATGTTATCGGTAACAGGAAACTATGTATATATTGTCGGTAACAGGAAGTAATGTGTATGTTATCGGTAATAGGAAACTATGTATATATTGTCGGTAACAGGAAGCTATGTGTATGTTATCGGTAATAGGAAACTATGTATATATTGTCGGTAACAGGAAGTTATGTGTATGTTATCGGTAACAGGATGTTATGTATATAGTATCGGTAACATGAAGTTATGTATATATTGTCGGTAACATGAAGTTATGTATATATTGTCGGTAACATGAAGTTATGTATATATTGTCGGTAACATGAAGTTATGTATATAGTATCGGTAACATGAAGTTATGTATATATTGTCGGTAACAGGAAACTATGTATATAGTATCGGTAACATGAAGCTATGTATATAGTGTCGGTAACAGGAAACTATGTATATAGTATCGGTAACATGAAGTTATGTATATAGTGTCGGTAACATGAAGTTATGTATATATTGTCGGTAACATGAAGTTATGTATATATTGTCGGTAACATGAAGTTATGTATATAGTATCGGTAACATGAAGTTATGTATATAGTATCGGTAACATGAAGTTATGTATATATTGTCGGTAACAGGAAACTGTGTATATAGTATCGGTAACAGGAAATTATGTATCTAGTATCGGTAACAGGAAACTATGTATATAGTATCGGTAACATGAAGTTATGTATATAGTATCGGTAACATGAAGTTATGTATATAGTATCGGTAACAGGAAACTATGTATATAGTAACGGTAACATGAAGTTATGTATATAGTATCGGTAACATGAAGTTATGTATATATTGTCAGTAACAGGAAGCTATGTATATAGTATCGGTAACATGAAATTATGTATATAGTATCGGTAACATGAAGTTATGTATATATTGTCGGTAACAGGAAGCTATGTATATGGTATCGGTAACAGGAAACTATGTATATAGTATCGGTAACATGAAGTTATGTATATAGTATCGGTAACATGAAGTTATGTATATAGTATCGGTAACAGGAAACTATGTATATAGTATCGGTAACATGAAGTTATGTATATATTGTCGGTAACAGGAAGCTATGTATATGGTATCGGTAACAGGAAACTATGTATATAGTATCGGTATCATGAAGTTATGTATATAGTATCGGCAACAGGAAACTATGTATATAGTATCGGTAACATGAAGTTATGTATATAGTATCAGTAACAGGAAACTATGTATATAGTATCGGTAACATGAAGTTATGTATATAGTATCGGTAACATGAAGTTATGTATATAGTATCGGTAACAGGAAACTATGTATATAGTATCGGTAACATGAAGTTATGTATATAGTATCGGTAACATGAAGTTATGTATAAATTGTCGGTAACAGGAAGCTATGTATATAGTGTCGGTAACATGAAGTTATGTATATAGTATCGGTAACATGAAGTTATGTATATATTGTCGGTAACAGGAAGATATGTATATGGTATCGGTAACAGGAAACTATGTATCTAGTATCGGTAACAGGAAACTATGTATATAGTATCGGTAACATGAAGTTATGTATATAGTATCGGTAACATGAAGTTATGTATATAGTATCGGTAACATGAAGTTATGTATATAGTATCGGTAACAGGAAACTATGTATATAGTATCGGTAACATGAAGTTATGTATATATTGTCGGTAACAGGAAGCTATGTATATGGTATCGGTAACAGGAAACTATGTATATAGTATCGGCAACATGAAGTTATGTATATAGTATCGGCAAAAGGAAACTATGTATATAGTATCGGTAACATGAAGTTATGTATATAGTATCAGCAACAGGAAACTATGTATATATTGTCGGTAACAGGAAGTTATGTATATAGTATCGGTAACATGATATTATGTATATAGTTTCGGTAACATGAAGTTAAGTATATATTATCGGTAACAGGAAACTATATAGTATCGGTAACATGAAGTTATGTATATAGTATTGGTAACATGAAGTTATGTATATATTGTCGGTAACATGGTTTGTTTGTTGGTGGAAACTATGTATATAGTATCGGTAACATGAAGTTATGTATATAGTATCGGTAACATGAAGTTATGTATATATTGTCGGTAACAGGAAACTATGTATATATTGTCGGTAACATGAAGTTATGTATATATTGTCGGTAACATGAAGCTATGTATATAGTGTCGGTAACATGAAGTTATGTATATAGTATCGGTAACATGAAGCTATGTATATATTGTCGGTAACATGAAGCTATGTATATAGTGCCGGTAACAGGAAACTATGTATATAGTATCGGTAACATGAAGTTATGTATATATTGTCGGTAACATGAAGTTATGTATATATTGTCGGTAACATGAAGTTATGTATATATTGTCGGTAACATGAAGTTATGTATATAGTATCGGTAACATGAAGTTATGTATATAGTGTCGGTAACAGGAAACTATGTATATAGTATCGGTAACATGAAGTTATGTATATATTGTCGGTAACATGAAGTTATTTATCTAGTATCGGTAACAGGAAACTATGTATATAGTATCGGTAACATGAAACTATGTATATAGTATCGGTAACAGGAAACTATGTATATAGTATCGGTAACATGAAGTTATGTATATAGTATCGGTAACATGAAGTTATATATATAGTATCGGTAACAGGAAGTTATGTATATATTGTCGGTAACAGGAAGCTATGTATATGGTATCGGTAACAGGAAGTTATGTATATATTGTCGGTAACAGGAAGTTATGTTTATAGTGTCGGTAACAGGAAGTTATTTATATATTGTCGGTAACAGGAAACTATGTATATATTGTCGGTAGCAGGAAACTATGTATATATTGTCGGTAACATGAAGTTATGTATATAGTGTCGGTAACAGGAAACTATGTATATAGTATCGGTAACATGAAGTTATGTATATAGTATCGGTAACAGGAAACTATGTATATATTGTCGGTAACATGAAGTTATGTATATAGTATCGGTAACAGGAAACTATGTATATAGCATCGGTAACATGAAGTTATGTATATATTGTCGGTAACAGGAAACTATGTATATATTGTCGGTAACATGAAGTTATGTATATAGTGTCGGTAACAGGAAACTATGTATATATTGTCGGTAACAGGAAGTTATGTATATAGTATCGGTAACATGAAGTTATGTATATATTGTCGGTAACAGGAAACTATGTATATATTGTCGGTAACATGAAGTTATGTATATGGTGTCGGTAACAGGAAACTATGTATATATTGTCGGTAACAGGAAACTATGTATATAGTATCGGTAACATGAAGTTATGTATATAGTGTCGGTAACAGGAAACTATGTATATATTGTCGGTAACAGGAAGTTATGTATATAGTATCGGTAACATGAAGTTATGTATATATTGTCGGTAACAGGAAACTATGTATATATTGTCGGTAACATGAAGTTATGTATATGGTGTCGGTAACAGGAAACTATGTATATATTGTCGGTAACAGGAAACTATGTATATAGTATCGGTAACATGAAGTTATGTATATAGTATCGGTAACATGAAGTTATGTATATAGTATCGGTAACATGAAGTTATGTATATAGTATCGGTAACAGGAAGTTATGTGTATGTTATCGGTAACAGGAAACTATGTATATAGTATCGGTAACATGAAGCTATGTACATATTGTCGGTAACATGAAGTTATGTATATGGTATCGGTAACATGAAGCTATGTATATAGTATCGGTAACATGAAGTTATATATATATTATCGGTAACATGAAGCTATGCCTATTTGAAAGTAGAAATGACGTTTCCATAGATTTTGAAAGTCTTTATCAATTCAAAAGTAGATGATGAGGATGTGATGATGATGATGAGGAGGAGGAGGTGGATGGGGTGATGATGATGAGGAGGATGTGATGATGATGGTGAAGAGGAAGAGGAGGAGGATGTGATGATGATGATGAGGAGGAGGAGGAGGAGGAGGATGTGATGATGATGATGAGGAGGAGAATGTGATGATGATGATGATGAGGAGGAGGATGAGGATGTGATGATTATGATGATTTGGCCGAGGATGTGATGATGATGATGAGGAGGAGGAGAATGTGATGATGATGATGATGATGATGAGGATGTGATGATGATGAGGAGGAGGATGTGATGATGATGGTGGTGATGATGCGGATGATGATGATGAGGATGGTGATGATGATGATGGTGATGATGTTGATGATGAGGAGAATGAGAATGAGGATGATGATGAGGATGATGTGATGATGATGGTGGTGATGATGCCGATGATGATGATGATGATGATGATGAAGTGATGATGATGATGTAGTATGATGATTTAGGATAATGATACTGATGATGATGATAGCTCCTATATGTTGCTAATGATGATAGATCCTATATGTTGCTGATGATGATAGCTCCTATGTTTTGCTTAATAGCGCAAACATATAACAAATAGCACTCATTATCTAGTGTCAGATCAAATTGAACAAAAGTAATGTTGGCAATTAGCAATAAGCAATCAATTGAGCAGCGATACGACGATATGGCCTAATTAGATAACATGACAAATGTTGATGTTGTTGCTAATTGAATCTGTTCTGTGAAACACATATTGAACATATCTCTATATTACGTAATTAACCCATTTCTGGTCCATCAAGAATGCTTACGATATTGAATAAGCTCTTATATTTTGACAAAGAGTTAATGAGAGTTCGTGGCCGAGAGGTTAATGTCGTTGATCAATTCAATTGCCCTTCACTGCTGTAAGTTCAAATCCCATATGAGGTGTTGAATTTAAATGCCTTGTCTAAGGGCCACGTAACGGCCCCAGCGGGGCTCGAACTCCAGGCCTTTCGCACCTGAAGCGTTCGCGCTACCATTGCGCTATCAAGACTTCCACAGTATGTTGATACCTGACGGATTAAAAACGCAACATTTTAGAATTTTATTTTCTATGTACATACTATATTGTAAATATTTTTCTAGCGATACACTTTAGCCGTGAAGTATTACATGAAACTGTGAGAAACAGATTAGTTTAGGCGAGTGTCTAGTGCATAGACTGGTTTAATGAAATTAATAATTATATTATATGAGAATGTTCTGCTCATCAGCTAATATCGACCCCAACACATTTCACAGAACATTCTCAGTCCCTAATCGACCTGATATTTGTTCGCAACAACCAACAAGTCCTCTCCAGTTTTGTATCTGACCCCTTCGTACTAGACCTTATCCGTTACCATTGTCCAGTAGTAGTTGTCCTTAATTTCTCAAAACCCACATCTAGCAATTTTCGACGCCGCATCTGGCTATACGACAATGGCGACTATAACAAGTTTAACGACAAACTACGTGCAACAGATTGGAACACTATCATAGATGACGTTAATTTGGAACAGATCGCTGAAAATATTACAGCCTCCATACTCCAAGCAGCAACAGATAGCATCCCCAACAAAACAGTAACCATTCGGCCAGGTGACGTTCCATGGATGACCAGCGAGGTGAGACAATCCATCAGAAAGCGTAGCAGATTCCACCAGAAAGCCAAGCGTCTAAATACCGAACTGGCATGGGAAAACTTTAGACGATGCAGGAACATCACCACCGCTCTAATCAGAAAGACGAAAGATACTCACCTACACAACATAATCGACAGGATGAACTCATCTTCCATTCCAGTTAAAGAGTGGTTCAAACTGTCGAAACAACTCTCAAACAACACTAACTATTCTGGCATCCCTACCCTTGTTAACAACGGAGTCAAAGCGACGTCCAATGAGGACAAAGCTGAGCTCCTGAATACCTTCTTCTGTGAGCAATCCTCAATAGACGACCAAAATCAGATCCCACCACCCATCACACCAATGACACCATCCACTCTGTCACATATCAGCATAACACACCAGGATGTTAGAGACGCGATCTCTCTTATCAACCCATCGAAGGCTAGCGGGCCAGACTTGGTTAGTCCTAGACTCATTAAGGAAGGTGCCAACGAGCTCGCTGTACCACTCTCTGTATACTTCACCAAGCTACTTACGAAACCCACATTTCCTTCTCATTGGAAACTAGCCAACATATGCCCAATATTTAAAAAATCTGATCCATCGAAACCCTCAAACTATCGCCCTATCTCTCTACTTAGCTGCCTGGGTAAACTTATGGAACGCTGCGTACATAAGTACCTCTACAACTATGTCACGGAAAATAGTCTTTTGACACCGAACCAGTCTGGTTTCATCAAGGGTGATTCCACTGTCAACCAAATGACCTTCCTTTACAATGACATATCTCAGGCAATGGACGATGGAAAGGAAGTGCGAGCGATCTTCTGCGACATTTCGAAGGCGTTTGACCGGGTATGGCACCGTGGTCTGCTTAGCAAGCTGTCTTCTCTCGGTATCACAGGTTCTCTTCTAAACTGGTTCGCATCTTACTTGTCTTCAAGAAATCAACGTGTTGTTATTGCAAATTCATCCTGGCAATGGTCTTCTATTAATGCTGGAGTTCCACAGGGATCGATTTTAGGTCCACTACTCTTCCTCATTTACATTAACGACATCGTTGCTGACATTAATGCCAATATACGTCTTTTCGCCGATGACACAAGTCTTTACATCATCGTTGATGATCCAGCCAATGCAGCTGCCGTCCTCAACACCGACCTTTCTCGTATCCATTCCTGGTCCAAATTGTGGCTAGTTACATTCAACCCTGCAAAAACCGAATCCATGATTTTCTCACGTAAGCGAAACAAGCCCATCCATCCAGATGTCTTCATGAATAGCATTCCCATTACCCAAAACTAGAACTCACAAACATCTTGGTCTAATCTTTTCAGATGATGCCAAGTGGAATGCTCATATATCTGAGCTTGTTAACAAGTCTTGGCAGCGCATCGGAATTCTCAGATCATTAAAATTCCTTCTTACCCGTTTCTGTCTAGAGCGCATGTATCTTGCCTACATTCGACCTCTTCTAGAATATGGTAACGTCGTGTGGGACAACTGCAGTAATGATTCGAAAAACGATATTGAGGCCGTACAGAACGAGGCAGCGCGAATTGTGTCTGGAGCTACTAAACTCTGCAACATAAACACTCTTCTGTCGGACCTGTCCTGGGATACCCTAGCCAAACGACGTTGCAATCACAAGCTCACCCTCTTCTACAAAATTAAGACTGGTCGCTGTCCCCATTACCTCTCCAATCTCATTCCAGAACAAGCTGACCAATTATATAACCTTCGACACGTACCCGCCGTTCAACCTATAACTGCACATACTCAATCCCATGCTTCTACATTTCTTCCATCAACTATTCTAATATGGAACTCGCTGCCAAACGAGACACGGAACGCCGATACAGTAGCAACCTTCAAATACATGTTAAGTAAACACAGGAAAAGACAATCCCCGTTATACAATGTTGGATCAAGAAGGAATCAGATACTCCACACCCGACTACGACTAGGATGTAGTTCTTTGTGCTACGACCTTCACAGGAAAAATATCATCGATTCTCCCGTGTGCGCATGCGGGTCTATCGAATCAGTCACTCACTTCCTTCTGCATTGCCCAAGGTATAATCATCAACGTCTACAACACCTATCTAACCTTCCATGTGCTGCCACACTCAACAATCTCTTGTTTGGCGATGAGCATCTCACTACACACTGTAACACAACACTTTACCTGAATGTCCAGAGCTATATTGCAGCAACAAAACGTTTCGATACCTAGGTGAACGTGGGGGTTCTCTCCGTTTTGGTCCCGGCCCGTCGTGTGACAATACCAGATTGTGTTTTGATATTTTACATATTTGGATATAACGTTTCCGTATTGCTACATTAAAATTACAATAACGATGCTGTAAATATATGCGGACGTTTAGTAAAATCAAGTCCAAATATTTGCCACTGCTGTTAAATATTCAATAGTTTCTCTACAATTTATATGATATATACTGAACACATAAACTCGCCATTACTATTCGCCAAGCATTTTGTACCATTTAAACGTACTCCAACATGGGAAGGGATTCATATAAGCTTTAAGCTTGTTTCTCGACCCATATCGGTTCCAATGTATAAGAATTGTGTTTATATATGTATATATGTATTTGATCCGAATAAAATATGTTTAAACTAATAATTATATGCACTGACATTCAGTGTTGCTTATTAAATATTCTTATGTATATGGTTGCGTTTCTATTGCGTTTAAGTATATTTTTACTAGTGGCATTGGTATAGCTACACGAAAACACCACTGTATTTAACTCCAGCACAGCATTAACACCAGTAGAACGGCTATATAGATACATGTACGTAACAATTGGTATAGCTACACGAAAACACCACTGTATTTAACTCCAGCACAGCATTAACACCAGTAGAACGGCTATATAGATACATGTACGTAACAATTGGTATAGCTACACGAAAACACCACTGTATTTAACTCCAGCACAGCATTAACACCAGTAGAACGGCTATATAGATACATGTACGTAACAATTGGTATAGCTACACGAAAACACCACTGTATTTAACTCCAGCACAGCATTAACACCAGTAGAACGGCTATATAGATACATGTACATCACATTGTAAATACGTAATTAGCAACTGGGTTTGGGCCACATTAGTAGTAGTTTCAACATAGTACCGTAGTTAATCTGTACTGCAGTTTCAACATAGTACCGTAGTTAATCTGTACTGCAGTTTCAACATAGTACCGTAGTTAATCTGTACTGCAGTTTCAACATAGTACCGTAGTTAATCTGTACTGCAGTTTCAACATAGTACCGTAGTTAATCTGTACTGCAGTTTCAACATAGTACCGTAGTTAATCTGTACTGCAGTTTCAACATAGTACCGTAGTTAATCTGTACTGCAGTTTCAACATAGTACCGTAGTTAATCTGTACTGCAGTTTCAACATAGTACCGTAGTTAATCTGTACTGCAGTTTCAACATAGTACCGTAGTTAATCTGTACTGCAGTTTCAACATAGTACCGTAGTTGATTTGTACTGTAGTTTCAGCATAACAACGTAGTTGATCTGTACTGAAGTGTCAACATATTACCGTAGTTAATCTGTACTGCAGTTTCAACATATTACCGTAGTTGATCTGTACTACAGTTTCAACATATTACCGTAGTTAATCTGTACTACAGTTTCAACATATTATCGTAGTTAATATGTACTGCAGTTTCAACACACACTCGGCTGATCCTCTTATATCAACATTATTTGCATGCATATTCTCTAATCCATTTTACTATTACTATCGAATTCTCCCAAAGCTGTTTGATCATCACTTCTTGTTGGAAAACGTCTTAAAATACTTATTAAACATTAGATGAGCAGCGAATATACTCTAAAAGTATAGGTTATGCGGACTGATCAACTGTGCTAGATCCGAATATTAAAACTGCCAACCGTGAGAATGTTTCATCAATCAAAATTGATTCTTTATAATTACATATTAAAGATGAATGTCACAGAGAAACTAACTTCACGGAAAATAAACGCAGCAGCTGAAGGTTTTCCATAAATGTAATTCATGGTTTTCCAGGAAGACAATAAAGTATAATACGCTGTGTGTATACGGTGCGACCGTGTGACTGCTCGTTACGGAGAGGTGTTGTTATAACAGTAACATAGATACATTATTCCCAGTTTCCCACAGTAACATATATTCCCGCAGTAACATAGATACATTATTCCCGCAGTAACATAGATACATTATTCCCGCAGTAACATAGATACATTATTCCCGCAGTAACATAGATACATTATTCCCAGTTTCCCACAGTAACATATATTCCCGCAGTAACATAGATACATTATTCCCGCAGTAACATATATTCCCGCAGTAACATATATACATTATTCCCGCAGTAACATAGATACATTATTCCCGCAGTAACATATATACATTATTCCCGCAGTAACATAGATACATTATTCCCGCAGTAACATAGATACATTATTACCGCAGTAACATAGATACATTATTACCGCAGTAACATAGATACATTATTCCCAGTTTCCCACAGTAACATATATTCCCGCAGTAACATAGATACATTATTCCCGCAGTAACATAGATACATTATTCCCGCAGTAACATAGATACATTATTCCCGCAGTAACATAGATACATTATTCCCAGTTTCCCACAGTAACATATATTCCCGCAGTAACATAGATACATTATTCCCGCAGTAACATATATTCCCGCAGTAACATATATACATTATTCCCGCAGTAACATAGATACATTATTCCCGCAGTAACATAGATACATTATTCCCGCAGTAACATATATACATTATTCCCGCAGTAACATATATACATTATTCCTGCAGTAACATAGATACATTATTCCCGCAGTAACATAGATACATTATTCCCACAGTAACATATATACATTATTCCCGCAGTAACATAGATACATTATTCCCGCAGTAACATATATACATTATTCCCGCAGTAACATATATACATTATTCCTGCAGTAACATAGATACATTATTTCCGCAGTAACATGGATACATTATTCCCGCAGTAACATGGATACATTATTCCCGCAGTAACATGGATACATTATTCCCGCAGTAACATAGATACATTATTCCCGCAGTAACATATATACATTATTCCCGCAGTAACATAGATACGTTATTCCCGCAGTAACATAGATACATTATTCCTGTAGTAACATATATTCCCGCAGTAACATATATACATTATTATTAGAATATCCCAGCTGTCGCACTACAGAGGGGTACAACCCCCCCCCCCAAATGTGCCTGCCTGTTTGCCGTGGGCGGAGACCTGTGTCGCCTGATGAGAGGATCCTGGTGGTTGAGTAGAATCAGTGTTGGCAAATAATACCCTGTTTCCACAACACACCACTTCGGCCTTAAGTTGGGTTAAACGGGAGGTCAGGAAAGCCCGTCCTTGATCAATCGGCTGGTCATGCCGAGCCCTAGGCCATCGTAACCCTAAACCATCAAAATTCGGAAAACATTTCATTCCAGGATGCAAGAAAGATTTATGAATCTTTCATTTCCTTTTTGATGCCAAGCGGTGCTCATGGGCTAATCGGGTAATGTTTGATGTTTGATTGACTTTTGTAACTCCCAAGGATAGTCTAAACTTGGTAGGACCTTCTGTGGGAATACACTTGTCCAGTCTAATCCTTTCATACAGAGTATATCATTGATGTATCCCTGTCATGATCTGTATGGATTTCCCCAGATCTTGTCCCCTTGTTGGGCTTACAAATCAAAATAGACCACAAACACCTAAACCTACAGCAGATCACTCAAAAACAAGCCAAACGTGCACTAAGAATCTGATGACAAAACACTCGAACAACAAAGAAAAAACTTCCCTCACATCATTTCATTGATGTAAACCAAAACCTATTAAAAAATTTCTACAACTCTATCACAAAAATTTCCCCTTTCGTCATACAACTCAACAAGCATCAACTTCAACAAAAAAGCAATCTGCTGTTACTTCCAGACAGCAGAAAAATAAACATATACAATCAGATAAACAATCAGATAAACACACAGTGTCCAGTCCAGTGTCTACAAGCAATAGATACTCGGATTTGGACACGGACGATGACAATCTGGAGGGCGAGGCATCAGACTCGGACAAGTCCGAGTCTATGACCTGGCAAGATGGCGAGGGTGGCGGGAGCAAGTCGTTGCAGGATGCCACTTAATATATTTTTAACTTTATATTTTATCTATGAATAATAATTATGTAAATATCGGTATAGTATTTTTATAATTAATCTCTCCATAATGGCCAATGGAATTATCCAGTGGAATTGTCGAGGTTTAAAATCTAATTTTGCAGAGCTTTCTCTTTTAGTGCAAGAACATAAACCTGCTGCGTTATGCCTTCAAGAAACATTTTTGAAACAAAATGATACAACTTCTATAAAACATCACACCATTTTCAATAAAATATACAGTGAAGGTGATAAAGCCCAGGGTGGGGTATCTATCATCGTCAATAATAGTGTTCCACATAAGGAATTACTGTTAAATACAAACTTACAAGCTGTAAGACTGTCATTACATAGCACTATCACACTGTGTTCACTATATCTTCCTCCAAATAAACCAATTGAAGAACATAGGCTGAATGATCTTATACTACAATTACCCACTCCATATATTCTAATAGGTGATTTCAATGCACATAACATCATCTGGGGTTGTAATAATACAAATCAAAGAGGTCTCCAGATAGAGAATTTCATCTCTGATAATTCTCTTTCTTACATGAACGATCCATCTTCCAAAACATCTTTACACCCAGGAACAGGATCCTATTCTGCAATAGATCTTACACTATGTAGCCCAGTCATACTTCCAGATTTCTCATGGAAAGTCGATGATGATCTCCACGGAAGCGACCACGTCCCCATCCTCATATCTGAAAATCAGCCAACAGCTTATAGTCAACCCAGAAGATGGAAACTTTCTAAAGCAAATTGGACTAAATTCCAACAACTTTGTGAACAAACAATTTCATATGAAACATTCAAGGATTGTCGTGATCAAACACAGCTATTCACTACATTACATGTACTTATAAAAGCAGCAGAACAATCCATACCTCAGACTTCACCTAATCCAAAGAGACCATACAAACCCTGGTATGATGATGATTGTAAGAAAGCCATCCAAAATAGGAAATCGGCCATAAGAAAATTCAATTTGAGACCCACCACAGAAAATTTAAACAACATTCGCATATATAGAGCAAAAGCACGACGTACAATACAAAGCAGCAAACGCAAATGTTGGAAACAATACATCTCAAAACTAAATAACAGAACAACAACTAAGAAAACCTGGGACATAATAAGAACAATTAATGGCAAAGGTACTTCACCTATTAACCACCTCACTGCAAACAACAAACATATCACCACACCTCTGGAAATTTCAAACACCTTAGCAGAAACATGTGCACAAAAATCATCAGCAAATAATTATTCACAAACATTTCAGAAATTCAAAGACACTAAAGAAAAGAAAAAACTAAACTTCAATTCAAAGAACAAAGAACATTACAACAAACTATTTAATCTTAAAGAACTAAAGTCTGCTTTGTCAAAAGCACATGATACATCCCCAGGTCCAGATAAAATCCACTATCAATTCTTAAAACATCTACTAGCTCCTCCCTCTTTATATTATTGGACATGTTTAATTCTATATGGCAAACTGGTGAATTTCCTACATCTTGGAGGGAGGCTTTAGTCATCCCAATACCAAAACCAGATAAGGATAAAAAGGATCCAAACAACTATAGACCCATAGCGTTAACAAGTTGTATATGTAAAACTATGGAAAGAATGGTAAACAACCGGCTTATATGGTTTCTCGAATCAAATCATTTAATTGTTAATGTCCAGAGTGGCTTTCGTCAGCAGCGAAGCACACTGGATCATCTAGTTCGTTTCGAAACATTTATAAGAGAGGGTCAATAAACAACATGTTGCTTCAGTATTTTTCGACCTTGAGAGTGCTTATGACACAACCTGGAAATATGGCATTTTAAAAGATCTTCACGACTTTGACCTCAGAGGACGCCTTCCATTATTTATTTCTGCATTTTTAAATGAAAGACTTTTTCGTGTTCGTGTTTGTAATACCCTATCAGATGCTCGGGAACAGCAGATGGGTATACCACAGAGTTGTATTTTGTCCGTTACATTGTTTAGTATTAAGATAAACAATATTGTTAAATCAATAAATCCAGGGGTTGAGTGCTCCCTTTATGTAGATGATTTTGTTATTTGCTTCAGGTCTAGTAATATGAACACAATAGAACGCCAACTCCAGCAATGTCTGAATAAACTTCAGACTTGGTCGGATGAAAATGGTTTTAAATTTTCTAAATCAAAAACTAAATGTATGCATTTTTGTAATCTACGTGGACTTCATCCAGACCCAGAAATTTACCTGGATGGCTCACGTGTAGAAGTAGTCTCAGAATACAAATTTGTAGGTGTTATCTTTGATAAAAAACTCTCATTCATTCCTCATATCAATAATTTAAAAAAGAAATGTCAATAAGCTCTAAATATTCTACAGGTTGTGGCACATTCCGATTGGGGAGCTGATAGAAAGGTACTTCTACGGCTCTATCGGTCATTGGTTCGCTCTAAGCTGGATTATGGTTCGATAATTTACGGATCTGCACGAAAATCGTACCTGAAAATACTTGATCCTATACATAATCAAGGTCTACGATTAGTCCTTGGAGCTTTCAGAACTTCCCCTGTTAAAAGTCTTTATGCTGAAGCAAATGAGCCCTCTTTGTATGCTAGACGACAGAAGCTAGCTCTTCAATACCTACTGAAACTCAAGTCAAATCCTCTAAACCCAGCTCACAAAGTGGTCTTTCAACCCCAATTTAAAGTGCAGTTTCAAAGAAAACCGAGAGCTATTGCCCCACTAGGTATACGCATGGAACAATGCCTAGATGGCCTACATATTGACATGAAATCTATTGCACAGTATAAAATCCCAGATTCTCCTCCTTGGACCATTACAACTGCCGAGTTTCACTTTGATCTCACTTCTGATAAAAAGTATATTACAGACAAGAGCCAGTTTCAAACAAAATATCATGAAATCAGGGAATTTTATTCTGACTTCAAAGCCATATACACAGATGGTTCAAAATATGGTGACACTGTTGCGTCAGCAGCAATCTTTGGGAATACAATTCGGAAATGTAGACTTCCAAACAAGTCCTCAATTTTCTCTGCCGAACTGAAGGCCATAGATCTCGCTCTAGATCTTGCAGTGGAATCACACTATGTTCAATATATCATTTTCTCTGATTCCTTGTCTGTTTTACAGGCTTTGTATTATGAAAAGTTTGAAAATCCTATTGTTTGTACTTTGCTTGAAAGGATTTCTTCCCTTTCAGAAACAAATACAATTGTGTTCTGCTGGCTTCCGAGTCATATGGGTATAAAAGGTAATGAAATGGCTGACCAGAATGCAAAGCTGGCTTTGTCATTACCAATTTCTAGGATTAAAGTGTGTTATACCGATTTTAAGTCTACAATTCTTACCTTAATTCAATCCTCTTGGCAGGTCCAATGGGATGGTGAAATTTTTAACAAACTTCATTCGATCAAACCAACACTTGGCGAATGGTGCCCAATTTACAGGCCTATTCGTCGAGAAGAAGTCATTCTTGCCCGTCTCAGGATTGATCATTCTCGAATATCACATTCATGGCTGTTGTCACGAGATGATGCACCAGAATGTATCCCATGCAATACTCTATACACGGTGGAGCATATATTAATACACTGTGTTGACCTTCAACCAATCCGGTTGCAGTACTACAATGTGGACAACATTAAAAAACTCTTCGACCATATCATTTATCAAGGCAATAGGAATTTATAATAAGCTGTGATATCAATTGTTAATCATGCCTTTGTAGTAATCATTCATTCATATATTACCTGTAATTAATCTTACGTCTTTATAACTTCTAAGTATTAATTTTTACGTAATGCATATACTTATATAGAATTTTATTTCATACACTCGACAATAAACATAACTTTAATGCGCGCTACATGACCTTAGATGTCGATGCGCCGTAAAACACCATTCATTCATTCATTAGTAACATATATACATTATTCCCGGAGTAACATATATACATTATTCCTGCAGTAACATATATACATTATTCCCGCAGTAACATATATACATTATTCCCGCAGTAACATAGATACAGTATTCCAACATAGATACATTATTCCCGCAGTAACATATATTCCCGCAGTAACATATATACATTATTCCCGCAGTAACATATATACATTATTCCCGCAGTAACATATATACATTATTCCCGCAGTAACATAGATACATTATTCCTGCAGTAACATATATACATTATTCCTGCAGTAACATATATACATTATTCCTGCAGTAACATAGATACGTTATTCCCGCAGTAACATATATACATTATTCCCGCAGTAACATAGATACATTATTCCCGCAGTAACATATATACATTATTCCCGCAGTAACATGGATACATTATTCCAGCAGTAACATATATACATTATTCCCGCAGTAACATAGATACATTATTCCCGCAGTAACATATATACATTATTCCTGCAGTAACATATATACATTATTCCCGCAGTAACATATATACATTATTCCCGCAGTAACATGGATACATTATTCCCGCAGTAACATAGATACATTATTCCTGCAGTAACATAGATACGTTATTCCCGCAGTAACATATACACATTATTCCCGCAGTAACATAGATACATTATTCCCGCAGTAACATAGATACATTATTCCCACAGTAACATATATTCCCGCAGTAACATAGATACATTATTCCTGCAGTAACATAGATACATTATTCCCGCAGTAACATAGATACATTATTCCCGCAGTAACATATATACGTTATTCCCGCAGTAACATAGATACATTATTCCCGCAGTAACATATATACATTATTCCCACAGTAACATATATTCCCGCAGTAACATATATACATTATTCCCGCAGTAACATATATTCCCGCAGTAACATAGATACATAATATAACAACTAAGTTGCCTATTAGTAAAAAGTAAGACCATACAGTTTTTTCATTTATATCTCCAATCGTTCATTTCTTCTGATACCACACCCACTGTGTAGACGGTTATTCAAATGAAACTGAAAAACAGCAAATATATTACAAATTGACAAATTACAGCATTTACCTGTGAATGACGTCACTGTGTTTACACACTATTCTTCCGCCACTAGTACAGTATGCCCCACCTTCAGTTTACAATTGCCTGAAATCTTATATATTTTCTACACATCAACTAGTCTGAAGTCTTCTCAAGTCACATAATTTCTCGAAAAACTTTACACTGCCTGTCATGAAAATGCATTTTTTACCAAAAAGAAAATGACCTATATTAGTTATCAGAACTACATTCGGATGTGGATGCATTTCCGCCTATTTACGTGTACACAAAATGTACAACCTAATATAATACGTTTAATACTTTACAGATGAAATGGCAGAAGCATACAAGCGTTGTCAAGCGAGACGAGGCCGATCAGCCGGGTCCTTGCCAGGAACTGCCGGATATGCAAGTCAACGTCGCCGGAGCCGGGCGGTATTATACCATCTGTCCGGACAGTTTGAGAAGCACAACAGGGCTAATCGTGCCAAAACGAAATTACAGCAACTCAACAAGGTAACACGGCTTGATCTATATACACATACGCTTGGGGTCTGGACACAGACGCTTGGGACGCTTGGGGTCTGGACACACACGCTTGGGGGCTGGACACAGACGCTTGGGGCTGGACACAGACGCTTGGGGTCTGCAGACGCGTGGGGGCTGGACACAGACGCTTGGGGTCTGGACACAGACGCTTGGGGGCTGGACACAGACGCTTGGGGGCTGAACACAGACGAGTGGCGCTTGGGGGCTGGACACAGACGCTTGGCGCTTGGGGGCTGGACACAGACGCTTGGGGGCTGGACACAGACGCTTGGGGTCTGGACACAGACGCTTGGGGTCTGGACACAGACGCTTGGCGCTTGGGGTCTGGACACAGACGCTTGGGGTCTGGACACAGACGCTTGGGGGCTGGACACAGACGCTTGGGGGCTGGACACAGACGCTTGGGGTCTGGACACAGACGCTTGGGGTCTGGACACATGGTTTCGGGTTCAAAACCAAAAAAATGTTTTGAGGGTTTTTTATTGTTTTTTTTTAGAACATTATGTTACACCGAACGCTTGACGCTATGTATACACAATTGTTAGTCCAGGTACACGTTTTCAAATGACCGGCCGTATCAATGCCATACACTTACATGATATACGAGTATACATTACATCAACTCAACATGATATATACAGTACATAAACATGATATACGAGTATACATTACATCAACTCAACATGATATATACAGTACATAAACATGATATACATTCCTAATCGGTCACTGTGTTTTACAGTATTTGGAGCAAACTAATAACCATAATATAATATCAATTATTAATACCATCATATTAGATGCATTTTATTACAGATCTGTGCTGCATACTCATCTGCAATAAAATGCAGTAAATTACAGGGTAAGACTATTTATATTGTATGATTATTAGTTGGCTCCAAAAATAATTAAATGCAAGGTGATCGATTAGGAAGTGTATGAGAGTGTACGAGAGTGTACGAGAGTGTATGTGAGTGTACGAGAGTGTATGTGAGTGTACGAGAGTGTATGGGAGTGTATGAGAGTGTACGAGAGTGTACGAGAGTGTATGGGAGTGTATGTGAGTGTACGAGAGTGTATGTGAGTGTACGAGAGTGTATGGGAGTGTATGAGAGTGTACGAGAGTGTATGTGAGTGTACGAGAGTGTATGGGAGTGTATGAGAGTGTACGAGGTGTACGAGAGTGTACGAGAGTGTATGGGAGTGTATAAGAGTGTACGAGAGTATACGAGAGTGTATGGGAGTGTACGAGAGTGTACGAGAATGTACGAGAGTGTACGAGGGTGTACGAGAGTGTACGAGAGTGTATGAGACTATATGAGAGTGTACGAGAGTGTATGAGAGTGTACGAGAGTGTACGAGAGTGTACGAGAATGTACGAGAGTGTATGAGGTGTACGAGAGTGTACGAGAGTGTATGAGAGTGTATGAGAGTGTACGAGAGTGTATGAGAGTGTATGAGAGTGTACGAGAGTGTATGAGGTGTACGAGAGTGTATGAGACTGTACGATAGTGTACGATAGTGTATGAGAGTGTACGAGAGTGTATGACGTGTACGAGAGTGTATGAGAGTGTACAAGAGTGTACGAGAGTCGAGAGTGTACGAGACTGTATGAGAGTGTACGAGAGTGTACGAGAGTGTATGAGAGTGTACGAGAGGGTATGAGAGTGTACGAGAGTGTATGAGAGTGTACGAGAGTGTATGAGGTGTACGAGAGTGTATGAGAGTGTACGAGAGTGTACGAGAGTCGAGAATGTACGAGAGTGTACGAGAGTGTACGGGAGTGTACGAGGTGTATGAGAGTGTACGAGAATGTACGAGAGTCGAGAGTGTACGAGCGTGTACGAGAGTCGAGAGTGTATGAGAGTGTGCGAGAGTCGAGAGTGTATGAGAGTGTACGAGAGTGTACGAGGTGTACGAGAGTGTACGAGAGTGTACGGGAGTGTACGAGGTGTACGAGAGTGTATGAGAGTGTACGAGAGTGTACGAGAGTCGAGCGAGAGTGTACGAGCGTGTATGAGGTGTACGAGAGTGTACGATAGTGTATGAGAGTGTATGAGAGTGTACGAGAGTGTACGAGAGTCGAGAGTGTACGAGAGTGTATGAGATGTACGAGAGTGTACGATAGTGTATGAGAGTGTATGAGAGTGTACGAGAGTGTACGAGAGTCGAGAGTGTACGAGAGTGTATGAGATGTACGAGAGTGTACGAGAGTGTATGAGAGTGTACGAGAGTGTATGGGAGTGTACGAGAGTGTACGAGAGAGTGTACGAGAGTGTACGAGAGTGTACGAGAGTGTATGAGAGTGTACGAGAGTGTATGTGAGTGTATGAGAGTGTACGAGAGTGTATGAGAGTGTACGAGAGTGTACGAGAGTGTATGAGAGTGTACGAGAGTGTATGAGAGTGTATGAGAGTGTATGAGAGTGTACGAGAGTGTATGAGAGTGTACGAGAGTGTACGAGAGTGTAAGAGAGTGTACGAGAGTGTACGAAAGTGTACGAGAGTGTACGAGACTGTATGAGAGTGTACGAGTGTATATGAGAGTGTACGAGAGTGTACGAGAGTGTACGAGAGTGTATGAGAGTGTACGAGAGTGTACGAGAGTGTATGAGAGTGTATGAGAGTGTACGAGACTGTATGAGAGTGTACGAGAGTATATGGGAGTGTATGGGAGTGTACGAGGTGTACGAGTGTGTACGAGAGTGTATGAGAGTGTACGAGAGTGTATGGAGTGTATGAGAGTGTATGAGAGTGTACGAGGTATACGAGGTGTACGAGAGTCGAGAGTGTACGAGAGTGTACGTATGAGAGTGTACGAGAGTGTACGAGGTGTACGAGAGTCGGGAGTGTACGAGAGTGTACGTATGAGAGTGTACGAGAGTGTACGAGAGGTACGAGAGTGTACGAGAGGTAGAGAGTGTACGAGAGTGTATGAGAGTGTACGAGAGTGTAGAGGTGTACGAGAGTGTATGAGAGTGTACGAGAGTGTACGAGAGTCGAGAATGTACGAGAGTGTACGAGAGTGTACGGGAGTGTACGAGGTGTATGAGAGTGTACGAGAGTGTACGAGAGTCGAGAGTGTACGAGGTGTACGAGAGTGGGTGTATGAGAGTGTGCGAGAGTCGAGAGTGTATGAGAGTGTACGAGAGTGTACGAGGTGTACGAGAGTGTACGAGAGTGTACGGAGTGTACGAGGTGTACGAGAGTGTATGAGAGTGTACGAGAGTGTACGAGAGTCGAGGAGAGTGTACGAGGTGTATGAGGTGTACGAGAGTGTACGATGTGTTGGAGTGTATGAGAGTGTACGAGAGTGTACGAGAGTCGAGAGTGTACGAGAGTGTATGAGTGTACGAGAGTGTACGATAGTGTATGAGAGTGTATGAGAGTGTACGAGAGTGTACGAGAGTGAGAGTGTATGAGAGTGTATGGGTGTACGAGAGTGTACGAGAGTGTATGAGAGTGTACGAGAGTGTAGAGAGTGTGTGTACGAGAGTGTACGAGAGTGTATGAGAGTGTACGAGAGTGTATGAGAGTGTACGAGAGTGTATGAGAGTGTATGAGAGTGTACGAGAGTGTATGAGAGTGTACGAGAGTGTACGAGAGTGTATGAGAGTGTACGAGAGTGTATGAGAGTGTAGAGAGTGTATGAGAGTGTACGAGAGTGTATGAGAGTGTACGAGAGTGTACGAGAGTGTAAGAGAGTGTACGAGAGTGTACGAGAGTGTACGAGGAGTGTACGAGACTGTATGAGAGTGTACGAGTGTATATGAGAGTGTACGAGGGTGTACGAGAGTGTATGAGAGTGTACGAGAGTGTACGAGAGTGTATGAGAGTGTATGAGAGTGTACAAGACTGTATGAGAGTGTACGAGAGTATATGGGAGTGTATGGGAGTGTACGAGGTGTACGAGAGTGTACGAGAGTGTATGAGAGTGTACGAGAGTGTATGGGAGTGTATGAGAGTGTGTGAGAGTGTACGAGGTATACGAGGTGAACGAGAGTCGAGAGTGTACGAGAGTGTACGTATGAGAGTGTACGAGAGTGTACGAGGTGTACGAGAGTCGGGAGTATACGAGAGTGTACGT
This sequence comes from Archivesica marissinica, assembly GCA_014843695.1. Classification (NCBI taxonomy): domain Eukaryota; kingdom Metazoa; phylum Mollusca; class Bivalvia; order Venerida; family Vesicomyidae; genus Archivesica; species Archivesica marissinica. Next base: position 16,738,973 of record CM026392.1, on the reverse strand, counting down.
ATGAGAGTGTACGAGAGTACGAGAGTGTACGAGAGTGTACGGGAGTGTACGGGAGTGTACGTATGAGAGTGTACGAGAGTGTACGAGAGTGTACGAGAGTGTATGAGGTGTACAAGAGTGTACGAGAGTGTATGAGAGTGTATGAGAGTGTACGAGAGTGTATGAGAGTGTATGAGAGTGTACGAGAGTGTATGAGGTGTACGAGAGTGTATGAGACTGTACGATAGTGTACGAGAGTGTATGAGAGTGTACGAGAGTGTATGAGGTGTACGAGAGTGTATGAGAGTGTACAAGAGTGTACGAGAGTCGAGAGTGTACGAGACTGTATGAGAGTGTACGAGAGTGTACGAGAGTGTATGAGAGTGTACGAGAGGGTATGAGAGTGTACGAGAGTGTATGAGAGTGTACGAGAGTGTATGAGGTGTACGAGAGTGTATGAGAGTGTACGAGAGTGTACGAGAGTCGAGAATGTACGAGAGTGTACGAGAGTGTACGGGAGTGTACGAGGTGTATGAGAGTGTACGAGAGTCGAGAGTGTACGAGCATTTACGAGAGTCGAGAGTGTATGAGAGTGTACGAGAGTCGAGAGTGTATGAGAGTGTACGAGAGTGTACGAGGTGTACGAGAGTGTACGAGAGTGTACGGGAGTGTACGTGGTGTACGAGAGTGTAAGAGAGTGTACGAGAGTGTACGAGAGTGTACGAGAGTCGAGCGAGAGTGTACGAGCGTGTATGAGGTGTACGAGAGTGTACGATAGTGTATGAGAGTGTATGAGAGTGTACGAGAGTGTACGAGAGTCGAGAGTGTACGAGAGTGTATGAGATGTACAAGAGTGTATGATAGTGTATGAGAGTGTATGAGAGTGTACGAGAGTGTACGAGAGTCGAGAGTGTATGGGAGTGTATGAGGTGTACGAGAGTGTACGAGAGTGTATGAGAGTGTACGAGAGTGTATGGGAGTGTACCAGAGAGTGTACGAGAGTGTACGAGAGTGTACGAGAGTGTATGAGAGTGTATGAGAGTGTACGAGAGTGTATGAGAGTGTATGAGAGTGTACGAGATTGTATGAGAGTGTACGAGAGTGTATGAGAGTGTATGAGAGTGTACGAGAGTGTATGAGAGTGTATGAGAGTGTATGAGAGTGTACGAGAGTGTATGAGAGTGTACGAGAGTGTACGAGAGTGTAAGAGAGTGTACGAGAGTGTACGAGAGTGTACGAGACTGTATGAGAGTGTACGAGTGTATATGAGAGTGTACGAGAGTGTACGAGAGTGTATGAGAGTGTACGAGAGTGTACGAGAGTGTATGAGAGTGTATGAGAGTGTACGAGACTGTATGAGAGTGTACGAGAGTATATGGGAGTGTATGGGAGTGTACGAGGTGTACGAGAGTGTACGAGAGTGTATGAGAGTGTACGAGAGTGTATGGGAGTGTATGAGAGTGTATGAGAGTGTACGAGGTATACGAGGTGTACGAGAGTCGAGAGTGTACGAGAGTGTACGTATGAGAGTGTACGAGAGTGTACGAGGTGTACGAGAGTCGGGAGTGTACGAGAGTGTACGTATGAGAGTGTACGAGAGTACGATAGTGTACGAGAGTGTACGGGAGTGTACGGGAGTGTACGTATGAGAGTGTACGAGAGTGTATGAGAGTGTATGAGAGTGTACGAGAGCGTACGAGAGTGTACGAGAGGGTATGAGAGTGTACGAGAGTGTATGAGAGTGTACGAGAGTGTATGAGGTGTACGAGAGTGTATGAGAGTGTACGAGAGTGTACGAGAGTCGAGAATGTACGAGAGTGTACGAGAGTGTACGGGAGTGTACGAGGTGTATGAGAGTGTACGAGAATGTACGAGAGTCGAGAGTGTACGAGCGTGTACGAGAGTCGAGAGTGTATGAGAGTGTACGATAGTCGAGAGTGTATGAGAGTGTACGAGAGTGTACGAGGTGTACGAGAGTGTACGAGAGTGTACGGGAGTGTACGAGGTGTACGAGAGTGTATGAGAGTGTACGAGAGTGTACGAGAGTCGAGCGAGAGTGTACGAGCGTGTATGAGGTGTACGAGAGTGTACTATAGTGTATGAGAGTGTATGAGAGTGTACGAGAGTGTACGAGAGTCGAGAGTGTACGAGAGTGTATGAGATGTACGAGAGTGTACGATAGTGTATGAGAGTGTATGAGAGTGTACGAGAGTGTACGAGAGTCGAGAGTGTATGAGAGTGTATGAGGTGTACGAGAGTGTACGAGAGTGTATGAGAGTGTACGAGAGTGTATCGGAGTGTACGAGAGAGTGTACGAGAGTGTACGAGAGTGTATGAGAGTGTATGAGAGTGTACGAGAGTGTATGAGAGTGTATGAGAGTGTACGATAGTGTATGAGAGTGTACGAGAGTGTATGAGAGTGTATGGGTGAGAGTGTATGAGAGTGTATGAGAGTGTATGAGAGTGTATGAGAGTGTATGAGAGTGTATGAGAGTGTACGAGTGAGAGTGTAAGAGAGTGTACGAGAGTGTACGAGAGTGTACGAGAGTGTACGAGACTGTATGAGAGTGTACGAGTGTATATGAGAGTGTACGAGGGTGTACGAGAGTGTATGAGAGTGTACGAGAGTGTACGAGAGTGTATGAGAGTGTATGAGAGTGTACAAGACTGTATGAGAGTGTACGAGAGTATATGGGAGTGTATGGGAGTGTACGAGGTGTACGAGAGTGTACGAGAGTATATGAGAGTGTACGAGAGTGTATGGGAGTGTATGAGAGTGTATGATAGTGTACGAGGTATACGAGGTGTACGAGAGTCGAGAGTGTACGAGAATGTACGTATGAGAGTGTACGAGGTGTACGAGAGTCGGGAGTGTAGGAGAGTGTACGTATGAGAGTGTACGAGAGTACGAGAGTGTACGAGAGTGTACTGGAATGTACGGGAGTGTACGTATGAGAGTGTACGAGAGTGTATGAGAGTGTATGAGAGTGTACGAGAGTGTACGAGATGTACGAGAGTGTACGAGGTGTACGAGAGTCGAGAGTGTACGAGAGTGTACGTATGAGAGTGTACGAGAGTGTACGTATGAGAGTGTACGAGAGTGTACGAGAGTGTACGGGAGTGTACGAGAGTGTACGGGAGTGTACGGGAGTGTATGAGATGAGAGTGTATGAGATGAGAGTGTATGAGAGTGTACGAGAGTGTTTGCATTACATGAATACAGTTTTTGTTCTTTCCCTTGGTGGTCGGTTGATACAAGTGTGACCGTATATAGCAGTGCGTATGAACTGACAATATAAATAATAGCATCAAATCAAAGCAGACAAAAACTACAGTTGTATTAAAACATTTCAGGACGATTTATATCGAGGCTAACCTTATTGAGGACAACCAGTCTGGGAGTCAGAGAGTGATTGAGGCCAACCAGTCTGTGAGTCAGGGAGTGATTGAGGACAACCAGTCTGTGAGTCAGGGAGTGATTGAGGACAACCAGTCTGTGAGTCAGGGAGTGATTGAGGACAACCAGTATGTGAGTCAGGGAGTGATTGAGGACAACCAGTCTGGGTCTAAGAGAGTGATTGAGGGCAACCAGTCTGTGAATCAGAGAGTGATTGAGGACAACCAGTCTGGGTCTAAGAGAGTGATTGAGGACAACCAGTCTGTCAGTCAGGGAGTGATTGAGAACAACCAGTCTGTGAGTCAGAGAGTGATTGAGAACAACCAGTCTGTGAGTCAGAGAGTGATTGAGGACAACCAGTCTGGGTCTAAGAGAGTGATTGAGGACAACCAGTCTGTGAGTCAGGGAGTGATTGAGGACAGCCAGTCTGTGAGTCAGGGAGTGATTGAGGACAACCAGTATGTGAGTCAGGGAGTGATTGAGGACAACCAGTATGTGAGTCAGGGAGTGATTGAGGACAACCAGTCTGGAAGTCAGGGAGTGATTGAGGACAACCAGTCTGGAAGTCAGGGAGTGATTGAGGACAACCAGTCTGTGAGTCAGAGAGTGATTGAAGACAACCAGTCTGTGAGTCAGAGAGTGATTGAGGCCAACCAGTCTGGGTCTAAGAGAGTGATTGAGGCCAACCAGTCTGGGTCTAAGAGAGTGATTGAGGCCAACCAGTCTGGGTCTAAGAGAGTGATTGAGGCCAACCAGTCTGGTTCTAAGAGAGTGATTGAGGCCAACCAGTCTGGTTCTAAGAGAGTGATTGAGGCCAACCAGCCCGGGTGTCAGGGAGTGAATCTATGCTCTTTTACATAGTTAACACTTACCTAGATTAGAAACAATCTTCACAATGTCTCATTTCCTTAAGATAAATCTTTGTGTTGATATTAAACAAGTTGCCGTTTTATTTCCTTGTAGTTCAGCTCAATTTCTGGCAAGATGCCAGAATACAAGGTCCAAGAAGTTAAGAAGTCAAAGTTCATCCTAATTCATTATGGAATCTTCAAGATCGGCTGGGATTGGTTGATATTATTATGTACATTCTACACTGCTATACTCGTGCCATATAATGCCGCATTTACACGTGCTGAGAAGAAAAACCAAAAAGATTCCATTTATTCCGATGTTGTTGTTGAGATTTTATTTATGTTTGGTAAGTATCGTAATGATGTATCGTGATGATGTATCGGTATATAGTATCGTGACGATGTATCGTGATAATGTATTGGTATATAGTATCGTGATGATGTATTGTTATATAGTATCGTGATGATGTATCGGTATATAGTATTGTGACGATGTATCGTGATAATGTATTTGTATATAGTATCGTGATGATGTATCGGTATATAATATCGTGACGATGTATTGTTATATAGTATCGTGATGATGTATCGGTATATAGTATCGTGACGATGTATCGTGATAATGTATTGGTATATAGTATCGTGATGATGTATCGGTATATATTATCGTGATGATGTATTGGTATATAGTATCGTGACGATGTATCGGTATTTGTATCGTGATGATGTATCGGTATAAAGTATCGTGATGATGTATCGGCATATGGTATCGTGATGATGTATCGGTATATATTATCGTGATGATGTATCGTGATAATGTATCGGTATATAGTATCGTGATGATGTATCGGTATATATTATCGTGACAATGTATCGTGATAATGTATTGGTATATAGTATCGTGATGATGTATCGGTATATAGTATCGTGACGATGTATTGTTATATAGTATCGTGATGATGTATCGTGATAATGTATTGGTATATAGTATCGTGATGATGTATTGGTATATAGTATCGTGATGATGTATCGGTATATAGTATCGTGACGATGTATCGGTATATAGTATCGTGACGATGTATCGGTATATAGTATCGTGACGATGTATTGGTATATAGTATCGTGATGATGTATCGGTATATAGTATCGTGATGATGTATCGGTATATAGTATCGTTATGTTGTATCGGTATATAGTATCGTGATGATGTATCGGTATATAATATCGTGACGATGTATCGGTATATAATATCGTTATGATGTATCGTGATGATGCATACACGGGACACTCGCATACACGGGACACTCGCATAGACACTCGCATACACGGGACACTCGCATAACTCGCATACACGGGACACTCGCATAGACACTCGCATACACGGGACACTCGCATAACTCGCATACACGGGACACTCGCATAGACACTCGCATACACGGGACACTCGCATACACGGGACACTCGCATACACGGGACCTTCGCAACTTTATACATACAGATATACCTCCTTACATATATTTCATATAACTTTATACACACAGATATACCTCCTTACATATATTTCATACAACTTTATACACACAGATATACCTCCTTACATATATTTCATATAACTATATACACACAGATATACCTCCTTACATATATTTCATATAACTTTATACACACAGATATACCTCCTTACATATATTTCATACAACTTTATACATACAGATATACCTCCTTACAGATATTTCATACAACTTTATACACACAGATATACCTCCTTACATATATTTCATACAAATTTATACATACAGATATACCTCCTTACAAATAATTCGTACAACTTTATTAATAAAGATATACCTGATGGTCACGTGTTCGAGCCTCGCTCAGGCCGTGTCTCATTTATATGCAAATGTTGGCAGTGTCTTACGGAGGTTGGTGCACCCAAGTACTGGTTAACTGCTGGAGCCTACCCAGGAAAGGTGTTGTTGGGTAAACTGTCCGCCGGAGATATAGCCCGAAATGGTGCTGATGCAGGCGATATAGCCCAAGATGCAGGCGTAAAACCCGAAATATAACATAACAGATATACCCTCTCCTTACAGAAATATAACATAACAGATATACCCTCTCCTTACAGATATTTTGTTCAACTTCCGTACCTCGTTTGTAAACAAGAGCGGCCAAGTAGTTTACGAGGCCCGGCTTATAGCCGTTAACTACTTCAAGGGCTGGTTTCTACTCGACCTTCTCGCCGCCATTCCTTTTGACTTCCTATATATATTCAATATAAATACGGTAAGTAACTAATATATATATACAGTCTACATCTGTTATGTCGAATTCCGTCTGACCGATCAAAAGATTTCGACATATCCGAAGTTTGACTTATCGAAATTCGATATAAACATATCCAGTAATATGTAAAATGATAATGTCTAAAATGGGACTTTGATCCGGATAATTCGACATAACCGACTTTGACATAACGGATGTAGACTGTATATTAGATTAAGATGATGCAGATTGCTTTCTCCTCAATCCTACATGTATATACATAATATTTATACTGACTATGTTTATTCAAAGAATAAATAGTGTTTAAACTAATGTATTCCATCGGGGTATGAACCAAAGATTAGTTTAGCTCGATTGCGAAACACTTTCTTACAACTTATATTAATCACTCAAGAAACCTCATTCCTGGTGGAATCATCGCTATGAGGGAGAGAGGGACATATATAATTTAAATGTCTTGCCTAATGGGACAATCGTAACGGCTCCAGTGGGGCTCGAGCTCCGAGCCTTTCACTGCGCTATATATCTATCTATCTATCTATCTATCTATCTATCTATCTATCTATCTATCTATCTATCTATCTATCTATCTATCTATCTATCTATCTATCTATCTATCTATCTATCTATCTATCTATCTATCTATCTATCTATCTATCTATCTATCTATCTATCTATCTATCTATCTATCTATCTATCTATCTATCTATCTATCTATCTATCTATCTATCTATCTATCTATCTATCTATCTATCTATCTATCTATCTATCTATCTATCTATCTATCTATCTATCTATCTATCTATCTATCTATCTATCTATCTATCTATCTATCTATCTATCTATCTATCTATCTATCTATCTATCTATCTATCTATCTATCTTCCTCTAATGTTGAACCCATCGCGGGTCTAGGCATGCTATCACGACTTCCATATTATATAATATAATTACTTTAATATATAAATCATATAAGGTATATCGGACAGGTAAATTAACCAGGGAAGTTTCTTGAAACTTAGCATCTTCTGTATCTTGACTTGCATCCAAAATATTAAATAATAATAATAAAGACTTTATTTTACGAGAAACCTCATTTAACAAATGTTAGTCTACCATGAGCCACTCAACACACATATATATATATATATATACATGTATATACAACTCAAATTCAAAAGTCAGGACGATAAGTGAAAACTGTACATTGGAATTGTATAGTATGTTAAAGCTGAACAGTAGAGAAACTATATATACTAGTAGTGCAATATGATGATATATGGAATTATATAGTAATGTTAAAACTTAACAGTAGAGAAACTATATATATAGTAATATGTTATGCAATATGATGATATATGGAATTATATAGTAATGTTAAAACTGAACAGTAGAGAAACTATATATACTAGTAGTGCAATATGATGATATATGGAATTGTATAGTAATGTTAAAACTGAACAGTAGAGAAACTATATATAATATGTTATGCAATATGGTGATATATGGAATTGTATAGTAATGTTAAAGCTGAACAGTAGAGAAACTATATATAATATGTTATGCAATATGGTGATATATGGAATTGTATAGTAATGTTAAAGCTGAACAGTAGAGAAACTATATATAATATGTTATGCAATATGGTGATATATGGAATTGTATAGTAATGTTAAAGCTGAACAGTAGAGAAACTATATATAATATGTTATGCAATATGGTGATATATGGAATTGTATAGTAATGTTAAAGCTGAACAGTAGAGAAACTATATATAATATGTTATGCAATATGGTGATATATGGAATTGTATAGTAATGTTAAAGCTGAACAGTAGAGAAACTATATATAATATGTTATGCAATATGGTGATATATGGAATTATATAGTAATGTTAAAGCTGAACAGTAGAGAAACTGTATATACTAGTAGTGCAATATGATGATATATGGAATTATATAGTAATGTTAAAACTGAACAGTAGATAAACTATATATACTAGTAGTATGCTATGCAATATGATGATATATGGAATTATATAGTAATGTTAAAACTGAACAGTAGAGAAACTGTATATACTAGTAGTGCAATATGATGATATATGGAATTATATAGTAATGTTAAAACTGAACAGTAGATAAACTATATATAATATGGTATGCAATATGATGATATATGGAATTGTATAGTAATGTTAAAGCTGAACAGTAGAGAAACTATATATAATATGGTATGCAATATGGTGATATATGGAATTGTATAGTAATGTTAAAGCTGAACAGTAGAGAAACTATATATAATATGCTATGCAATATGGTGATATATGGAATTGTATAGTAATGTTAAAGCTGAACAGTAGAGAAACTATATATAATATGCTATGCAATATGGTGATATATGGAATTGTATAGTAATGTTGAAACTGAACAGTAGAGAAACTATATATAATATGTTATGCAATATGGTGATATATGGAATTGTATAGTAATGTTGAAACTGAACAGTAGAGAAACTATATATACTAGTAGTATGCTATGCAATATGATGATATATGGAATTGTATAGTAGAGTAGAAAAGGGGAATCTATATAACAATGTGCGGTTATGACTTGAAAATAAGTACAAAATCAGCTTAAAGACAGCAATTCACAGAATCTAGTAACTATAGTAATTTTGGTAATGCACAAATGTTCTAAAGCATGTACGTCGGAAGACAGCGGATTTTGAGGGCCACAAGGTGGCTCGATTCTACTAGAGTGGTCCGGGGGACCATTTTGAGATGTAGATACTGTATAAACGATTTTAATGGCTTCTTGCTATTTTATAATATTATTTTACAAAAATATAATTATGTTCCAGTCACGTCAACGCTAATTGGCGGTGACGTTTTTCCGATGACGAATGTTAATAACAAACATAAATGTACGTTCTATAAACTGGTACTCGGTACATGTTACCCACCCTGCGTACAGTGCGTAGGAACCCAGAATAGATATACATAGCGGTCACTTGCAATGTGGCGTATAAATTCCACAAGTATAACATAAAAATACACCCGGCTTGACAAAATATTGGGGCTACAGACATAACTTCCACAAGTATAAAATAAAATATCCACATGCCTGGCCAAACTATTGGGTTCGCGGCCCCTGCTCCGACGACTATGTAATGACTGCGTAATAATAGTAGAAATTAGTAATATACTTGTGAATGGCATCGACCCGATTAAGCAGGTGATAAATACATGTAACTAATAAAACGTGATATTAAGCGGTTCAGACCACCATAGTTGGGTTAGAGTGGTAAGTGCACGGAATCCGGGATATATTAGCCCCGTCATTCATCAATCACAGCTCTAGTATTATGCCTAAATAGTATTGATATTAATCCGGCGTTTATAATTAGATTGTAGATCTGATACCGGCTTAATGACAAGAATTTGATGTCGACTTTGGATATGTCTGATTCAATTCAATTTGCAGCAATTTAGATAATGTTAGAGGATAAACGTCAATTTGGTCATGTCACTATCTGTCGTTGTTAATGAGCAAACTCTGACATGACCAATTATTGCTGCATCAGTATTATTTGCTTAAATCCTAGAACATGGGAGATAAAGAATGGATATCTATAAATGATTATATACAAGAATAAAACGAAAACAATTTAATTAGTCGGTTTTTCTATAAAACCGTGAATATTGTCTCCCCCCCCCCTATCCGTACACCCCCTGTTTCAAATTCATTTAAGGATTCGGTCTCCACGCTAACTTTATCCCACACAATGTAGTTCATGCCCCGATGGAAACTATTAACCCACGATTTTAATTTCCTCTAATTATTTACATTTCGCTTCAGATGCGAAATGCCCAGAGTTCACACACAACTGTAGCCGTTACGATTGTGCCCTTAGGCAAGGCATTTAAATTCCACATTGCCTCTTCTCTCTCCCTCGTGGTGATGGATTCCTCACGAGAGAGAGAGATTAAAGTTGCAATCGAGCTAAAATCAATTTGTATAACCTATTCTGGAACAAGGTCGTGACCTCTAAACTGAACAACCCATTATTACCCTGATTCTCAGAAATATATGTAAAATACAAAATTACCTGCAAACGCGGATGAATACGAATCACAAGCAGTGGAAAGGAACATTCCATCTTCCAATGTTTCCAAACGGTGAAAGACATCATTTTCTTTCACTGAGAAAACCCAATCATTCATTGGAAAACATAAAAAGAAATAGAGGATACATGTATATGTATTTCCATTCGTGGCTAATATAATAGTTATCAAATTTAATTCATTTTAATTGCCTCTGTCGGGAATCTCATTACATTGCACAACCACACAACCACTTATGTTAGTATGAACGTCTCTAATAAGAAATAGTATACTTTTCAAGTTAGTTTCTGTTTGCTGTCAAAATATATAAACTTTATAATTAACTGTTAGAAAATAGATATAATGCAAAAGTGCATCTAACCGCGGAGGAATACGAAACGCAACGAGTGGCAGAGAAAATGCCATGTTCCACTGTTTAAAAGCTCTATCATTCATTGTAGAGCATTACAGAAAAGTGTTTCCTTAAAATATAGGGGCCTCCGTGGCCGAGTGGTTACGGTCATTGACTTCAAATCAAATATGTGTTCGAATCCCACTTGGGGTCTTGCATTATTTCATGTGAGGAATGCGGTAGATCGGTGGTTCTACAAGGGTGCCTGTCCGTGCCTGTAATGCTGTTCGGAGGGGTAGCCGGGCTGTTTCTCCACTAATAATAGCTGGAGAGTCGCCGCCTGAACTAAGCTTGAGAGTCGCCACATGAACTAAGCTGGAGAGTCGCCGCATGAACTAAGCTTGAGAGTCGCCACATGAACTAAGCTGGAGAGTCGCCACATGAACTAAGCTGGAGAGTCGCCACATGAACTAAGCTGGATAATCGCCGCATGAACTAAGCTGGAGAGTCGCCGCATGAAGTTGTTGGTGCGACTTTAAACCCAACAAACAAACATTGCAATGCGTTGCATTTGGCTGTCCGATTAGCGCAGTTGTTAGCACCCTCACCAATACAGCCCTGGTTCGATCCTCGGACCGGGACGTATGTGAGATGGTACGGTGGTCGCCAAATCGGACAGGTGGGTTTTCTCGGGGTACTCCGGTTTCCTCCCACACGAATGACCACATTTACGCTTTCATCCGCGCCAACGAGAGTGATTAATATAAGTTGTTAAAACTTGCTTCGCAATCGTTGGAGAATAAATAAAGTTTAAACTTGCATATTATGACTCGTATTTAACAAAATATAAGCATATGTCTTAAGGCTTATTGAACCTGGACGTAATTCTCCAAATACGATGCACACGATGAACGTCAGCCGATATCAATTCATTTTATATCTTCAGGGAAATATCCACGCTTTATATGTGTCGGATTTTATCGTAGTGAAAGTGTTTCCTCTCACATATTAGATTATGCCATCCCCGCAGTGCAACATTTCTAGGAAGCTGGTAATTACAGGACTGTAAACTTAAAAAAACCATTCTAATCTTGATGGGGGTAATCAATTTTTATACGTGACCCACTTGGATTTTCGTGTACACCATACATTGAAAAGTACATAACATGCCATATAAAGTCTGCCCCTCTCTCTCTCTATGGGTTGTTTTTATGTTTGTATATCTGTTTACGTTACGCACCATTTAAATGCTTGAGGACATCAGTAAAACACAATTATTGGATTCCGTTAGAGACGCCATTTAAATGCTTGAGGACATCAGTAAAACACAATTATTGGATTCCGTTACACACCATTTAAATGCTTGAGGACATCAGTAAAACACAATTATTGGATTCCGTTAGAGACGCCATTTAAATGTTGGACACCAGTAAAACACGAATACTGACTTCCGTTAGAGACGCCATATACATGCTGGAGGACATGGCACTCATGTGACCAAATGTTAATATTAATGTGTTGTCATCCCATGTGTAGTAGGAACATAAGTGTACGTATCCATTGAGAAAATTGTATCCGTTTTTCAGCAAATAGAATGATTATAAATTGTTTCAATACATAGCTTAATGAAATATATGTACAGTGGATACATATAAATAGGTCCGCACTGGGGTAAGACGTTTATTTGGCTGCCAATAAAGTGTTTTAGTTCCAGGGAAATTGTAGCAATTTATTGCTCAATGAAGTATATACTTGTATCAGTGAAATAACATTAATATGTCAGTATTCAGAAACAAGTGCACAATAAAATGTCTCATTTTGGTTCCAGGCCATGTCAATTTAATCTAGTGTATGCGTGAAATATTTCTGGATAAATACCACACATTTGCAGAAATAGTCCCATGTTATTAAGCATAGTTGAACTGTATTCCAGAACAGAAGGACATTTGCCATGATGCAATTCACTCATTAACATGACATGCTCCCCTTTGTCATAATATAGTTTTATGAATCCCGTTGAGCGTGTACTCCCTAACCCTAGTATTGGTGGAGGAAGACCAGTATTTCAGGCGCGGTCGCTCACCTCCATACATACATACCGGTGTAGAGCCACAGACCTTCCACAAGCTGAACGGATACCTTACTCACATGAAAGAACGTTTTCACTTCACTACATATCCTCCATGTGTACATATCCTCCATGTGTACATATCCTCCATGTGTACATATCATCCATGCGTACATATCATCCATGCGTACATATCATCCATGCATATCATAAATGCGTACATATCCTCCATGCGTACACATCATACATACATAAATATCCTCCATGCGTACATGCCATCCATGCGTACATATCCTCCATGCGTACATATCCTCCATGCGTACATATCACCCATGTGTACATATCCTCCATGTGTACATGTCCTCCATGCGTACATATCATTCATGCGTACATATCATTCATGTGTACGTATCATCCATGCGTACATATCCTACCTGCGCACATGTCCTCCATGCGTATATATCGTCCATGCGTACATATCCTCCATGCATACATATATTACATGCGTGCATATCTTCCATGCGTGCATATCTTCCATGCGTACATATCCTCCACATATACATATCCTCCATGCGTACATATCATACATGCATACATATCCTCCATGCGTACATAACCTTCAATAGTACATATCTCAATGCGTACATATCCTCCATATATACATATCCTCCATACATACATATCCTCAGTGCATACATAACCAACATACATATATACACTCCATGCATACATATCCTCCATATATACATATCCTCCATACATACATATCCTCAGTGCATACATAACCAACATACATATATACACTCCATGCATACGTATCCTCCATATATACATATCCTCCATACATACATATCCTCAGTGCATACATAACCAACATACATATATACACTCCATACATACATATCCTCCATACATACATATCTTCCACACATACAAATACTCCATGCAAACATATCGTCCCTGTATACATACATATCCTCCATACACATATCATTCATGCATATATACATATCCTTCACACATACATATCCTCCATACATTCATATCCTACACACATATATACCCTCCATGCATATAATATCCTCCACATATACATATCCTCCATACATATAATTCCTCCGTGGATACATATCCTACATGCAAACATATCCTCCATGCATGCATATCCTCCATACATGCATACATATACTCCATACATACATACATACATATACTCGATACATACATAACCTCCATGAAAACAAATATTCTTCCATGCAGACATACCCTCCATTCATACATATCCTCCATACATACATATACTCCATGCAGACATATCCAACATGCAGACATATCCAACATGCTTGCATATCCTCCATACATTATATCCTCCACACATACCCTCCATGCATATATATCCTCCACACATATGTACCCTCCACACATATATATCCTCCAATCATGCATATCCTCCAATCATACATATCCTCCACATACGCATGTCCTCCACCCATATCCTCCTTTGATACATATCCTCCATTGATGCATATCCTCCATGCATGCATATTCAACATACATGCATATCCTCCATGTATACATATTCAACATACATGCATATCATACCTGCATACATAACTAACATACATACATATCCTACATGCATACATATCCTCCATACATGCATATCATCCGTGTATACATATCCTACATGCATACATATCCTCCATACATGCATATCATCCGTGTATACATATCCTCCATGTATACATATCCTCCATATATACATATCCTCCAGGCATACATATCATCAATGCATACATATCTTCCATACATATTATACATACATACATATCATCCATACATATATATACTCCATGCATGCATATCCTCATGCATACACACCCTCCATACAGACATATCCTCCATGTATACATATCCTCCGTGCATGCATATCCTCCATGCATACATACTCTCCATATATACATATCCTCCATGTATACATATCCTCCGTACATACATATCCTCCATGCATACATATCATTCATGCATACATATCATCCATGCATACATATCTTCCATCCATGCATACATATCCTCCATACATGCATATCACCCGTGTATACATATCCTCCATACATACATATCATCCGTGTATACATATCCTCCGCGCATATATATCCTCCATGCATACATATCCGCGATGCATACATATCCTCCATACATATATATCCTCCATGCATACCTATCCTCAATGCATACATATCTTCCATACATACATATCCGCGATGCATACATATCCTCCATACATATATATCATCCATGCATACATATCCTCAATGCATACATATCTTCCATACATACATATCCGCGATGCATACATATCCTCCATGCATACATATCCTCCATGCATACATATCCTCCATACATATATATCATCCATGTATACATATCCTCCATACATATATATCCTACATGTATACATATCCTCCATACATGCATATCCTACATGCATACATATCCTCCATGCATACATATCCTCCATACATATTATACATACATACATACCATCCATACATATATATCATCCATGTATACATACCCTCCATACAGACATATCCTCCATGCATACATACCCTCCATACAGACATATCCTCCATGCATACATACCCTCCATACAGACATATCCTCCATGCATACATATCCTCCATACGTATTATACATACATACATACATACCATCCATACATATATATCATCCGTGTATACATATCCTCCATACATACATATCCTCCATGTATACATATCATCCGCGCATATATCCTCCATGCATACATATCCTCCATATATATACATATCCTCCATATATATATATATCTATCCTCCGCGCATATATATCCTCCATGCATACATATTCTCAATACATACATATCCTCCATACAGATATATCCTCCATGTATACAAACCCTCCATACATACATATCCTCCATGTATATATATCCTCCGCGCATATATATCCTCCATGCATACATATCCTCAATGCATACATATTCTCCATACATATATATCCTCCATGTATGCATACCCTCCATACATACATATCCTCCATGTATACATATCCTCCGCGCATATATATCCTCCATGCATACATATCCTCAATGCATACATATTCTCCATACATATATATCCTCCATGTATGCATACCCTCCATACATATATATCCTCCATGCATACATATCCTCCATGCATATACATATAATCCATGTATATATATCCTCCATACAGATATATCCTACATGTATACATATCCTCCATACATGCATATCCTCCATGCATACATATCCTCCATACATACATATCCTCCATACATATTATACATACATACATACCATCCATACATATATATCATCCATACATATTATACATACATACATATCCTCCATACATACATACATACATACATACCTCCATACATACATATCCTCCATAATATACATATCCTCCATGTATACATATCCTCCATACATGCATATCCACCATCGCAGGTTCGATCCCCCGTCTGACCCTAATAAAATTAACAGTCTTTCAGATGGGACGTTAACCCGAGGTCTCGTGTCGGTACTTTACACCGTGCACGTAAAAGAACCAGAGGATACTCTGGAATGGGTCTCTGTCTGTATCATTGCAATATCCTCCAAAAATGACTAATCTCTTCAGGAGGCGTCGCTCATATGGGCAACCGGTAGCGACGATAAATAAACGTAAAATACACAAAAGTGCACCAAAAGAATAAGAAAGGTGAGAACATAGATTTAGCACCTCCACATAACGAAATGCCACCCTTGGGCTTGAACATGCATGTAAACTACTCGGCAGAGCCTCGTTCATTGCACGCATCTTCACTCCTCAGGTGGCATTTCCTTATCTGCTTGGAGCTGCTAATTTCATGTTGTCCCAAATCGGTGCATATGAAGCATATTCTTAAAGCGACATTACGTCGCAAAAAGCAAATCAAATGCATGTGTTCACTTATAAATGCATTACTACTACACATTATTCTGAATACATTCGAACACTAACATTGAATCAATAAACAGTGTGTTGGTGGTCTACAACTTTCAAAAGTGAAAGTAGGATTTCATATAACGGTCATCCACGCTCCTGAAATGACGTTTGTTTGTCATTGGAGTCAATAGTAAATGCGCGTTACTTTCGTTTAGAGATGATTTAACTAAGATTAGTCTACACATAAATATGCATAGGCACACATGTGAGATATCACGGTAAATATGTACCATAACTCGTGTCATTCAGGATACACGCATTGTATTATGTGAGTGTCGACCCTGTTTACATTATATTGGTATGTCAACAAACCGCGTATACGACGCTTGTTTATTTGTTGAAATTTATACCATATAATAAGCAATAACATTCTGCAGACATTTGCGTTTTCATCGATGATGTGTCGATTTAATGTGCATAGACCAGTCAATGATAAAGATTGAAATGCTGTCAATGTTGCTAACAAACTATAGTAAAACGTTAATCAAATCTCGTAGACATCTCGTAGACATTTAAGACTTGACATAGAACGCGTATACTTATATTTAGAGAACTATTCCCAGGAATATTCGTACGTGTGTCTACCGTTTATAGTCTTAGATCTATAAATAAATGCCTACAAATCGGTGATATATCAATCATTTTCAAAATAGCATCACTCATTTCTAAAAATAAGATTGATTTCTAAAAATAGCATCACTGTTTTCTAAATATACAATACAATGATGACAGTCACATATCGTCTGTAATAAACAACACAACATTAGTACATGTCTACTCCATGGTCATTGTGTACAGCAACACTACATTAGTACATGTCTACTCCATGGTCATTGTGTACAGCAACACTACATGTAGATAGATAGGTTAACATTGTGTACAGCAACACTACATTAGTACATGTCTACTCCATGGTCATTGTGTACAGCAACAATACATGTAGATAGATAGGTTAACATTGTGTACAGCAACAGTACATCTAGATAGATAGGTACACATTGTGTACAGCAACAATACATGTAGATAGATAGGTTAACATTGTGTACAGCAACAATACATGTAGATAGATAGGTTAATATTGTGTACAGCAACACTACATGTAGATATATAGGACAACATTGTGTACAACAACACTACATGTAGATAGATAGGTTAACATTGTGTACAGCAACAATACATGTAGATAGATAGGTTAATATTGTGTACAGCAACAATACATGTAGATAGATAGGTTAATATTGTGTACAGCAACAATACATGTAGATAGATAGGTTAATATTGTGTACAGCAACACTACATGTAGATAGATAGGTTAATATTGTGTACAGCAACACTACATGTAGATAGATAGGTTAATATTGTGTACAGCAACATACATGTAGATAGATAGGTTAACATTGTGTACAGCAACAGTACATGTAGATAGATAGGTTAATATTGTGTACAGCAACACTACATGTAGATAGATAGGTTAACATTGTGTACAGCAACAATACATGTAGATAGATAGGTTAACATTGTGTACAACAACAATACATGTAGATAGATAGGTTAACATTGTGTACAGTAACAATACATGTAGATAGATAGGTGAACAGTGTGTACAGTAACAATACATGTAGATCGGTAGATAGGTTAACATTGTGTACAGCAACAATACATGTAGATCGGTAGATAGGTTAACATTGTGTACAGCAACAATACATGTAGATCGGTAGATAGGTTAACATTGTGTACAGCAACAATACATGTAGATCGGTAGATAGGTTAACATTGTGTACAGCAATAATCCATGTATGTACATGTATGTATATAGGTAAACATGGTATTCATTTGAACAACGTTTACTATAGTTTTTTTAGCAACATGGGGAGTATTGCAATGTTTATTATTGTCTCGTCTATGTACATGAAGAGTACCCGTCATATGCACCAATGTGGGACAAGGTTATTCCACCCCTAGTGGTCGGAATATGTCGTCAGAAAAGAGGCTCTCTTGTCGAGTTTCCGACAACATATTCTGACCACTCGGGTGGAATATCCTTAACGTACACAGGTGCATATGACAGATGATTTCGCACTCCTATACTGGCCAGGACACACGTGTATTGCCAATTCGGTTCCTCCTTGAATCTGATGTGAATACTTCAACTTTCTTCAAGCTGAACCAATTGTGGTTTCATTGATTTCAATCAATCGACAGTGCTCACACATGGGTGTAAACGAAGTTGTCACATTCGCCATGCAGTGCACCTACCTTAAGAAAATAGACAATAATCTAGAGTAAATGGTATAAACGTTGACAATAGACAATAATCTAGCGTAAATGGTATAAACGTTGACAATAGACAATAATCTAGCGTAAATGGTATAAACGTTGAAAATAGACAATAATCTAGCGTAAATGGTATAAACGTTGAAAACAGACAATAATCTAGCGTAAATGGTATAAACGTTGACAATAGACAATAATCTAGCATAAATAGTATAAACGTTGAAAATAGACAATAATCTAGCGTAAATGGTATAAACGTTGACAATAGACAATAATCTAGCGTAAATGGTATAAACGTTGAAAATAGACAATAATCTAGCATAAATGGTATAAACGTTAAAATAGACAATAATCTAGCATAAATGGTATAAACGTTAAAATAGACAATAATCTAGCATAAATGGTATAAACGTTGACAATAGACAATAATCTAGCGTAAATGGTATAAACGTTAAAATAGACAATAATCTAGCATAAATGGTATAAACGTTAAAATAGACAATAATCTAGCATAAATGGTATAAACGTTAAAATAGACAATAATCTAGCATAAATGGTATAAACGTTAAAATAGACAATAATCTAGCGTAAATGGTATAAACGTTAAAATAGACAATAATCTAGCGTAAATGGTATAAACGTTAAAATAGACAATAATCTAGCGTAAATGGTATAAACGTTGAAAATAGACATTATGTTCTCGATTCAAATTTGTTAAAATTTCAAAATGCCACATGTGATATAAAATTAAGTCTGCATAGAGCATAATATAATGTAACTAATCACACATTTCTCTGCAGTCCGTTAAATAACCAAATGTTATAAATATGCTCTCATTGTCGTTCATAAGGCGTGTTGTACACATTCAATTTTGTCTCACGAATACGATCGCATTGTGACGAATGTGATATGTGACATATACGACCCTACATGGCACTATGCTACAATGGCGTCCTGTCGAGATTTCAATAACGAAGTTTGAGCAGTAGGGAAATTGCATGCTGGTTAATTCGTCTGTTACGCACTGAATTAGCAAGCGTCTGCGAACAGCCAGTTCGTGCACATTAAATGGTATGTATTTCTATTGTGCTATTTAACCAACGATCATGGAATTACCGGCAATGTCTAAACAATTGAGATCTGCAAGTGGTTGGCAATAGAATCAGGGGTGCGGATAATGTTATAGGAGCTTTGGTAACTAACTATAACGGATTATTAGATGTGGCCCTGGAAATCAATCAAACACGGTAGTAATCATGTACAGTGTATGGATGTATCGATTATGAGGAGAACACAGTGAACGACACAAGCGTTATATAAGTCATATAATGACACAAGCGTTATATAAGTCATATGACGGCACAAGCGTTATATAAGTCATATAACGACACAAGCGTTATATAAGTCATATAACGACACAAGCGTTATATAAGTCATATGACGGCACAAGCGTTATATAAGTCATATCACGACACAAGCGTTATATAAGTCATATAACGACACAAGCGTTATATAAGTCATATAACGACACAAGCGTTATATAAGTCATATAACGACACAAGCGTTATATAAGTCATATGACGACACAAACGTTATATAAGTCATATAACGACACAAGCGTTATATAAGTCATATAACGACACAAGCGTTATATAAGTCATATGACGACACAAGCGTTATATAAGTCATATAACGACACAAGCGTTATATAAGTCATATAACGACACAAGCGTTATATTTGTCATATGACGTGGTATTTCTTGACACAAGGGAGGAATTCATCCACGGACAGTGTACAGTTTTATTTCTTGAACAATATTGCATCTGATATCTTTAGGAATCAATGTTTTTGGAAAACAGCTTAAAACATCATTCCTAAAAAATGTACAGTTAAATTACGATACTTTATGTTATATATTAGTACTAGTATCGGGGAGAGACGGCCAAGCAGCTTATTAGGGCAGCTATTATATTTTTATTTCAATTATTCTTGCTCAATTTTAGTATTCTATTAAGCGTATCCCGTCGTTTTCTTATTCAATCTAAAAATAATGTTCTTGGAAAACGTACTTATATTTGTACTAGATACATCGGAACTAATTGATAGCAAAATTGACTTTTTGGAAATGGTTGTTGCTAATGTTTTCAAAACGTGTAGCCCAATCCTTTTGCACTTTGAAAATGTCATGTATATGGATATTATCAGATATTGATGTTAGAAATGTGACAGTAATGTTATTGTGATATGTAATTGTAAATTGTATTCCTCGTGAAAAGGTGGCAATACAATATTATAAAAGTAAATGTTATAATCATATGTGGAGTGTTTACAGTCAAATCTGTGTTAAGCAGCCAGCCAAGGAATCACAGAAAGTGGCTGTTTAACACAGGTGGCTGCTTAACACAGGTGCCTGCTTAGCACAGGTGGCTGCTTAGCACAGGTGGCTGCTTAGCACATGTGGCTGCTTAGCACAGGTGTCTGCTTAGTACAGGTGGCTGTTTAGCACAGGTGGCTGCTTATCACAGGTGGCTGCTTAACACAGGTGGCTGCTTAGCATAGATGGGCTGCTTAGCACAGGTGGCTGCTTAGCACAGGTGGCTGTTTAGCACCGATGGGCTGCTTAGCACAGGTGGCTGCTTAGCACAGATGGGCTGCTTAGCACAGGTGTCTGCTTAGCACAGGTGGCTGCTTAGCACAGATGGGCTGCTTAGCACAGGTGACTGCTTAGCACAGGTGGCTGCTTAGCACAGATGGGCTGCTTAACACAGGTAGCTGCTTAGCACAGATGGGCTGCTTAGCACAGGTGTCTGCTTAGCACATGTGGCTGCTTAGCACAGATGGGCTGCTTAGCACAGGTGTCTGCTTAGCACAGGTGTCTGCTTAGCACAGGTGGCTGCTTAGCACAGATGGGCGCTTAGCACAGATGGGCTGCTTAGCACAGATGTCTGCTTAGCACAGGTGGCTGCTTAGCACAGATGGGCTGCTTAGAACAGGTGGCTGCTTAGCACAGGTGGCTGCTTGGCACATGTGGCTGATGCCCACTTAACCTGAAACTCAACACGGCTTGTAACACAGTTAAACGTCAAAACTCCGCTAAACGTACTAAAAATGGACGTTTAGCGGATTTTGGACATTTAGCGGTGCTACAACAGCTCATTTAACGGCTGGGGTGTTAAATAAATATATATATATATAGATTACAGACAAAGCAACACATATCAACGCATGTTCCCAAGCTACTGTCTACTGTCCACTGTGTTAGTCGAGACTATGATTACGGGTATGATTATTCTGTATTTCCAGGACGCACCTGTTCATTTGCTCAAAGTTGCCCGTCTTATCCGTCTGGCGAGACTGTTACAGAAGATCGATCGGTTCTCTCAGTACAGTGCCCTGGTGCTAGCCCTTCTCATGAGCATGTTCGCTCTGCTCGCCCACTGGCTAGCATGTATCTGGTACGCAATTGGAACTGTAGAGTTTGATGAC
The DNA here is from genome assembly GCA_014843695.1 of Archivesica marissinica. Classification (NCBI taxonomy): domain Eukaryota; kingdom Metazoa; phylum Mollusca; class Bivalvia; order Venerida; family Vesicomyidae; genus Archivesica; species Archivesica marissinica. The sequence continues at coordinate 16,716,137 of CM026392.1, read as the reverse complement.
CATACAAAAGCAGGTATGTAAAGTAATTTAGAGTAGTTGGTTTATTAGTATGTCCCCCATCTTAAAAAGGGCAGCCATGACATACTTACGAGAAACAGACGGATCTGTAGTGCAGTGGTTAATACGTTTGACTGGTAATGGAGGGATCGCATGTTTGATCCCCCGCCTGACCATATAAAAATTAGGTCTTTCAGATGGGATGTTAAACCTAAGTCTCGTGTCGGTGCTTTACATCGTGTACGTAAACGGACCAGAGGAGACTCTGGAATGGGTCTCTAACAGTCTAAAATGACAAATGGACAACCGGTAGCGACGATAAATAAACGTAAAACAAACACAGACTTACGAGACACCTCTTATAAACGTCAGTACTTCCAGAAGCATATCCATGCATGGCAGGTGTTAGGCAATCAGTAATCATCATTTAACTATCTGCGTCTCGCCAAACGGTCGTGAATCCATCCCTTTGCGAGATTCGAACCTCTGACCTCCCGCTCCGTAGGTCGATGCCTTAACCACTATATAGGTATTGGGACATGAAACTGGCATATCCGGATAAACACAACGTGTTGGGTCTGGTGATCACCGTAGCGTATCCCGGTCCGACGATCGAGCAAGGGTTGTATTGGTGAGGATCGAGCAAGGGTTGTATTGGTGAGGATCGAGCCTGCTGACCACAATCTATACTGTTTATGCTGATACGGTATGTGTTTATGGGTGATGTTGGTGAATGTCTGTGTATCCGTGCTTTGTAATAAGAAATATGGATTCTGTATTAAAACGTTGTATTCGATCAAACAAATGGCATATATATAGAAACACCAGCTTGACGCTGACGAGTGTAAAACAAGCTAAACAACAAAAGCATAAGCTTGATTTATTTCACAGCAGATCAACTTTTAACAATTTAAATTAATCACTTTCGTTGGCGCTGTCAGCCACTGCGCTAATATAACATCCTAATATGTCTTATATTTTGCTCCTATGAACAAATCGACCGTTGTTAAATTTGCAATAAGCAACGGATATAGCCTATCTATTTTAATGCTGTTGAATTTTACCCCGCCGACAAATTATCACGCACATTGATTATATTGGGTCATATTAGAAAATAATATTTGTCTTGCCGTTGTTTCTCGGCGACTAAACCACTGATTGTCGTTCTGGCTGCTCAGCCCTATGGCCAGAGGTGGTTAATTCCTACGCACAAGAACAACAAAACCATGTTGTATTCGCCGACAAACAACAAAACCATGTTTTATTCGCCGACAAACAACAAAACCATGTTTTATTCGCCGACAAACAACAAGACACATATTATTTCCTAAGTAACTAACCTGATTAATGTGGCGAAACTTCAGCTATTATTGGTGGTGCAAGACCCCGGGTGCCCCCCCAGTAGTATTTCAGGCACGGACAGACTCCCGGGTAGAACCATCGACCTGCATATCAGCTGGATAGCTTCCTCGCATGAAGTCATTCGACACCCCTGCCGTTAGTGACAAGTGATATGAAGTCAGCGACCGTAACTTCCTTCCATTTGGTGTATCAGGTGACGTACTCAATGCTAGCTAGACGCCATAGTTTGTATGATGTGGTATTGTCTCAACGTTACTACCTAAAGGTCAATGGTTCGACCCAGTGACCACACGTGCCTGAACTATTGCTCGGAGGGGAGGGGGCACCCGGGGTCTTGCTCCGCTCGGAGGGGAGGGGGCACCCGGGGTCTTCCTCCGCTCGGAGGGCAGGGGGCACCCGGGGTCTTCCTCCGCTCGGAGGGGAGGGGGCACCCGGGGTCTTCCTCCACAAATAAACAGCTGGATATAACATTATATGATTAATGGAAGCACACCACGGGACGCTCAACAATTTACGTCATTCGAACTAATTGTCAACAATTTACGTCATTCGAACTAATTGAAATTATGTCACGCTTCTATGGACAGGCGACCTTTTGTCACGCGCTTGTAATACTACCTTCTTGCGAGTAGACCTATATTGACTAGAAACACAAACACAATAGTGTCTTACACGACTATTGTTGCTATTGTTGTTTTCAGGCTGGTTGTATGAACTGAGTGAACGGCTTGTGCTAAATGACAATGTAGGCGGGAACCAGACTGGTGGCAGGGTGGTGAAGCCGGATGTTTTATCGAGTTACCTCTCCGCCTTGTATTTTACATGTACTAGTCTGACAAGTGTCGGCTTCGGTAATGTGTCGGCCAACACAAACTCGGAGAAAATATTCTCTATATGTGCAATGATTGTAGGAGGTAAGTGATAAGTTTGTTTATTATGTGTCATGGTCCTGATGGATACTACAGTATTGTATTGGGTATATGATGTTTATATGTGTCATGGTCCTGATGGGTATTACAGTATTGTATTGTGATATGAGGTTTATATGTGTCATGGTCCTGATGGGTAATACAGTATTGTATTGGGTATATGATGTTTATATGTGTCATGGTCCTGATGGGTATTACAGTATTGTATTGTGATATGATGTTTATATGTGTCATGGTCCTGATGGGTAATACAGTATTGTATTGTGATATGATGTGTATATGTGTCATGGTCCTGATGGGTTATACAGTATTGTATTGTGTATATGATGTTTATATGTGTCATGGTCCTGATGGGTAATACAGTATTGTATTGGGTATATGATGTTTATATGTGTCATGGTCCAGATGGGTTATACAGTATTGTATTGTGTATATGATGTTTATATGTGTCATGGTCCTGATGGATAATACAGTATTATATTGTGTATATGATGTTTATATGTGTCATGGTGCTGATGGGTAATACAGTATTGTATTGGGTATATGATGTTTATATGTGTCATGGTCCTGATGGGTAATACAGTAGTTTATTGGGTATATGATGTTTATATGTGTCATGGTCCTGATGGGTAATACAGTATTGTATTGTGTATATGATTGGTTTGTTTATATGGGTAATACAGTGTTGTAACATATATATGATTGGTTGTTTATATGGGTAATACAGTGTTGTAACATATATATGATTGGTTGTTTATATGGGTAATACAGTTTTGTAACATATATATGATTGGTTTGTTTATATGGGTTATACAGTTTTGTAACATATATATGATTGGTTGTTTATATGGGTAATACAGTTTTGTAACATATATATGATTGGTTGTTTATATGGGTAATACAGTTTTGTAACATATATATGATTGGTTGTTTATATGGGTAATACAGGTTTGTAACATATATATTATTGGTTTGTTTATATGGGTAATACAGGTTTGTAACATATATATTATTGGTTTGTTTATATGGGTAATACAGGTTTGTAACATATATATTATTGGTTTGTTTATATGGGTAATACAGGTTTGTAACATATATATTATTGGTTGTTTATATGGGTAATACAGGTTTGTAACATATATATTATTGGTTTGTTTATATGGGTAATACAGGTTTGTAACATATATATTATTGGTTGTTTATATGGGTAATACAGGTTTGTAACATATATATTATTGGTTTGTTTATATGGGTAATACAGGTTTGTAACATATATATTATTGGTTTGTTTATATGGGTAATACAGGTTTGTAACATATATATTATTGGTTTGTTTATATGGGTAATACAGGTTTGTAACATATATATTATTGGTTGTTTATATGGGTAATACAGTTTTGTAACATATATATGATTGGTTGATTATATGGGTAATACAGTTTTGCAACATATATATGATTGATTTGTTTATATGTGTCATGGTCCTGATGGGTAATACAGTTTTGTAACATATATATGATTGGTTGATTATATGTGTTTTTGTGGCCCAATGAAAAGCCGTCGATGGACGAAAGAGTCTCGCCAGTATTGCTCAAGGACGAACGAGCCTCGCCAGTATTGCTCAAGGACGAACGAGCCTCGCCAGTATTGCTCAAGGACGAACGAGCCTCGCCAGTATTGCTCAAGGACGAACGAGCCTCGCCAGTATTGCTCAAGGACGAAAGAGTCCAGCATCAACATTTGTCAAACAGCCACACATAATCAACGCTATTTATTTACGTTTGTTTATCGTTGCTTCCGGTTGTCCATTTGAAGCAACTGTACTTTACCTTAACAACACCTTTCCTGGGCAGGATCAAGCGGTTAACCAGTACTTGGTGCACCAACCTCAGTAAGAAACTTCCAACTGTTTCATACATAGCAGGCCGGTAGCCACACAGACAAATAAATGAAAAATGAAATAAATAAAATGCAAAATATATCCCTTTGCTGAATAAAATGTTGACTGCTAGAGAGCTGAAAGGTCAGTACATAATTAGATGTATAAACTCATTAAATCAGAAAACGCAGGAAATCGATTCTATACCCCAACAATGTTAAGGGGGAACATGCCCCCAGAGCACCTAGATTGAATCGGTTGAAATTTGCCTCTGGCTGCAGTACTGTAAAGAGACAAGGCCTGAGTGGGCCTCGAACCAGTGACCATCAGTGATGGTAGGTTATAGTTGTATACAAGTCAGCGACCTTAACCACTCGACCACAGAGGCAGGACATTGGCGAATTAATATAAATGTATTGGATGTATATGTGTGATGGCCCTGATGAGTAATGCAGACTCGTATATGATATGTGTGTCATGGTCCTGATGGGTAATGCAGACTCGTATATGATATGTGTGTCATGGTCCTGATGGGTAATGCAGACTCGTATATGATATGTGTGTCATGGCCCTGATGGGTAATGCAGACTCGTATATGATATGTGTGTCATGGCCCTGATGGGTAATGCAGACTCGTATATGATATGTGTGTCACCCCAAATTGAAGGTTAAAAATAAACTTTATTTATTTTACAATGATTGCGAAGCAATTTTAACTTATATTAATCACTCTCGTTGGCGCGGATGAAAGCGTATATGTGGTCAGTCGTGTGGGAGGAAACCTGAGTACGCGGATAAAACCAACGTGTCCGATCTGGTGACAAAATAGCAACACCGGCTAAGTTTATAAACGTTTCTGTATCGTATAAATTACATCATTTGGCATAAAACTACAGCAAATTATGTTATATTCAGCCATTGTCGTAAAACAATATGCAAATAATTGCATCTGTAAATCCGCGAAATTACAAACTAGCAGACATCCCAGAAATGAGACTACCACGATGCCAACTTTACTTCCAGCAATAATTCCGATAAATCTTTGCCGCATCTCAAACAAGTGAATGTCTCTGCAATAGGGTAGTAATTTGACATTTTATTAAAATATAGTTACTAGCAAAGGCTCTTTTTCTTTTTAAGCCCACACGCTTGCAAAATAACAATATGTTTCATATAAAATCTCCACGTACCTCACACATTAATAGCAGATGCGTAGCTGTGCTATTTAACAAGCGATCACCATAGGTACGAGATGGGTGGGGTAGTGGTACCGGGAGTGTGCTCCCCATGAAATGTGTTTAACCGTATTCTTCAAATTGCGGCTTCTGGTGCATTTCAGAACTTGATTGTATAAGTCGTGCATCAAGTATATATAAATAAGTCGTGCATCAATTATATATAAATAAGTCGTGCATCAATTATATATAAATAAGTCGTACATCATATATAAATGAGTCGTGCATCAACTATATATAAATAAGTCGTGCATCAATTATATATAAATAAGTCGTACATCATATATAAATGAGTCGTGCATCAATTATATATAAATAAGTCGTGCATCAATTATATATAAATAAGGCGTGCATCAATTATATATAAATAAGTCGTGCATCAATTATATATAAATAAGTCGTGCATCAATTATATATAAATAAGTCGTGCATCAATTATATATAAATAAGTCGTGCATCAATTATATATATATAAATAAGTCGTGCATCAATTATATATAAATATGTCGTACATCAATTATATATATATAAGTCGTGCATCAATTATATATAAATGGGTCGTGCATCAATTATATATAAATAAGTCGTGCATCAATTATATATAAATAAGTTGTGCATCAATTATATATATATATAAATAAGTCGTGCATCAATTATACATAAATAAGTCGTGCATCAATTATATATAAATAAGTCTTACATCAATCATATATAAATAAGTCGTGCATCAATTATATATAAATAAGTCGTGCATCAATTATATATAAATAAGTCTACATCAATCATATATAAATAAGTCGTGCATCAATTATATATAAATGAGTCGTGCATCAATTATATATAAATGAGTCGTACATCAACTATATATAAATAAGTCGTGCATCAATTATATATAAATAAGTCGTGCATCAATTATATATAAATGAGTCGTGCATCAATTATATATAAATAAGTCGTGCATCAATTATATATAAATAAGTCGTGCATCAATTATATATAAATAAGTCGTACATCATATATAAATGAGTCGTGCTTCAATTATATATAAATAAGTCGTGCATCAATTATATATAAATAAGTCGTGCATCAATTATATATAAATGGGTCGTGCATCAATTATATATAAATAAGTCGTGCATCAATTATATATAAATAAGTCGTGCATCAATTATATATATATAAATAAGTCGTGCATCAATTATATATAAATATGTCGTACATCAATTATATATAAATAAGTCGTGCATCAATTATATATAAATAAGTCGTACATCAACTATATATAAATAAGTCGTGCATCAATTATATATAAATAAGTCGTGCATCAACTATTTTTAAATGTTGTTATAATTACTAGTATGTCCGACCTGCATAATGACATTGTAGACTGCATTGTACCTAAAGTGGTTTGAAGGACAAACTAAGTGTGAAAACGCTAAGGTATACACATTGGAATTTCTCAACCTATAAGACAATGCACGTGTAATGTATATTTCAGCTTTAATGCATGCTGTCGTATTTGGTAATGTGACGGCGTTGATACAGCGAATGTACCAAAGACGTGCAAACTTCCATTCAAAAACAAAAGATTTAAAAGGTAAAAGTAATTAACCGTTAACCTACCAATCACAACAAAAGTCGCTTTTGCGTAGCAATGTATTTCCCATGTTTGTAGAGTTATAACATGTAGCCATGTTTACCATGTTTTTAGAATTATAACATATCGATAAAGTAGCCATGTTTTGCCATGTAGATTTATAACATGTCGATAAAGTAGTCATGTTTTACCATGTAGATTTATAACATGTCGATAAAGTAGCGATGTTTTACCATGTAGATTTATAACATATCGATAAAGTAGCCATGTTTTACCATGTAGATTTATAACATATCGATAAAGTAGCCATGTTTTACCATGTAGATTTATAACATATCGATAAAGTAGCCATGTTTTACCATGTAGATTTATAACATATCGATAAAGTAGCCATGTTTTACCATGTAGATTTATAACATATCGATAAAGTAGCCATGTTTTACCATGTAGATTTATAACATATCGATAAAGTAGCCATGTTTTACCATGTAGATTTATAACATATCGATAAAGTAGCCATGTTTTACCATGTAGATTTATAACATATCGATAAAGTAGCCATGTTTTACCATGTAGATTTATAACATATCGATAAAGTAGCCATGTTTTACCATGTAGATTTATAACATATCGATAAAGTAGCCATGTTTTACCATGTATATTTATAACATATCGATAAAGTAGCCATGTTTTACCATGTAGATTTATAACATATCGATAAAGTAGCCATGTTTTACCATGTAGATTTATAACATATCGATAAAGTAGCCATGTTTTACCATGTAGATTTATAACATATCGATAAAGTAGCGATGTTTTACCATGTAGATTTATAACATATCGATAAAGTAGCCATGTTTTACCATGTAGATTTATAACATATCGATAAAGTAGCGATGTTTTACCATGTAGATTTATAACATATCGATAAAGTAGCCATGTTTTACCATGTAGATTTATAACATATCGATAAAGTAGCCATGTTTTACCATGTAGATTTATAACATGTCGATAAAGTAGCCATGTTTTACCATGTAGATTTATAACATATCGATAAAGTAGCCATGTTTTACCATGTAGATTTATAACATGTCGATAAAGTAGCCATGTTTTACCATGTAGATTTATAACATATCGATAAAGTAGCCATGTTTTACCATGTAGATTTATAACATATCGATAAAGTAACCATGTTTTACCATGTAGATTAATAACATATCGATAAAGTAGCCATGTTTTACCATGTAGATTTATAACATGTCGATAAAGTAACCATGTTTTACCATGTAGATTTATAACATATCGATAAAGTAGCCATGTTTTACCATGTAGATTTATAACATATCGATAAAGTAACCATGTTTTACCATGTAAATTAATAACATATCGATAAAGTAGCCATGTTTTACCATGTAGATTTATAACATGTCGATAAAGTAACCATGTTTTACCATGTAGATTTATAACATATCGATAAAGTAACCATGTTTTACCATGTAGATTAATAACATATCGATAAAGTAGCCATGTTTTACCATGCAGATTAATAACATATCGATATAAAGTAGCCATGTTTTACCATTTTGTTAATAGATTTATTGCGTAACGTATAGACACTATAGTAACCATGCGTTGGCAATGTTATTATTAAATTATGTTCATCGCCAAGTAACAATGGTCTGATTGTGTGTAAATTTACACACAGTCAGAAAATCGTGATATATTGTACAATATAGCAATAATTTAGTACTTGTATAGTTATGGTAAATAATTGAATATTAATTATGAAATTATAAAGTAATACTAATACAATACTTATTTTACAAAAATGAGTTTAACAAATAATTTCATTACATATATGTGTACTTTTCAATATAACCACATTTAGCCAGCTTAACTACACCTGAATGAGCTGACTGTATAATATGTACAAACGCATTTACACTAGGCATGTATAATATAACTATATAAGTAAAACGATCTTACATTGGAATAAAATTCAATAAAAAGTGATATTCGGACTCAAAAACTGGAATATTACATTTAGTACATAATCGTTGGTTTCTTTCAATATTTCTAAACCTTCCTTCATCTATGGCTAATCTACAATATATGAGCGGAACATTGATATCCATATAATCATAAAGACAATAACGTAGCCATGTTTGATACTCATAGCATATGGTTGATAATAAAGGGAGACAATAATGTAACACTATTTTCCCGTATTTGCAGATTTCTTCCGTGCATATGATATACCAAAGCCGTTAAAGCAGAGAATGCAAGAATACTTCCAGACAATGTGGTCAATTAATAATGGTATTGAAACAAATGAGGTAGGCTATATATACATACATATATGATATTGTTTCAACTTGCTATTTCCGTGTTTTGTTTGTTTCTTTCTATCTTTCAGCTAAGGTCATGTGCAGACTCCAGTTCGTGTTGGAGTAGGAATACCACGTGTGCCCCCCCTCCCACCCACGGAGCTGTAATCCCCCCTCACACCCCACGGAGCAGTGCCCCCTCCCACCACGGAGCAGTGCCCCCTCCGACCCACGGAGCAGTGCCCCCCTCCCACCCATGGAGCAGTCCCCCCTCCCATCCACGGAGCGGTGCCCCCTCCCACCCACGGAGCAGTTCCCCCTCCCACCCACGGAGCAGTGCCCCCTCCCACCCACGGAGCAGTGCCCCTCCCACCCACGGAGCAGTGCCCCCTCCCACCCACGGAGCAGTGCCCCCTCCCACCCACGGAGCAGTGCCCCCTCCCACCCACGGAGCAGTGCCCCCTCCCACCATGGACCAGTGCCCCCTCCCACCCACGGAGCAGTGCCCCCTCCCACCCACGGAGCCGTGCCCCCTCCCACCCACGGAGCAGTCCCCCTCCAACCCACGGAGCCGTGCCCCCTCCCACCCACGGACCAGTGCCCCCTCCCACCCACGGAGCAGTGCCCCCTCCCACCCACGGACCAGTGCCCCTCCCACCCACGGACCAGTGCCCCCTCCCACCCACGGACCAGTATTTCAGCAACAGACGAGCAGCTTCCGCAAGCTAACTTCCTCACTTAAATATTTTGGTGCAACTCGAACCTACAGCCTAGTGATTTGAAGTCAACTGCCGTAACCACTCGGGCACGGAGACTCGTAGAGTCATTGGAGCTACTCTATAATACTAGAGAAATCGATCGGAACTACTGTGCATTATAATGGAAAGGTGGTACTAAGACAGGTATTCCATGTGTTTCGATAAATTATGAAAATATATTGTTGAAAACGCTAAGCATAGCTACGCATGCGGTACTAAAACTATACATACAGTTGTCTCAGCATCTTGTATATTCTCTACTATCTCTATCGTTAGATTCTCAAGGACTTCCCGGAGGAGATGAAGGGAGAACTAGGTCTACATCTGCACAGAGAGATCCTCAACCTGCCAATATTCGAAGAAGCCACACAAGGATGCCTCAGGTCCATTGCCCTCCACTCTAGACGGTCTTTCTGTGCACCGGGAGAATTTCTAGTACACAAAGGAGATGCTTCCACATACCTGTATCTACTAGTCAGCGGATCCATGGAGATTCTCAAAATGGATATGGTTGTTGCAATATTAGGTAAGTCTCACAACTAGTGTACAGGGATATTCTCAAAATGGATATTACTCAATACTATATAAGTTATGCACCATTATATAGGGATGTTCTCAAAATGGATATGGTTGTTGCAATATTAGGTAAGTCTCACAACTAGTGTACAGGGATATTCTCAAAATGGATATTACTCAATACTATATAAGTTATGCACCATTATATAGGGATGTTCTCAAAATGGATATGGTTGTTGCAATATTAGGTAAGTCTCACAACTAGTGTACAGGGATATTCTCAAAATGGATATTACTCAATACTATATAAGTTATGCACCATTATATAGGGATGTTCTCAAAATGGATATGGTTGTTGCAATATTAGGTAAGTCTCACAACTAGTTTACAGGGATATTCTCAAAATGGATATTACTCAATACTATGTAAGTTATGCACCATTATATAGGGATATTCTCAAAATGGATATTACTCAATACTATATAAGTTATGCACCAGTATATAGGGATATTCTCAAAATGGATATTACTCAATACTATATAAGTTATGCACCAGTATATAGGGATATTCTCAAAATGGATCATAATTATGGTTGTTGCAATATCGGGTAAAATGTACACTATTGACCAGGGGCATTCTCAAAATGGATATAGTGTTCTTACAATACCATTAAGTAATGTACCAGTATATAGGGATATTCTCAAAATGGATATAGCGTTCTTACAATACCATTAAGTAATGTACCAGTATATAGGGATATTCTCAAAATGGATATAGTGTTGTTGCAATATTAGGTACAGTATGTTCAATATACAGGTGTCCCACTCGTATCATACATATACTATTATTATACGGTATATATGGGGTAAGTATATATGGTACGATATAAAAGGTCGATTGTTCTACCCTGGTACCCGGTCGAGCAAGAAATACTGACAGGAAGTCTTCCTCCACCAATACTAGCTGGATAGCCTATATATGACCTAACCTGTTTGTACAGGAGGTCTACCTCCACCAATACTAGCTGGATAGCCTATATATGACCTATACTGTTTGTACAGGAGGTCTACCTCCACCAATAATAGCTGGATAGTCTATATATGACGTAAGCTGTTTGTACAGGAGGTCTTCCTCCACCAATACTAGCTGGATAGCCTATATATGACCTAACCTGTTTGTACAGGAGGTCTACCTCCACCAATACTAGCTGGATAGCCTATATATGACCAAAGCTGTTTGTACATGAGGTCTTCCTCCACCAATACTAGCTAGATAGTCTATATATGACCTAAGCTGTTTGTACAGGAGGACTTCCTCCACCAATACTAGCTGGATAGTCTATATATGACCTAACCTGTTTGTACAGGAGGTCTACCTCCACCAATACTAGCTGGATAGCCTATATATGACCTAAGCTGTTTGTACATGAGGTCTTCCTCCACCAATACTAGCTAGATAGTCTATATATGACCTAAGCTGTTTGTACAGGAGGTCTTCCTCCACCAATACTAGCTAGATGGTCTATATATGACCTAAGCTGTTTGTACAGGAGGTCTTCCTCCACCAATACTAGCTGGATAGCCTATATATGACCTAAGCTGTTTGTACATGAGGTCTTCCTCCACCAATAATAGCTGGATAGTCTATATATGACATAAGCTGTTTGTACACGAGGTCTTCCTCCACCAATAATAGCTGGATAGGCTATATATGACCTAAGCTGTGTGTACATGAGGTTTTCCTCCACCAATACTAGCTGGATAGCCTATATATGACCTAAGCTGTTTGTACATGAGGTCTTCCTCCACCAATACTAGCTGGATAGCCTATATATGACCTTCTGCTGTTTGTACATGAGGTCTACCTCCACCAATACTAGCTGTATAGCCTATATATGACCTTCTGCTGTTTGTACATGAGGTCTACCTCCACCAATACTAGCTGGATAGCCTATATATGACCTAAGCTGTATGTACAGGAGGTCTACCTGCACCAATACTAGCTGGATAGCCTATATATGACCTAAGCTGTTTGTACAGGAGGTCTTCCTCCACCAATACTAGCTGGACAGTCTATATATGACCTAAGCTATTTGTACAGGAGGTCTTCCTCCACCAATACTAGCGGGATAGTCTATATATGATCTAACCTGTCTGTACAGGAGGTCTTCCTCCACCAATACTAGCTGGATAGCCTATATATGACCTAAGCTGTTTGTACAGGAGGTCGTCCTCCACCAATAATAGCTGGATAGTCTATACATGACCTAACCTGTCTGTACAGGAGGTCTTCCTCCACCAATACTAGCTGGATAGCCTATATATGACCTAAGCTGTTTGTACAGGAGGTCTTCCTCCACCAATAATAGCTGGATAGTCTATATATGACCTAACCTGTTTGTACAGCAGGTCTTCCTCCACCAATACTAGCTGGATAGCCAATATATGACCTAACATGTTTGTACAGCAGGTCTTGCTCAACCAATACTAGCTGGATAACCTATATATGACCTAAGCTGTTTGTACAGGAGGTCTTCCTCCACCAATACTAGCTGGATACTCTATATATGACCTAAGATGTTTGTACAGGAGGACTTCCTCCACCAATAATAGCTGGATAGTCGATATATGAACTAACCTGTTTGTACAGGAGGTCTTCCTCCACCAATACTAGCTGGATAGCCTATATATGACCTAACATGTTTGTACAGCAGGTCTTCCTCCACCAATACTAGCTGGATAACCTATATATGACCTAAGCTGTTTGTACAGGAGGTCTACCTCCACCAATACTAGCTGGATAGCCTATATATGACCTAAGCTGTTTGTACAGGAGGTCTTCCTCCACCAATACTAGCTGGATAGTCTATATATGACCTAAGCTGTTTGTACAAGAGGTCTTCCTCCACCAATACTAGCTGGATACTCTATATATGACCTAAGCTGTTTGTACAGGAGGACTTCCTACACCAATAATAGCTGGATAGTCTATATATGACCTAACCTGTTTGTACAGGAGGTCTTCCTCCACCAATACTAGCTGGATAGCCTATATATGACCTAACCTGTTTGTAGAGGAGGACTTCCTCCACCAATAATAGCGGGATAGTCTATATATGACCTAAGCTGTTTGTACAGGAAGTATTCCTCCACCAATACTAGCTGGATAGCCTATATATGACCTAAGCTGTTTGTACAGGAGGTCTTCCTCCACCAATACTAGCTGGATAGCCTATATATGACCTAAGCTGTTTGTACAGGAGGTCTACCTGCACCAATACTAGCTGGATAGCCTACATATGACCTAAGCTGTTTGTACAGGAGGACTACCTCCATCAATAATAGCTGGATAGCCTATATATGACCTAAGCTGTTTGTACAGGAGGTCTACCTCCACCAATACTAGCTGGAGAGCATATATATGACCTAAGCTGTTTGTACAGGAGGTCTACCTCCACCAATAGTAGCTGTATAGCCTATATATGACCTAAGCTGTTTGTACAGGAGGTCTACCTCCACCAATACTAGCTGGATAGCCTATATATGACCTAAGCTGTTTGTACAGGAGGTCTACCTCCACCAATACTAGCTGGATAGCCTATATATGACCTAAGCTGTTTGTACAGGAGGACTACCTCCACCAATAATAGCTGGATAGCCTATATATGACCTAAGCTGTTTGTACAGGAGGACTACCTCCACCAATACTAGCTGGATAGCCTATATATGACCTAAGCTGTTTATACAGGAGGACTACCTCCACCAATACTAGCTGGATAGGCTATATATGACCTAAGCTGTTTGTACATGAGGTCTTCCTCCACCAATACTAGCTAGATAGTCTATATATGACCTAAGCTGTTTGTACAGGAGGTCTTCCTCCACCAATACTAGCTAGATGGTCTATATATGACCTAAGCTGTTTGTACAGGAGGTCTTCCTCCACCAATACTAGCTGGATAGCCTATATATGACCTAAGCTGTTTGTACATGAGGTCTTCCTCCACCAATAATAGCTGGATAGTCTATATATGACATAAGCTGTTTGTACACGAGGTCTTCCTCCACCAATAATAGCTGGATAGGCTATATATGACCTAAGCTGTGTGTACATGAGGTTTTCCTCCACCAATACTAGCTGGATAGCCTATATATGACCTAAGCTGTTTGTACATGAGGTCTTCCTCCACCAATACTAGCTGGATAGCCTATATATGACCTTCTGCTGTTTGTACATGAGGTCTACCTCCACCAATACTAGCTGTATAGCCTATATATGACCTTCTGCTGTTTGTACATGAGGTCTACCTCCACCAATACTAGCTGGATAGCCTATATATGACCTAAGCTGTATGTACAGGAGGTCTACCTGCACCAATACTAGCTGGATAGCCTATATATGACCTAAGCTGTTTGTACAGGAGGTCTTCCTCCACCAATACTAGCTGGACAGTCTATATATGACCTAAGCTATTTGTACAGGAGGTCTTCCTCCACCAATACTAGCGGGATAGTCTATATATGATCTAACCTGTCTGTACAGGAGGTCTTCCTCCACCAATACTAGCTGGATAGCCTATATATGACCTAAGCTGTTTGTACAGGAGGTCGTCCTCCACCAATAATAGCTGGATAGTCTATACATGACCTAACCTGTCTGTACAGGAGGTCTTCCTCCACCAATACTAGCTGGATAGCCTATATATGACCTAAGCTGTTTGTACAGGAGGTCTTCCTCCACCAATAATAGCTGGATAGTCTATATATGACCTAACCTGTTTGTACAGCAGGTCTTCCTCCACCAATACTAGCTGGATACCAATATATGACCTAACTGTTTGTACAGGAGGTCTTCCTCCACCAATACTAGCTGGATACTATATATGACCTAAGCTGTTTGTACAGGAGGTCTTCCTCCACCAATAATAGCTGGATAGTCTATATATGACCTAACCTGTTTGTACAGCAGGTCTTCCTCCACCAATACTAGCTGTATAGCCTATATATGACCTAACATGTTTGTACAGCAGGTCTTGCTCAACCAATACTAGCTGGATAACCTATATATGACCTAAGCTGTTTGTACAGGAGGTCTACCTCCACCAATACTAGCTGGATAGCCTATATATGACCTAAGTTGTTTGTACAGGAGGTATTCCTCCACCAATACTAGCTGGATAGCCTATATATGACCTAAGCTGTTTGTACAGGAGGTCTTCCTCCACCAATACTAGCTGGATACTCTATATATGACCTAAGCTGTTTGTACAGGAGGACATCCTCCACCAATAATAGCTGGATAGTCTATATATGACCTAACCTGATTGTACAGGAGGTCTTCCTCCACCAATACTAGCTGGATAGCCTATATATGACCTAACCTGTTTGTACAGGAGGACTTCCTCCACCAACAATAGCGGGATAGTCTATATATGACCTAAGCTGTTTGTACAGAAGGTCTTCCTCCACCAATACTAGCTGGATAGCCTATATATGACCTAAGCTGTTTGTACAGGAGGTCTTCCTCCACCAATACTAGCTGGATAGCCTATATATGATCTAACCTGTTTGTAAAGGAGGACTACCTCCACCAATACTAGCTGGATAGCCTATATATGACCTAAGCTGTTTGTACAGGAGGTCTTCCTCCACCAATACTAGCTGGATAGCCTATATATGACCTAAGCTGTTTGTACAGGAGGTCTACCTACATCAATACTAGCTGGATAGCATATATATGTCCTAAGCTGTTTGTACAGGAGGTCTACCTGCACCAATACTAGCTGTATAGCCTATATATGACCTAAGCTGTTTGTACAGGAGGTCTACCTCCATCAATAATAGCTGGATAGCCTATATATGACCTAAGCTGTTTGTACAGGAGGTCTACCTCCACCAATACTAGCTGGATAGCCTATATATGACCTAAGCTGTTTGTACAGGAGGACTACCTCCACCAATAATAGCTGGATAGCCTATATATGACCTAAGCTGTTTGTACAGGAGGACTACCTCCACCAATACTAGCTGGATAGCCTATATATGACCTAAGCTGTTTATACAGGAGGACTACCTCCACCAATACTAGCTGGATAGGCTATATATGACCTAAGCTGTTTGTACACGAGGTCTTCCTCCACCAATAATAGCTGGATAGGCTATATATGACCTAAGCTGTTTGTACACGAGGTCTTCCTCCACCAATAATAGCTGGATAGGCTATATATGACCTAAGCTGTGTGTACATGAGGTCTTCCTCCACCAATACTAGCTGGATAGCCTATATATGACCTAAGCTGTTTGTACATGAGGTCTTCCTCCACCAATACTAGATGGATAGCCTATATATGACCTTCTGCTGTTTGTACATGAGGTCTACCTCCACCAATACTAGCTGTATAGCTTATATATGACCTTCTGCTGTTTGTACATGAGGTCTACCTCCACCAATACTAGCTGGATAGCCTATATATGACCTAAGCTGTATATACAGGAGGTCTACCTGCACCAATACTAGCTGGATAGCCTATATATGACCTAAGCTGTTTGTACAGGAGGTCGTCCTCCACCAATAATAGCTGGATAGTCTATACATGACCTAACCTGTCTATACAGGAGGTCTTCCTCCACCAATAATAGCTGGATAGTCTATATATGACCTAACCTGTTTGTACAGCAGGTCTTCCTCCACCAATACTAGCTGGATAGCCTATATATGACCTAACATGTTTGTACAGCAGGTCTTGCTCAACCAATACTAGCTGGATAACCTATATATGACCTAAGCTGTTTGTACAGGAGGTCTTCCTCCACCAATACTAGCTGGATACTCTATATATGACCTAAGATGTTTGTACAGGAGGACTTCCTCCACCAATAATAGCTGGATAGTCGATATATGAACTAACCTGTTTGTACAGGAGGTCTTCCTCCACCAATACTAGCTGGATAACCTATATATGACCTAAGCTGTTTGTACAGGAGGTCTACCTCCACCAATACTAGCTGGATAGCCTATATATGACCTAAGCTGTTTGTACAGGAGGTCTTCCTCCAACAATACTAGCTGGATAGTCTATATATGACCTAAGCTGTTTGTACAAGAGGTCTTCCTCCACCAATACTTGCTGGATACTCTATATATGACCTAAGCTGTTTGTACAGGAGGATTTCCTCCACCAATAATAGCTGGATAGTCTATATATGACCTAACCTGTTTGTACAGGAGGTCTTCCTCCACCAATACTAGCTGGATAGCCTATATATGACCTAACCTGTTTGTACAGGAGGACTTCCTCCACCAATAATAGCGGGATAGTCTATATATGACCTAAGCTGTTTGTACAGGAAGTATTCCTCCACCAATACTAGCTGGATAGCCTATATATGACCTAAGTTGTTTGTACAGGAGGTCTTCCTCCACCAATACTAGCTGGATAGCCTATATATGACCTAAGCTGTTTGTACAGGAAGTCTTCCTCCACCAATACTAGCTGGATAGCCTATATATGACCTAAGCTGTTTGTACAGGAGGTCTTCCTCCACCAATACTAGCTGGATAGCCTATATATGACCTTCTGCTGTTTGTACATGAGGTCTACCTCCACCAATACTAGCTGTATAGCCTATATATGACCTTCTGTTGTTTGTACATGAGGTCTACCTCCACCAATACTAGCTGGATAGCCTATATATGACCTAAGCTGTTTGTACAGGAGGTCTACCTGTACCAATACTAGCTGGATAGCCTATATATGACCTAAGTTGTTTGTACAGGAGGTCTACCTCCACCAATACTAGCTGGACAGTCTATATATGACCTAAGCTGTTTGTACAGGAGGTCTTCCTCCACCAATACTAGCTGGATAGCCTATATATGACCTAAGCTGTTTGTACAGGAGGTCTTCCTCCACCAATACTAGCTGGATAGTCTATATATGACCTAAGCTGTTTGTACAGGAGGTCTTCCTCCACCAATACTAGCTGGATAGCTTATATATGACCTAAGCTGTTTGTACAGGAGGTCTTCCTCCACCAATACTAGCTGGATACTCTATATATGACCTAAGATGTTTGTACAGGAGGACTTCCTCCACCAATAATAGCTGGATAGTCTATATATGACCTAACCTGTTTGTACAGGAGGTCTTCCTCCACCAATACTAGCTGGATAACCTATATATGACCTAAGCTGTTTGTACAGGAGGTCTACCTCCACCAATACTAGCTGGATAGCCTATATATGACCTAAGCTGTTTGTACAGGAGGTCTTCCTCCACCAATACTAGCTGGATAGTCTATATATGACCTAAGCTGTTTGTACAGGAGGTCTTCCTCCACCAATACTAGCTGGATACTCTATATATGACCTAAGCTGTTTGTACAGGAGGACTTCCTCCACCAATAATAGCTGGATAGTCTATATATGACCTAACCTGTTTGTACAGAAGGTCTTCCTCCACCAATACTAGCTGGATAGCCTATATATGACCTAACCTGTTTGTACAGGAGGACTTCCTCCACCAATAATAGCGGGATAGTCTATATATGACCTAAGCTGTTTGTACAGGAGGTCTTCCTCCACCAATTCTAGCTGGATAGCCTATATATGACCTAAGCTGTTTGTACAGGAGGTCTTCCTCCACCAATACTAGCTGGATAGCCTATATATGACCTAAGCTGTTTGTACATGAGGTCTACCTCCACCAATAATAGCTGGCTAGTCTATATATGACCTAAGCTGTTTGTACATGAGGTCTACCTCCACCAATAATAGCTGGATAGCCTATATATGACCTAAGCTGTTTGTACATGAGGTCAACCTCCACCAATAATAGCTGGCTAGTCTATATATGACCTAAGCTGTTTGTACATGAGGTCTTCCTCCACCAATAATAGCTGGATAGTCTATATATGACCTAACCTGTTTTTACAGGAGGACTTCCTCCACCAATAATAGCTGGATAGTCTATATATGACCTAAGCTGTTTTTACAGGAGGACTTCCTCCACCAATACTAGCTGGATAGTCTATATATGACCTAACCTGTTTGTACAGGAGGACTTCCTCCACCAATAATAGCTGGATAGTCTATATATGACCTAAGCTGTTTGTACAGGAGGACTTCCTCCACCAATAATAGCTGGATAGTCTATATATGACCTAGCCTGTTTGTACAGGAGGTCTTCCTCCACCAATACTAGCTGGATAGCCTATATATGACCTAAGCTGTGCACGCCAAATACAACATACACGCAAATCATAATATTCATCTTAACTAGGTGTGATACTGACATAATTGAATACAGATATTCCTACGCACTGTTAGATAATTGCAATAAGAGATTAAACATGTACTGAAATAGTCCTTATTATGACACGTATTGGTGCTTGGAAATGCTCCGTTTCTATCGATGTTTATACCTGGAACATATAATACTATAATTCCAGACATTAATTAATTATTATACGTTTTCAGGAATTAATTGTATAATACGTTTTCAGGAAAAGGAGATTTATTTGGATCAGACATAGATTTTGACGAACCCATTAGTGTATGTAACTACGACGTTCGATCACTTACATACAGTGAACTACAATGCATAAATATTAAAGGTAGGTATAGAGAAATTCTAAAATGCTCTAAAATTGACATGTTTATAAAATGTCCACAACCGTTAACACCACGGTATGTATACCTTATACCACCTTAACTCATACATTCCAATTGCATGCTGGGTACATACATTCCAATTGCATGCTGGGTAAATTAACGACTATGACTACTAATTCAAATAATTGTAGCAGAGGACAATTCATATGTTTTACGTTTATTTATCGTCGCTACCGGTTGCCCATATGAACAAGGACTCCTGAAATGATTAATTATTTTATATTTCTGGGTTATAGTACAATGATACAGACATATGCCACTTCCAGAGTATCCTATGGTTCTTTTACGAGCATGGTGTAAAGCACCGACACGAAACCTCGGTTTAATAACAAGATCAGTGTGTTAACCAATTGATCCGACAATTCATTAATGCGTGTTTCTTATTTGTATATTATGACATATGCGACTGTTATTTTCACAGCTGGCGTGTAAAGAGTTAAAACATCTATTTGTTTATCATATTTGTAACTATGGTCACTAATGTCGTTGTATCAGTCTAATGCCAAACTAATACAAATATTGCAATCACGTTACAAGATGCAACAAGCCCCTATCAAACCGGAAAAAACGTTCATAACTAGTTCCTGAAAAAATAACATATGCACACTCGGTGCATGTTTGTTTACTTCCTGTAGCGTCTCAGTATGTCAAGATTGACACATAGTTTTGTTGTAATATTTCAATCGTTTTCGTGTATCTAATGCAGTAATTGTGATTTATTCCTGATAAATGGATAACGGAGAGCATGATTTCGATTATTAAATGTTCAAATTCATATCAAAGTAATAAAGACATTATTACGTGGCTAGTTTCATATCAACCTATGTATCGACCAGAGGTAACTTGATATCAGCCTTCGGGATATCTATGCTGATATTAAATCAGTCATGTCATAACCTCTACTATTCACCTTTATCCGGGTATTTTACAGGTCTCACGGACGCACTGCTGCTTTATCCAGAATTTGCTGAAAAGTTTGCCAAGGACATCCACAATGACCTCACATATAACCTCCGACTGACGGGCGACGAGGATTCAGACGAAGTAATATTCCAAAATTAATATAATTTCATAATGACGGAAGTAAAGCGGATCATAATGTTCAATAGTCTGGATAATGATCTCCTACAAAACACACGATTTATGATGCATACATTATATACAATTTATAGTTCATGTTTATCATGTTAACGTAAATGGAAGTCGTGATATACAATTTGTAGTTCATGTTTATCATGTTAACGTAAATGGAAGTCGTGATATACAATTTGTAGTTCATGTTTATCATGTTAACGTAAATGGAAGTCGTGATATACAATTTGTAGTTCATGTTTATTATGTTAACGTAAATGGAAGTCGTGATATACAATTTGTAGTTCATGTTTATCATGTTAACGTAAATGGAAGTCGTGATATACAATTTGTAGTTCATGTTTATCATGTTAACGTAAATGGAAGTCGTGATATACAATTTGTAGTTCATGTTTATCATGTTAGCGTAAATGGAAGTCGTGATATACAATTTGTAGTTCATGTTTATCATGTTAGCGTAAATGGAAGTCGTGATATACAATTTGTAGTTCATGTTTATCATGTTAACGTAAATGGAAGTCGTGATATACAATTTGTAGTTCATGTTTATCATGTTAACGTAAATGGAAGTCGTGATATACAATTTGTAGTTCATGTTTATCATGTTAGCGTAAATGGAAGTCGTGATATACAATTTGTAGTTCATGTTTATCATGTTAGCGTAAATGGAAGTCGTGATATACAATTTGTAGTTCATGTTTATCATGTTAACGTAAATGGAAGTCGTGATATACAATTTGTAGTTCATGTTTATCATGTTAGCGTAAATGGAAGTCGTGATATACAATTTGTAGTTCATGTTTATCATGTTAACGTAAATGGAAGTCGTGATATACAATTTGTAGTTCATGTTTATCATGTTAACTTAAATGGAAGTCGTGATATACAATTTGTAGTTCATGTTTATCATGTTAACGTAAATGGAAGTCGTGATATACAAGTTGTAGTTCATGTTTATCATGTTAACGTAAATGGAAGTCGTGATATACAAGTTGTAGTTCATGTTTATCATGTTAACGTAAATGGAAGTCGTGATATACAAGTTGTAGTTCATGTTTATCATGTTAACGTAAATGGAAGTCGTGATATACAAGTTGTAGTTCATGTTTATCATGTTAACGTAAATGGAAGTCGTGATATACAAGTTGTAGTTCATGTTTATCATGTTAACGTAAATGGAAGTCGTGATATACAAGTTGTAGTTCATGTTTATCATGTTAACGTAAATGGAAGTCGTGATATACAAGTTGTAGTTCATGTTTATCATGTTAACGTAAATGGAAGTCGTGATATACAATTTGTAGTTCATGTTTATCATGTTAACGTAAATGGAAGTCGTGATAGTTCGGTTCATGTGTGAAAGGTCCGGAGGTAGCCGTTACGATTGTGTCCTTAAGGTTTAGGTTAGGCACTCAAATTCCACAATTCATCTTCTCCCTCCCTCATGACGATTGTTTCCACGAGGAAGGAGGTCTTGACAGCGATTAAATCAAGTTGTAGGAACTTATTTCGTGTTGAACATATGTGTACACATCAATAAGTAAGTTAGAACATTTTCAATTCAGAAAGTAGTTGTAAGATAGAAATGTGTTGTTTGTATGTTATAGCTAGATACTGATACCGACAATGGTTGACTTGTAACGTCAAGTATGCAATTCTGTGTAAGATAATTAAACGGCACATGTTCTCATTATTTCGTGCTTATCTACATATACATTTCCGTCAAATCTCGGAAATTAATGAATGATGCGAAATAACCTATTTATGTATAGGATATAAGCCGAAAACGATTCTTTTGTAAAATATTGGACTGTGAGGCCGCTGAGGCGCATACATATTAAATCCGTTTGAGGCTTATATCTTACTTAAACACACACTTAAAATATCGTTCATTTACGCATAGGATTTAATATAATACTCTTGCCTCGAGGTTATAAAACTTTTCTCCAATCTCAAACTCAGTCTCAAGCTTCTGATTGGTTCAACTGGCAGTAAAACTCAGTCTCAAGCTTCTGATTGGTTCAGCTGGCAGTAAAACTCAGAATCAAACAATCAAATTATTTGAGCTTGAGTTTAGTTTGAAATCTGAGAAAAAGTGTTATGACCTCGGGCACTGGACTGCAAGTACAGAGGTATGACGTCACGACAGTGTATTAAGTGTATATTGTCATGGTTTCTCGCTAATTCCCGCAACACTTTCATGAACGAGTAAGGCGAATGAATTCTTATATGACTGTTATCTTGTCATGATTTTTATTTCTTAATGGACATCTGCAAGAAGACGACTATCCCACATTTGCGCCACACTTCGGAAACGAATTCGTGAGGTGAATTTTAAGAGATTGTGAATGCTGTTTTATATATTTTTTATATACAAATATCTTATGATTTTTATGAATATTTAAGTTCATGCATTAGAATAATAACCATAAATCTCTGCAAAATTCCAAAAAGAGTTTCATAAAAATATGGTATGAAATCACCACGAGGGTAAGATCCTTCTTAACACATTACCATATTGGGTTTAAATCATATTTTTCCACAAAATAACGCTGCTAATTTCATGTTGGCGCCAATTGGTAGCTCAAATTGCTCGTCCATATGGCTTACCGGTGGCGAGGGTGAATAAATGGAATCATCAAATTGTGATGACGTCACTACGCAAATCAGCGTTATAATTCTTCGTTTAAATCGAAGTATGTCCTACCATCAAATAGAAATATGCATGATTTAAAGTTTAATTTACAAATGAATTATTCTCTCACCCAATCAGAATGATTATATGTGTTATATTGCACGTGCGCACATATAGGCAATTATAAAATGACTGTCTTACACCGAATATAAGCAAAGTTATGTGATAAATATATATTTTGCACCACAGTTGAAAGGGAATCAATTATATACGGACTGATTGTCTTCATTTATAGGTCTACGTTTCTTTTCTATTAATATACTATTATATTAGCACATTTTGGTAATTTGCTTTTGATATTAAGTAATACAATTTTACCTTTGCGTTCGAGATGGTTTATCTAAACACCAACATATACAGAACCGCAAAGTAACACTACCGCATAATTACTACAATTGCCAAAAGTAACGTTACCACAGAATGTGACGTCACTACATTCTCTTAAAGTAACGTCATCTTCAATTTAACTCGTCGTTGAACATACTTACAGAGAGAATTCCGCACCGTTGCTTACATAGCGTCACCAACAGTAGCGTCTGCCTTACCGTCAAAGAAGGTGCACCACAACCAAAATATGTGACGTGAGTTCGGGCTCTCAACGTAACGTAACCCCCTTAACCTGGAATGGATACGGTGTCCACCTAGTAACCGTGACGTCGTGAGCTCGAACCCCACATAACCCTACCGAACCCCACCATAACCACGTTAGTGATAACCTTAAGCAATGCTCTTAAATCAATATTGTCTCTTCTCTCTCCCTCGTGGAGATGGGATGAGGTATCGAGAGCAATTAAACTAACGTTCTCTCTCCCTCGTGGCGATGGGATGAGGTATCGATAGCAATTAAACTTACGTTCTCTCTCCCTCGTGGCGATGGGATGAGGTATCGATAGCAATTAAACTAACGTTCTGTCTCTCTCGTGGCGATGGGATGAGGTATCGATAGCAATTAAACTAACGTTCTGTCTCTCTCGTGGCGATGGAATGAGGTATCGATAGCAATTAAACTAACGTTCTGTCTCTCTCGTGGCGATGGGATGAGGTATCGAGAGCAATTAAACTAACGTTCTCTCTCCCTCATGGTGATGGGATGAGGTGTCGATAGCAATTAAACTAACGTTCTCTCTCCCTCGTGGCGATGGGATGAGGTATCGATAGCAATTAAACTAACGTTCTCTCTCCCTCGTGGCGACGGGATGAGGTATCGATAGCAATTAAACTAACGTTCTCTCTCCCTCGTGGCGATGGGATTAGGTATCGAGAGCAATTAAACTAACGTTCTCTCTCGTGGCGATGGGATGAGGTATCGATAGCAATTAAACTAACGTTATCTCTACCTCGTGGCGATGGGATGAGGTATCGAGAGCAATTAAACTAACGTTCTCTCTCGTGGCGATGGGATGAGGTATCGAGAGCAATTAAACTAACGTTGTAAGGATGGGAAATCATATTTACAATGCCATACGTGTATACCTTACGTTCCTTCAGCCGCGGACATGCATTGTACGTTCCTTCAGCCGCGGACATGCACTGTACGGACATTCAGCCGCGGACATGCACTGTACGTTCCGTCAGCCGCGGACATGCACTGTACGTGCATTCAGCCGCGGACATGCACTGTACGTTCCTTCAGCCGCAGACATGCACTGTACGTTCCTTCAGCCGCGGACATGCACTGTACGTTCCTTCAGCCGCGGACATGCACTGTACGTTCCTTCAGCCGC
>CM026392.1:16672438-16689354 GCA_014843695.1 Archivesica marissinica | reverse complement strand
GCTCTTGTATGTCTGCAATAGAGAACTATTGTATGTCTGCAATAGAGAACACTTGTATGTCTGCAACAGAGAGCTCTTGTATGTCTGCAATAGAGAGCTCTTGTATGTCTCCAATAGAGAACAATTGTATGTCTGCAATAGAGAGCTCTTGTATGTCTGCAATAGAGAGCTCTTGTATGTCTCCAATAGAGAGCTCTTGTATGTCTCCAATAGAGAACAATTGTACGTCTGCAATAGAGAGCTCTTGTATGTCTCCAATAGAGAGCTCTTGTATGTCTCCAATAGAGAGCTCTTGTATGTCTCCAATAGAGAGCTCTTGTATGTCTCCAATAGAGAGCTATTGTATGTCTCCAATAGAGAGCTCTTGTATGTCTCCAATAGAGAGCTCTTGTATGTCTCCAATAGAGAGCTATTGTATGTCTCCAATAGAGAGCTATTGTATGTCTGCAATAGAGAGCTATTGTATGTCTCCAATAGAGAGCTATTGTATGTCTGCAATAGAGAACAATTGTATTTAACGGTTCCACCCAGTGCCTTCAATAAATACACCCATCCTATTTAACAGTTCATCCCAGTGCCTTCAATAAATACACCCATCCTATTTAACAGTTCATCCCAGTGCCTTCAATAAATACACCCATCCTATTTAACAGTTCATCCCAGTGCCTTCAATAAATACACCCATCCTATTTAACAGTTCATCCCAGTGCCTTCAATAAATACACCCACCCTATTTAATAGTCCAATAATGATATAGAATTCATACCTGCATGTCCACTAATGATATAGAATTCATACCTGCCATGTCCACTAATGATATAGAATTCATACCTGCCATATCCACTAATGATATAGAATTCATACCTGCCATGTCCACTAATGATATAGAATTCATACCTGCCATATCCACTAATGATATAGAATGCATACCTGCCATGTCCACTAATGATATAGAATTCATACCTGCCATGTCCAATAATGATATAGAATTCATACCTGCCATATCCACTAATGATATAGAATTCATACCTGCCATGTCCACTAATGATATAGAATGCATACCTGCCATGTCCACTAATGATATAGAATGCATACCTGCCATGTCCACTAATGATATAGAATGCATACCTGCCATGTCCACTAATGATATAGAATTCATACCTGCCATGTCCACTAATGATATATAATTCGTACCTGCCATGTCCAATAATTCATACCTGCCCTGTTGCTATTTGTTAACGTGTACGAATCCCACTGGGTGTGTCGCATTGTACGAATCCCACTGGGGGTGTCGAATTGTACGAATCCCACTGGGTGTGTCGAATTGTACGAATCCCACTGGGTGTGTCGAATTGTACGAATCCCACTGGGTGTGTCGAATTGTACGAATCCCACTGGGTGTGTCGAATTGTACGAATCCCACTGGGTGTGTCGAATTGTACGAATCCCACTGGGGGTGTCGAATTGTACGAATCCCACTGGGTGTGTCGAATTGTACGAATCCCACTGGGGGTGTCGAATTGTACGAATCCCACTGGGTGTGTCGAATTGTACGAATCCCACTGGGTGTGTCGAATTGTACGAATCCCACTGGGTGTGTCGAATTGTACGAATCCCACTGGGTGTGTCGAATTGTACGAATCCCACTGGGTGTGTCGAATTGTACGAATCCCACTGGGTGTGTCGAATTGTACGAATCCACTGGGTGTGTCGACTTGTACGAATCCCACTGGGTGTGTCGAATTGTACGAATCCCACTGGGGGTGTCGAATTGTACGAATCCCACTGGAGGTGTCGAATTGTACGAGTCCCACTGGGGGTGTCGAATTGTACGAATCCCACTGGGGGTGTCGAATTGTACGAGTCCCACTGGGGGTGTCGAATTGTACGAATCCCACTGGGTGTGTCGAATTGTACGAGTCCCACTGGGGGTGTCGAATTGTACGAATCCCACTGGGGGTGTCGAATTGTACGAGTCCCACTGGGTGTGTCGAATTGTACGAATCCCACTGGATGTGTCGAATTGTACGAATCCCACTGGGTGTGTCGAATTGTACGAATCCCACTGGGTGTGTCGAATTGTACGAATCCCACTGGGGGTGTCGAATTGTACGAATCCCACTGGGGGTGTCGAATTATTTCATGTAAGGAAGCTATCCAGCTGGTTTGTGGTAGGTCGGTGGTTCTACCCTGGTATCGGTCCGTGCCTGCAATACTGCTCGGAGGGGCACCAGGGATCTTCCTCCGTCAATAATAGCTGGAGCTGTTGGTGCGACTTTAAACACAAAGAACAAATAAACATTTGTCAATGTAGTGTTCTCAGAGATACGACACAACTCGCTAACAAGTACAAGATATATTTGTTTCAGTCCACCAAACATACGACCGTGGGGTATCAGAAGAACGAGCGGTATTCTTAATCGATCGTCAATAAAAGACCCAAGAAAAATGCGCTTGGTGCAGACGCCTGGTATGTTCTCCATTATGTTTAGTTTAATCATATTTTATTGCAAATTTATCATTTACAGGAATAATACAAAAGCTATAGATACAATATATAAAATGATGCCACGTGCAAATTAATAAAACACTAAAATGTTTGGGCCGCAAGTTTTACCAACATTAGTAAACGGTCCGCACCAGAATGTATCAGAAACGTTTAATTAAACTAAATGACGAAATGGGAATATGTTATTTTTCTTTAAATATTAAATTAGAAGGGAAAACTTGTGAATATAATCCACTGCGTCACCATGCCAAAACCTGAAGTCGTCATCAACGTCTTATTAATTCTTATCCATTCTGTTTTAGTGCGAGGTCCTATGAAGGAATAATAACTTCCGTGGAAATGGAATGTTTATTTTGTCTATTATACATGGATGTAATTACCATGTGTAAGGAATCGTTTTTGGACAATAATTACAGTCTACATCCGCTATGTGGAATTCCGTGCATCAGTCTAGAACTCGGTCAACTAATTATTAAGCAATTGTTCTGATCTTAAGCATGTAGAATGTTTAGGAGTCATGTGAATTTATCTATCGGCAATCTTGTTAATTATATATTATAATATATCGGCAATCTTGTTAATTATATATTATAATCTATCGGCTATCTTGTTAATTATATATTATAATCTATCGGCTATCTTGTTAATTATATATTATTATCTATCGGCTATCTTGTTAATTATATATCATAATCTATCGGCTATCTTGTTAATTATATATTATAATCTATCAGCTATCTGTTAATTTATATATAGTCTACGGCATCTTGTTAATTATATATATAGTCTATCGGCTATTTGTTAATTATATATTATAATCTATCGGCTATCTGTTAATATATATTATAATCTATCGGTATCTGTTAATTATATATTATAATCTATCGGCTATCACTGTTAATTAATATTATATCTATCGGCTATCTTGTAATATATATTATATCTATCGGCTATCTTGTTAATTATATATTATAATCTATCGGCTATCTTGTTAATTATATATTATAATCTATCGGCTATCTTGTTAATTATATATTATAATCTATCGGCTATCTTGTTAATTATATATTATAATCTATCGGCTATCTTGTTAATTATATATTATAATCTATCGGCTAACTTGATAATTTGTTTGGTACGCTATATACTGTACACTCACTGTATGGTACGCTATATACTGTACACTCACTGTATGGTACGATATATACTGTACACTCACTGTGTGGTACGCTATATACTGTACACTCACTGTATGGTACGATATATACTGTACACTCACTGTGTGGTACGCTATATACTGTACACTCACTGTATGGTACGATATATACTGTACACTCACTGTTTGGTACGATATATACTGTACACTCACTGTATCGTACGATATATACTGTACACTCACTGTATGGTACGATATATACTGTACACTCACTGTTTGGTACGATATATACTGTACACTCACTGTGTGGTACGATATATACTGTACACTCACTGTGTGGTACGATATATACTGTACACTCACTGTATGGTACGATATATACTGTACACTCACTGTGTGGTACGATATATACTGTACACTCACTGTGTGGTACGATATATACTGTACACTCACTGTGTGGTACGATATATACTGTACACTCACTGTATGGTACGATATATACTGTACACTCACTGTATGGTACGATATATACTGTACACTCACTGTATGGTACGATATATACTGTACACTCACTGTATGGTACGATATATACTGTACACTCACTGTATGGTACGATATATACTGTACACTCACTGTATGGTACGATATATACTGTACACTCACTGTATGGTACGATATATACTGTACACTCACTGTATGGTACGATATATACTGTACACTCACTGTATGGTACGATATATACTGTACACTCACTGTATGGTACGATATATACTGTACACTCACTGTATGGTACGATATATACTGTACACTCACTGTTTGGTACGATATATACTGTACACTCACTGTATGGTACGATATATACTGTACACTCACTGTGTGGTACGATATATACTGTACACTCACTGTGTGGTACGATATATACTGTACACTCACTGTTTGGTACGATATATACTGTACACTCACTGTATGGTACGATATATACTGTACACTCACTGTATGGTACGATATATACTGTACACTCACTGTATGGTACGATATATACTGTACACTCACTGTATGGTACGATATATACTGTACACTCACTGTGTGGTACGATATATACTGTACACTCACTGTATGGTACGATATATACTGTACACTCACTGTATGGTACGATATATACTGTACACTCACTGTATGGTACGATATATACTGTACACTCACTGTATGGTACGATATATACTGTACACTCACTGTGGTACGATATATACTGTACACTCACTGTATGGTACGATATATACTGTACACTCACTGTATGGTACGATATATACTGTACACTCACTGTATGGTACGATATATACTGTACACTCACTGTTTGGTACGATATATACTGTACACTCACTGTATGGTACGATATATACTGTACACTCACTGTTTGGTACGATATATACTGTACACTCACTGTATGGTACGATATATACTGTACACTCACTGTATGGTACGATATATACTGTACACTCACTGTATGGTACGATATATACTGTACACTCACTGTATGGTACGATATATACTGTACACTCACTGTATGGTACGATATATACTGTACACTCACTGTATGGTACGATATATACTGTACACTCACTGTATGGTACGATATATACTGTACACTCACTGTATGGTACGATATATACTGTACACTCACTGTATGGTACGATATATACTGTACACTCACTGTATGGTACGATATATACTGTACACTCACTGTTTGGTACGATATATACTGTACACTCACTGTATGGTACGATATATACTGTACACTCACTGTGTGGTACGATATATACTGTACACTCACTGTGTGGTACGATATATACTGTACACTCACTGTATGGTACGATATATACTGTACACTCACTGTATGGTACGATATATACTGTACACTCACTGTGTGGTACGATATACTGTACACTCACTGTATGGTACGATATATACTGTACACTCACTGTATGGTACGATATATACTGTACACTCACTGTATGGTACGATATATACTGTACACTCACTGTATGGTACGATATATACTGTACACTCACTGTATGGTACGATATATACTGTACACTCACTGTATGGTACGATATATACTGTACACTCACTGTATGGTACGATATATACTGTACACTCACTGTTTGGTACGATATATACTGTACACTCACTGTTTGGTACGATATATACTGTACACTCACTGTATGGTACGATATATACTGTACACTCACTGTATGGTACGATATACTGTACACTCACTGTATGGTACGATATATACTGTACACTCACTGTATGGTACGATATATACTGTACACTCACTGTATGGTACGATATATACTGTACACTCACTGTATGGTACGATATATACTGTACACTCACTGTATGGTACGATATATACTGTACACTCACTGTATGGTACGATATATACTGTACACTCACTGTATGGTACGATATATACTGTACACTCACTGTATGGTACGATATATACTGTACACTCACTGTATGGTACGATATATACTGTACACTCACTGTGTGGTACGATATATACTGTACACTCACTGTGTGGTACGATATATACTGTACACTCACTGTGTGGTACGATATATACTGTACACTCACTGTGTGGTACGATATATACTGTACACTCACTGTGTGGTACGATATATACTGTACACTCACTGTGTGGTACGATATATACTGTACACTCACTGTGTGGTACGATATATACTGTACACTCACTGTGTGGTACGATATATACTGTACACTCACTGTGTGGTACGATATATACTGTACACTCACTGTATGGTACGATATATACTGTACACTCACTGTATGGTACGATATATACTGTACACGCACTGTATGGTACGATGTATACTGTACACTCACTGTTGGTACGATATATACTGTACACTCACTGTTTGGTACGATATATACTGTACACTCACTGTTTGGTACGATATATACTGTACACTCACTGTATGGTACGATATATACTGTACACTCACTGTATGGTACGATATATACTGTACACTCACTGTATGGTACGCTATATACTGTACACTCACTGTATGGTACGATATATACTGTACACTCACTGTATGGTACGATATATACTGTACACGCACTGTATGGTACGATATATACTGTACACTCACTGTATGGTACGATATATACTGTACACTCACTGTATGGTACGATATATACTGTACACTCACTGTATGGTACGCTATATACTGTACACTCACTGTATGGTACGCTATATACTGTACACTCACTGTGTGGTACGATATATACTGTACACTCACTGTGTGGTACGATATATACTGTACACTCACTGTGTGGTACGATATATACTGTACACTCACTGTATGGTACGATATATACTGTACACTCACTGTGTGGTACGATATATACTGTACACTCACTGTATGGTACGATATATACTGTACACTCACTGTATGGTACGATATATACTGTACACTCACTGTATGGTACGATATATACTGTACACGCACTGTATGGTACGATATATACTGTACACTCACTGTATGGTACGATATATACTGTACACTCACTGTATGGTACGATATATACTGTACACTCACTGTGTGGTACGATATATACTGTACACTCACTGTATGGTACGATATATACTGTACACTCACTGTGTGGTACGAATATATACTGTACACTCACTGTGTGGTACGATATATACTGTACACTCACTGTGTGGTACGATATATACTGTACACTCACTGTATGGTACGATATATACTGTACACTCACTGTATGGTACGATGTATACTGTACACTCACTGTGTGGTACGATATATACTGTACACTCACTGTGTGGTACGATATATACTGTACACTCACTGTATGGTACGCTATATACTGTACACTCACTGTTTGGTACGCTATATACTGTACACTCAATGTATGGTACGCTATATACTGTACACTCACTGTATGGTACGCTATATACTGTACACTCACTGTATGGTACGATGTACACTGTACACTCACTGTTTGGTACGATATATACTGTACACTCACTGTTTGGTACGATATATACTGTACACTCACTGTATGGTACGATATATACTGTACACGCACTGTATGGTACGATGTATACTGTACACTCACTGTTTGGTACGATGTATACTGTACACTCACTGTATGGTACGCTATATACTGTACACTCACTGTATGGTACGCTATATACTGTACACGCACTGTATGGTACGATGTACACTGTACACTCACTGTATGGTACGATATATACTGTACACTCACTGTGTGGTACGCTATATACTGTACACTCACTGTATGGTACGATATATACTGTACACTCACTGTATGGTACGCTATATACTGTACACTCACTGTATGGTACGATATATACTGTACACTCACTGTATGGTACGATATATACTGTACACTCACTGTATGGTACGATATATACTGTACACTCACTGTATGGTACGCTATATACTGTACACTCACTGTATGGTACGATATATACTGTACACTCACTGTTTGGTACGATCTATACTGTACACTCACTGTGTGGTACGATATATACTGTACACTCACTGTGTGGTACGATATATACTGTACACTCACTGTGTGGTACGATATATACTGTACACTCACTGTATGGTACGATATATACTGTACACTCACTGTGTGGTACGATATATACTGTACACTCACTGTGTGGTACGATATACTGTACACTCACTGTGTGGTACGATATATACTGTACACTCACTGTGTGGTACGATATATACTGTACACTCACTGTGTGGTACGATATATACTGTACACTCACTGTGTGGTACGATATATACTGTACACTCACTGTGTGGTACGATATATACTGTACACTCACTGTATGGTACGATATATACTGTACACTCACTGTATGGTACGATATATACTGTACACGCACTGTATGGTACGATGTATACTGTACACTCACTGTTTGGTACGATATATACTGTACACTCACTGTTTGGTACGATATATACTGTACACTCACTGTTTGGTACGATATATACTGTACACGCACTGTATGGTACGATATATACTGTACACTCACTGTATGGTACGATATATACTGTACACTCACTGTATGGTACGCTATATACTGTACACTCACTGTATGGTACGATATATACTGTACACTCACTGTATGGTACGATATATACTGTACACGCACTGTATGGTACGATATATACTGTACACTCACTGTATGGTACGATATATACTGTACACGCACTGTATGGTACGATATATACTGTACACTCACTGTTTGGTACGATATATACTGTACACTCACTGTATGGTACGCTATATACTGTACACTCACTGTGTGGTACGCTATATACTGTACACTCACTGTGTGGTACGATATATACTGTACACTCACTGTGTGGTACGATATATACTGTACACGCACTGTATGGTACGATATATACTGTACACTCACTGTGTGGTACGATATATACTGTACACTCACTGTGTGGTACGATATATACTGTACACTCACTGTGTGGTACGATATATACTGTACACTCACTGTGTGGTACGATATATACTGTACACTCACTGTGTGGTACGATATATACTGTACACTCACTGTGTGGTACGATATATACTGTACACTCACTGTGTGGTACGATATATACTGTACACTCACTGTTGGTACGATATATACTGTACACTCACTGTATGGTACGATATATACTGTACACTCACTGTATGGTACGATATATACTGTACACTCACTGTATGGTACGATATATACTGTACACTCACTGTATGGTACGATATATACTGTACACTCACTGTATGGTACGATATATACTGTACACTCACTGTATGGTACGATATATACTGTACACTCACTGTATGGTACGATATATACTGTACACTCACTGTATGGTACGCTATATACTGTACACTCACTGTATGGTACGATATATACTGTACACTCACTGTATGGTACGATATATACTGTACACTCACTGTATGGTACGATATATACTGTACACTCACTGTATGGTACGCTATATACTGTACACTCACTGTATGGTACGATATATACTGTACACTCACTGTTTGGTACGATATATACTGTACACTCACTGTGTGGTACGATATATACTGTACACTCACTGTGTGGTACGATATATACTGTACACTCACTGTGTGGTACGATATATACTGTACACTCACTGTGTGGTACGATATATACTGTACACTCACTGTGTGGTACGATATATACTGTACACTCACTGTGTGGTACGATATATACTGTACACTCACTGTATGGTACGATATATACTGTACACTCACTGTATGGTACGATATATACTGTACACTCACTGTATGGTACGATATATACTGTACACTCACTGTATGGTACGATATATACTGTACACTCACTGTATGGTACGATATATACTGTACACTCACTGTATGGTACGATATATACTGTACACTCACTGTATGGTACGATATATACTGTACACTCACTGTATGGTACGATATATACTGTACACGCACTGTATGGTACGATATATACTGTACACTCACTGTTTGGTACGATATATACTGTACACTCACTGTATGGTACGCTATATACTGTACACTCACTGTGTGGTACGCTATATACTGTACACTCACTGTGTGGTACGATATATACTGTACACTCACTGTGTGGTACGCTATATACTGTACACTCACTGTATGGTACGCTATATACTGTACACTCACTGTTTGGTACGCTATATACTGTACACTCAATGTATGGTACGCTATATACTGTACACTCACTGTATGGTACGCTATGTACTGTACACTCACTGTATGGTACGATATATACTGTACACTCACTGTTTGGTACGATATATACTGTACACTCACTGTTTGGTACGATATATACTGTACACTCACTGTATGGTACGATATATACTGTACACGCACTGTATGGTACGATGTATACTGTACACTCACTGTTTGGTACGATGTATACTGTACACTCACTGTATGGTACGCTATATACTGTACACTCACTGTATGGTACGCTATATACTGTACACGCACTGTATGGTACGATGTATACTGTACACTCACTGTATGGTACGATATATACTGTACACTCACTGTGTGGTACGCTATATACTGTACACTCACTGTATGGTACGATATATACTGTACACTCACTGTATGGTACGATATATACTGTACACTCACTGTATGGTACGATATATACTGTACACTCACTGTATGGTACGATATATACTGTACACTCACTGTATGGTACGATATATACTGTACACTCACTGTATGGTACGATATATACTGTACACTCACTGTATGGTACGATATATACTGTACACTCTGTATGGTACGATATATACTGTACACTCACTGTATGGTACGATATACTGTACACTCACTGTATGGTACGATATATAC
Source organism: Archivesica marissinica (assembly GCA_014843695.1). Classification (NCBI taxonomy): domain Eukaryota; kingdom Metazoa; phylum Mollusca; class Bivalvia; order Venerida; family Vesicomyidae; genus Archivesica; species Archivesica marissinica. Next base: position 16,678,180 of record CM026392.1, on the reverse strand, counting down.
TGTACACTCACTGTATGGTACGATATATACTGTACACTCACTGTATGGTACGATATATACTGTACACTCACTGTATGGTACGATATATACTGTACACTCACTGTATGGTACGATATATACTGTACACTCACTGTATGGTACGATATATACTGTACACTCACTGTTTGGTACGATATATACTGTACACTCACTGTGTGGTACGATATATACTGTACACTCACTGTGTGGTACGATATATACTGTACACTCACTGTGTGGTACGATATATACTGTACACTCACTGTGTGGTACGATATATACTGTACACTCACTGTGTGGTACGATATATACTGTACACTCACTGTGTGGTACGATATATACTGTACACTCACTGTGTGGTACGATATATACTGTACACTCACTGTATGGTACGATATATACTGTACACTCACTGTATGGTACGATATATACTGTACACGCACTGTATGGTACGATGTATACTGTACACTCACTGTTTGGTACGATATATACTGTACACTCACTGTTTGGTACGATATATACTGTACACTCACTGTTTGGTACGATATATACTGTACACGCACTGTATGGTACGATATATACTGTACACTCACTGTATGGTACGATATATACTGTACACTCACTGTATGGTACGCTATATACTGTACACTCACTGTATGGTACGATATATACTGTACACTCACTGTATGGTACGATATATACTGTACACGCACTGTATGGTACGATATATACTGTACACTCACTGTATGGTACGATATATACTGTACACGCACTGTATGGTACGATATATACTGTACACTCACTGTTTGGTACGATATATACTGTACACTCACTGTATGGTACGCTATATACTGTACACTCACTGTTTGGTACGATATATACTGTACACTCACTGTATGGTACGATATATACTGTACACTCACTGTATGGTACGCTATATACTGTACACTCACTGTATGGTACGATATATACTGTACACTCACTGTTTGGTACGCTATATACTGTACACTCACTGTATGGTACGCTATATACTGTACACTCACTGTATGGTACGATATATACTGTACACTCACTGTTTGGTACGCTATATACTGTACACTCACTGTATGGTACGATGTACACTGTACACTCACTGTTTGGTACGATATATACTGTACACTCACTGTTTGGTACGATATATACTGTACACTCACTGTATGGTACGATATATACTGTACACTCACTGTGTGGTACGCTATATACTGTACACTCAATGTATGGTACGCTATATACTGTACACTCACTGTATGGTACGCTATATACTGTACACTCACTGTTTGGTACGCTATATACTGTACACTCAATGTATGGTACGCTATATACTGTACACTCACTGTATGGTACGCTATGTACTGTACACTCACTGTATGGTACGATGTACACTGTACACTCACTGTTTGGTACGATATATACTGTACACTCACTGTTTGGTACGATATATACTGTACACTCACTGTATGGTACGATATATACTGTACACGCACTGTATGGTACGATGTATACTGTACACTCACTGTTTGGTACGATGTATACTGTACACTCACTGTATGGTACGCTATATACTGTACACTCACTGTATGGTACGCTATATACTGTACACGCACTGTATGGTACGATGTACACTGTACACTCACTGTATGGTACGATATATACTGTACACTCACTGTATGGTACGCTATATACTGTACACTCACTGTATGGTACGATATATACTGTACACTCACTGTATGGTACGCTATATACTGTACACTCACTGTATGGTACGATATATACTGTACACTCACTGTATGGTACGATATATACTGTACACTCACTGTATGGTACGATATATACTGTACACTCACTGTATGGTACGCTATATACTGTACACTCACTGTATGGTACGATATATACTGTACACTCACTGTGTGGTACGATCTATACTCTACACGCACTGTGTGGTACGATCTATACTGTACACTCACTGTGTGGTACGATATATACTGTACACTCACTGTGTGGTACGATATATACTGTACACTCACTGTTTGGTACGATATATACTGTACACTCACTGTGTGGTACGATATATACTGTACACTCACTGTGTGGTACGATATACACCGTACACTCACTGTGTGGTACGATATATACTGTACACTCACTGTTTGGTACGATATATACTGTACACTCACTGTGTGGTACGATGTATACTGTGCACTCACTGTGTGGTACGATGTACACCGTACACTCACTGTATGGTACGCTATATACTGTACACTCACTGTATGGTACGATATATACTGTACACTCACTGTATGGTACGATATATACTGTACACTCACTGTATGGTACGCTATATACTGTACACTCACTGTATGGTACGATATATACTGTACACTCACTGTGTGGTACGATCTATACTCTACACACACTGTGTGGTACGATCTATACTGTACACTCACTGTGTGGTACGCTATATACTCTACACGCACTGTGTGGTACGATATATACTGTACACTCACTGTATGGTACGCTATATACTGTACACTCACTGTGTGGTACGATCTATACTGTACACTCACTGTATGGTACGATATATACTGTACACTCACTGTGTGGTACGATATATACTGTACACTCACTGTTTGGTACGATGTATACTGTGCACTCACTGTGTGGTACGATGTATACTGTACACTCACTGTGTGGTACGATATATACTGTACACTCACTGTGTGGTACGCTATATACTGTACACTCACTGTTTGGTACGATATATACTGTACACTCACTGTATGGTACGATATATACTGTACACTCACTGTATGGTACGATATATACTGTACACGCACTGTATGGTACGATGTATACTGTACACTCACTGTTTGGTACGATATATACTGTACACTCACTGTTTGGTACGATATATACTGTACACTCACTGTTTGGTACGATATATACTGTACACGCACTGTATGGTACGATATATACTGTACACTCACTGTATGGTACGATATATACTGTACACTCACTGTATGGTACGCTATATACTGTACACTCACTGTATGGTACGATATATACTGTACACTCACTGTATGGTACGATATATACTGTACACTCACTGTATGGTACGATATATACTGTACACTCACTGTATGGTACGATATATACTGTACACTCACTGTATGGTACGATATATACTGTACACTCACTGTATGGTACGATATATACTGTACACTCACTGTATGGTACGCTATATACTGTACACTCACTGTGTGGTACGCTATATACTGTACACTCACTGTGTGGTACGATATATACTGTACACTCACTGTGTGGTACGATATATACTGTACACTCACTGTATGGTACGATATATACTGTACACTCACTGTGTGGTACGATATATACTGTACACTCACTGTGTGGTACGATATATACTGTACACTCACTGTGTGGTACGATATATACTGTACACTCACTGTGTGGTACGATATATACTGTACACTCACTGTGTGGTACGATATATACTGTACACTCACTGTGTGGTACGATATATACTGTACACTCACTGTATGGTACGATATATACTGTACACTCACTGTATGGTACGATATATACTGTACACTCACTGTATGGTACGATATATACTGTACACTCACTGTATGGTACGATATATACTGTACACTCACTGTATGGTACGATATATACTGTACACTCACTGTTTGGTACGATATATACTGTACACTCACTGTATGGTACGATATATACTGTACACTCACTGTATGGTACGATATATACTGTACACTCACTGTATGGTACGCTATATACTGTACACTCACTGTATGGTACGATATATACTGTACACTCACTGTATGGTACGATATATACTGTACACTCACTGTATGGTACGATATATACTGTACACTCACTGTATGGTACGATATATACTGTACACTCACTGTTTGGTACGATATATACTGTACACTCACTGTATGGTACGATATATACTGTACACTCACTGTGTGGTACGCTATATACTGTACACTCACTGTGTGGTACGATATATACTGTACACTCACTGTGTGGTACGATATATACTGTACACTCACTGTGTGGTACGATATATACTGTACACTCACTGTGTGGTACGATATATACTGTACACTCACTGTGTGGTACGATATATACTGTACACTCACTGTATGGTACGATATATACTGTACACTCACTGTATGGTACGATATATACTGTACACTCACTGTATGGTACGATATATACTGTACACTCACTGTTTGGTACGATATATACTGTACACTCACTGTTTGGTACGATATATACTGTACACTCACTGTTTGGTACGATATATACTGTACACGCACTGTATGGTACGATATATACTGTACACTCACTGTATGGTACGATATATACTGTACACTCACTGTATGGTACGCTATATACTGTACACTCACTGTATGGTACGATATATACTGTACACTCACTGTATGGTACGATATATACTGTACACTCACTGTATGGTACGATATATACTGTACACTCACTGTATGGTACGATATATACTGTACACGCACTGTATGGTACGATATATACTGTACACTCACTGTTTGGTACGATATATACTGTACACTCACTGTATGGTACGCTATATACTGTACACTCACTGTATGGTACGATATATACTGTACACTCACTGTATGGTACGATATATACTGTACACTCACTGTATGGTACGCTATATACTGTACACTCACTGTATGGTACGATATATACTGTACACTCACTGTATGGTACGATATATACTGTACACTCACTGTATGGTACGATATATACTGTACACTCACTGTATGGTACGATATATACTGTACACTCACTGTATGGTACGATATATACTGTACACTCACTGTATGGTACGCTATATACTGTACACTCACTGTATGGTACGATATATACTGTACACTCACTGTTTGGTACGATATATACTGTACACTCACTGTATGGTACGATATATACTGTACACTCACTGTGTGGTACGATATATACTGTACACTCACTGTTTGGTACGATGTATACTGTGCACTCACTGTGTGGTACGATGTATACTGTGCACTCACTGTGTGGTATGATGTACACCGTACACTCACTGTGTGGTACGCTATATACTGTACACTCACTGTTTGGTACGATATATACTGTACACTCACTGTATGGTACGATATATACTGTACACTCACTGTATGGTACGATATATACTGTACACGCACTGTATGGTACGATGTATACTGTACACTCACTGTTTGGTACGATATATACTGTACACTCACTGTTTGGTACGATATATACTGTACACTCACTGTTTGGTACGATATATACTGTACACTCAATGTATGGTACGCTATATACTGTACACTCACTGTATGGTACGCTATATACTGTACACTCACTGTTTGGTACGCTATATACTGTACACTCAATGTATGGTACGCTATATACTGTACACTCACTGTATGGTACGCTATGTACTGTACACTCACTGTATGGTACGATGTACACTGTACACTCACTGTTTGGTACGATATATACTGTACACTCACTGTTTGGTACGATATATACTGTACACTTACTGTATGGTACGATATATACTGTACACGCACTGTATGGTACGATGTATACTGTACACTCACT
>CM026392.1:16639604-16671438 GCA_014843695.1 Archivesica marissinica | reverse complement strand
CTGTACGTTCCTTCAGCCGCGGACATGCACTGTACGTTCCTTCAGCCGCGGACATGCACTGTACGTTCCTTCAGCCGCGGACATGCACTGTACGTTCCTTCAGCCGCGGACATGCACTGTACGTTCCTTCAGCCGCGGACATGCACTATACGTTCTTATTACCACAGAATGAACTGCATCTTATAATGTTCTTTGACAGCATGTTTCGAACTTGTCACTGGGTTATAAATTAGTTATTTATTAAATAGATTCAAATCTGAAGCTGGAGTGCTTGTATACGTGTTTCACTTATTTATTTACTGGTTGTGATTTACTGAGTTCTGAGAAAGGCTTTGGAAGTAGATGCACATGTAGTTGTTACTTACTTAATATGATTTTAGTTTGTACAATTTTCATTCCAAAATTTCTTTTTAGATGATAATAATTCTGAATAAAAAAACGTTAAATTAAATAATGCTCGATTATTGGTTTAAACATATTTATTTTCTGTCAATACATGATTATTTACAACAACTGATATAAGGAATTGGACAGAAAGCTGTATAGCTTATGATTGTCCTCTCCCTTCAATGCTCGATTATTGTTGTTTGTAACGTTCCCAAGGTACTACTTTCTTTTTAAAGGAAATACATTTAATAATATGACATTTTTTCAGAAATTACATCACGGGTTGGTTATGACAAATATTTCATTTGAAGTGTTATATACAATAAATATAGTATGGGTATCCATGTAAACCATGACGTGGAAGCGTATATTTACCATTCACCCATTAGTGTTAGCAATATGGATGCGCATCAGTCACGTGTCACGGTAAAGAATCATCATTATCAGCAGCAGCAGCATCAGCAGCAGCAGCAACAACAACATCATGATAATCATCAGCATCATATCAACCACCACCACAATCATAATCATCAGCATCACCATCATCATCACCAACAGTACTACATTATATCTTGAAGACCTGGACAATATATATGCTCAGGAAAGGTGTTGTTAGGTAAACTGCCCGCCGGCGATATAGCCCAAAATGGTGCTGATGCAGGCGTAAAACCCGAAATATAACATAATATCAATAAATACGATAAATCCACTTTACAAGTAGGACAATATATACGATAAATCCACTTTACATGTTGGACAATATATACGATAAATCCACTTTACAAGTTGGACAATATATACGATAAATCCACTTTACAAGTTGGACAATATATACGATAAATCCACTTTACAAGTAGGACAATATATACGATAAATCCACTTTACAAGTAGGACAATATATACGATAAATCCACTTTACAAGTAGGACAATATATACGATAAATCCACTTTACAAGTTGGACAATATATACGATAAATCCACTTTACAAGTTGGACAATATATACGATAAATCCACTTTACAAGTTGGACAATATATACGATAAATCCACTTTACAAGTTGGACAATATATACGATAAATCCACTTTACAAGTTGGACAATATATACGATAAATCCACTTTACAAGTTGGACAATATATACGATAAATCCACTTTACAAGTTGGACAATATATACGATAAATCCACTTTACAAGTTGGACAATATATACGATAAATCCACTTTACAAGTTGGACAATATATACGATAAATCCACTTTACAAGTTGGACAATATATACGATAAATCCACTTTACAAGTTGGACAATATATACGATAAATCCACTTTACAAGTAGGACAATATATACGATAAATCCACTTTACAAGTTGGACAATATATACGATAAATCCACTTTACAAGTTGGACAATATATACGATAAATCCACTTTACAAGTTGGACAATATATACGATAAATCCACTTTACAAGTTGGACAATATATACGATAAATCCACTTTACAAGTTGGACAATATATACGATAAATCCACTTTACAAGTTACAATCAGTACTACTTAAGAACATTGCACTGTCATTCAAATCAATAATATAATGATCAATTAGATTGTCTATTTCCGTTTAATCTGAATCAGAGCTCCCACTAGTGTGAGGCGTGTTAGAGAGTTCAGTATAGGACACGCTATATATATCAATATTTATGCTGAAACAGTTAATCAAAATTGCTAACCAATTAACCAGTGCCGTTATCAGGTTACTAACCGGTTAATCGTCTATATTTTTATTTATACAGATCATGTCACAAGATATTTCAAGATGTGTTTAAAACTTTAATATGCCGATTTTTTTAAAACTTGCATTGCAAATATTGCAATTCAGATTGCACCCATCGACTGTAAAGCTTCACTTTAGTGAATATTTCTAGTTTGGCCCAATAGTTGGTGATTCCAGGTAGAAAATACTATGACGTTAATAGGATGGGTTAGATATCCTTAGTATACCTAGATATTTCTAAGTAAATTATGTTTCAAATAGTATGTTGTAGAGAACAGTTATGGAGAAAATCTATTTTTAAGATTGAGTACTCTCAATGATGTTTAATGTGATTTCCGACAAGTGTATCTGTGCATTGCTAAACCTTCTCCTGTGACTCCTGTATTTGCATTGGGCCATTCTGCAACACTTTCTGATTGGTTCAGCTGAGACTGAATATAGGAATCAACCATTCAACTCCTTGGAAGAAAGGAATTAGTATAAGCATTTCAATATGCGTGGTTTGCTATTGCAGCACTTTATTCTTGTATGTTATAATTCTGATTAAAATAAGGTTAAATTATATCATTTGAACTCTCGAGTTTGATATTTGATAAAAGTTGTATAACCTTGTAGCATGATTTTATATATTGTTGGTCTCCGTAGAAGCTTGACAGGGTTTGTTTTGTTTTTAGGAAACTACCAGTAGTCCCAAAACCCGAGTATGTACCTTGCCGTCTATATCGGAGGATGACGAGCTATCGCCGAGTGACGAGGAGGACGACGATGACAAAGCTACGAGCGTCGCAGAGAAGGTGAACGAGGAAGACGAGCTAGAGTCGTTGTACCCCAGTCCATCCATCAACTCCCCTCTCCTACCTCCCCCTAGATTGTTCCAGAAACTTCCAAATGGCGATATTGCTGTAGACAGTTTAAATAGGTATACACGACCTTCTAATCGTGCCCATACTAACCCTTAATATGCTGAATAAATTAGTAGGAACATGCAGGATCTATGTTGTTTGCTATTATGTCAAGTGTTTTAGCTTCTCTAATCCGAATAGCAAACACCATAGAGCCTGTGCCGTCTGATCTGGCTCTATGCTGTTTGCAAATACGACTTTAGTCGTGATTAGCATTTTAAGGGTTAATGGAGCATTTACCCATCGGTAACTTTGTCTTGATCATTCCAGGTTGTGGCATTACAGTTTATAATAAATGTACCGCTATAACGCATGTCTCATTTGGGTATTGGTGGAGTTGTTTTATTTATGACAGTGTTGTAAAAAACTTAATCCTATATTTTATTGCATCTGGTTTAAACAAACATGATAATCCTATAAAAATACACAATGCATTACATGGATAGCAATGTGTCCGCCCTCGTGGTCGAGTTGTTACGGTCGCTGACTTGTTTACCACTGTAACCAATTGTCACTGATTGTCACCGTTTCGAGCCCCGCTCAGGCCGTGTCTCATTTATATGAAAAAGTTGGCAGTTCCATACGGAGGTTGGTTAATCACTGGGTCCTGCCAGGAACGGTATTGTTTCCTGGGCAACCGGTAGCTACGTTAAACAAGCTTGTTTCGTGGGCAACCGGTAGCTACGTTAAACAAGCTCACATGATTTTTTTAAATAGCAAGTTGAAGGTGATGTGGTTATATTTTGAGGTCAAAGGTATAATAAAACAACATATTGTGAATATGGATGCTTAATACAGGTTGGCTGCCGAACAGAGATGACAACTAACACAGGTCTGACTGTATATGGTTTAATCGGGAAATCTACACGTTATTACAACATTAATTTGCTAGAAGATTCTGGTATTAACTATTATGAAATAGTAATTTGAAGAATATACGGATCGTTGCTTCTTTTCCGTCTGACTCAACTTAATTATAGCTATTGTATGTCTGCAATAGAGAGCTCTTGTATGTCTGCAATAGAGAACTATTGTATGTCTGCAATAGAGAGCTCTTGTATGTCTGCAATAGAGAGCTCTTGTATGTCTCCAATAGAGAACTCTTGTATGTCTCCAATAGAGAGCTCTTGTATGTCTCCAATAGAGAACAATTGTATGTCTGCAATAGAGAACTCGTGTATGTCTCCAATAGAGAACTCTTGTATGTCTCCAATAGAGAGCTCTTGTATGTCTCCAATAGAGAACAATTGTATGTCTGCAATAGAGAACTCTTGTATGTCTCCAATAGAGAACTCTTGTATGTATCCAATAGAGAACTATTGTATGTCTCCAATAGAGAACAATTGTATGTCTGCAATAGAGAGCTCTTGTATGTCTGCAATAGAGAGCTCTTGTATGTCTCCAATAGAGAGCTATTGTATGTCTCCAATAGAGAGCTCTTGTATGTCTCCAATAGAGAGCTCTTGTATGTCTCCAATAGAGAGCTCTTGTATGTCTCCAATAGAGAACAATTGTATGTCTGCAATAGAGAGCTCTTGTATGTCTCCAATAGAGAACAATTGTATGTCTCCAATAGAGAGCTCTTGTATGTCTGCAATAGAGAACTATTGTATGTCTGCAATAGAGAACACTTGTATGTCTGCAACAGAGAGCTCTTGTATGTCTGCAATAGAGAGCTCTTGTATGTCTCCAATAGAGAACAATTGTATGTCTGCAATAGAGAGCTCTTGTATGTCTGCAATAGAGAGCTCTTGTATGTCTCCAATAGAGAGCTCTTGTATGTCTCCAATAGAGAACAATTGTACGTCTGCAATAGAGAGCTCTTGTATGTCTCCAATAGAGAGCTCTTGTATGTCTCCAATAGAGAGCTCTTGTATGTCTCCAATAGAGAGCTCTTGTATGTCTCCAATAGAGAGCTATTGTATGTCTCCAATAGAGAGCTCTTGTATGTCTCCAATAGAGAGCTCTTGTATGTCTCCAATAGAGAGCTATTGTATGTCTCCAATAGAGAGCTATTGTATGTCTGCAATAGAGAGCTATTGTATGTCTCCAATAGAGAGCTATTGTATGTCTGCAATAGAGAACAATTGTATTTAACGGTTCCACCCAGTGCCTTCAATAAATACACCCATCCTATTTAACAGTTCATCCCAGTGCCTTCAATAAATACACCCATCCTATTTAACAGTTCATCCCAGTGCCTTCAATAAATACACCCATCCTATTTAACAGTTCATCCCAGTGCCTTCAATAAATACACCCATCCTATTTAACAGTTCATCCCAGTGCCTTCAATAAATACACCCACCCTATTTAATAGTCCAATAATGATATAGAATTCATACCTGCATGTCCACTAATGATATAGAATTCATACCTGCCATGTCCACTAATGATATAGAATTCATACCTGCCATATCCACTAATGATATAGAATTCATACCTGCCATGTCCACTAATGATATAGAATTCATACCTGCCATATCCACTAATGATATAGAATGCATACCTGCCATGTCCACTAATGATATAGAATTCATACCTGCCATGTCCAATAATGATATAGAATTCATACCTGCCATATCCACTAATGATATAGAATTCATACCTGCCATGTCCACTAATGATATAGAATGCATACCTGCCATGTCCACTAATGATATAGAATGCATACCTGCCATGTCCACTAATGATATAGAATGCATACCTGCCATGTCCACTAATGATATAGAATTCATACCTGCCATGTCCACTAATGATATATAATTCGTACCTGCCATGTCCAATAATTCATACCTGCCCTGTTGCTATTTGTTAACGTGTACGAATCCCACTGGGTGTGTCGCATTGTACGAATCCCACTGGGGGTGTCGAATTGTACGAATCCCACTGGGTGTGTCGAATTGTACGAATCCCACTGGGTGTGTCGAATTGTACGAATCCCACTGGGTGTGTCGAATTGTACGAATCCCACTGGGTGTGTCGAATTGTACGAATCCCACTGGGGGTGGGTTGGGGGTGTCGAATTGTACGAATCCCACTGGGTGTGTCGAATTGTACGAATCCCACTGGGGGTGTCGAATTGTACGAATCCCACTGGGTGTGTCGAATTGTACGAATCCCACTGGGTGTGTCGAATTGTACGAATCCCACTGGGTGTGTCGAATTGTACGAATCCCACTGGGTGTGTCGAATTGTACGAATCCCACTGGGTGTGTCGAATTGTACGAATCCCACTGGGTGTGTCGAATTGTACGAATCCCACTGGGGGTGTCGAATTGTACGAATCCCACTGGAGGTGTCGAATTGTACGAGTCCCACTGGGGGTGTCGAATTGTACGAATCCACTGGGGGTGTCGAATTGTACGAGTCCCACTGGGGGTGTCGAATTGTACGAATCCCACTGGGTGTGTCGAATTGTACGAGTCCCACTGGGGGTGTCGAATTGTACGAATCCCACTGGGGGTGTCGAATTGTACGAGTCCCACTGGGTGTGTCGAATTGTACGAATCCCACTGGATGTGTCGAATTGTACGAATCCCACTGGGTGTGTCGAATTGTACGAATCCCACTGGGTGTGTCGAATTGTACGAATCCCACTGGGGGTGTCGAATTGTACGAATCCCACTGGGGGTGTCGAATTATTTCATGTAAGGAAGCTATCCAGCTGGTTTGTGGTAGGTCGGTGGTTCTACCCTGGTATCGGTCCGTGCCTGCAATACTGCTCGGAGGGGCACCAGGGATCTTCCTCCGTCAATAATAGCTGGAGCTGTTGGTGCGACTTTAAACACAAAGAACAAATAAACATTTGTCAATGTAGTGTTCTCAGAGATACGACACAACTCGCTAACAAGTACAAGATATATTTGTTTCAGTCCACCAAACATACGACCGTGGGGTATCAGAAGAACGAGCGGTATTCTTAATCGATCGTCAATAAAAGACCCAAGAAAAATGCGCTTGGTGCAGACGCCTGGTATGTTCTCCATTATGTTTAGTTTAATCATATTTTATTGCAAATTTATCATTTACAGGAATAATACAAAAGCTATAGATACAATATATAAAATGATGCCACGTGCAAATTAATAAAACACTAAAATGTTTGGGCCGCAAGTTTTACCAACATTAGTAAACGGTCCGCACCAGAATGTATCAGAAACGTTTAATTAAACTAAATGACGAAATGGGAATATGTTATTTTTCTTTAAATATTAAATTAGAAGGGAAAACTTGTGAATATAATCCACTGCGTCACCATGCCAAAACCTGAAGTCGTCATCAACGTCTTATTAATTCTTATCCATTCTGTTTTAGTGCGAGGTCCTATGAAGGAATAATAACTTCCGTGGAAATGGAATGTTTATTTTGTCTATTATACATGGATGTAATTACCATGTGTAAGGAATCGTTTTTGGACAATAATTACAGTCTACATCCGCTATGTGGAATTCCGTGCATCAGTCTAGAACTCGGTCAACTAATTATTAAGCAATTGTTCTGATCTTAAGCATGTAGAATGTTTAGGAGTCATGTGAATTTATCTATCGGCAATCTTGTTAATTATATATTATAATATATCGGCAATCTTGTTAATTATATATTATAATCTATCGGCTATCTTGTTAATTATATATTATAATCTATCGGCTATCTTGTTAATTATATATTATTATCTATCGGCTATCTTGTTAATTATATATCATAATCTATCGGCTATCTTGTTAATTATATATTATAATCTATCAGCTATCTTGTTAATTATATATTATAGTCTATCGGCTATCTTGTTAATTATATATTATAGTCTATCGGCTATCTTGTTAATTATATATTATAATCTATCGGCTATCTTGTTAATTATATATTATAATCTATCGGCTATCTTGTTAATTATATATTATAATCTATCGGCTATCTTGTTAATTATATATTATAATCTATCGGCTATCTTGTTAATTATATATTATAATCTATCGGCTATCTTGTTAATTATATATTATAATCTATCGGCTATCTTGTTAATTATATATTATAATCTATCGGCTATCTTGTTAATTATATATTATAATCTATCGGCTATCTTGTTAATTATATATTATAATCTATCGGCTATCTTGTTAATTATATATTATAATCTATCGGCTAACTTGATAATTTGTTTGGTACGCTATATACTGTACACTCACTGTATGGTACGCTATATACTGTACACTCACTGTATGGTACGATATATACTGTACACTCACTGTGTGGTACGCTATATACTGTACACTCACTGTATGGTACGATATATACTGTACACTCACTGTGTGGTACGCTATATACTGTACACTCACTGTATGGTACGATATATACTGTACACTCACTGTTTGGTACGATATATACTGTACACTCACTGTATGGTACGATATATACTGTACACTCACTGTATGGTACGATATATACTGTACACTCACTGTTTGGTACGATATATACTGTACACTCACTGTGTGGTACGATATATACTGTACACTCACTGTGTGGTACGATATATACTGTACACTCACTGTGTGGTACGATATATACTGTACACTCACTGTGTGGTACGATATATACTGTACACTCACTGTGTGGTACGATATATACTGTACACTCACTGTGTGGTACGATATATACTGTACACTCACTGTGTGGTACGATATATACTGTACACTCACTGTATGGTACGATATATACTGTACACTCACTGTATGGTACGATATATACTGTACACGCACTGTATGGTACGATGTATACTGTACACTCACTGTTTGGTACGATATATACTGTACACTCACTGTTTGGTACGATATATACTGTACACTCACTGTTTGGTACGATATATACTGTACACGCACTGTATGGTACGATATATACTGTACACTCACTGTATGGTACGATATATACTGTACACTCACTGTATGGTACGCTATATACTGTACACTCACTGTATGGTACGATATATACTGTACACTCACTGTATGGTACGATATATACTGTACACGCACTGTATGGTACGATATATACTGTACACTCACTGTATGGTACGATATATACTGTACACTCACTGTATGGTACGATATATACTGTACACTCACTGTTTGGTACGATATATACTGTACACTCACTGTATGGTACGATATATACTGTACACTCACTGTGTGGTACGCTATATACTGTACACTCACTGTGTGGTACGATATATACTGTACACTCACTGTGTGGTACGATATATACTGTACACGCACTGTATGGTACGATATATACTGTACACTCACTGTGTGGTACGATATATACTGTACACTCACTGTGTGGTACGATATATACTGTACACTCACTGTGTGGTACGATATATACTGTACACTCACTGTGTGGTACGATATATACTGTACACTCACTGTGTGGTACGATATATACTGTACACTCACTGTGTGGTACGATATATACTGTACACTCACTGTGTGGTACGATATATACTGTACACTCACTGTGTGGTACGATATATACTGTACACTCACTGTATGGTACGATATATACTGTACACTCACTGTATGGTACGATATATACTGTACACTCACTGTATGGTACGATATATACTGTACACTCACTGTTTGGTACGATATATACTGTACACTCACTGTTTGGTACGATATATACTGTACACTCACTGTTTGGTACGATATATACTGTACACGCACTGTATGGTACGATATATACTGTACACTCACTGTATGGTACGATATATACTGTACACTCACTGTATGGTACGCTATATACTGTACACTCACTGTATGGTACGATATATACTGTACACTCACTGTATGGTACGATATATACTGTACACTCACTGTATGGTACGATATATACTGTACACTCACTGTATGGTACGATATATACTGTACACTCACTGTATGGTACGATATATACTGTACACTCACTGTATGGTACGCTATATACTGTACACTCACTGTGTGGTACGCTATATACTGTACACTCACTGTGTGGTACGATATATACTGTACACTCACTGTGTGGTACGATATATACTGTACACTCACTGTATGGTACGCTATATACTGTACACTCACTGTTTGGTACGATATATACTGTACACTCAATGTATGGTACGCTATATACTGTACACTCACTGTATGGTACGCTATGTACTGTACACTCACCGTATGGTACGATGTACACTGTACACTCACTGTTTGGTACGATATATACTGTACACTCACTGTTTGGTACGATATATACTGTACACTCACTGTATGGTACGATATATACTGTACACGCACTGTATGGTACGATGTATACTGTACACTCACTGTTTGGTACGATGTATACTGTACACTCACTGTATGGTACGCTATATACTGTACACTCACTGTATGGTACGCTATATACTGTACACGCACTGTATGGTACGATGTACACTGTACACTCACTGTATGGTACGATATATACTGTACACTCACTGTATGGTACGATATATACTGTACACTCACTGTATGGTACGATATATACTGTACACTCACTGTATGGTACGCTATATACTGTACACTCACTGTATGGTACGATATATACTGTACACTCACTGTATGGTACGATATATACTGTACACTCACTGTATGGTACGCTATATACTGTACACTCACTGTATGGTACGATATATACTGTACACTCACTGTTGGTACGATTATACTTACACCACTGTTGGTACGATTATACTGTACACTCACTGTTGGTACGTATATATGTACACTCACTGTTGGTACGTATATACTGTACACGCACTGTATGGTACGATATATACTGTACACTCACTGTTTGGTACGTATATACTGTACACTCACTGTATGGTACGATATATACTGTACACTCACTGTGTGGTACGATATATACTGTACACTCACTGTTTGGTACGATATATACTGTACACTCACTGTATGGTACGATAGATACTGTACACTCACTGTGTGGTACGCTATATACTGTACACTCAATGTATGGTACGCTATATACTGTACACTCACTGTATGGTACGCTATATACTGTACACTCACTGTTTGGTACGCTATATACTGTACACTCAATGTATGGTACGCTATATACTGTACACTCACTGTATGGTACGCTATATACTGTACACTCACTGTATGGTACGATGTACACTGTACACTCACTGTTTGGTACGATATATACTGTACACTCACTGTTTGGTACGATATATACTGTACACTCACTGTATGGTACGATATATACTGTACACGCACTGTATGGTACGATGTATACTGTACACTCACTGTTTGGTACGATGTATACTGTACACTCACTGTATGGTACGCTATATACTGTACACTCACTGTATGGTACGCTATATACTGTACACGCACTGTATGGTACGATGTACACTGTACACTCACTGTATGGTACGATATATACTGTACACTCACTGTGTGGTACGCTATATACTGTACACTCACTGTATGGTACGATATATACTGTACACTCACTGTATGGTACGCTATATACTGTACACTCACTGTATGGTACGATATATACTGTACACTCACTGTATGGTACGATATATACTGTACACTCACTGTATGGTACGATATATACTGTACACTCAATGTATGGTACGCTATATACTGTACACTCACTGTGTGGTACGATATATACTGTACACTCACTGTTTGGTACGATGTATACTGTGCACTCACTGTGTGGTACGATGTATACTGTGCACTCACTGTGTGGTACGATGTACACCGTACACTCACTGTGTGGTACGCTATATACTCTACACTCACTGTTTGGTACGATATATACTGTACACTCACTGTGTGGTACGATGTATACTGTGCACTCACTGTGTGGTACGATGTACACCGTACACTCACTGTATGGTACGCTATATACTGTACACTCACTGTATGGTACGATATATACTGTACACTCACTGTATGGTACGATATATACTGTACACTCACTGTATGGTACGCTATATACTGTACACTCACTGTATGGTACGATATATACTGTACACTCACTGTGTGGTACGATCTATACTCTACACACACTGTGTGGTACGATCTATACTGTACACTCACTGTGTGGTACGCTATATACTCTACACGCACTGTGTGGTACGATCTATACTGTACACTCACTGTATGGTACGCTATATACTGTACACTCACTGTGTGGTACGATCTATACTGTACACTCACTGTATGGTAAGATATATACTGTACACTCACTGTGTGGTACGATATATACTGTACACTCACTGTTTGGTACGATGTATACTGTGCACTCACTGTGTGGTACGATGTATACTGTGCACTCACTGTGTGGTACGATGTACACCGTACACTCACTGTGTGGTACGCTATATACTGTACACTCACTGTTTGGTACGATATATACTGTACACTCACTGTATGGTACGATGTATACTGTGCACTCACTGTGTGGTACGATGTACACCGTACACTCACTGTGTGGTACGATGTACACTGTGCACTCACTGTGTATGGTCCAATATCAACAGTACATTCACTGTATTTCAGGTTACAGGTTACAAACATCAATAAAATCTAGAAAACCAAGCCATTTTGAAGTAATTCATTTTGTAAAAACGTCAATTGACAACGTCTGATCATTTTGTTGTCAATAGTTGGAATAGTATGACTTTATTAATTAATAATTTGACATGTGCAGGTAGACACACAGACGCTTGGGGTCTGGACAAATGTTTGCGGGTTCAAAACCGCAAAACTAAGTGACTTTTCTTTTATGGGGGGGGTGCTAAGAACACTATGATACACTATAGGCTTGACACTATATATAACAAACATGTTTACGCCATTCCAAGCAAGTTTTAACATGACACCGCGTCACTATCAAGGCTATATACTGAAAGATAACCAGGTCGCACATGTAAACAAACTGCGTGCTACACATTCAACGGAGGTAATATGCCAGAATCTAAACTTACTTGTAAATCCACTATTTGGGTTGTCCACAGCAATCATGTGTCGATCAAACGATGGTCAACTGGACGTCCACCTTTGCCTGTTTACACTCACAATTTTAGAAAATCAAAATAATGCCTGCGATTTTACATATTGGCCATCCTACTATAGAATAATTCTCTAACGACTACATATATATAGCATCTCTAACGACTACATATATATAGCACCAAGCACCTTTGTCATATAGAATAATTCGCTAACGACTACATATATATAGCATCTCTATCGACTACATATATATAGCATCTCTAACGACTACATAGCACCAAGTACCGGGTTATCATTTATTTGTGCGCCCAAATTTAAAAAGGCACCCGAAAACCGTTAGCACGCTGTACAGAGGAGAAAAATGAAAACAAGTGAGCAACCATAACAAAAGCGATATTCGTAGTAATGGAGAAGTAAAGTTTGTGGGGATTGTCGATATGGGAGACGAATCTTGATTGTTTCGAGCAGATGTGCTCAGGGAAATCAGAAAAATAACTCGCAACTCGTGTGCTGCAATTTATATATGAGTTTAAATGGTTTTCCTTTCCTGAAAGCTGGGAATTTCCATTTTCTATTTTGGAAAGCTGTACAGCATCTCAATATTTACAGTTTCAAGGTCTGCTTTGTATCCATGGACGGTGCCTTTATGAAAATGTTTTTCACTTATTCTACACCATTATCTGAATTGTATTCGACAAGGGCTATCTGGTTTCCAAACCACCCTGTCCTATTTATAATGTAGTATTCGCATGCCATCCAGCGCACCAGAAACAACATCTTAAAAAGTTGTGTGAATTATTCAGACAAACGTCAACTGCTGTATCTTCTTCTTGTCGTTCGCGAATCACATGGACAAGCCGGCAGCAAACCCGAAATGGGCCGTCCTCCTCAGATCCTCCCGGCAGCCATGTAACTTCGTCTGGAGAGAAGTATCTGTTGGCCAGGTTGTTTTCCTCAGCCCATGAAGATTGGGACACTCCTGGAGGATGTGTTCTGCAGTCCTCCTGCTGTATAAAACGCCTATATTATGGGAGCATTGGATCAATGTATCTCTGTCCCACTTAAAAGCAAACAGCTTCCCAATCCATTACAAAGTTACAAATGAACACCTCTACTTTCAAGTCAGGAATCCAAAATGAGATATAAATTAGCGGAAGATGTTTTGGATACCGAAATGCTCAATTTGATCTTTATACATGGATACGTTTTACAATAATTCCTCATTACAGTTTAGTGAGAACTCTGAATACATTGTCCATGTACTGTCAAACGTGTCTATTTGAAGTGCAAATGAGATTGCAAATAGAAGCAGAAATATCAGCGACATGTGCATGAGATATGTTCTATCTTTTCTCCGAAATACCACCGGCCTTACATGTCGGCTACCATAACACCTTTAAGTAATAACCAGACAAGAATGAGCATCCGTTGACTGAGCAATGCGCGTGTGCACTGCCCGTACCACTTGTTCTTTTTCAATATGTATGTGCACTGTGCGACTTATTATATACATGCAATCGGTTGTTGAAAACACGTACTCGGCAATCCACGGGTGTATGTTATGTTAAAAGTATCGATTACCCAAGACGTACTAGTTATGCAGACTGCATCGTCACATATATGTAGTCGTTAGATACCAATCATTTTTAAACTTGCTTGGAATGACGTAAACAATGTGTATGAATAGTGTCAAGCCTATAGTGTATCATAGTGTTCTTAAAATAAAAATATAAAAGGTAATGGATTTGAACCCGCAAACATTTGTCCAGACCCCAAGCGTCTGTGGTTAGACATGGTTATTCAGTATGTGTGTTGACAAACGAATATATATTAACATTTTCTATAGTGTCTACATGTTGTATCAACAGCATAAATTATGTACATTCTGGTCATTTGTCTGATTTGTACATTCTGGTCATTTGTCTGATTTGAATGAGTTGTTCACATCAACAATAAGCGGTTTTAAAACGATGTTCAGTACACACTTTATATATACATTTTATAGCTGATGTTTTTATTTCAAATGTGTGCTACGCATTAAAGCGACACTACATTGGTGAAAACGCAAATTTGTACAGAATGTAATTTCCTGTTATATACTTTTTTCTTCCAAATGCTTGCCTCAAACACTGAGTATTTCAATTAATAAACAAACGTCGTATACGCGGTTTGTTGTAAATAGGGTCGACATCTATGCGGAATACAACGCGTGTATACTAACTCGAGTTATGGTACATATGTACCGTTATATCTCACATTTGTGTCTATGCATATCTATTTGTAGAGTAATCTTAGCACGTGATAGTGTCGATTAGGGATGTTTTAGCTTAGTATTGACAATTTGACACCATACCAGGAGGGTGGATATCCGCTATATGAAATCCTACTTTAAACACTGTTTATTGATTCGATGTTAGTGTATTCGGAAGAATTTGTAGTAGCAATGAATGTATACGTGACAAATGTTATTTTTGTTTTGCTTGTTGTGATATAATAGTATAATTAAAGCGACATTACAACTATATGTGTACTATTTTCTCTTCAGAAACTGTCGAAAAAATCATTCCCCATGTTCAGAATCTACAAAATGAAGTGGAGGGAACGAAGGCAGCAATTAATAAACTGGAACGAAAAGTGTCGAAAATAGGTCAAGATATATCTGCAATAGATAGAAACATGCGCGAAATCCTTAAACACCTTACCAACGCTTCCAAAAGTCCCACTCTGGAATCTTTGGGCGCTATGACACCGACCACCCCATGCCCTACCACGTCGCATTTCGATTTCGATTTCCAAGACTCTGCACTTGCTCGTGAGCGTAAACAAAGATCCCCAAGTAGGAAATTAAGTGAAGCTAAGCCCAATGATCGTGATCTTCTACACGTGCAAACTGAATATAGTGCTCAAACTGATGCAGATAACAGATGTGCAGAATTTAATCCACGAAGAAGAAGTAGTTTACAAGTTCCATTGCTGCTCAACCCGCACGAGCTTGTAGGAAGAAGGCACAGCGACGGAAGCAAGAAGAAAAACATACGAAATCAGTTCCAAGTAGGAATGCCGATTTCAAAAAGTGAATATAACGTAAGGGAAAACGAAGGTACAGAATTTAGTGAAACTGATTGCCTCCTAGACCACAGTGATGACTTCAGCTTCACAACAAGTGATTACACGGAGTCGTATGGTAATGTATATGAAGGCAACATTCAGACTGATACTGACCGAGACAATGTCAGCTTGACTGAGAAGAGTGAAGAGGGACGTAACTTTATGGGTAGATTAGAAGAGGTGCATTCTAACGACTGTAAATCTCCACTCGAGCCTAAAATATTTACTGACGTATGTGATAATGATGCTATCTGTGATACGGCTGATACAATTAGGAAAAGTTCAACTTTTGATACTTTTAAGACCGCCCCGAAAATGGCACTGAATAAAGATTACAGTATGCCTGCTTTGAAATTGAATTTAATTGACAAACCGAAACATTCAAATAAAAGTGACATATTTTCTAATAATAAAATAGGAATATGTTTAGAAACGCTACAGTCCAAACGAAGTAAAAGTTGTGTAGAGATATCTCCAAAGCCAAAACGTTCAGAGTTTATGTCAAAAGCAAACAGCTATAGTTTATTAGAAACAGAATTTGGTGCCAAAACTCCTAATGAGGTACGTACTATTCATTGTAGAACGAAACATGATTCCGCAAAACACCCAATTGTTTCTGTATATTCGTCTGTGTCAGGAAGTAACGTTAACTCCAATAACACAACAGCTGACTCGAAGAAAGAAGCTGGTACTTATTGCGCACCCGAGTGGTTTAAAAATGACAACATTAATAAACAAAATACGTATTCTTCAAAGAATGAACTCACAGATAACAATGAACAAGAACAGGACCACATGAACGATTTCAACTTTGACAATTCCAAAACAGATTCGGGTCATGTTAGCTTATTAGACACCGACTCTGATGCCGATAAAAAAGAAAGGACTACATTTGAACGTAACGCTTTCACGGAAACTGACAATGTTGTTCATACCAGTGATACATGTATGTTAACCCCTAGTCCGATAGTTAACTCTCGCGAAAAGTTGAGGAGATTAAAACCCGATCTTTCTCCAGATTCGCTAACGGATTTAAGTGAAAGTCTAATATCGGATAGCGTAAAAATGGACGATGAAACTGTAATTGATATGGATGCAGGAACTGTTGTGATAAATAATATATTTGGTCCGCTAGTGGATGAAGCAGTATTGAGAACAACCAGTCTATAGTCTGTACGTGTCACCTACATAGTGTGTACGTGTCACATACATAGTCTGTACGTGTCACAAACATAGTGTGTACGTGTCACCTACATAGTCTGTACGTGTCACATACATAGTGTGTACGTGTCACATACATAGTGTGTACGTGTTACATACATAGTGTGTACGTGTCACATACATAGTGTGTACGTGTCACCTACATAGACTGTACGTGTCACATACATAGTCTGTACGTGTCACCTACATAGTCTGTACGTGTCACATACATAGTGTGTACGTGTCACATACATAGTGTGTACGTGTCACCTACATAGTCTGTACGTGTCACATACATAGTGTGTACGTGTCACATACATAGTGTGTACGTGTCACACACATAATGTGTACGTGTCACATACATAGTGTGTACGTGTCACATACATAGTGTGTACGTGTCACATACATATTGTGTACGTGTCACATACATAGTGTGTACATGTCACATACATAGTGTGTACGTGTCACATACATAGTGTGTACGTGTCAGTGACGGTCACATAAATAGCAGTGGCTAACAGTCTAGTAGTACTGTCAAATCAATATACTGACGATATATAATCTACAACCGAAATCAATGTGATATATCTTATATTACATTAGCGCGCGTGCGTGCGTGTTTTCTAATGTATTGCTTATATACTAGTAGTTGAGAAAGTTGATATTCAACCATTGTTAGCTCTGGAATTCAAAGTACACATTATTTTATCAGAAGACTGGTCGTATTCGGCAAATGATCGTTTATCAACTAAGTTAGAACCCGACTCAGCTCTTATTGCTACGCATGCGTAGTTTGATTTCGGAAATACCACGTCAGGGGACCGAACCGCCTCAATTGTTTGAGGTAAAGTACCGTACGTAATATAGTGTGCACCCTAGTCATAATGTTAATGAGTAATAACATAGGTTTATGAACAGTAAGAATACCATGCAAGTTCAAAAAAATGTATAGTGCGATATCGACAAGTTAATAAACGAGAACCATATTAATATAATATATATAGCAGGACACAAAAATAGCATTCCTGTGTTCACTCTACGTTATAGTATTCCTGTGTTCACTCTACGTTATAGTATTCCTGTGTTCACTCTAGTCTACGTTATAGCATTCCTGTGTTCACTCTACGTTATAGATTCCTGTGTTCACTCTACGTTATAGTATTCCTGTGTTCACTCTACGTTATAGTATTACTGTGTTCACTCTAGTCTACGTTATAGAATTCCTGTGTTCACTCTACGTTATAGATTCCTGTGTTCACTCTACGTTATAGCATTCCTGTGTTCACTCTACGTTATAGCATTCCTGTGTTTACTCTACGTTATAGAAATCCTCTGTTCACGCTGCGTTATAGCATTCCTATAGCTCTTAACACTTCTGCAGATATAACATGTTTATGTTTTGGCAGCCATTTTGCCCGCCATCTTTTAATATTTCAAATTGCTGAATGGAGAGAGCTCCATACCCACCTAGATTCCATTATATACGCCCCAATAGTAAATACACACACACCCCAATAGCAAATACACACCCACCTAGATTCCATTATATACGCCCCAATAGAAAATACATACCAACCCCAATAGTAAATACACACCCACCTAGATTCCATTATATACGCCCCAATAGAAAATACACACCCACCCCAATAGTAAATACACACCCACCCCAATAGTAAATACACACCCACCTAGATTCCATTATATACACCCCAATAGTAAATACACACCCACCTAGATTCCATTATATACGCCCCAATAGAAAATACACACCCACCCCAATAGTAAATACACACACACCCACCTACTTTCCATTATATACACCCCAATAGTAAATACACACCCACATAGATTCCATTATATACACCCCAATAGTAAATACACACCCACCTATATTCCATTATATACGCCCCAATAGTAAATACACACCCATCCCAATAGTAAATACACACCCACCTAGATTCCATTATATACACCCCAATAATAAATACACACCCACCTAGATTCCATTATATACACACCCCAATAGTATATACACACCAACCCCAATAGTAAATACACACCCACCTAGATTCCATTATATACGCCCAATAGTAAATACACACCCACCCCAATAGTAAATACACACCCACCTAGATTCCATTATATACACCCCAGTAAATACACACCCACCTAGATTCCATTATATACGCCCCAATAGTAAATACACACCCACCTAGATTCCATTATATACACCCCAATAGTAAATACACACCCACCCCAATAGTAAATACACACACACCCACCTAGATTCCATTATATACGCCCCAATAGTAAATACACACCCACCTAGATTCCATTATATACACCCCAATAGTAAATACACACCCACCTAGATTCCATTATAAACACACCCCAATAGTAAATACACACCCACCCCAATAGTAAATACACACCCACCTAGATTCCATTATATACACCCCAATAGTAAATACACACCCACCCCAATAGTAAATACACACACACCCACCTAGATTCCATTATATACGCCCCAATAGTAAATACACACCCACCTAGATTCCATTATATACACCCCAATAGTAAATACACACCCACCTAGATTCCATTATAAACACACCCCAATAGTAAATACACACCCACCCCAATAGTAAATACACACCCACCTAGATTCCATTATATACACCCCAATAGTAAATACACACCCATCCCAATAATAAATACACACCCACCCCAATAGTAAATACACACCCACGTAGATTCCATTATATACGCCCCAATAGTAAATACACACCCACCTAGATTCCATTATATACACCCCAATAGTAAATACACACCCACCTCGATTCCATTATATACACCCCAATAGTAAATACACACCCACCTAGATTCCATTATATACACCCCAATAGTAAATACACTCCCACCCCAATAATAAATGCACACCCACCTAGATTCCATTATATACACCCCAATAGTAAATACACACCCCAACCTAGATTCCATTATATACACCCCAATAGTAAATACACTCCCACCCCAATAGTAAATACATACCCACCTAGATTCCATTATATACACCCCAATAGTAAATACACACCCACCTAGTTTCCATTATATACACCCCAATAGTAAATACACACCCATCCCAATAGTAAATACACACCCACCCCAATAGTAAATACACACCCACCTAGATTCCATCATATACGCCCCAATAGTAAATACACACCCACCTAGATTCCATTATATACACCCCAATAGTAAATACACACCCACCTCGATTCCATTATATACACCCAATAGTAAATACACACCCACCTAGATTCCATTATATACACCCCAATAGTAAATACACTCCCACCCCAATAGTAAATGCACACCCACCTAGATTCCATTATATACACCCCAATAATAAATACACACACACCCACCTAGATTCCATTATATACGCCCCAATAGTAAATACACACCCACCTAGATTCCATTATATACACCCCAATAGTAAATACACACCCATCCCAATAGTGAATACACACCCACCTAGATTCCATTATATACACCCCAATAGTAAATACACACCCATCCCAATAATAAATACACACCCACCCCAATAGTAAATACACACCCACCTAGATTCCATTATATACGCCCCAATAGTAAATACACACCCACCTAGATTCCATTATATACACCCCAATAGTAAATACACACCCACCTCGATTCCATTATATACACCCCAATAGTAAATACACACCCACCTAGATTCCATTATATACACCCCAATAGTAAATACACTCCCACCCCAATAGTAAATGCACACCCACCTAGATTCCATTATATACACCCCAATAGTAAATACACACCCCAACCTAGATTCCATTATATACACCCCAATAGTAAATACACTCCCACCCCAATAGTAAATACATACCCACCTAGATTCCATTATATACACCCCAACCTAGATTCCATTATATACACCCCAATATTAAATACACTCCCACCCCAATAGTAAATACATACCCACCTAGATTCCATTATATACACCCCAATAGTAAATACACTCCCACCCCAATAGTAAATACATACCCACCTATATTCCATTATATACATCCCAATAGTAAATACACACCCACCTAGTTTCCATTATATACACCCCAATAGTAAATACACACCCATCCCAATAGTAAATACACACCCACCCCAATAGTAAATACACACCCACCTAGATTCCATTATATACGCCCCAATAGTAAATACACACCCACCTAGATTCCATTATATACACCCCAATAGTAAATACACACCCACCTCGATTCCATTATATACGCCCCAATAGTAAATACACACCCACCTAGATTCCATTATATACGCCCCGATAGTAAATACACACCCACCTAGATTCCATTATATACGCCCCAATAGTAAATACACACCCACCTAGATTCCATTATATACGCCCCAATAGTAAATACACACCCACCTAGATTCCATTATATACGCCCCGATAGTAAATACACACCCACCTAGATTCCATTATATACGCCCCAATAGTAAATACACACCCACCTAGATTCCATTATATACACACCAATAGTAAATACACACCCACCTAGATTCCATTATATACGCCCCAATAGTAAATACACACCCACCTAGATTCCATTATATACACCCCAATAGTAAATACACACCCACCTAGATTCCATTATATACACACCAATAGTAAATACACTCCCACCCCAATAGTAAATGCACACCCACCTAGATTCCATTATATACACCCAATAGTAAATACACTCCCACCCCAATAGTAAATGCACACCCACCTAGATTCAATTATAAACACCCAATAGTAAATACACTCCCACCCCAATAGTAAATACACACCCACCTAGATTCCATTATATACACCCCAATAGTAAATGCACTCCCACCCCAATAGTAAATGCACACCCACCTAGATTCCATTATATACACCCCAATAGTAAATACACACCCACCTAGATTCCATTATATACGCCCAATAGTAAATACACACCCACCTAGATTCCATTGTATACACCCCAATAGTAAATACACACCCACCTAGATTCCATTATATACGCCCCAATAGTAAATACACACCCACCTAGATTCCATTATATACACCCCAATAGTAAATACACTCCCACCCAATAGTAAATACATACCCACCTAGATTCCATTATATACACCCCAATAGTAAATACACTCCCACCCCAATAGTAAATACATACCCACCTAGATTCCATTATATACACCCCAATAGTAAATACACACCCACCTAGTTTCCATTATATACACCCCAATAGTAAATACACACCCATCCCAATAGTAAATACACACCCACCCCAATAGTAAATACACACCCACCTCGATTCCATTATATACACCCCAATAGTAAATACACACCCACCTAGATTCCATTATATACACCCCAATAGTAAATACACTCCCACCCCAATAGTAAATGCACACCCACCTAGATTCCATTATATACACCCCAATAGTAAATACACACCCCAACCTAGATTCCATTATATACACCCCAATAGTAAATACACTCCCACCCCAATAGTAAATACATACCCACCTAGATTCCATTATATACACCCCAATAGTAAATACACACCCACCTAGTTTCCATTATATACACCCCAATAGTAAATACACCCCACCCCAATAGTAAATACAACCCACCTGATTCCATTATATACACCCCAATAGTAAATACACACCCACCTAGTTTCCATTATATACACCCCAATAGTAAATACACACCCATCCCAATAGTAAATACACACCCACCCCAATAGTAAATACACACCCACCTAGATTCCATTATATACGCCCCAATAGTAAATACACACCCACCTAGATTCCATTATATACACACCAATAGTAAATACACTCCCACCCCAATAGTAAATGCACACCCACCTAGATTCCATTATATACACCCCAATAGTAAATGCACTCCCACCCCAATAGTAAATGCACACCCACCTAGATTCCATTATATACACCCCAATAGTAAATACACACCCACCTAGATTCCATTATATACGCCCCAATAGTAAATACACACCCTACTAGATTCCATTGTATACACCCCAATAGTAAATACACACCCACCTCGATTCCATTATATACACCCCAATAGTAAATACACACCCACCTAGATTCCATTATATACACCCCAATAGTAAATACACTCCCACCCCAATAGTAAATGCACACCCACATAGATTCCATTATATACACCCCAATAGTAAATACACACCCACCTAGATTCCATTATATACACCCCACCTAGATTCCATTATATACACCCCAATAGTAAATACACTCCCACCCCATAGTAAACATACCCACCTAGATTCCATTATATACACCCCAATAGTAAATACACTCCCACCCCAATCGTAAATACATACCCACCTAGATTCCATTATATACACCCCAATAGTAAATACACAACCACCCCAATAGTAAATACACACCCACCTCGATTCCATTATATACACCCCAATAGTAAATACACACCCACCTAGATTCCATTATATACACCCCAATAGTAAATACACACCCATCCCAATAGTAAATACACACCCACCCCAATAGTAAATACACACCCACCTCGATTCCATTATATACACCCCAATAGTAAATACATACCCACCTAGATTCCATTATATACACCCCAATAGTAAATACACCCCCACCCCAATAGTAAATACATACCCACCTAGATTCCATTATATACACCCCAATAGTAAATACACACCCACCTAGTTTCCATTATATACACCCCAATAGTAAATACACACCCATCCCAATAGTAAATACACACCCACCCCAATAGTAAATACACACCCACCTAGATTCCATTATATACACCCCAATAGTAAATACACTCCCACCCCAATAGTAAATGCACACCCACCTAGATTCCATTATATACACCCCAATAGTAAATACACACCCACCTAGATTCCATTATATACGCCCCAATAGTAAATACACACCCACCTAGATTCCATTATATACACCCCAATAGTAAATACACACCCACCTCGATTCCATTATATACACCCCAATAGTAAATACACACCCACCTAGATTCCATTATATACACCCCAATAGTAAATACACTCCCACCCCAATAGTAAATGCACACCCACATAGATTCCATTATATACACCCCAATAGTAAATACACACCCACCTAGATTCCATTATATACACCCCAACCTAGATTCCATTATATACACCCCAATAGTAAATACACTCCCACCCCAATCGTAAATACATACCCACCTAGATTCCATTATATACACCCCAATAGTAGATACACACCCACCCCAATAGTAAATACACACCCACCTCGATTCCATTATATACACCCCAATAGTAAATACACACCCACCTAGATTCCATTATATACACCCCAATAGTAAATACACTCCCACCCCAATAGTAAATGCACACCCACCTATATTCCATTATATACACCCCAACCTAGATTCCATTATATACACCCCAATAGTAAATACACTCCCACCCCAATACTAAATACATACCCACCCCAATAGTAAATACATACCCACCTAGATTCCATTATATACACCCCAATAGTAAATACACACCCACCTAGATTCCATTATATACACCCCAATAGTAAATACACTCCCACCCCAATAGTAAATACATACCCACCTAGATTCCATTATATACACCCCAATAGTAAATACACACCCACCTAGATTCCATTATATACGCCCCAATAGTAAATACACACCAACCTAGATTCCATTATATACGCCCCAATAGTAAATACACACCCACCTAGATTCCATGATATACACCCCAATAGTAAATACACGCCCACCTAGATTCCATTATATACGCCCCAATAGTAAATACACACCCACCTAGATTCCATTATATACACCCCAATAGTAAATACACACCCACCTCGATTCCATTATATACACCCAATAGTAAATACACACCCACCTAGATTCCATTATATACGCCCCAATAGTAAATACACACACACCTAGATTCCATTATATAAACCCCAATAGTAAATACACACCCACCTAGATTCCATTATATACACCCCAATAGTAAATACACACCCACCTAAATTCCATTATATACACACCCCAATAGTATATACACACCAACCCCAATAGTAAATACACACCCACCCCAATAGTAAATACACACCCACCTAGATTCCATTATATACGCCCAATAGTAAATACACTCCCACCCCAATAGTAAATACACACCCACCTAGATTCCATTAAATACGCCCCAATAGTGAATACACACCCACCTAGATTCCATTATATACGCCCCAATAGTAAATACACACCCACCTAGTTTCCATTATATACGCCCCAATAGTAAATACACACCCACCCCAATAGTAAATACACACCCACCCCAATAGTAAATACACACCCACCCTAATAGTAAATAATCAACAAAGAAAAAAGTATATGAAAGGATTTTGGTTTTGAACGCCAAACTATACAAGACAGCAATGAAAAATGCATACGGTGTTGGGAAACTTTAGGACATTGAATAAGGAATTCATCTGAACATCCAAATAAGTAGCCTAGAGCCCAGATAAGTGAATTAAGAAATAGGACTGTAAAAAAGAATACGTTTCTGCCAGATCCATGTAAGTTATCATCCTGAAATAGTTATATTGAGGGTATAGATACATTCTATTTTTAAATTTCTTTCATGGCGAAATAATGAGAGACATCGGTCAGTTACTGCCCCTGAATACTCCCTAAAATGTAGGTCAGCTTAAGTTGTTTCCTTTGCATCTTCTATATCTCGACAGATCTTCTACAGTATTATTAATGGGTACTAATTTGTAAAATAATATTATCAGTTAATTAACACGATGTTAATAAAACCACAACAATAGTAAATACAAAGGATTTCAACTAAAAGAACCTATTTACAGTTTGAGATAAATCAGACTTTATCTGCCAATGGAGGTAATAGAAAATTAGAGATGTCTCTCATTACCAACTCTGCATATCTTGTGACTCGCGCTATGTCGATGTATGACGGGGTAAAACACATACTAATGTGCGTATGATAACGTACCCTTCTTGCAATACCAATAGGAGATTGATTTCTGCTGTCAGTTACTGCTTCTAGTTTAGATGTAATGTATAATATTTACAATGTATAATATTTACATTGCTATTGCAATTCCTTGTTTGTATCTATTTACATGTGAATTTCCTCACTAATGATATGCAGCTGACATGCTCTCTCGGAGTTACGGGCATGCGCAATGCGCTCTTGGAGTTACGGTCATGCGCAATGCGCTCTTGGAGTTACGGGCATGCGCATTGGCAGTGTTGAGCAGCGTTATTTTGATATTCTGTGAATAATTAATGTAAATATAAGCAATGAATCGCTGGTTAATAGTTACCATCGGTGTATGAACCATTTGGTGTGTTTAATGTTAGCGTGCTGACCTTTGCATTCGGCCTCAACGCTAACACTAAACCCACCCAATGGAAACTATCGACTCGTGTTGCAATGGATGTATAAATATATGTATTACGAGTCAACTCTCCGATTCAAACACCAAACTATGAATGTTGGAAAGTTAGTTACAGATTGCAATGCACGTTGTAATGTTATTTTCCCATTAGCGTTACATCGGATGCATAAATAAAAATGCATAAATGTGTGGGCGTCCATTTTCGGATTCGAACATTGATTCGGTTGTTTTACATTGTATTTTTGAAGTCTAACGTGATTTACCAAAAGTGACCCACTGTGTGGATGACGTTACGTCGAGAAATGAGGTCTACAGTTACGTCAGACAATCGAAAACGGCAACGTTCCAGCTATACATGTATGTTTAAAATTCATTTTTACAACAAATAAACTAAACGGAATTACCTTAAATGTTGAAAATCCCTGAAATGACTGAAAAACATAATTCTGGGGGGGGGGAAACATTTTGAAAATTTCACCCAGTGGGTCCCTTTTGATTCACCTCGTCACATATGTATCATGATTGATAAATCAATCGATTAATATCGACATAATGTCCGAATCTGGAAGTAAACTCGTAATATATTATTATATTTGCACACGCCTGGAGCACTACATAGCAACGTCTTCGCGGAACTATGCACGTCAATGCTCTCCACAACAACATCCGGGATAACGTCAATGCTCTCCACAACAACCTCCGGGTTAACGTCAATGCTCTCCACAACAACATCCGGGTTAACGTCAATGCTCTCCACAACAACATCCGGGTTAACGTCAATGCCCTCCACAACAACATCCGGGTTAACGTCAATGCTCTCCACAACAACATCCGGGTTAACGTCAATGCTCTCCACAACAACATCCGGGTTAACGTCAATGCTCTCCACAACAACATCCGGGTTAACGTCAATGCTCTCCACAACAACATCCGGGTTAGTTGTATCGCCGAAAAAGCATAACAAGAGATGCGTGAAACGATATGAAACCTAACAAGAAAAACATAATTATTACATATAAATAGATGTAATAGAAGGACGATTGAAAACTGCATAATACACACTCGGATAGTGTATTCAGTGAATATATATAGGGCCTAATATTTAAAGCAAATATTGTTGGAGAATTTTACCTACGTAAATAGATTGACCCGGGACATTACTGGATCCATGCTCAAGCCTGTATTTCTATGCGCACACCAGTAACGCTTGGAACTAGTTCCCGGAAAACAATTGGACAATATCTATAATACGAATAGCAGGATTTCTTATCAAATAAATTCTCAGAAAATATGTGGACAACTTGTCGATGCAAACACCTTTAAGCTTTGCTAGCCTCTTTGCTTTCGTTCTGTATACCAGTACAATGCCCATTAATATGGTCTAGTCAATTGAGCAAAACATGCAAACAGGAAACCGTATAAGTGGCACTGATACATTTTCGTAAGATTTTTAATGTCCAGGCCCCTGATGGGTAACCAAGTTTATTTCCAAAGCAAAATACTTAGGATTAATCACTGTATTAAATATGATAGCTTTGTTGCAGATACGATGTGGATTCAAAATAACAATGCTTGTCATATATACACTACCATGTACAATGCTGGTCATATATACACTACCATGAACAATGCTGGTCATCTATACACTACCATGTACAATACTTGTCATCTATACACTACCATGTACAATACTTGTCTATACACTACCATGTACAATGCTGGTCATATATACACTACCATGAACAATACTTGTCTATACACTACCATGTACAATGCTGGTCATATATACACTACCATGAACAATACTGGTCATCTACACACTACCATGTACAATACTTGTCATCTATATACTACCATGTACAATACTTGTCTATACACTACCATGTACAATGCTGGTCATCTATACACTACCATGTACAATGCTGATCATCTATACACTACCATGTACAATGCTGGTCATCTATACACTACCATGTACAATGCTGGTCATCTATACACTACCATGAACAATGCCGGTCATCTATACACTACCATGTACAATGCTGGTCATCTATATACTACCATGAACAATGCTGGTCATCTATACACTACCATGAACAATGCTGGTCATCTATACACTACCATGTACAATGCTGGTCATCTATACACTACCATGTACAATGCTGGTCATCTATACACTACCATGTACGATGCTGGTCATATATACACTACCATGTACGATGCTGGTCATATATACACTACCATGAACAATGCTGGTCATCTATACACTACCATGAACAATGCTGGTCATATATACACTACCACCAGTTGGGTTTTCAAATCGCCAAGGCTCTGTCAGAGCAATACAAATAGAACGCACTATTTTATCGGTTCTATACCGTAGAACGCACTATTTTATCGGTTCTATACATTACTCTCTCTAAAGATAGATTCGTGCAATCCATCGCCACCAGGGAGAGGGCACAATCGTGACGGCTATAGCTGGGTGTAATACAGATGTACCGCTGCACTACTCCAATCCTAATATATTCATATACTTTAATACTACCAAAAACATATACACAATCATGTTCTTATGTTTTTTTACTAAATCGGGACAATATTGATACACATGACCAGAAGTAGCCTCATTGATGCACATGACCAGAAGTAGCCTCATTGATACACATGACCAGAAGTAGCCTCATTGATACACATGACCAGAAGTAGCCTCATTGATACACATGACTAGACACATGACCCCTTTTGTGTTCTCTTAAAAAGTACTAGCAGCATACAAAAATGGGCACGGGACACTCGTACACACGGGACACTCGCATACACGGGACACTCGCATACACGGGACACTCGCATACACTCGCCACTCGCATTCACAGAACACTCGCCACTCGCATTCACGGAACACTCGCCACTCGCATTCACGGAACACTCGCCACTCGCATTCACGGAACACTCGCCACTCGCATTCACGGAACACTCGCCACTCGCATTCACGGAACACTCGCCACCTCGCATTCACGGAACACTCGCCACTCGCATTCACGGAACACTCGCCACCTCGCATTCACGGAACACTCGCCACTCGCATTCACGGAACACTCGCCACCTCGCATTCACGGAACACTCGCCACTCGCATTCACGGAACACTCGCCACTCGCATTCACGGAACACTCGCCACTCGCATTCACGGAACACTCGCCACCTCGCATTCACGGAACACTCGCCACTCGCATTCACGGAACACTCGCCACTCGCATTCACGGAACACTCGCCACTCGCATTCACGGAACACTCGCCACTCGCATTCACGGAACACTCGCCACTCGCATTCACGGAACACTCGCCACCTCGCATTCACGGAACACTCGCCACTCGCATTCACGGAACACTCGCCACCTCGCATTCACGGAACACTCGCATTCACGGACACTCGCCACTCGCATTCACGGAACACTCGCCCCTCGCATTCACGGAACGCTCGCATTCACGGAACACTCGCCACTCGCATTCACGGAACATTCGCTCCTCGCATTCACGGAACACTTTCACCTCGCATTCACGGAACACTCGCCTCTCGCATTCACGGAACACTCGCCTCTCGCATACACGGGCCTCTCGCATACACGGGCCTCTCGCATACACGGGCCTCTCGCATACACGGGCCTCTCGCATACACGGGCCTCTCGCATACACGGGCCTCTCGCATTAAGTGCACTCAGATGACATTTAAGTATTTTAGAACCGGAAATTGACCAGTAGTGTGTTGGGTTAGCGTGGACTCATAGTGTGTTGGGTTAGCGTGAACTGGTAGTGTGTTGGGTTATGGTGGAATGGTAGTGTGTTGGGTTAGCATGGACTGGTAGTGTGTTGGGTTAGCGTGGACTGATAGTGTGTTGGGTTAGGGTGGACTGGCAGTGTGTTGGGTTAGCGTGGACTGGTAGTGTGTTGGGTTAGCGTGAACTGGTAGTGTGTTGGGTTAGCGTGGACTGGTAGTGTGCTGGGTTAGCGTGGACTGGTAGTATGTTGGGTTAGCGTGGACTGGTAGTGTGTTGGGTTAGCGTGGACTGGTAGTGTGTTGGGTTAGGGTGGACTGGTAGTGTGTTGGGTTAGGGTGGACTGGTAGTATGTTGGGTTAGCGTGGACTGGTAGTGTGTTGGGTTAGAGTGGACTGGTAGTGTGTTGGGTTAGCCTGGACTGGTAGTGTGTTGGGTTAGAGTGGACTGGTAGTGTGTTGGGTTAGCGTGGACTGGTAGTGTGTTGGGTTAGGGTGGACTGGCAGTGTGTTGGGTTAGCGTGGACTGGTAGTGTGTTGGGTTAGCGTGAACTGGTAGTGTGTTGGGTTAGCGTGGACTGGTAGTGTGCTGGGTTAGCGTGGACTGGTAGTATGTTGGGTTAGCGTGGACTGGTAGTGTGTTGGGTTAGCGTGGACTGGTAGTGTGTTGGGTTAGGGTGGACTGGTAGTGTGTTGGGTTAGGGTGGACTGGTAGTATGTTGGGTTAGCGTGGACTGGTAGTGTGTTGGGTTAGAGTGGACTGGTAGTGTGTTGGGTTAGCCTGGACTGGTAGTGTGTTGGGTTAGGGTGGACTGGTAGTGTTTTGGGTTAGAGTGGACTGGTAGTGTGTTGGGTTAGCGTGGACTGGTAGTGTGTTGGGTTAGGGTGGACTGTTACTGGGACTGTGTGGAGGGTTGACTGGGAACGTGTTGGGTTAGCGTTGACTGGGAACGTGTTGGGTTAGCGTTGACAGGGAACATGTTGGGTTAGCGTTGACTGGGAACATGTTGGGTTAGCGTTGACTGGGAACGTGTTGGGTTAGCGTTGACTGGGAACGTGTTGGGTTAGCGTGGACTGG
>CM026392.1:16615328-16638604 GCA_014843695.1 Archivesica marissinica | reverse complement strand
GTTAGCGTTGCCTGGGAACGTGTTGGGTTAGCGTTGCCTGGGAACGTGTTGGGTTAGCGTTGACTGGGAACGTGTTGGGTTAGCGTTGACTGGGAACGTGTCGGGTTAGCGTTGACTGGGAACGTGTTGGGTTAGCGTTGACTGGGAATAATGTGTCGACAGAATAATATCAATAAAAGTATACCGTAAATCAATTGTTTCTTCGATATAGTGTGCAATATATATGCAGTATAACGTTATAGTTATTCACTCGTTAAAGCACTTGCCGATATGTACCCGTTATATTGCCGATATGTACCCGTTATATTGCTGATATGTACCCGTTATATTGCCGATATGTACCTGTTATATTGCCGATATGTACCCGTTATATTGCCGGTATGTACCCGTTATATTGCCGATATACAACATTGTTCACCATATGTACATGTTATACGTCCACGTCTACTGTTGTGTCTTGTTATTTATTTACATATTTTGCATTTTTAATAATTACATTTATTTCTTAATGTCTTGTTATGAATTTGATGTTTTATTCCAAGCAAATAAACGAATTGAGAATGTGTACGAGTTAATTTCTACTTTATATAAACATGATTTAGAAAGGTGAAATAATACTTTTTAAAGTGTGTGGGTTTGTGTGGGTTTGTGGGCTGAGTGGTTACTTCAAATCACTTGCCCCTCACCACTGTCGGTTCGAACCCCACTGGGTGTCAAATTCTGTCAAGTAAGGAAGCTATCCAGCTGGCTTGTGGTAGATCAGTGGTTCTACACGGGTATCCCCGTGCCACCAGTAGTAGCTGGATAATCACCATATGTCATTAGCGGTTGGTACGAAGCTAAGACACAAAAAAACCGAGACAAGCATTAACACCTGTGTCAGCAAAATAGATATTATCAAATGGTCTTGACTCAATAAAACAAATTGCCATTCACATTCATGATTCTGTTATTGTTATATTTCGTGTTTTACGCCTGCATCAGCACCAGTTTGGGCTATATCGCCGGCGGGCAGTTTACCTAACAACACCTTTCCTGGGCAGGCTCCAGTGGTTAACCAGTACTTGGGTGCACCAACGTCCGTAAGAAACTGCGAACTTTTTCATATAAATGAGACACGGCCTGAGCGGGGCTCGAACCCGTGACCATTAGTGATGATATGATACAGTTGTATACAAGTCAGCGACCTTAACCACTCGACCACGGAGGCGGACGCCATGATTCTGGCTATTTACACTATCATATGTGTTTTGCGGTTGTGTATTATAGTGCAATGAGGCTCCAGACCGGGCAGTTAAAATGAATAAACTATTGTATTGCCAACATCATTCAAATTGGAAATAATAAAAGAAATCATAAAAGAAAAAGAAGAACATTATCCTCTGTGTGTTTTGATTCGTCAACATTATCCTATGTGTGTTTTGATTCGTCAACATTATCCTCTGTGCGTTTTGATTCGTCAATATTATCCTCTGTGTGTTTTGATTCGTCAACATGTCCATACAGCACATCATTCTGTTTCATGTTTTACGTTTATTTATCGTCGCTACCGGTTCCCACATGAGCGACGCCTCCTGAACAGATTGGTCATTTTAGATGTTTGGAGGATAGTGTAATATTAACTAGTAGACTATTGATACTGACTCCTGCTCGTAGTGCATGCATCTATCCACCCATATAAGCCTCGTGCTATATAGTAGAACATTGCCGGGAACGTGTGCAGGGATGCACTATGATCTATCCACCCATATAAGCCTCGTGCTATATAGTAGAACATTGCCGGGGACGTGTGCAGGGATGCACTCTGATCTATCCACCCATATAAGCCTCGTTCTATATAGTAGAAAATTGCCGGGGACGTGTGTAGGGATGCACTCTGATCTGCACACTCATTTACGCCTCTGGTTTCGCTACATTTGATTAGGGAAGACAAATTAAATTTCACATATTTTCTCCACCAATAAACACTCCCTGCTAACGAGGCAAATTTTCAACATGCTTGGCGATAGAATATTGATAAAATGGATGAAAGTAATCGAATTTATGTAAGCTCTTTTTGGATAATGAGAAGTCGATATCAATCGACGCTTTCAATTACGGCGGCCATCTTTGATAGTTATGGGGGAAAATTAGTTTTCTTTCTGCCGGAACTATTGGATTTGTATTGTGATAGTAATACGACGGTGGTCTGGGGATATTTCCCTATGTGTTTATCATTCAAATGAATTCCTGGCCAATTTGGAAGCTGTTTGCCGCGATTGGACCATTGTTCGCTTCCTGGCAATCAATTATATCCAGTCCTACTACAATATGCAGCCACGTGAACAAACAATGCATCTCTAAACCAGAATGCTTAACTTATACTGTTATACATATGTGGAAAACAGGACACAAAACAATTATAGAACAGGCAGTAATAACAATAATAACATATAGCAATAATACAAAAATAACACAAGTAATCCACGACACGAGTCGGCCATTACCATACTTGGAAATGCTTATGATGTGTACAATATTCGCCAGACATAGTTTTTCTAAAGTTTATTTATCGTCGCTACCTGATGCCCATATGAGTGACGGGCATTTTACCTGATAACACCTGTCACGGGCGGCTCCAGCGGTTAACCAGTACTTTGTGCACCAACCTCCGTAAGAAACTGCCAACGTTTTCATATAAATGAGACATGGTCTGAGCGGGTCTCGAACCTATGACCATCAGTGATGATAGGTTACAATGGTATACAAGTCAGCGACCATAACCACTCGATCACGGAGTCGGACTAATTCAAGTTGTAAAATCAGCCGAGCACTTTATATGCAAACATTAATAATCTCCTCCTACAGTCCTGGTCATAATTGTCAATATAGCATGGCTGTTTGTCTATAGTACCGTGCTGTTTGTCTTCAGTTTGCATATAGTGCTGTGCTGTTTGTCTTCAGTTTGTATATAGTGATGTGCTGTTTGTCTTCAGTTTGCATATAGTGATGTGCTGTTTGTCTTCAGTTTGCATATAGTGATGTGCTGTTTGTCTTCAGTTTGCATATAGTGCTGTGCTGTTTGTCTTCAGTTTGTATATAGTGATGTGCTGTTTGTCTTCAGTTTGTACATAGTGATGTGCTGTTTGTCTTCAGTTTGCATATAGTGCCGGGCTGTTTGTCTTCAGTTTGCATATAGTGCCGGGCTGTTTGTCTTCAGTTTGCATATAGTGCTGTGCTGTTTGTCTTCAGTTTGTATATAGTGATGTGCTGTTTGTCTTCAGTTTGCATATAGTGATGTGCTGTTTGTCTTCAGTTTGCATATAGTGATGTGCTGTTTGTCTTCAGTTTGCATATAGTGCTGTGCTGTTTGTCTTCAGTTTGTATATAGTGATGTGCTGTTTGTCTTCAGTTTGTACATAGTGATGTGCTGTTTGTCTTCAGTTTGCATATAGTGCCGAGCTGTTTGTCTTCAGTTTGCATATAGTGCCGGGCTGTTTGTCTTCAGTTTGCATATAGTGCCGTGCTGTTTGTCTTCAGTTTGCATATAGTGCCGGGCTGTTTGTCTTCAGTTTGTATATAGTGCCGGGCTGTTTGTCTTCAGTTTGTACATAGTGATGTGCTGTTTGTCTTCAGTTTGCATATAGTGATGTGCTGTTTGTCTTCAGTTTGTATATAGTGATGTGCTGTTTGTCTTCAGTTTGCATATAGTGCCGTGCTGTTTGTTTTCAGTTTACATATAGTGCCGGGCTGTTTGTCTTCAGTTTGTACATAGTGATGTGCTGTTTGTCTTCAGTTTGCATATAGTGCCGTGCTGTTTGTCTTCAGTTTACATATAGTGATGTGCTGTTTGTCTTCAGTTTGCATATAGTGCCGGGCTGTTTGTCTTCAGTTTGCATAGCTGTTTGTCTTCAGTTTGCATATAGTGCTGTGCTGTGTTTACACTGATAATACCGACACTACATACACTTTGATTTGATGTCTGCCGAACATGTTGCAACATTTAAGCATTCCAAAAGGCTAAATGGCAACGATGCTAATGGACTATTCACCAGGTGTGTGATCCGAGAAGGCAAACCTCCGTCACGTGTGATTTACGTTTATTTATCGTCGCTACCGGTTGCCAATATGAGCGACGCCTCCTGAAGAGTAGAGACCTAGTGAGCCTGGTCCCAGACAAGCACGGTACTCGAGTATAAACTGTGTGTAACTGTTAATTAGACACCGAATGAGTCTGATACAAGGTAAGCTATACCCGATACTCGTGTATTAACCGTGTTTAACTCCTAAATATAGACAGAATGAGTCTGGCCGAAGAAAGCTATACCCGGTATCCGGTACTCGTGTATTAACCGTGTTTAACCCCTAAATATAGACAGAATGAGTATGGCCAAGGCAAGCTATACCCGGTATCCGGTACTCGTGTATTAACCGCGTTTAACTCCTAAATATAGACAGAATGAGTATGGGCGAGGCAAGCTATACCCGGTATCCGGTACTCGTGTATTAACCACGTTTAACTCCTAAATATAGACAGAATGAGTATGGCCGAGGTAAGCTATACCCGGTCTCCGGTACTCGTGTATTAACCGCGCTGAACTGCTAAACATAGACAGAATGAGCCTCTCGCTGTAACGTAATATCTGTGTACAGCAGATAGCGTGAACATATCCATGATTTCATTTAGACCTTATATATTAAATGTGATTTCATTAGTTCAGCAGCTGTATATTTTACATTATGTTGTATTTAATTTAATTCATTTTAGAATTACTTTACATTTATCAAATTTTGTACTTTGATACGATTGTGAACAGACTTAAATTCGATTGTATAACCCAGTCCATGGATTTGTAAGGAAGGCGCCCTGAGTATTTATTGCATTAGACGAGATAGTGCAGTCATTTTAAGAGTGTGTGTGTCGTTAGAACCCTACAATATCCCCGTAAATACTTGATGCCATGGAAACAACCAACAATATCAGAGTAAATACTTGATGCCATGGAAACAACTAACAATATCAGAGTAAATACATGA
This sequence comes from Archivesica marissinica, assembly GCA_014843695.1. Classification (NCBI taxonomy): domain Eukaryota; kingdom Metazoa; phylum Mollusca; class Bivalvia; order Venerida; family Vesicomyidae; genus Archivesica; species Archivesica marissinica. Next base: position 16,633,588 of record CM026392.1, on the reverse strand, counting down.
TGCCATGGAAACAACCAACACTTTCAGAGTAAATACTTGATGCCATGGAAACAACCTACACTATCCCAGTAAATACATGATGTCATGGAAACAACCAAAAATACCCCAGTAAATACATGATGCCATGGAAACAACCAACAATACCCCAGTAAATACATGATGCCATGGAAACAACCAACAATATCACAGTCAATACATAATGCCATGGAAACAACCAACAATATCACAGTCAATACATGATGCCATGGAAACAACCAACAATATCACAGTCAATACATAATGCCATGGAAACAACCAACAATATCCCCGTCAATACATGATGCCATGGAAACAACCACCAATATCCCAGTAAATACATGATGTCATGGAAACAACCAACAATACCACAGTAAATACATGATGCGATGGAAACACCCAACAATATCCCCGTCAATACATGATGCCATGGAAACAACCAACACTATCACAGTAAATACATGATGCCATGGAAACAACCAAAAATACCCCAGTAAATACATGATGCCATGGAAACAACCAACACTATCACAGTAAATACATCATGCCATGTAAACAACCTACACTATCCCAGTAAATACATGATGTCATGGAAACAACCAACAATATCACAGTAAATACATCATGCCATGGAAACAACCAACCATATCACAGTAAATACATCATGCCATGGAAACAACCAACCATATCACAGTAAATACATCATGCCATGGAAACAACCAACCATATCACAGTAAATACATCATGCCATGGAAACAACCAACCATATCACAGTAAATACATCATGCCATGGAAACAACCAACCATATCACAGTAAATACATAATGCCATGGAAACAACCAACACTATCACAGTAAATACATGATGTAATGGAAACAACCAAAACTACCACAGTAAATACATGATGCCATGGAAACAACCAACACTATCACAGTAAATACATGATGCCATGGAAACAACCAACACTATCACAGTAAATACATGATGTCATGGAAACAACCAACACTACCACAGTAAATACATGATGCCATGGAAACAACCAAACTATCACAGTAAATATATGATGCATGGAAACAACCAAAACTACCACAGTAAATACATGATGTCATGGAAACAACCAAAACTACCACAGTAAATACATGATGCCATGGAAACAACCAAAACTACCACAGTAAATATATGATGTCATGGAAACAACCAAAACTACCACAGTAAATACATGATGTCATGGAAACAACCAAAACTATCACAGTAAATACATGATGTCATGGAAACAACCAACACTACCACAGTAAATACATGATGCCATGGAAACAACCAACACTATCACAGTAAATACATGATGTCATGGAAACAACCAACAATATCACAGTAAATACATGATGTCATGGAAACAACCAAAACTACCACAGTAAATACATGATGTCATGGAAACAACCAACAATATCACAGTAAATACATGATGTCATGGAAACAACCAAAACTACCACAGTAAATACATGATGCCATGGATACAACCAACACTATCACAGTAAATACATGATGCCATGGAAACAACCAACACTATCACAGTAAATACATGATGTCATGGAAACAACCAACACTACAACAGTAAATACATGATGCCATGGAAACAACCAACACTATCACAGTAAATACATGATGTCATGGAAACAACAAACAATATCACAGTAAATACATGATGTCATGGAAACAGCCAACAATATCCCCGTCAATACATAATGCCATGGAAACAACCAACAATATCACAGTAAATACATGATGCCATGGAAACAACCAACACTATCACAGTAAATACATGATGCTATGGAAACAACCAACAATATCCCCGACAATACATAATGCCATGGAAACAACAAACAATATCAAAGTAAACACATAATGCTATGGAAACAATCAACAATATCCCCGTCAATACATGATGCCATGGAAACAACCAACAATATCAGAGTAAATACTTGATGCCATGGAAACAACCTACACTATCCCAGTAAATACATGATGCCATGGAAACAACCAACACTATCACAGTAAATACATGATGTCATGGAAACAACCAACAATATCACAGTAAATACATAATGCCATGGAAACAACCAACAATATCACAGTAAATACATAATGCCATGGAAACAACCAACAATATCCCCGTCAATACATAATGCCATGGAAACAACCAACAATATCACAGTAAATACATAATGCCATGGAAACAACCAACAATATCCCCGTCAATACATAATGCCATGGAAACAACCAACAATATCCCCGTCAATACATAATACCATGGAAACAACCAACAATATCACAGTAAATACATGATGCCATGGAAACAACCAACACTATCACAGTAAATACATGATGCCATGGAAACAACCAACAATATCCCCGTCAATACATGATGCCATGGAAACAACCAACAATATCCCCGTCAATACATGATGCAATGGAAACAACCAACAATATCACAGTTTATACATAATGCCATGGAAACAACCAACAATATCCCCATCAATACATGATGCCATTGAAACAACCAACACTATCACAATAAATACATGATGCCATGGAAACAACCAACACTACCACAGTAAATACATGATGTCATGGAAACAACCAACAATATCACAGTAAATACATGATGCCATGGAAACACCCAACAATATCCCCGTCAATACATGATGCCATGGAAACAACCAACAATATCCCCGTCAATACATGATGCCATGGAAACAACCAACAATATCCCCGTCAATACATAATGCCATGGAAACAACCAACAATATCCCCGTCAATACATGATGCCATGGAAACAACCAACAATATCCCCGTCAATACATGATGCCATGGAAACAACCAACACTATCACAGTAAATACATGATGCCATGGAAACAACCAACACTATCACAGTAAATGCATGATGCCATAGAAACAACCAACACTACCACAGTAAATACATGATGTCATGGAAACAACCAACAATATCACAGTAAATTCATAATGCTATGGAAACAACCAACAATATCCCCGTCAATACATAAATCCATGGAAACAACCAACAACATCCCCGTCAATACATAATGCCATGGAAACAACCAACAATATCACAGTAAATACATGATGCAATGGAAACAACCAACAATATCCCCGTCAATACATGATGCCATGGAAACAACCAACAATATCCCAGTAAATACATAATGCCATGGAAACAACCAACAATATCCGCGTCAATACATAATGCCATTGAAACAACCAACAATATCACAGTAAATACATGATGCCATGGAAACAACCAACAATATCCCCGTCAATACATAATGCCATGGAAACAACCAACAATATCCCCGTCAATACATAATGCCATGGAAACAAACAACACTATCACAGTAAATACATGATGCCATGGATATAACCAACACTATCACAGTAAATACATGATGCTATGGAAACAACCAACAATATCCCCGACAATACATAATGCCATGGAAACAACAAACAATATCAAAGTAAACACATAACGCTATGGAAACAATCAACAATATCCCCGTCAATACATGATGCCATGGAAACAACCAACAATATCACAGTAAATACATGATGCCATGGAAACAACCAACACTATCACAGTAAATACATGATGCCATGGAAACAACCAACAATATCCCCGTCAATATATAATGCCATGGAAACAACCAACAATATCCCCGTCAATATATGATGCCATGGAAACAACCAACAATATCCCCGTCAATACATGATGCCATGGAAACAACCAACAATATCCCCGTCAATACATGATGCCATGGAAACAACCAACAATATCCCCATCAATACATGATGCCATTGAAACAACCAACACTATCACAGTAAATACATGATGCCATGGAAACAACCAACACTACCACAGTAAATACATGATGTCATGGAAACAACCAACAATATCACAGTAAATACATGATGCCATGGAAACATCCAACAATATCCCCGTCAATACATAATGCCATGGAAACAACCAACAATATCACAGTAAATACATGATGCCATGGAAACAACCAACAATATCCCCGTCAATACATGATGCCATGGAAACAACCAACAATATCCCCGTCAATACATAATGCCATGGAAACAATCAACAATATCCCCGTCAATACATGATGCCATGGAAACAACCAACACTATCCCCGTCAATACATGATGCCATGGAAACAACCAACACTATCACAGTAAATGCATGATGCCATAGAAACAACCAACACTATCACAGTAAATAAATAATGCCATGGAAACAACCAACAATATCCCCGTCAATACGTGATGCCATGGAAACAACCAACAATATCACAGTAAATAAATGATGCCATGCAAACAACCAACACTATCCCCTTCAATACATGATGCCATGGAAACAACCAAAACTATCCCAGTAAATACATAATGCCATGGAAACAACCAACAATATCCCAGTAAATACATAATGCCATGGAAACAACCAACAATATCCCAGTAAATACATAATGCCATGGAAACAACCAACAATATCCCCGTCAATACATGATGCCATGGAAACAACCAACAATATCACAGTAAATACATGATGCCATGGAAACAACCAACAATATCCCCGTCAATACATGATGCCATTGAAACAACCAACAATATCCCAGTAAATACATAATGCCATGGAAACAACCAACAATATCACAGTAAATACATGATGCCATGGAAACAACCAACAATATCACAGTAAATACATAATGCTATGGAAACAACCAACAATATCCCCGTCAATACACGATGCCATGGAAACAACCAACAATATCCCCGTCAATATATAATGCCATGGAAACAACCAACAATATCCCCGTCAATATATGATGCCATGGAAACAACCAACAATACCCCCGTCAATACATGATGCCATGGAAACAACCAACAATATCCCCGTCAATACATGATGCCATGGAAACAACCAACAATATCCCCATCAATACATGATGCCATTGAAACAACCAACACTATCACAGTAAATACATGATGCCATGGAAACAACCAACACTACCACAGTAAATACATGATGCCATGGAAACAACCAACACTATCACAGTAAATGCATGATGCCATAGAAACAACCAACACTACCACAGTAAATACATGATGTCATGGAAACAACCAACAATATCCCCGTCAATACATGATGCCATGGAAACCACCAACATTATCACAGTAAATACATGATGCCATGGAAACAACCAACACTATCACAGTAAATAAATAATGCCATGGAAACAACCAACAATATCCCCGTCAATACGTGATGCCATGGAAACAACCAACAATATCACAGTAAATAAATGATGCCATGCAAACAACCAACACTATCCCCTTCAATACATGATGCCATGGAAACAACCAAAACTATCCCAGTAAATACATAATGCCATGGAAACAACCAACAATATCCCAGTAAATACATAATGCCATGGAAACAACCAACAATATCCCAGTAAATTCATAATGCCATGGAAACAACCAACAATATCCCCGTCAATATATGATGCCATGAAAACAACCTACACTATCCCAGTAAATACATGACGTCATGGAAACAACCAACAATATCACAGTAAATACATCGTGCCATGGAAACAACCAAACATATCACAGTAAATACATCATGCCATGGAAACAACCAACAATATCCCCGTCAATACATGATGCCATGGAAACAACCAACAATATCACAGTAAATACATGATGCCATGGAAACAACCAACAATATCCCCGTCAATACATAATGCCATTGAAACAACCAACAATATCCCAATAAATACATGATGCCATGGAAACAACCAACACTATCAAAGTAAATACATGGTGCCATGGAAATAACCAAAAATACCTCAGTAAATACATGATGCCATGGAAACAACAAACAATATCCCAGTAAATACATGATGCCATGGAAACAACCAACAATATCACAGTAAATACATGATGCCATGGAAACAACCAACAATATCCCCGTCAATACATAATGCCATTGAAACAACCAACAATATCCCAATAAATACATGATGCCATGGAAACAACCAACACTATCAAAGTAAATACATGGTGCCATGGAAATAACCAAAAATACCTCAGTAAATACATGATGCCATGGAAACAACAAACAATATCCCAGTAAATACATGATGCCATGGAAACAACCAACAATATCACAGTAAATACATGATGCCATGGAAACAACGAACAATATCACAGTAAATACATGATGCCATGGAAACAACCAACACTACCACAGTAAATACATGATGTCATGGAAACAACCAACACTACCACAGTAAATACATGATGTCATGGAAACAACCAACAATATCACAGTAAATACATAATGCTATGGAAACAACCAACAATATCCACGTCAATACATAATGCCATGAAAACAACCAACAATATCCCAGTAAATACATAATTCCATTGAAACAACCAACACTATCACAGTAAATACATAATGCCATGGAAACAACCAATAATATTACAGTAAATACATGATGCCATGGAAAAAACCAACAATATCCCAGTAAATATATGATCCCATGTAAACAACCTACACTATCCCAGTAAATACATGACGTCATGGAAACAACCAACAATATCACAGTAAATACATCGTGCCATGGAAACAACCAACCATATCACAGTAAATACATCATGCCATGGAAACAACCAACCATATCACAGTATATACATCATGCCATGGAAACAACCAACCATATCACAGTAAAAACATCATGCCATGGAAACAACCAACCATATCACAGTAAACACATCATGCGATGGAAACAACCAACCATATCACAGTAAATACATCATGCCATGGAAACAACCAACACTATCCCCGTCAATACATAATGCCATGGAAACAACCAACAATATCCCCGTCAATACATGATGCCATGGAAACAACCAACAATATCCCCGTTAATATATAATGCCATGGAAACAACCAACAATATCCCCGTCAATACATGATGCCATGGAAACAACCAACACTATCCCCGTCAATACATGATGCCATGGAAACAACCAACAATATCCCCGTCAATACATGATGCCATGGAAACAACCAACACTATCACAGTAAATACATGATGCCATGGAAACACCCAACAATATCCCCGTCAATAAATGATGCCATGGAAACAACCAACAATATTCCCGTCAATACATGATGCCATGGAAACAACCAACAATATCCCCATCAATACATGATGCCATGGAAACAACCAACAACATCCCCGTCAATACATAATGCCATGGAAACAACCAACACTATCACAGTAAATACATGATGCAATGGAAAAAACCAACAATATCCCCGTCAATACATAATGCCATGGATACAACAAACAATATCCCCGTCAATACATGATGCCATGGAAACAACCAACACTATCACAGTAAATACATGATGCCATGGAAACAACCAACACTATCCCAGTAAATACATCATGCCATGGAAACAACCAACCATATCACAGTAAATACATCATGCCATGGAAACAACCAACAATATCACAGTAAATACATCATGCCATGGAAACAACCACCACTATCCCAGTAAATACATCATGCCATGGAAACAACCAACCATATCACAGTAAATACATCATGCCATGGAAACAACCAACCATATCACAGTAAATACATCATGCCATGGAAACAACCAACCATATCACAGTAAATACATCATGCCATGGAAACAACCAACCATATTATAGTAAATACATGATGCGATGGAAACAACCAACCATATCAAAGTAAATACATGATGCCATGGAAACAACCAACACTATCCCAGTAAATACATCATGCCATGGAAACAACCAACCATATTACAGTAAATACATGATGCCATGGAAACAATCAACACTATCACAGTAAATACACGATGTCGTGGAAACAACCAACAATATCCCCGTCAATACATAATGCCATGGAAACAACCAACAATATCCCCGTCAATACATAATGCCATGGAAACAACCAACAATATCCCCGTCAATACATGATGCCATGGAAACAACCAACAATATCCCCGTCAATACATGATGCCATGGAAACAACCAACAATATCCCCGTCAATACATGATGCCATGGAAACAACCAACACTATCCCGGCAATACATGATGCCATGGAAACAACCAACAATATCCCCGTCAATACATGATGCCATGGAAACAACCAACACTATCCCCGTAAATACATGATGCCATGGAAACAACCAACAATATCCCCGTCAATAAATGATGCCATGGAAACAACCAACAATATCCTAATACATGATGCGTTCCCGTCAATACATAATGCCATGGAAACAACCAACAACATCCCCGTCAATACATAATGCCATGGAAACAACCAACAATATCACAGTAAATACATGATGCAATGGAAACAACCAACAATATCCCCGTCAATACATATTGCCATGGAAACAACCAACAATATCCCCGTCAATACATGATGCCATGGAAACAACCAACACTATCACAGTAAATACATGATGCCATGGAAACAACCAACACTATCACAGTAAATACATGATGCCATGGAAACAACCAACAATATCCCCGACAATACATAATGCCATGGAAACAACAAACAATATCACAGTAAAGACATAATGCTATGGAAACAACCAACAATATCCCCGTCAATACATGATGCCATGGAAACAACCAACAATATCAGAGTAAATACTTGATGCCATTGAAACAACCTACACTATCCCAATAAATACATGATGTCATGGAAACAACCAACAATACCCCAGTAAATACATGATGCCATGGAAACAACCAACACTTTCAGAGTAAATACAAGATGCCATGGAAACAACCAACAGTACCCCAGTAAATACATGATGCCATGGAAACAACCAACAATACCCGAGTAAATACATGATGCCATGGAAACAACCAACACTATCAGAGTAAATACATGATGCCATGGAAACAACCAACAGTACCCCAGTAAATACATGATGCCATGGAAACAACCAACACTATCCCAGTAAATACATGATGCCATGGAAACAACCAACACTATCACAGTAAATACATGATGCCATGGAAACAACCAACACTATCCCAGTAAATACATGATGCCATGGAAACAACCAACAATATCACAGTAAATACATGATGCCATGGAAACAACCAAAAATACCCCAGTAAATACATGATGCCATGGAAACAACCAACACTATCACAGTAAATACATGTTGCCATGGAAACAACCAACACTATCACAGTAAATACATGATGTCATGGAAACAACCAACAATATCACAGTAAATACATGATACCATGGAAACAACCAACAATATCCCCGTCAAAACATAATGCCATGGAAACAACCAGCAATATCACAGTAAATACATGATGCTATGGAAACAACCAACACTATCACAGTAAATACATGATGCCATGGAAACAACCAACACTATAATAGTAAATACAGGATGCCATGGAAACAACAAACAGTATCACAGTAAATACATGATGCCATGGAAACAACCAACAATATCACAGTAAATACATAATGCTATGGAAACAACCAACAATATCCCCGACAATACATAATGCCATGGAAACAACCAACAATATCCCCGTCAATACATAATGCCATGGAAACAACCAACAATATCCCCGTTAATACATGATGCTATGGAAACAACCAACAATATCCCCAACAATACATGATGCAATGGAAACAACCAACAATATCCCCGTCAATACATATTGCCATGGAAACAACCAACACTATCCCCGTCAATACATAATGCCATGCAAACAACCAACAATATCCCCGTCAATACATAATGCCATGGAAACAACCAACAATATCACAGTAAATACATGATGCAATGGAAACAACCAACCATATCCCCGTCAATACATAATGCCATGGAAACAACCAACAACATCCCCGTCAATACATAATGCCATGGAAACAACCAACAATATCACAGTAAATACATGATGCAATGGAAACAACCAACAATATCCCCGTCAATACATATTGCCATGGAAACAACCAACACTATCCCCGTCAATACATGATGCCATGGAAACAACCAACACTATCACAGTAAATACATGATGCCATGGAAACAACCAACACTATCACAGTAAATACATGATGCCATGGAAACAACCAACAATATCCCCGACAATACATAATGCCATGGAAACAACAAACAATATCACAGTAAACACATAATGCTATGGAAACAACCAACAATATCCCCGTCAATACATGATGCCATGGAAACAACCAACAATATCAGAGTAAATACTTGATGCCATTGAAACAACCTACACTATCCCAATAAATACATGATGTCATGGAAACAACCAACAATACCCCAGTAAATACATGATGCCATGGAAACAACCAACACTTTCAGAGTAAATACAAGATGCCATGGAAACAACCAACAGTACCCCAGTAAATACATGATGCCATGGAAACAACCAACAATACCCGAGTAAATACATGATGCCATGGAAACAACCAACACTATCAGAGTAAATACATGATGCCATGAAACAACCAACAGTACCCCAGTAAATACATGATGCCATGGAAACAACCAACACTATCCCAGTAAATACATGATGCCATGGAAACAACCAACACTATCACAGTAAATACATGATGCCATGGAAACAACCAACACTATCCCAGTAAATACATGATGCCATGGAAACAACCAACAATATCACAGTAAATACATGATGCCATGGAAACAACCAAAAATACCCCAGTAAATACCTGATGCCATGGAAACAACCAACACTATCACAGTAAATACATGTTGCCATGGAAACAACCAACACTATCACAGTAAATACATGATGTCATGGAAACAACAAACAATATCACAGTAAATACATGATACCATGGAAACAACCAACAATATCCCCGTCAAAACATAATGCCATGGAAACAACCAGCAATATCACAGTAAATACATGATGCTATGGAAACAACCAACAATATCACAGTAAATACATGATGCCATGGAAACAACCAACACTATAATAGTAAATACAGGATGCCATGGAAACAACAAACAGTATCACAGTAAATACATGATGCCATGGAAACAACCAACAATATCACAGTAAATACATAATGCTATGGAAACAACCAACAATATCCCCGTCAATACATAATGCCATGGAAACAACCAACAATATCCCCGTCAATACATAATGCCATGGAAACAACCAACAATATCCCCGTTAATACATGATGCTATGGAAACAACCAACAATATCCCCGTCAATATATAATGCTATGGAAACAATCAACAATACATGATGCCATGGAAACAACCAACAATATCCCCGTCAATACATGATGCCATGGAAACAACCAACAATATCCCCGTCAATACATGATGCCATGGAAACAACCAACATTATTACAGTAAATACATGATGCCATGGAAACAACCAACACTATCACAGTAAATAAATTATGCCATGGTAACAACCAACAATATCCCCGTCAATACGTGATGCCATGGAAACAACCAACAATATCACAGTAAATAAATTATACCATGGAAACAACCAACAATATCCCCGTCAATACATGATGCCATGGAAACAACCAAAACTATCCCAGTAAATACATAATGCCATGGAAACAACCAACAATATCCCAGTAAATACATAATGCCATGGAAACAACCAACAATATCCCAGTAAATACATAATGCCATGGAAACAACCAACAATATCCCCGTCAATACATGATGCCATGGAAACAACCAGCAATATCACAGTAAATACATGGTGCCATGGAAACAACCAACAATATCCCCGTCAATACATAATGCCATTGAAACAACCAACAATATCCCAGTAAATACATAATGCCATGGAAACAACCAACAATATCCCCGTCAATACATGATGCCATGGAAACAACCAACAGTATCACAGTAAATACATGAGGCCATGGAAACACCCAACAATATCCCCGTCAATAAATGATGCCATGGAAACAACCAACAATATCCCCATCAATACATGATGCCATGGAAACAACCAACAATATCCCCGTTAATACATAATGCAATGGAAACAACCAACAATATCACAGTAAATATATAATGCCATGGAAACAACCAACAACATCCCCGTCAATACATAATGCCATGGAAACAACCAACAATATCACAGTAAATACATGATGCAATGGAAACAACCAACAATATCACAGTAAATACATGATGCAATGGAAACAACCAACAATATCCCCGTAATACATAATGCCATGGAAACAACCAACAATATCACAGTAAATACATGATGCAATGGAAACAACCAACAATATCACAGTAAATACATGATGCCATGGAAACAACCAACAATATCCCCGTCAATACATATGCCATGGAAACAACCAACAATATCCCCGTCAATACATAATGCCATGGAAACAACCAACAATATCCCAGTCAATACATAATGCCATGGAAACAACCAACAATATCACAGTAAATACATGATGCAATGGAAACAACCAACAATATCCCCGTCAATACATAATGCCATGGAAACAACCAACAATATCCCCGTCAATACATGATGCCATGGAAACAACCAACACTATCACAGTAAATACATGATGCCATGGAAACAACCAACACTATCACAGTAAATACATGATGCCATGGAAACAACCAACAATATCCCCGACAATACATAATGCCATGGAAACAACAAACAATATCACAGTAAAGACATAATGCTATGGAAACAACCAACAATATCCCCGTCAATACATGATGCCATGGAAACAACCAACAATATCAGAGTAAATACTTGATGCCATGGAAACAACCTACACTATCCCAATAAATACATGATGTCATGGAAACAACCAACAATACCCCAGTAAATACATGATGCCATGGAAACAACCAACACTTTCAGAGTAAATACAAGATGCCATGGAAACAACCAACAGTACCCCAGTAAATACATGATGCCATGGAAACAACCAACAATACCCGAGTAAATACATGATGCCATGGAAACAACCAACACTATCAGAGTAAATACATGATGCCATGGAAACAACCAACAGTACCCCAGTAAATACATGATGCCATGGAAACAACCAACACTATCCCAGTAAATACATGATGCCATGGAAACAACCAACACTATCACAGTAAATACATGATGCCATGGAAACAACCAACACTATCCCAGTAAATACATGATGCCATGGAAACAACCAACAATATCACAGTAAATACATGATGCCATGGAAACAACCAAAAATACCCCAGTAAATACATGATGCCATGGAAACAACCAACACTATCACAGTAAATACATGTTGCCATGGAAACAACCAACACTATCACAGTAAATACATGATGTCATGGAAACAACCAACAATATCACAGTAAATACATGATGCCATGGAAACAACCAACAATATCCCCGTCAATACATAATGCCATGGAAACAACCAGCAATATCACAGTAAATACATGATGCTATGGAAACAACCAACAATATCACAGTAAATACATGATGCCATGGAAACAACCAACACTATAATAGTAAATACAGGATGCCATGGAAACAACAAACAGTATCACAGTAAATACATAATGCTATGGAAACAACCAACAATATCCCCGTTAATACATGATGCCATGGAAACAACCAACAATATCCCCGTCAATATATAATGCTATGGAAACAATCAACAATACATGATGCCATGGAAACAACCAACAATATCCCCGTCAATACATAATGCCATGGAAACAACCAACAATATCCCCGTCAATACATGATGCCATGGAAACAACCAACAATATCCCCGTCAATACATGATGCCATGGAAACAACCAACATTATCACAGTAAATACATGATGCCATGGAAACAACCAACACTATCACAGTAAATACATTATGCCATGGTAACAACCAACAATATCCCCGTCAATACATGATGCCATGGAAACAACCAACAATATCACAGTAAATAAATGATGCCATGGAAACAACCAACAATATCCCCGTCAATACATGATGCCATGGAAACAACCAAAACTATCCCAGTAAATACATAATGCCATGGAAACAACCAACAATATCCCAGTAAATACATAATGCCATGGAAACAACCAACAATATCCCAGTAAATACATAATGCCATGGAAACAACCAACAATATCCCCGTCAATACATGATGCCATGGAAACAACCAACAATATCACAGTAAATACATGATGCCATGGAAACAACCAACAATATCCCAGTAAATACATGGTGCCATGGACACAACCAACACTATCACAGTAAATACATGATGCCATGGAAACAACCAACACTACCACAGAAAATACATGATGTCATGGAAACAACCAACAATATCACAGTAAATACAAAATGCTATGGAAACAACCAACAATATCCACGTCAATACATAATGCCATGGAAACAACCAACAATATCCCAGTAAATAAATAATGCCATGGAAACAACCAACAATATCCCAGTAAATACATGATGCCATGGAAACAACCAACAATATCACAGTAAATACATGATGCCATGGAAACAACCAATAATATCACAGTAAATACATGATGCCATGGAAACAACCAACAATATCCCAGTAAATACATGATACCATGTAAACAACCTACACTATCCCAGTAAATACATGATGTCATGGAAACAACCAACAATATAACAGTAAATACATCATGCCATGGAAACAACCAACCATATCACAGTAAATACATCATGCCATGGAAACAACCAACCATATCACAGTAAATACATGATGCGATGGAAACAACCAACAATATCCCAGTAAATACATCATGCCATGGAAACAACCAACACTATCCCAGTAAATACATCATGCCATGGAAACAACCAACCATATCACAGTAAATACATGATGCGATGGAAACAACCAACAATATCCCAGTAAATACATCATGCCATGGAAACAATCAACAGTATCCCAGTAAATACATCATGCCATGGAAACAACCAACACTATCACAGTAAATACACGATGTCGTGGAAACAACCAACAATATCCCCGTCAAAACATAATGCCATGGAAACAACCAACAATATCCCCGTCAATACATAATGCCATGGAAACAACTAACAATATCCCCGTCAATACATGATGCCATGGAAACAACCAACAATATCCCCGTCAATACATAATGCCATGGAAACAACCAACAATATCCCAGTAAATACATGATGCCATGGAAACAACCAACAATATCCCCGTAAATACATGATGCCATGGAAACAACCAACAATATCCCCGTCAATACATGATGCCATGGAAACACCAACATATCACCGTAAATACATGATGCCATGGAAACAACCAACAATATCCCCGTTAATACATGATGCCATGGAAACAACCAACAATATCCCCGTCAATACATAATGCCATGGAAACAACCAACAATATCCCGTAATACATGATGCTATGGAAACAACCAACAATATCCCCGTCAATACATGATGCCATGGAAACAACCAACAATATCCCCGTCAATACATAATGCCATGGAAACAACCAACAATATCCCCGTCAATACATGATGCCATGGAAACAACCAACAATATCACAGTATATACATGATGCCATGGAAACAACCAACAATATCCCCTTCAATACATGATGCCATGGAAACAACCAACACTATCCCAGTAAATACATAATGCCATGGAAACAACCAACAATATCCCGTAATACATAATGCCATGGAACAACCAACAATATCCAGTAAATACATAATGCCATGGAAACAACCAACAATATCCCCGTCAATACATGATGCCATGGAAACAACCAACAATATCACAGTAAATACATGATGCCATGGAAACAACCAACAAATCCCAGTAAATACATGTGCCATGGAAACACCAACAATATCCAGTAATACATGATGCCATGGAAACAACCAACACTACCACAGTAAATACATGATGTCATGGAAACAACCAACAATATCACAGTAAATACAAAATGCTATGGAAACAACCAACAAATCCACTCAATACATAATGCCATGGAAACAACCAACAATATCCCAGTAAATAAATAATGCCATGGAAACAACCAACAATATCCCAGTAAATACATGATGCCATGGAAACAACCAACAATATCACAGTAAATACATGATGCCATGGAAACAACCAATAATATCACAGTAAATACATGATGCCATGGAAACAACCAACAATATCCCAGTAAATACATGATGCCATGTAAACAACCTACACTATCCCAGTAAATACATGATGCCATGGAAACAACCAACAATATCACAGTAAATACATCATGCCATGGAAACAACCAACCATATCACAGTAAATACATGATGCCATGGAAACAACCAACCATATCACAGTAAATACATGATGCGATGGAAACAACCAACAATATCCCAGTAAATACATCATGCCATGGAAACAACCAACAATATCCCAGTAAATACATCATGCCATGGAAACAACCAACCATATCACAGTAAATACATGATGCGATGGAAACAACCAACAATATCCCAGTAAATACATCATGCCATGGAAACAATCAACAGTATCCCAGTAAATACATCATGCCATGGAAACAACCAACACTATCACAGTAAATACACGATGTCGTGGAAACAACCAACAATATCCCCGTCAAAACATAATGCCATGGAAACAACCAACAATATCCCCGTCAATACATAATGCCATGGAAACAACTAACAATATCCCCGTCAATACATGATGCCATGGAAACAACCAACAATATCACAGTAAATACATGATGCTATGGAAACAACCAACAATATCCCCGTAATACATGATGCCATGGAAACAACCAACAATATCCCCGTCAATATATATGCATGGAAACCAACATATACGTAAATACATGATGCCATGAAACATCCGTTATAAATGATGCCATGGAAACAACCAACAATATCCCCGTCAATACATAATGCCATGGAAACAACCAACAATATCACAGTAAATACATGATGCCATGGAAACAACCAACAATATCCCCGTCAATACATGATGCCATGGAAACAACCAACAATATCCCCGTCAATACATAATGCCATGGAAACAACCAACAATATCCCAGTAAATACATAATGCCATGGAAACAACCAACAATATCACAGTAAATACATGATGCCATGGAAACAACCAACAATATCCCCGTCAATACATAATGCAATGGAAACAACCAACAATATCCCAGTAAATACATAATGCCATGGAACAACCAACAATATCACAGTTTATACATGATGCTATGGAAACAACCAACAATATCCCAGTAAATTCATGATGCCATGGAAACAACCAACAATATCCCCGTCAATACATGATGCCATGGAAACAACCAACAATATCCCCGTCAATACATGATGCCATGGAAACAACCAAAAATATCCCAGTAAATACATGATGCCATGGAAACAACCAACAATATCCCCGTCAATACATGATGCCATGGAAACAACCAACAATATCACAGTAAATACATGATGCCATGGAAACAACCAACAATACCCCAGTAAATACATGATGCCATGGAAACAACCAACAATATCCCAGTAAATACATGATGCCATGGAAACAACCAACAATATCACAGTAAATACATGATGCCATGGAAACAACCAAAAATATCTCAGTAAATTCATGATGCCATGGAAACAACCAACAATATCCCAGTAAATACATGATGCCATGGAAACAACCAACAATATTCGTAATACATGATGCCATGGAAACACCAAATTATCCCAGTAAATACATGATGCCATGGAAACAACCAACACTATCACAGTAAATACATGATGCCATGGAAACAACCAACAATATCACAGTAAATACATGATGCCATGGAAACAACCAACAATATCACAGTAAATACATAATGCCATGTAAACAACCAACACTATCCCCGTCAATACATGATGCCATGGAAACAACCAACAATATCACAGTAAATACATAATGCCATGGAAACATACAACAATATCACAGTAAATACATGATGCCATGGAAACAACCAACAATATCACAGTAAATACA
>CM026392.1:16587377-16614328 GCA_014843695.1 Archivesica marissinica | reverse complement strand
CATGTATCACAGCTAGTGGAACTCCTAGACGAGAGGTAGATGTGGGGTGTATGACCACTCTACATGTATCACATCTAGTGGATCTCCTAGTAGAGAGGTAGATGTGGGAAGTATGACCACTCTACATGTATCACAGCTAGTGGATCTCCCAGCATAGAGGTAGATTTGGCATGTATGACCACTCTACATGTATCACAGCTAGTGGATCTCCTAGCAGAGAGGTAGATGTGGGGTGTATGACCACTCTACATGTATCACAGCTAGTGGATCTCCTAGCAGAGAGGTAGATGTGGGTGTATGACCACTCTACATGTATCACATCTAGTGGATCTCCTAGCAGAGAGGTAGATGTGGGGTGTATGACCACTCTACATGTATCACAGCTAGTGGATCTCCTAGCAGAGATGTAGATGTGGGATGTATGACCACTCTACATGTATCACAGCTAGTGGATCTCCTAGCAGAGAGGTAGATGTGGGGTGTATGACCACTCTACATGTATCACAGCTAGTGGATCTCCTAGCAGAGAGGTAGATGTGGGGTGTATGACCACTCTACATGTATCACAGCTAGTGGATCTCCTAGCAGAGATGTAGATGTGGGGTGTATGACCACTCTACATGTATCACAGCTAGTGGATCTCCTAGCAGAGAGGTAGATGTGGGATGTATGACCACTCAACATATATCACAGCTAGTGGATCTCCTAGCAGAGAGGTAGATGTGGGGTGTATGACCACTCTACATGTATCACAGCTAGTGGATCTCCTAGCAGAGAGGTAGATGTGGGGTGTATGACCACTCTACATGTATCACAGCTAGTGGATCTCCTAGCAGAGAGGTAGATGTGGGGTGTATGACCACTCTACATGTATCACAGCTAGTGGATCTCCTAGCAGAGAGGTAGATGTGGAGTGTATGACCATTCTACATGTATCACAGCTAGTGGAACTCCTAGCAGAGAGGTAGATGTGGGATGTATTACCATTCTACATGTATCACAGCTAGTGGATCTCCTAGCAGAGAGGTCGATGTGGGATTTATGACCACTCTACATGTATCACACTAGTGGATCTCCTAGCAGAGAGGTATATGTGGGATGTATGACCACTCTACATGTATCACAGCTAGTGGATCTCCTAGCAGAGAGGTAGATGTGGGGTTTATGACCAATATACATGTATCACAGCTAGTGGATCTCCTAACAGAGAGGTAGATGTGGTGTGTATGACCAC
The DNA here is from genome assembly GCA_014843695.1 of Archivesica marissinica. Classification (NCBI taxonomy): domain Eukaryota; kingdom Metazoa; phylum Mollusca; class Bivalvia; order Venerida; family Vesicomyidae; genus Archivesica; species Archivesica marissinica. The sequence goes on along the minus strand of CM026392.1, from coordinate 16,613,094 downwards.
TCTACATGTATCACATCTAGTTGATCTCCTAGCAGATATGTAGATATGGGGTGTATGACCACTCTACATGTATCACAGCTAGTGGATCTCCTAGCAGAGAGGTAGATGTGGTGTGTATGACCACTCTACATGTATCACGGCTATTGGAACTCCTAGCAGAGAGGTAGATGTGGGGTGTATGACCACTCTACATGTATCACAGCTAGTGGATCTCCTAGCAGAGAGGTAGATGTGGTGTGTATGACCACTCTACATGTATCACATCTAGTTGATCTCCTAGCAGATATGTAGATGTGGTGGTTTATGACCACTCTACATGTATCACAGCTAGTGGATCTCCTAGCAGAGAGGTAGATGTGGTGTGTATGACCACTCTACATGTATCACGGCTATTGAATCTCCTAGCAGAGAGGTAGATGTAGGATGTATGACCACTCTACATGTATCACAACTAGTGGATCTCCTAACAGAGAGGTAGATGTGGTGTGTATGTCCACTCTACATGTATCACAGCTAGTGGATCTCCTAGCAGAGAGGTATATGTGGGATGTATGACCATTCTACATGTATCACAGCTAGTGGAGCTCCTAGCAGAGAGGTATATGTGGGGTGTATGACCACTCTACATGTATCACAGCTAGTGGATCTCCTAGCAGAGAGGTAGATGTGGAGTGTATGACCATTCTACATGTATCACATCTAGTGAATCTCCTAACAGAGAGGTAGATGTAGGGTGTTTGACCATTCTACATGTATCACATCTAGTGGATCTCCTAGCAGAGAGGTAGATGTGGGGTGTATTGACCACCATATATATATCACATCTAGTGGATCTTCTAGCAGAGAGGTATATGTGGAGTGTATAACCATTATTCATGTATCACATCTAGTGGATCTCCTAGCAGAGAGGTCGATGTGGGGTGTATGACCACTCTACATGTATCACAGCTAGTGGATCTCCTAGCCGAGAGGTAGATGTGGGATGTATTGACCACTCTATATGTATCATAGCTAGTGGATCTCCTAGCAGAGAGGTAGATGTGGAGTATATGACCACTTTACATGTATCACAGCTAGTGGAGCTCCTAACAGAGAGGTAGATGTGGGATGCATGACTACTCTACCTGTCTCACAGCTAGTGGATCTACTAGCAGAGAGATATATGTGGGGTGTATGACCATACTACATGTATCACAGCTAGTTGATCTCCTAGCAGAGAGGTAGATGTGGAGTGTATGACCACTCTATATGTATCACAGCTAGTGGATCTCCTAGCAGAGAAGTAGATGTGGGATGAATGACCACTCTACATGTATCACAGCTAGTGGATCTCTTAGCAGAGAGGTAGATGTGGGATGTATGACCACTCTACCTGTATCACTGCTAGTGGATCTCCTAGCAGAGAGGTATATGTGGTGTGTATGACCACTCTACATGTATCATATCTAGTGGATCTCCTAGCAGAGAGGTAGATGTGAGGTGTATGACCACTCTACATGTATCACATCTAGTGGATCTCCTAGCAGAGAGGTAAATGTGGGATTTATGACCAATATACATGTATCATAGCTAGTGGATCTCCTAACAGAGAGGTAGATTTGGTGTGTATGACCACTCTACATGTATCACATCTAGTTGATCTCCTAGCAGATATGTAGATGTGGGAGTGTATGACCACTCTACATGTATCACAGCTAGTGGATCTCCTAGCAGAGAGGTATATGTGGTGTGTATGACCACTCTACATGTATCACGGCTATTGGATCTCCTAGCAGAGGTAGATGTAGGATGTATGACCACTCTACATGTATCACAGCTAGTGGATCTCCTAACAGAGAGGTAGATGTGGTGTGTATGACCTCTCTACATGTACCACAGCTAGTGGATCTCCTAGCAGAGAGGTATATGTGGGATGTATGACCATTCTACATGTATCACAGCTAGTGGAGCTCCTAGCAGAGAGGTATATGTGGGGTGTATGACCACTCTACATGTATCACATCTAGTGGATCTCCTAGAAGAGAGGTAGATGTGGGGTGTATGACCACTCTACATGTATCAATGCTAGTGGATCTCCTAGCAGAGAGGTAGATGTGGAGTGTATGATCATTCTACATGTATCACATCTAGTGGATCTCCTAATAGAGAGGTATATGTAGGGTGTATGACCATTCTACATGTATCACATCTAGTGGATCTCCTAGCAGAGAGGTAGATGTGGGGTGTATTGACCACCATATATATATCACATCTAGTGGATCTCCTAGCAGAGAGGTAGATGTTTAGTGTATGACCATTCTTCATGTATCACATCTAGTGGATCTCCTAGCAGAGAGGTCGATGTGCGGTGTGTGACCACTCTACATGTATCACAGCTAGTTGATCTCCTAGCCGAGAGGTAGATGTGGGATGTATTGACCATTCTACATGTATCACAGCTAGTGGATCTCCTAGCAGAGAGGTATATGTGGTGTGTATGACCACTCTACATGTATCATATCTAGTGAATCTCCTAGCAGAGAGGTATATGTGGAGTGTATGACCACTCTACATGTATCACAGCTTGTGGATCTCCTAGCAGAGAGGTATATCTGGGGTGTATGACCACTCTACATGTATCACAGCTTGTGGATCTCCTAACAGAGAGGTAGATGTGGGGTGTATGACCACTCTACATGTATCACATCTAGTGGAGCTCCTAGCAGAGAGGTAGATGTGGGATGTATGACTACTCTACATTTATCACATCTAGTGGAACTCCTAGCAGAGAGGTAGATGTGCGGTGTATGACCACCATACATGTATCACAGTTATCAATACAGCTTGATCAAATATATCATTATTGGAGCTAAGCAAACACTGATATATATGAATATTTAATCGAACAATTTGTACGCTGATTGGCCTCATATAACTAGACATGTATTGGCGTTCCATAAAACATGCTAACAAACGTAAACTGACTAGTTGTGTGTGTCCTTAACCGGTGTTTCTTCTTCCTTAGCTTGAGCACTAGAACGCAGATAACGATAAGCAAGATGACAATAAACAGCCCAGCACCAGTTTCCAAGAGCACAGAGAGCGGAAGTTCCACGGTTAGGCCACGTGATGATTTTGTCTGATATATTCCGGAAGTAGTTTTGTCACCTATTAATGTACGATATGACGGTATTCAACTCTCAACATAATCTGTTCTATGTTGTACATCCCCGTACTAGTATACTCTATGTTGTACATCCCCGTACTAGTATACTCTATGTTGTACAGCCACGTACTAGTATACTCTATGTTGTACAACCCCGTACTAGTATACTCTATGTTGTACATCCCCGTACTAGTATACTCTATGTTGTACAGCCCCGTACTAGTATACTCTATGTTGTACAGCCCCGTACTAGTATACTCTATGTTGTACAGCCCCGTACAATATACTCTATGTTGTACATCCCCGTACTAGTATACCTATGTTGTACAGCCCCGTACTAGTATACTCTATGTTGTACAGCCCCGTACTAGTATACTCTATGTTGTACATCCCGTACTAGTATACTATATGTTGTACAGCCCCGTACTAGTATACTCTATGTTGTACAGCCACGTACAAGTATACTCTATGTTGTACATCCCCGTACTAGTATACTCTATGTTGTACATCCCCGTACTAGTATACTCTATGTTGTACAGCCCCGTACTAGTATACTCTATGTTGTACAGCCCCGTACTAGTATACTCCATGTTGTACATCCCCGTACTAGTATACTCTATGTTGTACAGCCCCGTACTAGTATACTCTATGTTGTACAGCCCCGTACTAGTATACTCTATGTTGTACAGCCCCGTACTAGTATGGTGTACATCCCCGTACTAGTATACTCTATGTTGTACAGCCCCGTACTATTATACTCTATGTTGTACATCGCCGTACTAGTATACTCTATGTTATACAGCCCCGTACTAGTATACTCTATGTTGCACAACCCCGTACTAGTATACTCTATGCTGTACATCCCCGTACTAGTATACTCTATGTTGTACATCCCCGTACTAGTACACTCTATGTTGTACATCCCCGTACTAGTATACTCCATGTTGTATAGCCCCGTACTAGTATACTCTATGTTGTACATCCCCGTACTAGTATACTCTATGTTGTACAGCCCTGTTCTAGTATATGCTATGTTGTATAGTCCCGTACTAGTATACTCTATGTTGTACAACCCCTTACTAGTATACTCTATGTTGTACATCCCCGTACTAGTATACTCTATGTTGTACAGCCCCGTACTAGTATACTCTATGTTGTACAACCCCTTACTAGTATACTCTATGTTGTACATCCCCGTACTAGTATACTCTATGTTGTACAGCCCCGTACTAGTATACTCTATGTTGTACAACCCCTTACTAGTATACTCTATGTTGTACATCCCCGTACTAGTATACTCTATGTTGTATAACCCCGTACTAGTATACTCTATGTTGTACATCCCCGTACTAGTATACTCTATGTTGTACAGCCCCGTACTAGTATACTCTATGTTGTATAGTCCCGTACTAGTATACTCTATGATGTACATCCCCGTACTAGTATACTCTATGTTGTACAACCCCTTACTAGTATACTCTATGTTGTACATCCCCGTACTAGTATACTCTATGTTGTACATCCCCGTACTAGTATACTCTATGTTGTACATCCCCGTACTAGTATACTCTATGTTGTACAACCCCTTACTAGTATACTCTATGTTGTATAGCCCCGTATTAGTATACTCTATGTTATACATCCCCGTACTAGTATACTCTATTTTGTACAGCCCCGTACTAGTATACTCTATGTTGTACATCCCCGTACTAGTATACTCTATGTTGTACATCCCCGTACTAGTATACTCTAAGTTGTACAGCCCCGTACTAGTATACTCTATGTTGTACAACCCCGTACTAGTATACTCTATGTTTTACATCCCCGTACTAGTATAGTCTATGTTGTACATCCCCGTATTAGTATACTCTATGTTGTACATCCCCGTACTAGTATACTATATGTTGTACATCCCCGTACTAGTATACTCTATGTTGTACATCCCCGTAGTAGTATACTATATGTTGTACAGCCCCGTACTAGTATACTATATGTTGTACATACCCGTACTAGTATACTTTATGTTGTACAGCCCGTACTAGTGTACACTATGTTGTACATCCCCGTACTATTATACTCTATGTTGTACATCCCCGTACTAGTATACTCTATGTTGTACAGCCCGTACTAGTATACTCTATGTTGTACATCCCCGTACTAGTATACTATATGTTGTATATCCCGTACTAGTATACTCTATGTTGTACAGCCCCGTACTAGTATACTCTATGTTGTACAGTCCCGTACTAGTATACTCTATGTTGTACAGCCCCGTACTAGTATACTCTATGTTGTACAGCCCCGTACTAGTATACTCTATGTTGTACAGCCCCGTACTAATATACTCCATGTTGTACATCCCCGTACTAGTATACTCTATGTTGTACAGCCCCGTACTAGTATACTCTATGTTGTACAGCCCCGTACTAGTATACTCTATGTTGTACATCCCCGTACTAGTATACTCTATGTTGTACAGCCATGTACTAGTATATTCTATGTTGTACAGCCCCGTCATAGTATACTCTATGTTGTACATCCCCGTACTAGTATACTCTATGTTGTACAGCCCAGTACTAGTATACTCTATGTTGTACAGCCCCGTACTAGTATACTCTATGTTGTACAGCCCCGTACTAGTATACTCCATGTTGTACATCCCCGTACTAGTATACTCTATGTTGTACAGCCCCGTACTAGTATACTCTATGTTGTACAGCCCCGTACTAGTATACTCTATGTTGTACAGCCCCGTACTAGTATGGTGTACACCCCCGTACTAGTATACTCTATGTTATACAGCCCCGTACTAGTATACTATATGGTGTACAGCCCTGTACTAGTATACTCTATGCTGTACATCCCCGTACTAGTATACTCTATGTTGTACAGCCCCGTACTAGCATACTCTATGTTGTACAGCCCCGTACTAGTATACTCTATGTTGTACATCCCCGTACTAGTATACTATATGTTGTACAGCCATGTACTAGTATACTCTATGTTGTACAACCCCTTACTAGTATACTCTATGTTGTACAGCCCCGTACTAGTATACTCTATGTTGTACATCCCCGTACTAGTATACTCTATGTTGTACAGCCCCGTACTAGTATACTCTATGTTGTACATCCCCGTACTAGTATACTCTATGTTGTACATCCCCGTACTAGTATACTCTATGTTGTACAACCCCTTACTAGTATACTCTATGTTGTACAGCCCCGTACTAGTATACTCTATGTTGTACATCCCCGTACTAGTATACTCTATGTTGTACATCCCCGTACTAGTATACTCTATGTTGTACAGCCCCGTACTAGTATACTCTATGTTGTACAGCCCCGTACTAGTATGGTGTACATCCCCGTACTAGTATACTCTATGTTGTACAGCCCCGTACTAGTATACTCTATGTTGTACATCGCCGTACTAGTATACTCTATGTTATACAGCCCCGTACTAGTATACTCTATGATGCACAACCCCGTACTAGTATACTCTATGCTGTACATCCCCGTACTAGTATACTCTATGTTGTACATCCCCGTACTAGTACACTCTATGTTGTACAGCCCTGTTCTAGTATATGCTATGTTGTATAGTCCCGTACTAGTATACTCTATGTTGTACATCCCCGTGCTAGTATACTCTATTTTGTACAACCCCTTACTAGTATACTCTATGTTGTACATCCCCGTACTAGTATACTCTATGTTGTACATCCCCGTACTAGTATACTCTATGTTGTACAACCCCGTACTAGTATACTCTATGTTGTACATCCCCGTACTAGTATACTCTATGTTGTACATCCCCGTACTAGTATACTCTATGTTGTACATCCCCGTACTAGTATACTCTATGTTGTACATCCCCGTACTAGTATACTCTATTTTGTACAACCCCTTACTAGTATACTCTATGTTGTACATCCCCGTACTAGTATACTCTATGTTGTACATCCCCGTACTAGTATACTCTATGTTGTACAACCCCTTACTAGTATACTCTATGTTGTACATCCCCGTACTAGTATACTCTATGTTGTATAGCCCCGTACTAGTATACTCTATGTTGTACATGCCCGTACTAGTATACTCTATGTTGTACAGCCCCGTACTAGTATACTCTATGTTGTATAGTCCCGTACTAGTATACTCTATGATGTACAACCCGTACTAGTATACTCTATGTTGTACAACCCCTTACTAGTATACTCTATGTTGTACATCCCCGTACTGGTATACTCTATGTTGTACATCCCCGTACTAGTATACTCTATGTTGTACAACCCCTTACTAGTATACTCTATGTTGTACATCCCCGTACTAGTATACTCTATGTTGTACATCCCCGTACTAGTATACTCTATGTTGTACATCCCCGTACTAGTATACTCTATGTTGTACAACCCCTTACTAGTATACCAAACCCATAGTATACTCTATGTTGTACATCCCCGTACTAGTATACTCTATGTTGTACATCCCCGTACTAGTATACTCTATGTTGTACAACCCCTTACTAGTATACTCTATGTTTACAGCCCTGTTCTAGTATATGCTATGTTGTATAGCCCCGTATTAGTATACTCTATGTTATACATCCCCGTACTAGTATACTCTATTTTGTACAGCCCCGTACTAGTATACTCTATGTTGTACATCCCCGTACTAGTATACTCTATGTTGTACATCCCCGTACTAGTATACTCTATGTTGTACATCCCCGTACTAGTATACTCTAAGTTGACAGCCCCGTATGTATACTCTATGTTGTACACCCCGTACTAGTATACTCTATGTTTTACATCCCCGTACTAGTATACTCTATGTTGTACAGCCCGTACTAGTGTACACTATGTTGTACATCCCCGTACTATTATACTCTATGTTGTACACCCCGTACTAGTATACTCTATGTTGTACAGCCCGTACTAGTATACTCTATGTTGTACATCCCCGTACTAGTATACTATATGTTGTACATCCCGTACTAGTATACTCTATGTTGTACAGCCCCGTACTAGTATACTCTATGTTGTACATCCCCGTACTAGTATACTCTATGTTGTACAGCCCCGTACTAGTATACTCTATGTTGTACAGCCCCGTACTAGTATACTCTATGTTGTACAGCCCCGTACTAGTATACTCTATGTTGTACATCCCCGTACTAGTATACTCTATGTTGTACAGCCCCGTACTAGTATACTCTATGTTGTACAGCCCCGTACTAGTATACTCTATGTTGTACATCCCCGTACTAGTATACTATATGTTGTACAGCCATGTACTAGTATATTCTATGTTGTACAGCCCCGTCATAGTATACTCTATGTTGTACATCCCCGTACTAGTATACTCTATGTTGTACAGCCCCGTACTAGTATACTCTATGTTGTACAGCCCCGTACTAGTATACTCTATGTTGTACAGCCCCGTACTAGTATACTCTATGTTGTACATCCCCGTACTAGTATACTCTATGTTGTACAGCCCCGTACTAGTATACTCTATGTTGTACAGCCCCGTACTAGTATACTCTATGTTGTACATCCCCGTACTAGTATACTCTATGTTATACAGCCCCGTACTAGTATACTATATGTTGTACAGCCCTGTACTAGTATACTCTATGCTGTACATCCCCGTACTAGTATACTCTATGTTGTACAGCCCCGTACTAGTATACTCTATGTGTACACCCGTACTAGTATATCTATGTTGTACAGCCCCGTACTAGTATACTCTATGTTGTACATCCCCGTACTAGTATACTCTATGTTGTACAGCCCCGTACTAGTATACTCTATGTTGTACAACCCCTTACTAGTATACTCTATGTTGTACATCCCCGTACTAGTATACTCTATGTTGTACATCCCCGTACTAGTATACTCTATGTTGTACAACCCCGTACTAGTATACTCTATGTTGTACATCCCCGTACTAGTATACTCTATGTTGTACATCCCCGTACTAGTATACTCTATGTTGTACATCCCGTACTAGTATACTCTATGTTGTACAACCCCGTACTAGTATACTCTATGTTGTACAGCCCCGTACTAGTATACTCTATGTTGTACATCCCCGTACTAGTATACTCTATGTTGTACAGCCCCGTACTAGTATACTCTATGTTGTACATCCCCGTACTAGTATACTCTATGTTGTACAGCCCCGTACTAGTATACTATATGTTGTACATACCCGTACTAGTATACTTTATGTTGTACAGCCCGTACTAGTGTACACTATGTTGTACATCCCCGTACTATTATACTCTATGTTGTACATCCCCGTACTAGTATACTCTATGTTGTACAGCCCGTACTAGTATACTCTATGTTGTACATCCCCGTACTAGTATACTATATGTTGTATATCCCGTACTAGTATACTCTATGTTGTACAGCCCCGTACTAGTATACTCTATGTTGTACAGTCCCGTACTAGTATACTCTATGTTGTACAGCCCCGTACTAGTATACTCTATGTTGTACAGCCCCGTACTAGTATACTCTATGTTGTACAGCCCCGTACTAATATACTCCATGTTGTACATCCCCGTACTAGTATACTCTATGTTGTACAGCCCCGTACTAGTATACTCTATGTTGTACAGCCCCGTACTAGTATACTCTATGTTGTACATCCCCGTACTAGTATACTATATGTTGTACAGCCATGTACTAGTATATTCTATGTTGTACAGCCCCGTCATAGTATACTCTATGTTGTACATCCCCGTACTAGTATACTCTATGTTGTACAGCCCAGTACTAGTATACTCTATGTTGTACAGCCCCGTACTAGTATACTCTATGTTGTACAGCCCCGTACTAGTATACTCCATGTTGTACATCCCCGTACTAGTATACTCTATGTTGTACAGCCCCGTACTAGTATACTCTATGTTGTACAGCCCCGTACTAGTATACTCTATGTTGTACAGCCCCGTACTAGTATGGTGTACACCCCCGTACTAGTATACTCTATGTTATACAGCCCCGTACTAGTATACTATATGGTGTACAGCCCTGTACTAGTATACTCTATGCTGTACATCCCCGTACTAGTATACTCTATGTTGTACAGCCCCGTACTAGCATACTCTATGTTGTACAGCCCCGTACTAGTATACTCTATGTTGTACATCCCCGTACTAGTATACTATATGTTGTACAGCCATGTACTAGTATACTCTATGTTGTACAACCCCTTACTAGTATACTCTATGTTGTACATCCCCGTACTAGTATACTCTATGTTGTACATCCCCGTACTAGTATACTCTATGTTGTACAACCCCTTACTAGTATACTCTATGTTGTACATCCCCGTACTAGTATACTCTATGTTGTACATCCCCGTACTAGTATACTCTATGTTGTACATCCCGTACTAGTATACTCTATGTTGTACAACCCCTTACTAGTATACTCTATGTTGTATAGCCCCGTACTAGTATACTCTATGTTATACATCCACGTACTAGTATACTCTATGTTGTACAGCCCCGTACTAGTATACTCTATGTTGTACATCCCCGTACTAGTATACTCTATGTTGTACATCCCCGTACTAGTATACTCTAAGTTGTACAGCCCCGTACAAGTATACTCTATGTTGTACAACCCCGTACTAGTATACTCTATGTTTTACATCCCCGTACTAGTATAGTCTATGTTGTACATCCCCGTACTAGTATACTCTATGTTGTACATCCCCGTACTAGTATACTATATGTTGTACATCCCCGTACTAGTATACTCTATGTTGTACATCCCCGTATTAGTATACTATATGTTGTACAGCCCCGTACTAGTATACTATATGTTGTACATACCCGTACTAGTATACTTTATGTTGTACAGCCCGTACTAGTGTACACTATGTTGTACATCCCGTACTATTATACTCTATGTTGTACATCCCCGTACTAGTATACTCTATGTTGTACAGCCCGTACTAGTATACTCTATGTTGTACATCCCCGTACTAGTATACTATATGTTGTATATCCCGTACTAGTATACTCTATGTTGTACAGCCCCGTACTAGTATACTCTATGTTGTACAGTCCCGTACTAGTATACTCTATGTTGTACAGCCCCGTACTAGTATACTCTATGTTGTACAGCCCCGTACTAGTATACTCTAGGTTGTACAGCCCCGTACTAGTATACTCCATGTTGTACATCCCCGTACTAGTATACTCTATGTTGTACAGCCCCGTACTAGTATACTCTATGTTGTACAGCCCCGTACTAGTATACTCTATGTTGTACACCCCCGTACTAGTATACTCTATGTTGTACAGCCCCGTACTAGTATACTATATGTTGTACAGCCCCGTACTAGTATACTCTATGTTGTACATCCCCGTACTAGTATACTCTATGTTGTACAGCCCCGTACTAGTATACTCTATGTGTACAGCCCCGTACTAGTATACTCTATGTTGTACACCCCGTACTAGTATACTATATGTTGTACAGCCGTACTAGTATATCTATGTTGTACAGCCCCGTAATAGTATACTCTATGTTGTACATCCCCGTACTAGTATACTCTATGTTGTACATCCCCGTACTAGTATACTCTATGTTGTACATCCCCGTACTAGTATACTCTATGTTGTACAGCCCCGTACTAGTATACTATATGTTGTACGTACCCGTACTAGTATACTTTATGTTGTACAGCCCGTACTAGTGTACACTATGTTGTACATCCCGTACTATTATACTCTATGTTGTACATCCCCGTACTAGTATACTCTATGTTGTACAGCCCGTACTAGTATACTCTATGTTGTACATCCCCGTACTAGTATACTATATGTTGTACATCCCGTACTAGTATACTCTATGTTGTACAGCCCCGTACTAGTATACTCTATGTTGTACAGCCCCGTACTAGTATACTCTATGTTGTACAGCCCCGTACTAGTATACTCTATGTTGTACAGCCCCGTACTAGTATACTCTATGTTGTACAGCCCCGTACTAGTATACTCCATGTTGTACATCCCCGTACTAGTATACTCTATGTTGTACAGCCCCGTACTAGTATACTCTATGTTGTACAGCCCCGTACTAGTATACTCTATGGTGTACACCCCCGTACTAGTATACTCTATGTTATACAGCCCCGTACTAGTATACTATATGGTGTACAGCCCTGTACTAGTATACTCTATGCTGTACATCCCCGTACTAGTATACTCTATGTTGTACAGCCCCGTACTAGTATACTCTATGTTGTACATCCCCGTACTAGTATACTATATGTTGTACAGCCATGTACTAGTATATTCTATGTTGTACAGCCCCGTCATAGTATACTCTATGTTGTACATCCCCGTACTAGTATACTCTATGTTGTACATCCCCGTACTAGTATACTCTATGTTGTACATCCCCGTACTAGTATACTCTATGTTGTACAGCTCCGTACTAGTATACTCTATGTTATACAGCCCCGTACTAGTATACTTTATGTTGTACAGCCCTGTACTAGTATACTCTATGCTGTACATCCCCGTACTAGTATATTCTATGTTGTACAGCCCCGTACTAGTATACTCTATGTTGTACAGCCCCGTACTAGTATACTCTATGTTGTACATCCCCGTACTAGTATACTATATGTTGTACAGCCATGTACTAGTATATTCTATGTTGAACAGCCCCGTCATAGTATACTCTATGTTGTACATCCCCGTACTAGTATACTCTATGTTGTACATCCCCGTACTAGTATACTCTATGTTGTACAGCCCCGTACTAGTATACTCTATGGTGTACACCCCCGTACTAGTATACTCTATGTTATACAACCCCGTACTAGTATACTATATGGTGTACAGCCCTGTACTAGTATACTCTATGCTGTACATCCCCGTACTAGTATACTCTATGTTGTACAGCCCCGTACTAGTATACTCTATGTTGTACAGCCCCGTACTAGTATACTCTATGTTGTACATCCCCGTACTAGTATACTATATGTTGTACAGCCATGTACTAGTATATTCTATGTTGTACAGCCCCGTCATAGTATACTCTATGTTGTACATCCCCGTACTAGTATACTCTATGTTGTACAGCCCCGTACTAGTATACTCTATGTTGTACAGCCCCGTACTAGTATACTCTATGTTGTACAGCCCCGTACTAGTATACTCCATGTTGTACATCCCCGTACTAGTATACTCTATGTTGTACAGCCCCGTACTAGTATACTTTATGTTGTACAGCCCCGTACTAGTATACTCTATGGTGTACACCCCCGTACTAGTATACTCTATGTTATACAGCCCCGTACTAGTATACTATATGGTGTACAGCCCTGTACTAGTATACTCTATGCTGTACATCCCCGTACTAGTATACTCTATGTTGTACAGCCCCGTACTAGTATACTCTATGTTGTACAGCCCCGTACTAGTATACTCTATGTTGTACATCCCCGTACTAGTATACTATATGTTGTACAACCCCGTACTAGTATACTCTATGTTGTACAACCCCGTACTAGTATACTCTATGTTGTACATCCCCGTACTAGTATACTCTATATTGTACAGCCCCGTACTAGTATACTCTATGTTATACAGCCCCGTACTAGTATACTATATGTTGTACAGCCCTGTACTAGTATACTCTATGCTGTACATCCACGTACTAGTATACTCTATGTTATACATCCCCGTACTAGTATACTCTATGTTGTACAGCCCCGTACTAGTATACTCTATGTTGTACAACCCCGTACTAGTATACTCTATGTTGTACAACCCCGTACTAGTATACTCTATGTTGTACATCCCCGTACTAGTATACTCTATATTGTACAGCCCCGTACTAGTATACTCTATGCTGTACATCCCCGTACTAGTATACTCTATGTTGTACAGCCCGTACTAGTATACTCTATGTTGTACAGCCCCGTACTAGTATACTCTATGTTGTACATCCCCGTACTAGTATACTATATGTTGTACAGCCATGTACTAGTATATTCTATGTTGTACAGCCCCGTACTAGTATACTCTATGTTGTACAGCCCCGTACTAGTATACTCTATGTTGTACAGCCCCGTACTAGTATACTCTATGTTGTACAGCCCCGTACTAGTATACTCTATGTTGTACAGCCCCGTACTAGTATACTCTATGTTGTACAGCCCCGTACTAGTATACTCTATGTTGTACAGCCCCGTACTAGTATACTCTATGTTGTACATCCCCGTACTAGTATACTCTATGTTGTACAGCCCCGTACTAGTATACTCTATGTTGTACAGCCCCGTACTAGTATACTCTATGTTGTACATCCCCGTACTAGTATACTCTATGTTGTACAGCCCCGTACTAGTATACTCTATGTTGTACATCCCCGTACTAGTATACTATATGTTGTACAACCCCGTACTAGTATACTCTATGTTGTACAACCCCGTACTAGTATACTCTATGTTGTACATCCCCGTACTAGTATACTCTATATTGTACAGCCCCGTACTAGTATACTCTATGTTGTACAGCCCCGTACTAGTATACTCTATGTTGTACATCCCCGTACTAGTATACTATATGTTGTACAGCCATGTACTAGTATATTCTATGTTGTACAGCCCCGTCATAGTATACTCTATGTTGTACATCCCCGTACTAGTATAGTCTATGTTGTACAACCCCGTACTAGTATACTCTATGTTGTACATCCCCGTACTAGTATACTCTATGTTGTACATCCCCGTACTAGTATACTCTATCAGATATAAGTTGATTGTGTATCTAAATACAAAATACAGTCAAACCAGCCAGGTACCTGTGGTAGTGGTAGCGAGTTCGCTTCTGGTGAGAAATGCCCAGGGTTCTAGCCCAGCCCAGAGCCGTTACGATTGTGCCCTTAGGCAAGGCATTTAAAGTCCACGTTAGCTCTTCTCTCTCCCTCGTGACGATGGATTCTGTCACGAATGAGGTCGTTAGAGTGTTTAATATAAGTTGTAGGAACTTAGTTCACAATCGAGCTAAAATAAATATGTATATAGTTATATACTAAACTCTCTGGATACAAATTGTAATGTCATTGTTTTCAATTACCTGTTGCTCTACATTCAACAGAAGCACATGTCGTATTTTCTAGAGATGACCCAGTACATCTGTCAATGTGTACAATCGAGTGTGCATCATGACACTTCCTGACACGTATTCGGAATCCTTGTGCACAAGTCTGACTGCACATGCTCCATGGCATCCATGTCGTCCATTGTACCACAGGGGCCTGTATCGCAGCTTTGTAGGCAAACATAAAAAGTGGATAAGTCCCACTACTCATGTGAAAACTATGAACTTAACTTCTTAAGCACGTATAATGTCGATTGTTTAAGCACGTATAATGTCGATTGTTTAGGCACGTATAATGTCGATTGTTTAGGCACGTATACTGTCGATTGTTTAGGCACGTATAATGTCGATTGTTTAAGCACGTATAATGTCGATTGTTTAAGCACGTATAATGTCGATTGTTTAAGCACGTATGATGTCGATTGTTTAAGCACGTATAATGTCGATTGTTTAAGCACGTATAATGTCGATTGTTTAAGCACGTATAATTTATACTACTGATTAGTTTTGGACCCGTGTGTCACATCATGTCACAACATGTCACACCGTGTCACATCGTGTCAAAGCGTGTCACATCATGTCACATCGTGTCACAGCATGTCACAGCATGTCACAGCGTGTCACATCATGTCACAGCGTGTCACAGCATGTCACAGCGTGTCACAGCATGTCACAGCATGTCACAGCATGTCACAGCATGTCACAGCGTGTCACAGCATGTCACAGCATGTCACCGCATGCGTACGCTCACATAGAGACGTATAGCGTGGACGTCATGATAGCGCAGTAGTAGAACGTTCGCTTCATGTGCGAAAGGCCCGGAGTTCGAGCCCCGCTGGAGCCCTTGCGATTACAACGCATATATATTCCACATTGCCTCTTCTCTCTCCATCGTGGCAATGGATTACATCAGGAATGAAGTCTCGAGAGAGATTATTATAAGTTGTATGAACCTGTTTCGCAATCGAGCTAAAATTAATTTGTATAGACTACATGTATAGCGTGAGTATGTGTGCTCGAGTTTATCAAGGTATATCCGTCCGAGAGCATTGTACTTGAACGACCGAAGTATTATGGACTGTATAGTAGTATGCTGTGCTGTACCGTGCTTACAACCTACCAACTGTAAATAATATTTTATTTTATTTGCAAAATATAAGCATTCCAAAAAGCGAAATGGTAAATATGCTAATTGTGAATATTCTGTGTATATCATATCATTAACAATCTTAAATAAACTGAATTAGCCGGAGGATTTTTGTTTTCCTTGAAAAAGGTTTTTTTAAGCCGTAAATTCGGATGTAGAGAGGACCACATATACATCTATAAAATAAATGAGTTTCTAAAGTTATCATTGGTTGAAAAGTATGTTAAAAGGTAGTAGGCCTACGTTGTCTTACGTGTTCGATCACATGAATTCACGTGACACTCCTGTTGCTCGACTACCTTCCCTCTACACAGTTCGTTGGCCACCCTTCTCAAGTTACTGTCTTTTTAATATAATCATCGTATGAACAATAAATAAGCGATACTCCACCCACGAGTTTCGATACTCCGTGGCGTATGCCATCCCTCACCCATTAATATACATACACCGTGATCTAAGCTATACTCCATCCATCAGTATTCATACACAGTGATCTAAACTATACCCAACCCACCAGTATTGTTACACGTATATTGACCCTAAGCCATACCCCACCCACCAGTTGTCATGATATGTGACGTAAAATATGCCCCACCCACCGGTATTCATACACCGTGATCTAAGCTGTACCCCACCCATCAGTATTCATACACAGTAACATAATCTATACCACACCCATCAGTATTCATTCACGTATATAGACCCTAAGCCATACCCCACCCATCAGATTTCTTGCTCTGTGACGTAAGCTATCCCCCACCCATTAATATTCATACACCATGATCTAAATTATACCCCATCCACCAGTATTTATTCATAGTGACGTCGTAGCCATCGATCGAATACAGCGACAAACGGCACGCTTCATCAAGAAGGACTGCAGATCGAGGGACAAGGGCTACATAACATGGATGCTGTAATACCTTGAGCTAACGATCCCACAACAACTTCGTGAGTTCAATGGGGGGGGGGGTATGGTACAGGCAATAAATACCAGTGAATACCTAGATACACGTGTCTGGTCAAAGATACATAGTCGTACCATATTACAATACATCCCAGTTCTAAGCGCATAGGTTGTTGGTAGCCTCAGGCTGTCTCCAGACTAATTCGCTGTCTCACATGACGATGTCCAACATCAACACTATCATGGAGCGATGGGCCATCACTATATAGTTACCCTAATTGCGCTATGTGGTCCTCCGCGGCCGAGTGGTTAATGTCGTAGCACATGTTCCTCACAGCTGTAAGTTAGAATCCCATTGGTGATGACTTGGGGAAGTCGGTGGTTCTACCCGGGTGCTAGTCCGATCCAGAAATACAGCTCGGGCGGACATATGTGGTCTTCCTCCACTAAATCATAGCTAGAGGATAGCATCATGACGTAAACTTAAACCTACATGTATCTACCACGTCTAGTAGCTAGAGGATAGCATTATGACGTAAAATTAAACCTACATGTATCTACCACGTCTAGTAGCTAGATGATAGCATTATGACGTAAGCTTAAACCTACATGTATCTACCACGTCTAGTAGCTAGAGGATAGCATTATGACGTAAGCTTAAACCTACATGTATCTACCACGTCTAGTAGCTAGATGATAGCATTAGGACGTAAACTTAAACCTACATGTATCTACCACGTCTAGTAGCTAGAGGATAGCATTATGACGTAAGCTTAAACCTACATGTATCTACCAGTCTAGTAGCTAGAGGATAGCATTATGACGTAAACTTAAACCTACATGTATCTACCACGTCTAGTAGCTAGAGATGCATTATGACGTAAACTTAAACCTACATGTATCTACCACGTCTAGTAGCTAGAGGATAGCATTATGACGTAAACTTAAACCTACATGTATCTACCACGTCTAGTAGCTAGAGGATAGCATTATGACGTAAACTTAAACCTACATGTATCTACCACGTCTAGTAGCTAGAGGATAGCATTATGACGTAAACTTAAACCTACATGTATCTACCACGTCTAGTAGCTAGATGATAGCATTATGACGTAAGCTTAAACCTACATGTATCTACCACGTCTAGTAGCTAGATGATAGCATTATGACGTAAACTTAAACCTACATGTATCTACCACGTCTAGTAGCTAGAGGATAGCATTATAACGTAAGCTTAAACCTACATGTATCTACCACGTCTAGTAGCTAGATGATAGCATTATGACGTAAACTTAAACCTACATGTATCTACCACGTCTAGTAGCTAGATGATAGCATTATGACGTAAACTTAAACCTACATGTATCTACCACGTCTAGTAGCTAGATGATAGCATTATGACGTAAGCTTAAACCTACAGGTATCTACCACGTCTAGTAGCTAGATGATAGCATTATGACGTAAGCTTAAACTACATGTATCTACCACGTCTAGTAGCTAGAGGATAGCATTATGACGTAAACTTAAACCTACCTGTATCTACCACGTCTAGTAGCTAGAGGATAGCATTATGACGTAAACTAAACCTACATGTATCTACCACGTCTAGTAGCTAGATGATAGCATTATGACGTAAACTTAAACTACATGTATCTACCACGTCTAGTAGCTAGATGATAGCATTATGACGTAAACTTCAACCTACTGTATCTACACGTCTAGTAGCTAGAGGATAGCATTATGACGTAGCCTTAAACCTACATGTATCTACCACGTCTAGTAGCTAGAGGATAGCATTATGACGTAAACTTAAACCTACATGTATCTACCACGTCTAGTAGCTAGAGGATAGCATTATGACGTAAGCTTAAACCTACATGTATCTACCACGTCTAGTAGCTAGATGATAGCATTATGACGTAAGCTTAAACCTACATGTATCTACCACGTCTAGTAGCTAGATGATAGCATTATGACGTAAGCTTAAACCTACATGTATCTACCACGTCTAGTAGCTAGATGATAGCATTATGACGTAAACTTAAACCTACATGTATCTACCACGTCTAGTAGCTAGATGATAGCATTATGACGTAAGCTTAAACCTACATGTATCTACCACGTCTAGTAGCTAGATGATAGCATTATGACGTAAGCTTAAACCTACATGTATCTACACGTCTAGTAGCTAGAGGATAGCATTATGACGTAAACTTAACCTACATGTATCTACCACTCTAGTAGCTAGATGATAGCATTATGACGTAAACTTAAACCTACATGTATCTACCACGTCTAGTAGCTAGATGATAGCATTATGACGTAAGCTTAAACCTACATGTATCTACCACGTCTAGTAGCTAGATGATAGCATTATGACGTAAACTTAAACCTACATGTATCTACCACGTCTAGTAGCTAGATGATAGCATTATGACGTAAACTTAAACCTACATGTATCTACCACGTCTAGTAGCTAGAGGATAGCATTATGACGTAATCTTAAACCTACATGTATCTACCACGTCTAGTAGCTAGAGGATAGCATTATGACGTAAGCTTAAACCTACATGTATCTACCACGTCTAGTAGCTAGAGGATAGCATTATGACGTAAACTTAAACCTACATGTATCTACCACGTCTAGTAGCTAGAGGATAGCATTATGACGAAAACTTACACCTACATGTATCTACCACGTCTAGTAGCTAGAGGATAGCATTATGACGTAACTTAACCTACATGTATCTACCACGTCTAGTAGCTAGAGGATAGCATTATGACGTAAGCTTAAACCTACATGTATCTACCACGGCTAGTAGCTAGAGGATAGCATTATGACGTAAACTTAAACCTACATGTATCTACCACGTCTAGTAGCTAGAGGATAGCATTATGACGTAAACTTAAACCTACATGTATCTACCACGTCTAGTAGCTAGATGATAGCATTATGACGTAAGCTTAAACCTACATGTATCTACCACGTCTAGTAGCTAGATGATAGCATTATGACGTAAACTTAAACCTACATGTATCTACCACGTCTAGTAGCTAGAGGATAGCATTATGACGTAAACTTAAACCTACATGTATCTACCACGTCTAGTAGCTAGAGGATAGCATTATGACGTAAGCTTAAACCTACATGTATCTACCACGTCTAGTAGCTAGAGGATAGCATTATGACGTAAACTTAAACCTACATGTATCTACCACGTCTAGTAGCTAGAGGATAGCATTATGACGTAAACTTAAACCTACATGTATCTACCACGTCTAGTAGCTAGATGATAGCATTATGACGTAAACTTAAACCTACATGTATCTACCACGTCTAGTAGCTAGAGGATAGCATTATGACGTAAGCTTAAACCTACATGTATCTACCACGTCTAGTAGCTAGAGGATAGCATTATGACGTAAGCTTAAACCTACATGTATCTACCACGTCTAGTAGCTAGATGATAGCATTATGACGTAAACTTAAACCTACATGTATCTACCACGTCTAGTAGCTAGATGATAGCATTATGACGTAAGCTTAAACCTACAGGTATCTACCACGTCTAGTAGCTAGATGATAGAATTATGACGTAAGCTTAAACCTACATGTATCTACCACGTCTAGTAGCTAGAGGATAGCATTATGACGTAAACTTA
Source organism: Archivesica marissinica (assembly GCA_014843695.1). NCBI lineage: Eukaryota > Metazoa > Mollusca > Bivalvia > Venerida > Vesicomyidae > Archivesica > Archivesica marissinica. Next base: position 16,592,085 of record CM026392.1, on the reverse strand, counting down.
AACCTACATGTATCTACCACGTCTAGTAGCTAGATGATAGCATTATGACGTAAACTTAAACCTACATGTATCTACCACGTCTAGTAGCTAGATGATAGCATTATGACGTAAGCTTAAACCTACAGGTATCTACCACGTCTAGTAGCTAGATGATAGAATTATGACGTAAGCTTAAACCTACATGTATCTACCACGTCTAGTAGCTAGAGGATATCATTATGACGTAAACTTAAACCTACATGTATCTACCACGTCTAGTAGCTAGAGGATAGCATTATGACGTAAACATAAACCTACATGTATCTACCACGTCTAGTAGCTAGATGATAGCATTAAGACGTAAGCTTAAACCTACATGTATCTACCACGTCTAGTAGCTAGATGATAGCATTATGACGTAAGCTTAAACCTACATGTATCTAACACGTCTAGTAGCTAGAGGATAGCATTATGAAGTAGGCTTAAATCTACATGTATCTACCACGTCTAGTAGCTAGATGATAGCATTATGACGTAAGCTTAAACCTACATGTATCTACCACGTCTAGTAGCTAGAGGATAGCATTATGACGTAAGCTTAAACCTACATGTATCTACCACGTCTAGTAGCTAGAGGATAGCATTATGACGTAAGCTTAAACCTACATGTATCTACCACGTCTAGTAGCTAGAGGATAGCATTATGACGTAAGCTTAAACCTACATGTATCTACCACGTCTAGTAGCTAGATGATAGCATTATGACGTAAGCTTAAACCTACATATCTACCACGTCTAGTAGCTAGAGGATAGCATTATGACGTAAGCTTAACCTACATGTATCTACCACGTCTAGTAGCTAGAGGATAGCATTATGACGTAACTTAAACCTACATGTATCTACCACGTCTAGTAGCTAGAGGATAGCATTATGACGTAAGCTTAAACTACATGTATCTACCACGTCTAGTAGCTAGAGGATAGCATTATGACGTAAACTTAAACCTACATGTATCTACCACGTCTAGTAGCTAGAGGATAGCATTATGACGTAAGCTTAAACCTACATGTATCTACCACGTCTAGTAGCTTGAGGATAGCATTATGACGTAAACTTATACCTACATGTATCTACCACGTCTAGTAGCTAGAGGATAGCATTATGACGTAAGCTTAAACCTACATGTATCTACCACGTCTAGTAGCTAGAGGATAGCATTATGACGTAAACTTAAACCTACATGTATCTACCACGTCTAGTAGCTAGAGGATAGCATTATGACGTAAACTTAAAACTACATGTATCTACCACGTCTAGTAGCTAGAGGATAGCATTATGACGTAAACTTAAACCTACATGTATCTACCACGTCTAGTAGCTAGGATAGCATATGACGTAACTAAACCTACATGTATCTACCACGTCTAGTAGCTAGAGGATAGCATTATGACGTAAGCTTAAACCTACATGTATCTACCACGTCTAGTAGCTAGAGGATAGCATTATGACGTAAGCTTAAACCTACATGTATCTACCACGTCTAGTAGCTAGAGGATAGCATTATGACGTAACTTAACCTACATGTATCTACCACGTCTAGTAGCTAGAGGATAGCATTATGACGTAACTTAACCTACATGTATCTACCACGTCTAGTAGCTAGAGGATAGCATTATGACGTAAACTTAAACCTACATGTATCTACCACGTCTAGTAGCTAGAGGATAGCATTATGACGTAGCTTAAACCTACATGTATCTACCACGTCTAGTAGCTAGAGGATAGCATTATGACGTAAACTTAAACCTACATATCTACCACGTCTAGTAGCTAGAGGATAGCATTATGACGTAAACTTAAACCTACATGTATCTACCACTTCTAGTAGCTAGAGGATAGCATTATGACGTAACTTAAACCTACATGTATCTACCACGTCTAGTAGCTAGAGGATAGCATTATGACGTAAGCTTAAACCTACATGTATCTACCACGTCTAGTAGCTAGATGATAGCATTATGACGTAATCTTAAACCTACATGTATCTACCACGTCTAGTAGCTAGAGGATAGCATTATGACGTAACTTAACCTACATGTATCTACCACTCTAGTAGCTAGATGATAGCATTATGACGTAAGCTTAAACCTACATGTATCTACCACGTCTAGTAGCTAGAGGATAGCATTATGACGTAAGCTAAACCTACATGTATCTACCACGTCTAGTAGCTAGAGGATAGCATTATGACGTAAACTTAAACCTACATGTATCTACCACGTCTAGTAGCGAGGATAGCATTATGACGTAAACTTAACCTACATGTATCTACCACGTCTAGTAGCTAGAGGATAGCATTATGACGTAAACTTAACCTACATGTATCTACCACGTCTAGTAGCTAGAGGATAGCATTATGACGTAAGCTTAAACCTACATGTATCTACCACGTCTAGTAGCTAGAGGATAGCATTATGACGTAAGCTTAAACCTACATGTATCTACCACGGCTAGTAGCTAGAGGATAGCATTATGACGTAAACTTAAACCTACATGTATCTACCACGTCTAGTAGCTAGAGGATATTATGACGTAAACTTAAACCTACATGTATCTACCACGTCTAGTAGCTAAGAGGATAGCATTATGACGTAAACTTAACCTACATGTATCTACCACGTCTAGTAGCTAGAGGATAGCATTATGACGTAAGCTTAAACCTACATGTATCTACCACGTCTAGTAGCTAGAGGATAGCATTATGACGTAAACTTATACCTACATGTATCTACCACGTCTAGTAGCTAGAGGATAGCATTATGACGTAAGCTTAAACCTACATGTATCTACCACGTCTAGTAGCTAGAGGATAGCATTATGACGTAAGCTTAAACCTACATGTATCTACCACGTCTAGTAGCTAGATGATAGCATTATGACGTAACTTAACCTACATGTATCTACCACGTCTAGTAGCTAGAGGATAGCATTATGACGTAAACTTAAACCTACATGTATCTACCACGTCTAGTAGCTAGATGATAGCATTATGACGTAAACTTAAACCTACATGTATCTACCACGTCTAGTAGCTAGAGGATAGCATTATGACGTAAGATTAAACCTACATGTATCTACCACGTATAGTAGCTAGAGGATAGCATTATGACGTAAGCTTAAACCTACATGTATCTACCACGTCTAGTAGCTAGAGGATAGCATTATGACGTAACCTTAAACCTACATGTATCTACCACGTCTAGTAGCTAGAGGATAGCATTATGACGTAAACTTAAACCTACATGTATCTACCACGTCTAGTAGCTAGAGGATAGCATTATGACGTAAGCTTAAACTTACATGTATCTACCACGTCTAGTAGCTAGAGGATAGCATTATGACGTAACTTAAACCTACATGTATCTACCACGTCTAGTAGCTAGAGGATAGCATTATGACGTAACTTAAACCTACATGTATCTACCACGTCTAGTAGCTAGAGGATAGCATTATGACGTAACTTAACCTACATGTATCTACCACGTCTAGTAGCTAGAGGATAGCATTATGACGTAAACTTAAACCTACATGTATCTACCACGTCTAGTAGCTAGAGGATAGCATTAAGACGTAAACTTAAACCTACATGTATCTACCACGTCTAGTAGCGAGAGGATAGCGTTATGACGTAAACTTAAACCTACATGTATCTACCACGTCTAGTAGCTAGAGGATAGCATTATGACGTAAACTTAAACCTACATGTATCTACCACCTCTAGTAGCTAGAGGATAGCATTATGACGTAAGCTTAAACCTACATGTATCTACCACGTCTAGTAGCTAGAGGATAGCATTATGACATAAGCTTAAACCTACATGTATCTACCACGTCTAGTAGCTAGAGGATAGCATTATGACGTAAACTTAAACCTACATGTATCTACCACGTCTAGTAGCTAGAGGATAGCATTATGACGTAAACTTAAACCTACATGTATCTACCATGTCTAGTAGCTAGAGGATAGCATTATGACGTAAGCTTAAACCTACATGTATCTACCACGTCTAGTAGCTAGAGGATAGCATTATGACGTAAACTTAAACCTACATGTATCTACCACGTCTAGTAGCTAGAGGATAGCATTATGACGTAGCTTAAACCTACATGTATCTACCACGTCTAGTAGCTAGAGGATAGCATTATGACGTAAACTTAAACCTACATGTATCTACCACGTCTAGTAGCTAGAGGATAGCATTATGACGTAATCTTAAACTTACATGTATCTACCACGTCTAGTAGCTAGAGGATAGCATTATGACGTAAACTTAAACCTACATGTATCTACCACGTCTAGTAGCTAGATGATAGCATTATGACGTAAACTTAAACCTACATGTATCTACCACGTCTAGTAGCTAGATGATAGCATTATGACGTAAACTTAAACCTACATGTATCTACCACGTCTAGTAGCTAGATGATAGCATTATGACGTAAACTTAAACCTACATGTATCTACCACGTCTAGTAGCTAGAGGATAGCATTATGACGTAAACTTAAACCTACATGTATCTACCACGTCTAGTAGCTAGAGGATATCATTATGAGGTAAACTTAAACCTACATGTATCTACCACGTCTAGTAGCTAGATGATAGCATTATGACGTAAACTTAAACCTACATGTATCTACCACGTCTAGTAGCTAGATGATAGCATTAT
>CM026392.1:16566419-16586377 GCA_014843695.1 Archivesica marissinica | reverse complement strand
GGATCTCCTAGCAGAGAGGTAGATGTGGGGTGTATGACCATTCTATATGTATCACAGCTAGTGGATCTCCTAGCAGAGATTTAGATGTGGGATGTATGACCACCATATATATATCACAGCTAGTGGATCTCCTAGCAGAGAGGTAGATGTGGGATGAATGACCACTATATATATATCACAGCTAGTTGATATCCTAGCAGAGAGGTAGATGTGGGTGTATGACCACTCTACATGTATAACAGCTAGTGGATCTCCTAGCAGAGAGGTAGATGTGGAATGTATGACCATTCTACATGTATCACAACTAGTGCATCTCCTAGCAAAGAGGTAGATGTGGGATGTATGACCATCATATACATATATCACAGCTAGTGGATCTCCTAGCAGAGAGGTAGATGTGGGATGTATGACCACTCTACATGTATCACAGCTATTGGATATCCTAGACGAGAGGTAGATGTGGGATGTATGACCACTCTACATGTATCACAGCTAGTGGATCTCCTAGCAGAGAGGTAGATGTGGGATGTATGACCACTCTACATGTATCACAGCTAGTGGATCTCCTAGCAGAGATGTATATGTGGGGTGTATGACCATTCTACATGTATCACAGCTAGTGTATCTCCTAGCAGAGATGTAGATGTGGGGTGTATGACCATTCTACATGTATCACAGCTAGTGGATCTCCTAGCAGAGATGTAGATGTGGGATGTATGACCACTCTACATGTATCACAGCTATTGGATCTCTAGCAGAGAGGTAGATGTGGGATGTATGACCATCTACATGTATCACAGCTAGTGGATCTCTAGCAGAGAGGTAGATGTGGGATGTATGACCACTCTACATGTATCACAGCTAGTGGATCTCCTAGCAGAGAGGTAGATGTGGGTGTATGACCACTCTACATGTATCACAGCTAGTGGATCTCCTAGCAGAGAGGTAGATGTGGGATGTATGACCACTCTACATGTATCACAGCTAGTGGATCTCCTAGCAGAGAGGTAGATGTGGGATGTATGACCACTCTACATATATCACAGCTAGTGGATCTCCTAGCAGAGAGGTAGATGTGGGGTGTATGACCATTCTACATGTATCACAGACAGTGGATCTCCTAGCCGAGATGTAGATGTGGGTGTATGACCACTCTACATGTATCACAGCTAGTGGATCTCCTAGCAGAGAGGTAGATGTGGGATGTATGACCATTCTACATGTATCACAGCTAGTGGATCTCCTAGAGAGGGTAGATGTGGGGTGTATGACCATCTACATGTATCACAGCTAGTGGATCTCCTAGCAGAGAGGTAGATGTGGGATGTATGACCATTCTACATGTATCACAGCTAGTGGATCTCCTAGCAGAGAGGTAGATGTGGGATGTATGACCATTCTACATGTATACAGCTAGTGGATCTCCTAGCAGAGAGGTAGATGTGGGTGTGTATGACCATTACATGCATCAGCAGCTAGTGGATCTTCTAGCAGAGAGTTAGATGTGGGATGTATAACCATCTACATGTATCACAGCTAGTGGATCTCCTAGCAGAGAGGTCGATGTAGGGTGTATGACCATTCTACATGTATCACAGCTAGTGGATCTCCTAGCAGAGAGGTATATGTGGGATCTATGGCCATTCTACATGTATCACAGCTAGTGGATTTCCTAGCAGAGAGGTAGATGTGGGATGAATGACCACCATATATATATCACAGCTAGTTGATATCCTAGCAGAGAGGTAGATGTGGGATGTATGACCACTCTACATGTATCACAGCTAGTGGATATCCTAGCAGAGAGGTAAATGTGGGGTGTATGACCATTCTACATGTATCTCAGCTAGTGGATCTCCTAGCAGTGAGGTCGATGTAGGGTTTATGACCATTCTACATGTATCACAGCTAGTGGATCTCCTAGCAGAGAGGTATATGTGGGATGTATGGCCATTCTACATGTATCACAGCTAGTGGATCTCCTAGCAGAGAGGTAGATGTGGGGTATATGACCACTCTACATGTATCACAGCTAGTGGATCTCCTAGCAGAGAGGTAGATGTGGGATGAATGACCACCATATATATATCACAGCTAGTGGATCTCCTAGCAGAGAGGTAGATGTGGGGTATATGACCACTCTACATGTATCACAGCTAGTGGATCTCCTAGCAGAGAGGTATATGTGGAGTGTATGACCACTCTACATGTATCACAGCTAGTGGATCTCCTAGCAGAACGGTATATGTGGGATGAATGACCACCATATATATATCCCAGCTAGTTGATATCCTAGCAGCGAGGTAGATGTGGTGTGTATGACCACTCTACATACATCACAGCTAGTGGATCTCCTAGCAGAGAGGTAGATGTGGGGTTTATGACCACTATACATGTTTCACAGCTAGTGGATCTCCTAACAGAGAGGTAGATGTGGTGTGTATGACAACTCTACATGTATCACATCTAGTGGATCTCCTAGCAGATATGTAGATGTGGGGTGTATGACAACTCTACATGTATCGCAGCTAGTGGATCTCCTAGCAGAGAGGTAGATGTGGGATGAATTACCACCATATATATATCACAGCTAGTGGATCTCCTAGCAGAGAGGTAGATCTCGTGTGTATGACCACTCTACATGCATCACAGCTTGTGGATCTCCTAGCAGAGAGGTAGATGTGGGGTTTATGACCACTATACATGTATCACAGCTAGTGGACCTCCTAACAGAGAGGTAGATGTGGTGTATATGACCACTCTACATGTATCACATCTAGTCGATCTCCTAGCAGATATGTATATGTGGGGTGTATGAACACTCTACATGTATCACAGCTAGTGGATCTTCTAGCAGAGAGGTAGATGTGGTGTGTATGAGCACTCTACATGTGTCACAACTAGTGGATCTCTTAGCCAAGAGGTAGATGTTGAGTGTATGACCATTCTACATGTATCACAGCTAGTGTATCTCCTAGCCTAGAGGTAGATGTGGGATGAATGACCACCATATATATATCACAGCTAGATGATCTCCTAGCAGAGAGGTAGATGTTGGATTTATGACCATTCTACATGTATCACAGCTAGTGGATCTTCTAGCATAGATGTAGATGTGGGATGTATGACCACTCTACCTGTATCACAGCTATTGGATCTCCTAGCAGAGAGGTAGATGTGGGATGTATGACCACTCTACATGTATCACAGCTATTGGATATCCTAACAGAGAAGTAGATGTGGGATGTATGACCACTCTACATGTATCACAGCTAGTGGAACTCCTAGCAGAGAGGTCGATGTGGGGTGTATGACCACTCTACATGTATCACAGCTAGTGGATTCCTAGCAGAGAGGTAGATGTGGGGTGTATGACCACTCTACATGTATCACAGCTAGTGGATCTCCAGCAGAGAGGTAGATGTGGGTGTATTCCATTCTACATGTATCACAGCTAGTGGATCTCCTAGCAGAGAGGTAATGTAGGGTTATGACCATTTACATGTATCACAGCTAGTGGATCTTAGCAGAGAGGTAGATGTGGGATGTATGACCATTCTACATGTATCACAGCTAGTGGTCTCCTAGCAGAGAGGTAGATGGGGTTATGACCACTCTACATGTATCAAGCTAGTGGATCTCCTAGCAGAGAGGTAATGTGGGATGTATGACCATTCTACATGTATCACAACACAAAAACCACAAACACTAGTGGATCTCCTAGCAGAGAGGTAGATGTGGGGTGTATGACCACTCTACATGTATCACAGCTAGTGGATCTCCTAGCAGAGAGGTAGATGTGGGGTGTATTACCACTCTACATGTATCACAGCTAGTGGATCTCCTAGCAGAGAGGTAGATGTGGGGTGTATGACCACTCTACATGTATCACAGCTAGTGGATCTCCTAGCAGAGAGGTAGATGTGGGATGTATGACCATTCTACATGTATCACAGCTAGTGGATCTCCTAGCAGAGAGGTAGATGTGAGGGTGTATACCCTCTACATGATCACAGCAGGGATCCTAGCAGAAGGAAGTGGGTGTATGACCACTCTACATGTATCTCAGCTAGTGGATCTCCTAGCAGAGAGGTAGATGTAGGGTTTATGACCATTCTACATGTATCACAGCTAGTGGATCTCCTAGCAGAGAGGTATATGTGGGATGTATGACCATTCTACATGTATCACAGCTAGTGGATCTCCTAGCAGAGAGGTAGATGTGGGGTATATGACCACTCTACATGTATCACAGCTAGTGGATCTCCTAGCAGAGAGGTAGATGTGGGATGTATGACCACCATATATATATCACAGCTAGTGGATCTCCTAGCAGAGAGGTAGATGTGGGGTGTATGACCACTCTACATGTATCACAGCTAGTGGATCTCCTAGCAGAGAGGTAGATGTGGGGTGTATGACCACTCTACATGTATCACAGCTAGTGGATCTCCTAGCAGAAAGGTATATGTGGGATGAATGACCACCATATATATATCCCAGCTAGTTGATATCCTAGCAGCGAGGTAGATGTGGTGTGTATGACCACTCTACATACATCACAGCTAGTGGATCTCCTAGCAGAGAGGTAGATGTGGGGTTTATGACCACTATACATGTATCACAGCTAGTGGATCTCCTAGCAGAGAGGTAGATGTGGTGTGTATGACAACTCTACATGTATCACATCTAGTGGATCTCCTAGCAGATATGTAGATGTGGGGTGTATGACAACTCTACATGTATCGCAGCTAGTGGATCTCCTAGCAGAGAGGTAGATGTGGGATGAATTACCACCATATATATATCACAGCTAGTGGATCTCCTAGCAGAGAGGTAGATCTCGTGTGTATGACCACTCTACATGCATCACAGCTTGTGGATCTCCTAGCAGAGAGGTAGATGTGGGGTTTATGACCACTATACATGTATCACAGCTAGTGGACCTCCTAACAGAGAGGTAGATGTGGTGTATATGACCACTCTACATGTATCACATCTAGTCGATCTCCTAGCAGATATGTATATGTGGGGTGTATGAACACTCTACATGTATCACAGCTAGTGGATCTTCTAGCAGAGAGGTAGATGTGGTGTGTATGAGCACTCTACATGTGTCACAACTAGTGGATCTCTTAGCCAAGAGGTAGATGTTGAGTGTATGACCATTCTACATGTATCACAGCTAGTGTATCTCCTAGCCTAGAGGTAGATGTGGGATGAATGACCACCATATATATATCACAGCTAGATGATCTCCTAGCAGAGAGGTAGATGTTGGATTTATGACCATTCTACATGTATCACAGCTAGTGGATCTTCTAGCATAGATGTAGATGTGGGATGTATGACCACTCTACATGTATCACAGCTAGTGGATCTCCTAGCAGAGAGGTCGATGTGGGGTGTATGACCACTCTACATGTATCACAGCTAGTGGGTCTCCTAGCAGAGATGTATATGTGGGGTGTATGACCATTCTACATGTATCACAGCTAGTGGATCTCCTAGCCGATAGGTAGATGTGGGGTGTATGACCACGCTACATGTATCACAGCTAGTGGATTTCCTAGCAGAGAGGTAGATGTGGGGTGTATGACCACTCTACATGTATCACAGCTAGTGGATCTCCCAGCAGAGAGGTAGATGTGGGATGTATTACCATTCTACATGTATCACAGCTAGTGGATCTCCTAGCAGAGAGGTCGATGTAGGGTTTATGACCATTCTACATGTATCACAGCTAGTGGATCTCCTAGCAGAGAGGTATATGTGGGATGTATGACCATTCTACATGTATCACAGCTAGTGGATCTCCTAGCAGAGAGGTAGATGTGGGGTATATGACCACTGTACATGTATCACTGCTAGTGGATCTCCTAGCAGAGAGGTAGATGTGGGGTGTATGACCACTCTACATGTATCACAGCTAGTTGATATCCTAGCAGCAGGAAGATGTGGGATGTATGACCACTCTACATGTATCACAGCTAGTGGATCTCCTAGCAGAGAGGTAAATGTGGGGTGTATTACCATTCTACATGTATTACAGCTAGTGGATCTCCTAGCAGAGAGGTAGATGTGGTGTGTATGACCACTCTACATGCATCACAGCCAGTGGATCTCCTAGCAGAGAGGTAGATGTGGGGATTATGACCACTATACATGTATCACAGCTAGTGGATCTCCTAACAGAGAGGTAGATGTGGTGTGTATGACCACTCTACATGTATCACATCTAGTGGATCTCCTAGCAGATATGTAGATGTGGGGTGTATGACCATTCTACATGTATCACAGCTAGTGGATCTCCTAGCAGAGAGGTATATGTGGTGTGTATGACCACTCTACATGTATCACGGCTATTGGATCTCCTAGCAGAGAGGTAGATGTGGGATGTATGACCACTCTCCATGTATCACATCTAGTGGACCTCCTAGCAGAGAGGTAGATGTGGGGTGTATGACCACTCTACATGTATCACAGCTAGTGGATCTCCTAGCAGAGAGGTAGATGTGGGATGTATGACCATTCTACATGTATCACAGCTAGTGGATCTCCTAGCAGAGAGGTATATGTGGGATGTATGACCAATCTACATGTATCACAGCTAGTGGATCTCCTAGCAGAGAGGTAGATGTGGGGTGTATGACCACTCTACATGTATCACATCTAGTGGATTTCCTAGCAGAGAGGTATATGTGGGATGTATGACCATTCTACATGTAGTACAGCTAGTGGATCTCCTAGCAGAGAGGTAGATGTGGGATGTATTACCATTCTACATGTATCACAGCTAGTGGATCTCCAAGCAGAGAGGTATATGTGGGATGTATGGCCATTCTACATGTATCACAGCTAGTGGATCTCCTAGCAGAGAGGTAGATGTGGTGTGTATGACCACTCTACATGCATCACAGCTAGTGGATCTCCTAGCAGAGAGTTAGATTTGGGATGTATTACCATTCTACATGTATCACAGCTAGTGGATCTCCTAGCAGAGAGGTCGATGTAGGGTGTATGACCATTCTACATGTATCACAGCTAGTGGATCTCCTAGCAGAGAGGTATATGTGGGATCTATGGCCATTCTACATGTATCACAGCTAGTGGATTTCCTAGCAGAGAGGTAGATGTGGGATGAATGACCACCATATATATATCACAGCTAGTTGATATCCTAGCAGAGAGGTAGATGTGGGATGTATGACCACTCTACATGTATCACAGCTAGTGGATATCCTAGCAGAGAGGTAGATGTGGGGTGTATGACCATTCTACATGTATCTCAGCTAGTGGATCTCCTAGCAGTGAGGTCGATGTAGGGTTTATGACCATTCTACATGTATCACAGCTAGTGGATCTCCTAGCAGAGAGGTATATGTGGGATGTATGGCCATTCTACATGTATCACAGCTAGTGGATCTCCTAGCAGAGAGGTAGATGTGGGGTATATGACCACTCTACATGTATCACAGCTAGTGGATCTCCTAGCAGAGAGGTAGATGTGGGATGAATGACCACCATATATATATCACAGCTAGTGGATCTCCTAGCAGAGAGGTAGATGTGGGGTATATGACCACTCTACATGTATCACAGCTAGTGGATCTCCTAGCAGAGAGGTATATGTGGAGTGTATGACCACTCTACATGTATCACAGCTAGTGGATCTCCTAGCAGAACGGTATATGTGGGATGAATGACCACCATATATATATCCCAGCTAGTTGATATCCTAGCAGCGAGGTAGATGTGGTGTGTATGACCACTCTACATACATCACAGCTAGTGGATCTCCTAGCAGAGAGGTAGATGTGGGGTTTATGACCACTATACATGTATCACAGCTAGTGGATCTCCTAACAGAGAGGTAGATGTGGTGTGTATGACAACTCTACATGTATCACATCTAGTGGATCTCCTAGCAGATATGTAGATGTGGGGTGTATGACAACTCTACATGTATCGCAGCTAGTGGATCTCCTAGCAGAGAGGTAGATGTTGAGTGTATGACCATTCTACATGTATCACAGCTAGTGGATCTCCTAGCCGAGAGGTAGATGTGGGATGAATGACCACCATATATTATATCACAGCTAGTGGATCTCCTAGCATAGAGGTAGATGTGGGATGTATGACCATTCTACATGTATAACAGCTAGTGGATCTCCTAGCAGAGAGGTAGATGTGGGGTGTATGACCATTCTACATGTATCACAGCTAGTGGATCTCCTAGCAGAGATTTAGATGTGGGATGTATGACCACCATATATATATCACAGCTAGTGGATCTCCTAGCAGAGAGGTAGATGTGGGATGAATGACCACCATATATATATATCACAGCTAGTTGATATCCTAGCAGCGAGGTAGATGTGGGATGTATGACCACTCTACATGTATAACAGCTAGTGGATCTCCTAGCAGAGAGGTAGATGTGGGATGTATGACCATTCTACATGTATCACAACTAGTGGATCTCCTAGCAGAGATGTAGATGTGGGATGAATGACCACCATATATATATCACAGCTAGTTGGTATCCTAGCAGAGAGGTAGATGTGGGATGTATGACCACTCTACATGTATCACAGCTAGTGGATCTCCTAGCAGAGAGGTAGATGTGGGGTGTATGACCATTCTACATGTATTACAGCTAGTGGATCTCCTAGCAGAGAGGTAGATGTGGGATGTATTACCATTCTACATGTATCTCAGCTAGTGGATCTCCTAGCAGTGAGGTCGATGTAGGGTTTATGACCATTCTACATGTATCACAGCTAGTGGATCTCTTAGCAGAGAGGTAGATGTGGGGTGTATGACCATTCTACATGTATTACAGCTAGTGGATCTCCTAGCAGAGAGGTAGATGTGGGATGTATTACCATTCTACATGTATCTCAGCTAGTGGATCTCCTAGCAGTGAGGTCGATGTAGGGTTTATGACCATTCTACATGTATCACAGCTAGTGGATCTCCTAGCAGAGAGGTAGATGTGGGATGTATGACCATTCTACATGTATTACAGCTAGTGGATCTCCTAGCAGAGAGGTAGATGTGGGATGTATTACCATTCTACATGTATCTCAGCTAGTGGATCTCCTAGCAGAGAGGTAGATGTGGGATGAATGACCACCATATATATCACAGCTAGTGGATCTCCTAGCAGAGAGGTAGATGTGGGGTATATGACCACTCTACATGTATCATAGCTAGTGGATCTCCTAGCAGAGAGGTATATGTGGAGTGTATGACCACTCTACATGTATCACAGCTAGTGGATCTCCTAGCAGAACGGTAGATGTGGGATGAATGACCACCATATATATATCCCAGCTAGTTGATATCCTAGCAGCGAGGTAGATGTGGTGTGTATGACCATCTACATACATCACAGCTAGTGGATCTCCTAGCAGAGAGGTAGATGTGGGGTTTATGACCACTATACATGTATCACAGCTAGTGGATCTCCTAACAGAGAGGTAGATGTGGTGTGTATGACCACTCTACATGTATCACATCTAGTGGATCTCCTAGCAGATATGTAGATGTGGGGTGTATGACAACTCTACATGTATCACAGCTAGTGGATCTCCTAGCAGAGAGGTAGATGTTGAGTGTATGACCATTCTACATGTATCACAGCTAGTGGATCTCCTAGCCGAGAGGTAGATGTGGGATGAATGACCACCATATATTATATCACAGCTAGTGGATCTCCTAGCATAGAGGTAGATGTGGGATGTATGACCATTCTACATGTATAACAGCTAGTGGATCTCCTAGCAGAGAGGTAGATGTGGGGTGTATGACCATTCTATATGTATCACAGCTAGTGGATCTCCTAGCAGAGATTTTGATGTGGGATGTATGACCACCATATATATATCACAGCTAGTGGATCTCCTAGCAGAGAGGTAGATGTGGGATGAACGACCACCATATATATATATCACAGCTAGTTGATATCCTAGCAGCGAGGTAGATGTGGGATGTATGACCACTCTACATGTATAACAGCTAGTGGATCTCCTAGCAGAGAGGTAGATGTGGGATGTATGACCATTCTACATGTATCACAACTAGTGGATCTCCTAGCAAAGAGGTAGATGTGGGATGTATGACCATTCTACATGTATCACAGCTAGTGGATCTCCTAGCAGAGAGGTAGATGTGGGATGTATGACCACTCTACCTGTATCACTGCTATTGGATATTCTAACAGAGAGAGAAGTAGATGTGGGATGTATGACCACTCTACATGTATCACAGCTAGTGGTTCTCCTAGCAGAGAGGTAGATGTGGGGTGTATGACCACTCTACATGTATCACAGCTAGTGGGTCTCCTAGCAGAGATGTATATGTGGGGTGTATGACCATTCTACATGTATCACAGCTAGTGGATCTCCTAGCAGAGATGTAGATGTGGGGTGTATGACCATTCTACATGTATCACAGCTAGTGGATCTCCTAGCAGAGATGTAGATGTGGGATGTATGACCACCATATATATATCACAGCTAGTGGATCTCCTAGCAGAGAGGTAGATGTGGGATGAATGACCACCATATATATATATCACAGCTAGTTGATATCCTAGCAGCGAGGTAGATGTGGTATGTATGACCACTCTACATGTATCACAGCTAGTGGATCTCCTAGCAGAGAGGTAGATGTGGGGTGTATGACCATTCTACATGTATTACAGCTGCTGGATCTCCTAGCAGAGAGGTAGATTTGGTGTGTATGACCACTCTACATGCATCACAGCTAGTGGAGCTCCTAGCAGACAGGTAGATGTGGGGTTTATGACCACTATACATGTATCACAGCTAGTGGACCTCCTAACAGAGAGGTAGATGTGGTGTATATGACCACTCTACATGTAGCACATCTAGTCGATCTCCTAGCAGATATGTAGATGTGGGGTGTATGACCATTCTACATGTATCACAGCTAGTGGATCTCCTAGCCTAGAGGTAGATGTGGGATGAATGACCACCATATATATATCACTGCTAGTGGATCTCCTAGCAGAGAGGTAGATGTTGGATGTATGACCATTCGACATGTATCACAGCTAGTGGATCTTCTAGCAGAGAGGTAGATGTGGGATGTATGACCACTCTACCTGTATCACAGCTATTGGATATTCTAACAGAGAAGTAGATGTGGGATGTATGACCACTTTACATGTATCACAGCTAGTGTATCTCCTAGAAGAGAGGTCGATGTGGGGTGTATGACCACTCTACATGTATCACAGCTAGTGGGTCTCCTGGCAGAGATGTATATGTGGGGTGTATGACCATTCTACATGTATCACATCTAGTGGATCTCCTAGCAGAGAGGTAGATGTTGAGTGTATGACCATTCTACATGTATCACAGCTAGTGGATCTCCTAGCCGAGAGGTAGATGTGGGATGAATGACCACCATATATTATATCACAGCTAGTGGATCTCCTAGCATAGATGTAGATGTGGGATGTATGACCATTCTACATGTATAACAGCTAGTGGATCTCCTAGCAGAGAGGTAGATGTGGGGTGTATGACCATTATATATGTATCACAGCTAGTGGATCTCCTAGCAGAGATTTAGATGTGGGATGTATGACCACCATATATATATCACAGCTAGTGGATCTCCTAGCAGAGAGGTAGATGTGGGATGAATGACCACCATATATATATATCACAGCTAGTTGATATCCTAGCAGCGAGGTAGATGTGGGATGTATGACCACTCTACATGTATAACAGCTAGTGGATCTCCTAGCAGAGAGGTAGATGTGGGATGTATGACCATTCTACATGTATCACAACTAGTGGATCTCCTAGCAAAGAGGTAGATGTGGGATGTATGACCATTCTACATGTATCACAGCTAGTGGATCTCCTAGCAGAGAGGTAGATGTGGGATGTATGACCACTCTACCTGTATCACTGCTATTGGATATTCTAACAGAGAGAGAAGTAGATGTGGGATGTATGACCACTCTACATGTATCACAGCTAGTGGTTCTCCTAGCAGAGAGGTAGATGTGGGGTTTATGACCACTCTACATGTATCACAGCTAGTGGGTCTCCTAGCAGAGATGTATATGTGGGGTGTATGACCATTCTACATGTATCACAGCTAGTGGATCTCCTAGCAGAGATGTAGATGTGGGGTGTATGACACATTCTACATGTATCACAGCTAGTGGATCTCCTAGCAGAGATGTAGATGTGGGATGTATGACCACCATATATATATCACAGCTAGTGGATCTCCTAGCAGAGAGGTAGATGTGGGATGAATGACCACCACATATATAATCAAGCTAGTTGATATCCTAGCAGCGAGGTAGATGTGGTATGTATGACCACTCTACATGTATCACAGCTAGTGGATCTCCTAGCAGAGAGGTAGATGTGGGGTGTATGACCATTCTACATGTATTACAGCTGCTGGATCTCCTAGCAGAGAGGTAGATTTGGTGTGTATGACCACTCTACATGCATCACAGCTAGTGGATCTCCTAGCAGACAGGTAGATGTGGGGTTTATGACCACTATACATGTATCACAGCTAGTGGACCTCCTAACAGAGAGGTAGATGTGGTGTATATGACCACTCTACATGTATCACATCTAGTCGATCTCCTAGCAGATATGTAGATGTGGGGTGTATGACCATTCTACATGTATCACAGCTAGTGGATCTCCTAGCCTAGAGGTAGATGTGGGATGAATGACCACCATATATATATCACAGCTAGTGGATCTCCTAGCAGAGAGGTAGATGTTGGATGTATGACCATTCGACATGTATCACAGCTAGTGGATCTTCTAGCAGAGAGGTAGATGTGGGATGTATGACCACTCTACCTGTATCACAGCTATTGGATATTCTAACACAGAAGTAGATGTGGGATGTATGACCACTTTACATGTATCACAGCTAGTGTATCTCCTAGAAGAGAGGTCGATGTGGGGTGTATGACCACTCTACATGTATCACAGCTAGTGGGTCTCCTAGCAGAGATGTATATGTGGGGTGTATGACCATTCTACATGTATCACATCTAGTGGATCTCCTAGCCGAGAGGTAGATGTGGGGTGTATGACCACTCTACATGTATCACAACTAGTGGATTTCCTAGCAGAGAGGTAGATGTGGGGTGTATGACCACTCTACATGTATCACAGCTAGTGGATCTCCTAGCAGAGAGGTAGATGTGGGATGTATTACCATTCTACATGTATCACAGCTAGTGGATCTCCTAGCAGAGAGGTCGATGTAGGGTTTATGACAATTCTACATGTATCACAGCTAGTGGATCTCCTAGCAGAGAGGTATATGTGGGATCTATGGCCATTCTACATGTATCACAGCTAGTGGATTTCCTAGCAGAGAGGTAGATGTGGGATGAATGACCACCATATATATATCACAGCTAGTTGATATCCTAGCAGCGAGGTAGATGTGGGATGTATGACCACTCTATTTCCAGCTAGTGGACTCCTAGCAGAGAGTAGAGGTAGACCATTCTACATGTATCACAGCTAGTGGATCTCCTAGCAGAGAGGTAGATGTGGGATGTATTACCATTCTACATGTATCTCAGCTAGTGGATCTCCTAGCAGTGAGGTCGATGTAGGGTTTATGACCATTCTACATGTATCACAGCTAGTGGATCTCCTAGCAGAGAGGTATATGTGGGATGTATGGCCATTCTACATGTATCACAGCTAGTGGATCTCCTAACAGAGAGGTAGATGTGGGGTATTTGACCACTCTACATGTATCACAGCTAGTGGATCTCCTAGCAGAGAGGTAGATGTGGGATGAATGACCACCATATAAATATCACAGCTAGTGGATCTCCTAGCAGAGAGGTAGATGTGGGGTATATGACCACTCTACATGTATCACAGCTAGTGGATCTCCTAGCAGAGAGGTAGATGTGGGATGTATTACCATTCTACATGTATCACAGCTAGTGGATCTCCTAGCAGAGAGGTCGATGTAGGGTTTATGACAATTCTACATGTATCACAGTTAGTGGATCTCCTAGCAGAGAGGTATATGTGGGATCTATGGCCATTCTACATGTATCACAGCTAGTGGATTTCCTAGCAGAGAGGTAGATGTGGGATGAATGACCACCATATATATATCACAGCTAGTTGATATCCTAGCAGCGAGGTAGATGTGGGATGTATGACCACTCTACATGTATCTCAGCTAGTGGATCTCCTAGCAGAGAGGTAGATGTGGGGTGTATGACCATTCTACATGTATTACAGCTAGTGGATCTCCTAGCAGAGAGGTAGATGTGGGATGTATTACCATTCTACATGTATCTCAGCTAGTGGATCTCCTAGCAGTGAGGTCGATGTAGGGTGTATGACCATTCTTCATGTATCACAGCTAGTGGATCTCCTAGCAGAGAGGTATATGTGGGATGTATGGCCATTCTACATGTATCACAGCTAGTGCATCTCCTAACAGAGAGGTAGATGTGGGGTATTTGACCACTCTACATGTATCACAGCTAGTGGATCTCCTAGCAGAGAGGTAGATGTGGGATGAATGACCACCATATAAATATCACAGCTAGTGGATCTCCTAGCAGAGAGGTAGATGTGGAGTGTATGACCACTCTACATGTATCACAGCTAGTGGATCTCCTAGCAGAACGGTAGATGTGGGATGAATGACCACCATATATATATACCAGCTAGTTGATATCCTAGCAGCGAGGTAGATGTGGTGTGTATGACCACACTACATGCATCACACCTAGTGGATCTCCTAGCAGAGAGGTAGATGTGGTGTGTATGACCACTCTACATGTATCACATCTAGTGGATCTCCTAGCAGATATGTCGATGTGGGGTGTATGACCAATCTACATGTATCACAGCTGGTGGATCTCCTAGCAGAGAGGTATATGTGGTGTATATGACCATTCTACATGTATCACGGCTATTGGATCTCCTAGCAGAGAGGTAGATGTGGGATGTATGACCACTCTCCATGTATCACATCTAGTGGACCTCCTAGCAGAGAGGTAGATGTGGGGTGTATGACCACTCTACATGTATCACAGCTAGTGGATCTCCTAGCAGAGAGGTAGATGTGGGATGTATGACCATTCTACATGTATCACAGCTAGTGGAACTCCTAGCAGAGAGGTAGATGTGGGATGTATGACCAATCTACATGTTTCACAGCTAGTGGATCTCCTAGCAGAGAGGTAGATGTGGGATGTATGACCACTCTACCTGTATCACAGCTATTGGATATTCTAACAGAGAAGTAGATGTGGGATGTATGACCACTCTACATGTATCACAGCTAGTGGAACTCCTAGCAGAGAGGTCGAAGTGGGGTGTATGACCACTCTACATGTATCACAGCTAGTGGGTCTCCTAGCAGAGATGTATATGTGGGGTCTATGACCATTCTACATGTATCACAGACAGTGGATCTCCTAGCCGAGAGGTAGATGTGGGGTGTATGACCACTCTACATGTATCACAGCTAGTGGATTTCCTAGCAGAGAGGTAGATGTGGGATGTATGACCATTCTACATGTAGTACAGCTAGTGGATCTCCTAGCAGAGAGGTAGATGTGGGGTGTATTACCATTCTACATGTATCACAGCTAGTGGATCTCCTAGCAGAGAGGTATATGTGGGATGTATGGCCATTCTACATGTATCACAGCTAGTGGATCTCCTAGCAGAGAGATAGATTTGTTGTGTATGACCATTCTACATGTAGTACAGCTAGTGGATCTCCTAGAAGAGAGGTAGATGTGGTGTGTATGACCACTCTACATGCATCGCAGCTAGTGGATCTTCTAGCAGAGAGTTAGATTTGGGATGTATTACCATTCTACATGTATCACAGCTAGTGGATCTCCTAGCAGAGAGGTCGATGTAGGGTGTATGACCATTCTACATGTATCACAGCTAGTGGATCTCCTAGCAGAGAGGTATATGTGGGATCTATG
The DNA here is from genome assembly GCA_014843695.1 of Archivesica marissinica. NCBI lineage: Eukaryota > Metazoa > Mollusca > Bivalvia > Venerida > Vesicomyidae > Archivesica > Archivesica marissinica. The sequence goes on along the minus strand of CM026392.1, from coordinate 16,570,362 downwards.
GCCATTCTACATGTATCACAGCTAGTGGATTTCCTAGCAGAGAGGTAGATGTGGGATGAATGACCACCATATATATATCACAGCTAGTTGATATCCTAGCAGAGAGGTAGATGTGGGATGTATGACCACTCTACATGTATCACAGCTAGTGGATATCCTAGCAGAGAGGTAGATGTGGGGTGTATGACCATTCTACATGTATTACAGCTAGTGGATCTCCTAGCAGAGAGGTAGATGTGGGATGTATTACCATTCTACATGTATCTCAGCTAGTGGATCTCCTAGCAGTGAGGTCGATGTAGGGTTTATGACCATTCTACATGTATCACAGCTAGTGGATCTCCTAGCAGAGAGGTATATGTGGGATGTATGGCCATTCTACATGTATCACAGCTAGTGGATCTCCTAGCAGAGAGGTAGATGTGGGGTATATGACCACTCTACATGTATCACAGCTAGTGGATCTCCTAGCAGAGAGGTAGATGTGGGATGAATGACCACCATATATATATCACAGCTAGTGGATCTCCTAGCAGAGAGGTAGATGTGGGGTATATGACCACTCTACATGTATCACAGCTAGTGGATCTCCTAGCAGAGAGGTATATGTGGAGTGTATGACCACTCTACATGTATCACAGCTAGTGGATCTCCTAGCAGAACGGTAGATGTGGGATGAATGACCACCATATATATATCCCAGCTAGTTGATATCCTAGCAGCGAGGTAGATGTGGTGTGTATGACCACTCTACATACATCACAGCTAGTGGATCTCCTAGCAGAGAGGTAGATGTGGGGTTTATGACCACTATACATGTATCACAGCTAGTGGATCTCCTAACAGAGAGGTAGATGTGGTGTGTATGACAACTCTACATGTATCACATCTAGTGGATCTCCTAGCAGATATGTAGATGTGGGGTGTATGACAACTCTACATGTATCGCAGCTAGTGGATCTCCTAGCAGAGAGGTAGATGTTGAGTGTATGACCATTCTACATGTATCACAGCTAGTGGATCTCCTAGCCGAGAGGTAGATGTGGGATGAATGACCACCATACATATATCACAGCTAGTGGATCTCCTAGCAGAGAGGTAGATGTGGGATGTATGACCACTCTACATGTATCACAGCTAGTGGATCTCCTAGCAGAGAGGTAGATGTGGGATGTATGACCACTCTACATGTATCACAGCTAGTGGATCTCCTAGCAGAGAGGTAGATGTGGGATGTATGACCATTCTACTGTATCACAGCTAGTGGATCTCCTAGCAGAGAGGTAGATGTGGGATGTATGACCACTCTACATGTATCACAGCTAGTGGATCTCCTAGCAGAGAGGTAGATGTGGGATGTATGACCACTCTACATGTATCACAGCTAGTGGATCTCCTAGCAGAGAGGTAGATGTGGGATGTATGACCACTCTACATGTATCACAGCTAGTGGATCTCCTAGCAGAGAGGTAGATGTGGGATGTATGACCACTCTACATGTATCACAGCTAGTGGATCTCCTAGCAGAGAGGTAGATGTGGGGTGTATGACCACTCTACATGTATCACAGCTAGTGGATCTCCTAGCAGAGAGGTAGATGTGGGATGTATGACCACTCTACATGTATCACAGCTAGTGGATCTCCTAGCAGAGAGGTAGATGTGGGGTGTATGACCATTCTACATGTATCACAGCTAGTGGATCTCCTAGCAGAGAGGTAGATGTGGGATGTATGACCACTCTACATGTATCACAGCTAGTGGATCTCCTAGCAGAGAGGTAGATGTGGGGTGTATGACCATTCTACATGTATCACAGCTAGTGGATCTCCTAGCAGAGATGTAGATGTGGGATGTATGACCACTCTACATGTATCACAGCTAGTGGATCTCCTAGCAGAGAGGTAGATGTGGGGTGTATGACCACTCTACATGTATCACAGCTAGTGGATCTCCTAGCAGAGAGGTAGATGTGGGGTGTATGACCACTCTACATGTATCACAGCTAGTGGATCTCCTAGCAGAGAGGTAGATGTGGGATGTATGACCACTCTACATGTATCACAGCTAGTGGATCTCCTAGCAGAGAGGTAGATGTGGGATGTATGACCATTCTACATGTATCACAGCTAGTGGATCTCCTAGCAGAGAGGTATATGTGGGGTGTATGACCATTCTACATGTATCACAGCTAGTGGATCTCCTAGCAGAGAGGTAGATGTGGGATGTATGACCACTCTACATGTATCACAGCTAGTGGATCTCCTAGCAGAGAGGTAGATGTGGGATGTATGACCACCATATATATATCACAGCTAGTGGATCTCCTAGCAGAGAGGTAGATGTGGGATGTATGACCACTCTACATGTATCACAGCTAGTGGATCTCCTAGCCGAGAGGTAGATATGGGGTGTATGACCACTATACATGTATCACAGCTAGTGGATCTCCTAGCAGAGAGGTAGATGTGGGGTGTATGACCACTCTACATGTATCACAGCTAGTGGATCTCCTAGCAGAGAGGTAGATGTGGGGTGTATGACCACTCTACATGTATCACAGCTAGTGGATCTCCTAGCAGAGAGGTAGATGTGGGATGTATGACCACCTACATGTATCACAGCTAGTGGATCTCCTAGCAGAGAGGTAGATGTGGGGTGTATGACCATTCTACATGTATCACAGCTAGTGGATCTCCTAGCAGAGAGGTAGATGTGGGTGTATGACCACTCTACATGTATCACAGCTAGTGGATCTCCTAGCAGAGATGTAGATGTGGGATGTATGACCACCATACATGTATCACAGCTAGTGGATCTCCTAGCAGAGAGGTAGATGTGGGATGTATGACCACTCTACATGTATCACAGCTAGTGGATCTCCTAGCAGAGAGGTAGATGTGGGTGTATGACCACTATACATGTATCACAGCTAGTGGATCTCCTAGCAGAGAGGTAGATGTGGTGTGTATGACCACTCTACATGTATCACAGCTAGTGGATCTCCTAGCAGAGAGGTAGATGTGGGGTGTATGACCATTCTACATGTATCACAGCTAGTGGATCTCCTAGCAGAGATTTAGATGTGGGATGTATGACCACCATATATATATCACAGCTAGTGGATCTCCTAGCAGAGAGGTAGATGTGGGATGAATGACCACCATATATATATATCACAGCTAGTTGATATCCTAGCAGAGAGGTAGATGTGGGATGTATGACCACTCTACATGTATAACAGCTAGTGGATCTCCTAGCAGAGAGGTAGATGTGGGATGTATGACCACTCTACATGTATCACAACTAGTGGATCTCCTAGCAGAGATGTAGATGTGGGATGAATGACCACCATATATATATCACAGCTAGTTGATATCCTAGCAGAGAGGTAGATGTGGGATGTATGACCACTCTACATGTATCACAGCTAGTGGATCTCCTAGCAGAGAGGTAGATGTGGGATGTATGACCATTCTACATGTATCACAGCTAGTGGATCTCCTAGCAGAGAGGTAGATGTGGGATGTATGACCATTCTACATGTATCACAGCTAGTGGATCTCCTAGCAGAGAGGTAGATGTGGGGTGTATGACCACTCTACATGTATCACAGCTAGTGGATCTCCTAGCAGAGATGTAGATGTGGGGTGTATGACCATTCTACATGTATCACAGCTAGTGGATCTCCTAGCAGAGAGGTAGATGTGGGATGTATGACCACTCTACATGTATCACAGCTAGTGGATCTCCTAGCAGAGAGGTAGATGTGGGATGTATGACCATTCTACATGTATCACAGCTAGTGGATCTCCTAGCAGAGAGGTAGATGTGGGGTGTATGACCATTCTACATGTATCACAGCTAGTGGATCTCCTAGCAGAGAGGTAGATGTGGGATGTATGACCACTCTACATGTATCACAGCTAGTGGATCTCCTAGCA
>CM026392.1:16542581-16565419 GCA_014843695.1 Archivesica marissinica | reverse complement strand
CTAGCTGTGATATATGTATGGTGGTCATTCATCCCACATATACCGTTCTGCTAGGAGATCCACTAGCTGTGATACATGTAGAGTGGTCATACACTCCACATATACCTCTCTGCTAGGAGATCCACTAGCTGTGATACATGTAGAGTGGTCATATACCCCACATCTACCTCTCTGCTAGGAGATCCACTAGCTGTGATATATATATGGTGGTCATTCATCCCACATCTACCTCTCTGCTAGGAGATCCACTAGCTGTGATACATGTAGAGTGGTCATATACCCCACATCTACCTCTCTGCTAGGAGATCCACTAGCTGTGATACATGTAGAATGGCCATACATCCCACATATACCTCTCTGCTAGGAGATCCACTAGCTGTGATACATGTAGAATGGTCATAAACCCTACATCGACCTCACTGCTAGGAGATCCACTAGCTGAGATACATGTAGAATGGTCATACACCCCACATCTACCTCTCTGCTAGGATATCCACTAGCTGTGATACATGTAGAGTGGTCATACATCCCACATCTACCTCTCTGCTAGGATATCAACTAGCTGTGATATATATATGGTGGTCATTCATCCCACATCTACCTCTCTGCTAGGAAATCCACTAGCTGTGATACATGTAGAATGGCCATAGATCCCACATATACCTCTCTGCTAGGAGATCCACTAGCTGTGATACATGTAGAATGGTCATACACCCTACATCGACCTCTCTGCTAGGAGATCCACTAGCTGTGATACATGTAGAATGGTAATACATCCCAAATCTAACTCTCTGCTAGAAGATCCACTAGCTGCGATGCATGTAGAGTGGTCATACACACCACATCTACCTCTCTTCTAGGAGATCCACTAGCTGTACTACATGTAGAATGGTCATACACAACAAATCTATCTCTCTGCTAGGAGATCCACTAGCTGTGATACATGTAGAATGGCCATACATCCCACATATACCTCTCTGCTAGGAGATCCACTAGCTGTGATACATGTAGAATGGTAATACACCCCACATCTACCTCTCTGCTAGGAGATCCACTAGCTGTACTACATGTAGAATGGTCATACATCCCACATCTACCTCTCTGCTAGGAAATCCACTAGCTGTGATACATGTAGAGTGGTCATACACCCCACATCTACCTCTCGGCTAGGAGATCCACTGTCTGTGATACATGTAGAATGGTCATAGACCCCACATATACATCTCTGCTAGGAGACCCACTAGCTGTGATACATGTAGAGTGGTCATACACCCCACTTCGACCTCTCTGCTAGGAGTTCCACTAGCTGTGATACATGTAGAGTGGTCATACATCCCACATCTACTTCTCTGTTAGAATATCCAATAGCTGTGATACAGGTAGAGTGGTCATACATCCCACATCTACCTCTCTGCTAGGAGATCCACTAGCTGTGATACATGTAGATTGGTCATACATCCCACATCTACCTCTCTGCTAGGAGTTCCACTAGCTGTGATACATGTAGAATGGTCATACATCCCACATCTACTTCTCTGTTAGGATATCCAATAGCTGTGATACATGTAGAGTGGTCATACATCCCACATCTACCTCTCTGCTAGGAGATCCACTAGCTGTGATACATGTAGATTGGTCATACATCCCACATCTACCTCTCTGCTAGGAGATCCACTAGCCGTGATACATGTAGAATGGTCATATACACCACATCTACCTCTCTGCTAGGAGATCCACTAGCTGTGATACATGTAGATTGGTCATACACCCCACATCTACATATCTGCTAGGAGATCCACTAGATGTGATACATGTAGAGTGGTCATACACACCACATCTACCTCTCTGCTAGGAGATCCACTAGGTGTGATGCATGTAGTGTGGTCATACACACCACATCTACCTCGCTGCTAGGATATCAACTAGCTGGTATATATATATGGTGGTCATTCATCCCACATCTACCGTTCTGCTAGGAGATCCACTAGCTGTGATACATGTAGAGTGGTCATACACTCCACATCTACCTCTCTGCTAGGAGATCCACTAGCTGTGATATTTATATGGTGGTCATTCATCCCACATCTACCTCTCTGCTAGGAGATCCACTAGCTGTGATACATGTAGAGTGGTCAAATACCCCACATCTACCTCTCTGTTAGGAGATGCACTAGCTGTGATACATGTAGAATGGCCATACACCCACATATACCTCTCTGCTAGGAGATCCACTAGCTGTGATACATGTAGAATGGTCATACACCCACATCTACCTCACTGCTAGGAGATCCACTAGCTGAGATACATGTAGAATGGTAATACATCCCACATCTACCTCTCTGCTAGGAGATCCACTAGCTGTATACATGTATGGTCATACACCCACATCTACCTCTCTGCTAGGAGATCCACTAGCTGTGATACATGTAGAGTGGTCATACATCCCACATCTACCTCTCTGCTAGGATATCAACTAGCTGTGATATATATATGTGGTCATTCATCCCACATCTACCTCTCTGCTAGGAAATCCACTAGCTGTGATACATGTAGAATGGCCATAGATCCCACATATACCTCTCTGCTAGGAGATCCACTAACTGTGATACATGTAGAATTGTCATAAACCCTACATCGACCTCTCTGCTAGGAGATCCACTAGCTGTGATACATGTAGAATGGTAATACATCCCACATCTACCTCTCTGCTAGGAGATCCACTAGCTGTGATACATGTAGAGTGGTCATACACCCCACATCTACCTCTCTGCTAGGAGATCCACTAGCTGTGATATTTATATGGTGGTCATTCATCCCACATCTACCTCTCTGCTAGGAGATCCACTAGCTGTGATACATGTAGAGTGGTCAAATACCCCACATCTACCTCTCTGTTAGGAGATCCACTAGCTGTGATACATGTAGAATGGCCATACATCCCACATATACCTCTCTGCTAGGAGATCCACTAGCTGTGATACATGTAGAATGGTCATAAACCCTACATCGACCTCTCTGCTAGGAGATCCACTAGCTGAGATACATGTAGAATGGTAATACATCCCACATCTACCTCTCTGCTAGGAGATCCACTAGCTGTGATACATGTAGAGTGGTCATACACCCCACATCTCCTCTCTGCTAGGAGATCCACTAGCTGTGATACATGTAGAGTGGTCATACATCCCACATCTACCTCTCTGCTAGGATATCCACTAGCTGTGATATATATATGGTGGTCATTCATCCCACATCTACCTCTCTGCTAGGAAATCCACTAGCTGTGATACATGTAGAATGGCCATAGATCCCACATATACCTCTCTGCTAGGAGATCCACTAACTGTGATACATGTAGAATTGTCATAAACCCTACATCGACCTCTCTGCTAGGAGATCCACTAGCTGTGATACATGTAGAATGGTAATACATCCCACATCTACCTCTCTGCTAGGAGATCCACTAGCTGTGATACATGTAGAGTGGTCATACACCCCACATCTACCTCTCTGCTAGGAAATCCACCAGTTGTGATACATGTAGAGTGGTCATACACCCCACATCTACCTCTCGGCTAGGAGATCCACTAGATGTGATACATGTAGAATGGTCATACACCCCACATATACATCTCTGCTAGGAGACCCACTAGCTGTGATACATGTAGAGTGGTCATACACCCCACATCGACCTCTCTTCTAGGAGATACACTAGCTGTGATACATGTAAAGTGGTCATACATCCCACATCTACTTCTGTGTTAGAATATCCAATAGCTGTGATACAGGTAGAGTGGTCATACATCCCACATCTACCTCTCTGCTAGAAGATCCACTAGCTGTGATACATGTCGAATGGTCATACATCCAACATCTACCTCTCTGCTAGGAGATCCACTAGCTGTGATATATATATGGTGGTCATTCATCCCACATCTACCTCTAGGCTAGGAGATCCACTAGCTGTGATACATGTAGAATGGTCATACACCCCACATCTACATATCTGCTAGGAGATCGACTAGATGTGCTACATGTAGAGTGGTCATATACACCACATCTACCTCTCTGTTAGGAGGTCCACTAGCTGTGATACATGTATAGTGGTCATAAACCCCACATCTACCTGTCTGCTAGGAGCTCCACTAGCTGTGATGCATGTAGAGTGGTCATACACACCAAATCTACCTCTCTGCTAGGAGATCCAGCAGCTGTAATACATGTAGAATGGTCATACACCCCACATCTACCTCTCTGCTAGGAGATCCACTAGCTGTGATACATGTAGAGTGGTCATACATACCACATCTACCTCGCTGCTAGGATATCAACTAGCTGTGATATATATATATGGTGGTCATTCATCCCACATCTACCTCTCTGCTAGGAGATCCACTAGCTGTGATATATATATGGTGGTCATACATCCCACATCTACATCTCTGCTAGGAGATCCACTAGCTGTGATACATGTAGAATTGTCATACACCCCACATCTACATCTCTGCTAGGAGATCCACTAGCTGTGATACATGTAGAATGGTCATACACCCCACATATACATCTCTGCTAGGAGACCCACTAGCTGTGATACATGTAGAGTGGTCATACACCCCACATCTACCTCTCTGCTAGGAGAACCACTAGCTGTGATACATGTAGAGTGGTCATACATCCCACATCTACTTCTCTCTCTGTTAGAATATCCAATAGCAGTGATACAGGTAGAGTGGTCATACATCCCACATCTACCTCTCTGCTAGGAGATCCACTAGCTGTGATACATGTAGAATGGTCATACATCCCACATCTACCTCTTTGCTAGGAGATCCACTAGTTGTGATACATGTAGAATGGTCATACATCCCACATCTACCTCTCTGCTAGGAGATCCACTAGCTGTTATACATGTAGAGTGGTCATACATCCCACATCTACCTCGCTGCTAGGATATCAACTAGCTGTGATATATATATATGGTGGTCATTCATCCCACATCTACCTCTCTGCTAGGAGATCCACTAGCTGTGATATATATATGGTGGTCATACATCCCACATCTAAATCTCTGCTAGGAGATCCACTAGCTGTGATACATATAGAATGGTCATACACCCCACATCTACCTCTCTGCTAGGAGATCCACTAGCTGTTATACATGTAGAATGGTCATACATCCCACATCTACATCTATGCTAGGAGATCCACTAGCTGTGATATAATATATGGTGGTCATTCATCCCACATCTACCTCTCGGCTAGGAGATCCACTAGCTGTGATACATGTAGAATGGTCATACACTCAACATCTACCTCTCTGCTAGGAGATCCACTAGATGTGATACATGTAGAATGGTCATACACCCCACATATACATCTCTGCCAGGAGACCCACTAGCTGTGATACATGTAGAGTGGTCATACACCCCACATCGACCTCTCTTCTAGGAGATACACTAGCTGTGATACATGTAAAGTGGTCATACATCCCACATCTACTTCTCTGTTAGAATATCCAATAGCTGTGATACAGGTAGAGTGGTCATACATCCCACATCTACCTCTCTGCTAGAAGATCCACTAGCTGTGATACATGTCGAATGGTCATACATCCAACATCTACCTCTCTGCTAGGAGATCCACTAGCTGTGATATATATATGGTGGTCATTCATCCCACATCTACCTCTAGGCTAGGAGATCCACTAGCTGTGATACATGTAGAATGGTCATACACCCCACATCTACATATCTGCTAGGAGATCGACTAGATGTGCTACATGTAGAGTGGTCATATACACCACATCTACCTCTCTGTTAGGAGGTCCACTAGCTGTGATACATGTATAGTGGTCATAAACCCCACATCTACCTGTCTGCTAGGAGCTCCACTAGCTGTGATGCATGTAGAGTGGTCATACACACCAAATCTACCTCTCTGCTAGGAGATCCAGCAGCTGTAATACATGTAGAATGGTCATACACCCCACATCTACCTCTCTGCTAGGAGATCCACTAGCTGTGATACATGTAGAGTGGTTATACATACCACATCTACCTCGCTGCTAGGATATCAACTAGCTGTGATATATATATATGGTGGTCATTCATCCCACATCTACCTCTCTGCTAGGAGATCCACTAGCTGTGATATATATATGGTGGTCATACATCCCACATCTACATCTCTGCTAGGAGATCCACTAGCTGTGATACATGTAGAATTGTCATACACCCCACATCTACATCTCTGCTAGGAGATCCACTAGCTGTGATACATGTAGAATGGTCATACACCCCACATATACATCTCTGCTAGGAGACCCACTAGCTGTGATACATGTAGAGTGGTCATACACCCCACATCTACCTCTCTGCTAGGAGAACCACTAGCTGTGATACATGTAGAGTGGTCATACATCCCACAACTACTTCTCTCTCTGTTAGAATATCCAATAGCAGTGATACAGGTAGAGTGGTCATACATCCCACATCTACCTCTCTGCTAGGAGATCCACTAGCTGTGATACATGTAGAATGGTCATACATCCCACATCTACCTCTTTGCTAGGAGATCCACTAGTTGTGATACATGTAGAATGGTCATACATCCCACATCTACCTCTCTGCTAGGAGATCCACTAGCTGTTATACATGTAGAGTGGTCATACATCCCACATCTACCTCGCTGCTAGGATATCAACTAGCTGTGATATATATATATGGTGGTCATTCATCCCACATCTACCTCTCTGCTAGGAGATCCACTAGCTGTGATATATATATGGTGGTCATACATCCCACATCTAAATCTCTGCTAGGAGATCCACTAGCTGTGATACATGTAGAATGGTCATACACCCCACATCTACCTCTCTGCTAGGAGATCCACTAGCTGTGATACATGTAGAATGGTCATACATCCCACATCTACCTCTCTGCTAGGAGATCCACTAGCTGTGATACATGTATGGTGGTCATACATCCCACATCTACCTCTCTGCTAGGAGATCCACTAGCTGTGATACATGTAGAATGGTCATACACCCACATCTACCTCTCTGCTAGGAGATCCACTAGCTGTGATACATGTAGAGTGGTCATACACCCCACATCTACCTCTCTGCTAGGAGATCCACTAGCTGTGATACATGTAGAGTGGTCATACACCCCACATCTACCTCTCTGCTAGGAGATCCACTAGCTGTGATACATGTATGTGGTCATACACCCCACATCTACCTCTCTGCTAGGAGATCCACTAGCTGTGATATGTAGAGTGGTCATACACCCACATCTACCTCTCTGCTAGGAGATCCACTAGCTGTGATATATATATGGTGGTCATACATCCCACATCTACCTCTCTGCTAGGAGATCCACTAGCTGTGATACATGTAGAGTGGTCATACACTCCACATATACCTCTCTGCTAGGAGATCCACTAGCTGTGATACATGTAGAGTGGTCAATACCCCACATCTACCTCTCTGCTAGGAGATCCACTAGCTGTGATATATAGGTGGTCATACATCCCACATCTACCTCTCTGCTAGGAGATCCACTAGCTGTGATACATGTAGAATGGTCATACATCCCACATCTACCTCTCTGCTAGGAGATCCACTAGCTGTGATACATGTAGAATGGTCATACACCCCACATCTACCTCTCTGCTAAGAGATCCACTAGCTGTGATACATGTAGAATGGTCATAAACCCTACATCGACCTCACTGCTAGGAGATCCACTAGCTGAGATACATGTAGAATGGTAATACATCCCACATCTACCTCTCTGCTAGGAGATCCACTAGCTGTAATACATGTAGAATGGTCATACACCCCACATCTACCTCTCTGCTAAGAGATCCACTAGCTGTGATACATGTAGAATGGTCATAAACCCTACATCGACCTCACTGCTAGGAGATCCACTAGCTGAGATACATGTAGAATGGTAATACATCCCACATCTACCTCTCTGCTAGGAGATCCACTAGCTGTAATACATGTAGAATGGTCATACACCCCACATCTACCTCTCTGCTAGGAGATCCACTAGCTGGGATACATGTAGAGTGGTCATACATCCCACATCTACCTCTCTGCTAGGATACCAACTAGCTGTGATATATATATGGTGGTCATTCATCCCACATCTACATCTCTGCTAGGAAATCCACTAGTTGTGATACATGTAGAATGGTCATACATCCCACATCTACCTCTCTGCTAGGAGATCCACTAGCTTTTATACATGTAGAGTGGTCATACATCCCACATCTACCTCGCTGCTAGGATATCAACTAGCTGTGATATATATATATGGTGGTCATTCATCCCACATCTACCTCTCTGCTAGGAGATCCACTAGCTGTGATATATATATGGTGGTCATACATCCCACATCTAAATCTCTGCTAGGAGATCCACTAGCTGTGATACATATAGAATGGTCATACACCCCACATCTACCTCTCTGCTAGGAGATCCACTAGCTGTTATACATGTAGAATGGTCATACATCCCACATCTACCTCTATGCTAGGAGATCCACTAGCTGTGATATAATATATGGTGGTCATTCATCCCACATCTACCTCTCGGCTAGGAGATCCACTAGCTGTGATACATGTAGAATGGTCATACACTCAACATCTACCTCTCTGCTAGGAGATCCACTAGCTGTGATACATGTAGAGTTGTCATACACCCCACATCTACATATCTGCTAGGAGATCCACTAGATGTGATACATGTAGAGTGGTCATACACACCACATCTACCTCTCTGTTAGGAGATCCACTAGCTGTGATACATGTATAGTGGTCATAAACCCCACATCTACCTCTCTGCTAGGAGATCCACTAGCTGTGATGTATGTAGAGTGGTCATACACACCACATCTACCTCGCTGCTAGGATATCAACTAGCTGGGATATATATATGGTGGTCATTCATCCCACATCTACCGTTCTGCTAGGAGATCCACTAGCTGTGATACATGTAGAGTGGTCATACACTCCACATATACCTCTCTGCTAGGAGATCCACTAGCTATGATACATGTAGAGTGGTCATATACCCCACATCTACCTCTCTGCTAGGAGATCCACTAGCTGTGATATATATGGTGGTCATTCATCCCACATCTACCTCTCTGCTAGGAGATCCACTAGCTGTGATACATGTAGAGTGGTCATATACCCCACATCTACCTCTCTGCTAGGAGATCCACTAGCTGTGATACATGTAGAATGGCCATACATCCCACATATACCTCTCTGCTAGGAGATCCACTAGCTGTGATACATGTAGAATGGTCATAAACCCTACATCGACCTCACTGCTAGGAGATCCACTAGCTGAGATACATGTAGAATGGTAATACATCCCACATCTACCTCTCTGCTAGGAGATCCACTAGCTGTAATACATGTAGAATGGTCATACACCCCACATCTACCTCTCTGCTAGGAGATCCACTAGCTGTGATACATGTAGAGTGGTCATACATCCCACATCTACCTCTCTGCTAGGATATCAACTAGCTGTGATATATATATGGTGGTCATTCATCCCACATCTACATCTCTGCTAGGAAATCCACTAGCTTTGATACATGTAGAATGGCCATAGATCCCACATATACCTCTCTGCTAGGAGATCCACTAGATGTGATACATGTAGAATGGTCATACACCCTACATCGACCTCTCTGCTAGGAGATCCACTAGCTGTGATACATGTAGAATGGTAATACATCCCAAATCTAACTCTCTGCTAGAAGATCCACTAGCTGTGATGCATGTAGAGTGGTCATACACACCACATCTACCTCTCTTCTAGGAGATCCACTAGCTGTACTACATGTAGAATGGTCATACACAACAAATCTATCTCTCTGCTAGGAGATCCACTAGCTGTGATACATGTAGAATGGCCATACATCCCACATATACCTCTCTGCTAGGAGATCCACTAGCTGTGATACATGTAGAATGGTAATACACCCCACATCTACCTCTCTGCTAGGAGATCCACTAGCTGTACTTCATGTAGAATGGTCATAGACCCCACATATACATCTCTGCTAGGAGACCCACTAGCTGTGATACATGTAGAGTGGTCATACACCCCACATCGATCTCTCTTCTAGGAGATCCACTAGCTGTGATACATGTAGATTGGTCATACATCCCACATCTACCTCTCTGCTAGGAGTTCCACTAGCTGTGATACATGTAGAATGGTCATACATCCCACATCTACCTCTCTGCTAGGAGATCCACTAGCTGTGATACATGTAGAGTGGTCATACACCCCACATCTACCTCTCTGCTAGGAGGTCCACTAGATGTGATACATGGAGAGTGGTCATACATCCCACATATACCTCTCTGCTAGGAGATCCAATAGCCGTGATACATGTAGAGTGGTCATATACACCACATATACCTCTCTGCTAGGAGATCCACTAGCTGTGATACATGTAGAATGGTCATACACCCCACATCGACATATCTGCTAGGAGATCCACTAGATGTGATACATGTAGAGTGGTCATACACACCACATCTACCTCTCTGTTAGGAGATCCACTAGCTGTGATACATGTATAGTGGTCATAATCCCCACATCTACCTCTCTGCTAGGAGATCCACTGGCTGTGATGCATGTAGAGTGGTCATACACACCACATCTACCTCTCTGCTAGGAGATCCACTAGCTGTAATACATGTATAATGGTAATACACCCCACATTTACCTCTCTGCTAGGAGATCCACTAGCTGTGATACATGTAGAGTGGTCATACATCCCACATCTTCCTCGCTGCTAGGATATCAACTAGCTGTGATACATGTAGAGTGGTCATACACCCCACATCTACCTCTCTGCTAGGAGATCCACTAGATGTGATATATATATGGTGGTCATTAATCCCACATCTACCTCTCTGCTAGGAGATCCATTAGGTGTGATGCATGTAGTGTGGTCATACACACCACATCTACCTCGCTGCTAGGATATCAACTAGCTGGTATATATATATGGTGGTCATTCATCCCACATCTACCGTTCTGCTAGGAGATACACTAGCTGTGATACATGTAGATTGGTCATACACTCCACATCTACCTCTCTGCTAGGAGATCCACTAGCTGTGATACATGTAGAGTGGTCATATACCCCACATCTACCTCTCTGCTAGGAGATCCACTAGCTGTGATACATTTAGAATGGTAATACATCCCAAATCTAACTCTCTGCTAGAAGACACACTAGCTGTGATGCATGTAGAGTGGTCATACACACCACATCTACCTCTCTTCTAGGAGATCCACTAGCTGTACTACATGTAGAATGGTCATACACAACAAATCTATCTCTCTGCTAGGAGATCCACTAACTGTGATACATGTAGAATGGCCATACATCCCACATATACCTCTCTGCTAGGAGATCCACGAGCTGTAATACATGTAGAATGGTCATACACCCCACATCTACCTCTCTGCTAGGAGATACACTAGCTGTGATACATGGAGAGTGGTCATACATCCCACATCTACCTCTCTGCTAGGATATCAACTAGCTGTGATATACATATGGTGGTCATTCATCCCACATCTACCTCTCTGCTAGGAGATACACTAGCTGTGATACATGTAGAATGGTAATACACCCCACATCTACCTCTCTGCTAGGAGATCCACTAGCTGTACTACATGTAGAATGGTCATACATCCCACATCTACCTCTCTGCTAGGAAATCCACTAGCTGTGATACATGTAGAGTGGTCATACACCCCACATCTACCTCTCGGCTAGGAGATCCACTGTCTGTGATACATGTAGAATGGTCATAGACCCCACATATACATCTCTGCTAGGAGACCCACTAGCTGTGATACATGTAGAGTGGTCATACACCCCACATCGACCTCTCTGCTAGGAGTTCCACTAGCTGTGATACATGTAGAGTGGTCATACATCCCACATCTACTTCTCTGTTAGAATATCCAATAGCTGTGATACAGGTAGAGTGGTCATACATCCCACATCTACCTCTCTGCTAGGAGATCCACTAGCTGTGATACATGTAGATTGGTCATACATCCCACATCTACCTCTCTGCTAGGAGATCCCCTAGCTGTGATACATGTAGAATGGCCATACATCCCACATCTACCTCTCTGCTAGGAGATCCACTAGCTGTTATACATGTAGAGTGGTCATACACCCCACATCTACCTCTCTGCTAGGAGGTCCACTAGATGTGATACATGGAGAGTGGTCATACATCCCACATCTACCTCTCTGCTAGGAGATCCAATAGCCGTGATACATGTAGAGTGGTCATACACACCACATATACCTCTCTGCTAGGAGATCCACCAGCTGTGATACATGTAGAATGGTCATACACCCCACATCGATATATCTGCTAGGAGATCCACTAGATGTGATACATGTAGAGTGTCATACACACCACATCTACCTCTCTGTTAGGAGATCCACTAGCTGTGATACATGTATAGTGGTCATAATCCCCACATCTACCTCTCTGCTAGGAGATCCACTGGCTGTGATGCATGTAGAGTGGTCATACACACCACATCTACCTCTCTGCTAGGAGATCCACTAGCTGTAATACATGTAGAATGGTAATACACCCCACATTTACCTCTCTGCTAGGAGATCCACTAGCTGTGATACATGTAGAGTGGTCATACATCCCACATCTTCCTCGCTGCTAGGATATCAACTAGCTGTGATACATGTAGAGTGGTCATACACCCCACATCTACCTCTCTGCTAGGAGATCCACTAGATGTGATATATATATGGTGGTCATTCATCCCACATCTACCTCTCTGCTAGGAGATCCACTAGGTGTGATGCATGTAGTGTGGTCATACACACCACATCTACCTCGCTGCTAGGATATCAACTAGCTGGTATATATATATGGTGGTCATTCATCTCACATCTACCTCTCTGCTAGGAGATCCACTAGCTGTGATACATGTAGAATGGCCATACATCCCACATATACCTCTCTGCTAGGAGGTCCACTAGCTGTGATACATGTAGAATGGTCATAAACCCTACATCGACCTCACTGCTAGGAGATCCACTAGCTGAGATACATGTAGAATGGTAATACATCCCACATCTACCTCTCTGCTAGGAGATCCACTAGCTTTGATACATGTAGTATGGTCATACATCCCACATCTACCTCGCTGCTAGGATATCAACTAGCTGTGATATATATATGGTGGTCATTCATCCCACATCTACCTCTCTGTTAGGAAATCCACTAGATGTGATACATGTAGAATGGCCATAGATCCCACATATACCTCTCTGCTAGGAGATCCACTAGCTGTGATACATGTAGAATGGTCATAAACCCTACATCGACCTCTCTGCTAGGAGATCCACTAGCTGTGATACATGTAGAATGGTAATACATCCCACATCTACCTCTCTGCTAGGAGATCCACTAGCTTTGATACATGTAGAGTGGTCATACACCCCACATCTACCTCTCTGCTAGGAAATCCACTAGCTGTGATACATGTAGAGTGGTCATACACCCCACATCTACCTCTCGGCTAGGAGATCCACTAGCTGTGATACATGTAGAATGGTCATACACCCCACATATACATCTCTGCTAGGAGACCCACTAGCTGTGATACATGTAGAGTGGTCATACACCCCACATCGACCTCTCTTCTAGGAGATCCACTAGCTGTGATACAGGTAAAGTGGTCATACATCCCTCATCTACTTCTCTGTTAGAATATCCAATAGCTGTGATACAGGTAGAGTGGTCATACATCCCACATCTACCTCTCTGCTAGAAGATCCACTAGCTGTGATACATGTAGAATGGTCATACATCCAACATCTACCTCTCTGCTAGGAGATCCACTAGCTGTGATATATATATGGTGGTCATTCATCCCACATCTACCTCTAGGCTAGGAGATCCACTAGCTGTGATACATGTAGAATGGTCATACACTCAACATCTACCTCTTGGCTAGGAGATCCACTAGCTGTGACACATGTAGAGTGCTCATACACACCACATCTACCTCTCTGCTAGGAGATCCACTAGCTGTGATACATGTAGAGTGTTCATACACCCCACATCTACATATCTGCTAGGAGATCGACTAGATGTGATACATTTAGAGTGGTCATATACACCACATCTACCTCTCTGTTAGGAGGTCCACTAGCTGTGATACATGTATAGTGGTCATAAACCCCACATCTACCTCTCTGCTAGGAGATCCACTAGCTGTGATGCATGTAGAGTGGTCATACACACCACATCTACCTCTCTGCTAGGAGATCCACTAGCTGTAATACATGTAGAATGGTCATACACCCCACATCTACCTCTCTGCTAGGAGATCCACTAGCTGTGATACATGTAGAGTGGTCATACATCCCACATCTACCTCGCTGCTAGGATATCAACTAGCTGTGATATATATATGGTGGTCATTCATCCCACATCTACCTCTCTGCTAGGAGATCCACTAGCTGTGATATATATATGGTGGTCATACATCCCACATCTACATCTCTGCTAGGAGATCCACTAGCTGTGATACATGTAGAATGGTCATACACCCCACATCTACATCTCTGCTAGGAGATCCACTAGCTGTGATACATGTAGAGTGGTCATACATCCAACATCTACCTCTCTGCTAGGAGATCCTCTAGCTGTGATACATGTAGAGTGGTCATACATCCCACATCTACCTCGCTGCTAGGATATCAACTAGCTGTGATATACATATGGTGGTCATTCATCCCACATCTACCTCTCTGCTAGGAAATCCACTAGCTGTGATACATGTAGAATGGCCATACATCCCACATATACCTCTCTGCTAGGAGATCCACTAGTGTGATACATGTAGAATGGTAATACATCCCACATCTACCTCTCTGCTAGGAGATCCACTAGCTGTACTACATGTAGAATGGTCATACATCCCACATCTACCTCTCTGCTAGGAAATCCACTAGCTGTGATACATGTAGAGTGGTCATACACCCCACATCTACCTCTCGGCTAGGAGATCCACTGTCTGTGATACATGTAGAATGGTCATACACCCCACATATACATCTCTGCTAGGAGACACACTAGCTGTGATACATGTAGAGTGGTCATACACCCCACATCGACCTCTCTGCTAGGAGTTCCACTAGCTGTGATACATGTAGAGTGGTCATATATCCCACATCTACTTCTCTGTTAGAATATCCAATAGCTGTGATACAGGTAGAGTGGTCATACATC
The DNA here is from genome assembly GCA_014843695.1 of Archivesica marissinica. Classification (NCBI taxonomy): domain Eukaryota; kingdom Metazoa; phylum Mollusca; class Bivalvia; order Venerida; family Vesicomyidae; genus Archivesica; species Archivesica marissinica. Next base: position 16,550,074 of record CM026392.1, on the reverse strand, counting down.
CCACATCTACCTCTCTGCTAGGAGATCCACTAGCTGTGATACATATAGATTGGTCATACATCCCACATCTACCTCTCTGCTAGGAGATCCACTAGCTGTGATAAATGTAGAATGGTCATACATCCCACATCTACCTCTCTGCTAGGAGATCCACTAGCTGCGATACATGTAGAATGGCCATACACCCCACATCTACCTCTCTGCTAGGAGATCCACTAGCTGTGATACATGTAGAGTGGTCATACATCCCACATCTACCTCGCTGCTAGGATATCAACTAGCTGTGATATATATATATGGTGGTCATTCATCCCACATCTACCTCTCTGCTAGGAAATTCACTAGCTGTGATACATATAGAATGGCCATAGATCCCACATATACCTCTCTGCTAGGAGATCCACTAGCTGTGATACATGTAGAATGGTCATACACACCACATCTACCTCTCTGCTAGGAGATCCACTAGATGTACTACATGTAGAATGGTCATACACCCCACACCTACCTCTCTGCTAGGAGATCCACTAGCTGTGATACATGTAGAGTGGTCATAAATCCCACATATACCTCTCGGGTAGGAGATCCACTAGCTGTGATACATGTAGAATGGTCATACACACCACATCTACCACTCTGCTAGGAGATCCACTAGCTGTACTACATGTAGAATGGTCATACATCCCACATCTACCTCTCTGCTAGGAAATCCACTAGCTGTGATACATGTAGAGTGGTCATACACCCCACATCTACCTCTCGGGTAGGAGATCCACTAGCTGTGATACATGTAGAGTGGTCATACATCCCACATCTACTTCTCTGTTAGAATATCCAATAGCTGTGATACAGGTAGAGTGGTCATACATCCCAAATCTACCTCTCTGCTAGGAGATCCACTAGCTGTGATACATATTGATTGGTCATACATCCCACATCTACCTCTCTGCTAGGAGATCCACTAGCTGTGATACATGTAGAATGGTCATACATCCCACATCTACCTCTCTGCTAGGAGATCCACTAGCTGTGATACATGTAGAGTGGTCATACACCCCACATCTACCTCTCTGCTAGGAGATCCACTAGATGTGATACATGTAGAGTGGTCATACATCCCACATCTACCTCTCTGCTAGGATATCAACTAGCTGTGATACATGTAGAGTGGTAATACACCGCACATCTACCTCTCTGCTAGGAGATCCACTAGATGTGATACATGGAGAGTGGTCATACATCCCACATCTACCTCTCTGCTAGGAGATCCAATAGCCGTGATACATGTAGAGTGGTCATACACACCACATATACCTCTCTGCTAGGAGATCCACTAGCTGTGATACATGTAGAATGGTCATACACCCCACATCTACATATCTGCTAGGAGATCCACTAGATGTGATACATGTAGAGTGGTCATACACACCACATCTACCTCTCTGTTAGGAGATCCACTAACTGTGATACATGTATAGTGGTCATAATCCCCACATCTACCTCTCTGCTAGGAGATCCACTGGCTGTGATGCATGTAGAGTGGTCATACACACCACATCTACCTCTCTGCTAGCAGATCCACTAGCTGTAATACATGTAGAATGGTAATACACCCCACATTTACCTCTCTGCTAGGCGATCCACTAGCTGTGATACATTTAGAGTGGTCATACATCCCACATCTTCCTCGCTACTAGGATATCAACTAGCTGTGATACATGTAGAGTGGTCATACACCCCACATCTACCTCTCTGCTAGGAGATCCACTAGCTGTGATATATATATGGTGGTCATTCATCCCACATCTACCTCTCTGCTAGGAGATCCACTAGCTCTGATACATGTAGAATGGTAATACATCCCACATCTACCTCTCTGCTAGGAGATCCACTAGCTGTGATACATGTAGAGTGGTCTTACACCCCACATCTACCTCTCTGCTAGGAAATCCACTAGCTGTGATACATGTAGAGTGGTCATACACCCCACATCTACCTCTCGGCTAGGAGATCCACTAGCTGTGATACATGTAGAATGGTCATACACCCCACATATACATCTCTGCTAGGAGACCCACTAGCTGTGATACATGTAGAGTGGTCATACACCCCACATCGATCTCTCTGCTAGGAGATCCACTAGCTGTGATACATGTAGAGTGGTCATACATCCCACATCTACTTCTCTGTTAGAATATCCAATAGCTGTGATACAGGTAGAGTGGTCATACCTCCCACATCTACCTCTCTGCTAGAAGATCCACTAGCTGTGATACATGTAGAATGTTCATACATCCAACATCTACCTCTCTGCTAGGAGATCCACTAGCTGTGATATATATATGGTGGTCATTCATCCCACATCTACCTCTAGGATAGGAGATCCACTAGCTGTGATACATGTAGAATGGTCATACACTCAACATCTACCTCTTGGCTAAGAGATCCACTAGCTGTGACACATGTAGAGTGCTCATACACACCACATCTACCTCTCTGCTAGGAGATCCACTAGCTGTTATACATGTAGAGTGTTCATACACCCCACATCTACATATCTGCTAGGAGATCGATTAGATGTGATACATGTAGAGTGGTCATATACACCACATCTACCTCTCTGTTAGGAGGTCCACTAGCTGTGATACATGTATAGTGGTCATAAACCCCACATCTACCTCTCTGCTAGGAGATCCACTAGCTGTGATGCATGTAGAGTGGTCATACACACCACATCTACCTCTCTGCTAGGAGATCCACTAGCTGTAATACATGTAGAATGGTCATACACCCACATCTACCTCTCTGCTAGGAGATCCACTAGCTGTGATACATGTAGAATGGTCATACATCCCACATCTACCTCGCTGCTAGGATATCAACTAGCTGTGATATATATATGGTGGTCATACATCCCACATCTACATCTCTGCTAGGAGATCCACTAGTGTGATAATTATGGTCATACATCCCACATCTACCTCTCTGCTAGGAGATCCACTAGCTGTGATATATATATGGTGGTAATACATCCCACATCTACATCTCTGCTAGGAGATCCACTAGGTGTGATACATGTAGAATGGTCATACATCCAACATCTACCTCTCTGCTAGGAGATCCACTAGCTGTGATACATGTAGAATGGTAATACATCACACATCTACCTCTCTGCTAGGAGTTCCACTAGCTGTGATACATGTAGAATGGTCATAAACCCCACATCTACATCTCTGCTAGGAGATCCACTAGCTGTGATACATGTAGAATGGTCATACTCCCCACATCTACATCTCTGCTAGGAGATCCACTAGCTGTGATACATGTAGAGTAGTCATACATCCAACATCTACCTCTCTGCTAGGAGATCCACTAGCTGTGATACATGTAGAATGGTAATACATCACACATCTACCTCTCTGCTAGGAGGTCCACTAGCTGTGATACATGTAGCGTGGTCAGACCCCCCCACATCTACCTCTCTGCTAGGAGATCCACTAGCTGTGATACATGTAGAATGGTCATACACCCCACATATACATCTCTGCTAGGAGATCCACTAGTTGTGCTACATGTAGAGTGGTCATACACCCCACATAGACCTCTCTGCTAGGAGATCCACTAGCTGTGATACATGTAGAGTGGCCATACATCCCACATCTACCTCTTTGCTAGGAAATCCACTAGCTGTGATACATGTAGAGTGGTCATACACCCCACATCTACCTCTCGGCATGGAGGTCCACTAGCTGTGATGCATGTAGTGTGGTCATACACCCCACATCTACTTCTCTGCTAGGGGATCCACTAGCTGTGATACATGTAGAGTGGTCATACACCCCACATCTACCTCTAGGCTAGGAGATCCACTAGCTGTGATGCATGTAGTGTGGTCATACACCCCACATCTACCTCTCTGCTAGAAGATCCACTAGCTGTGATATATATATGGTAGTCATACACCCCACATCTACCTCTCTGCTAGGAGATCCACTAGCTGTGATATATATATGGTGGTCATACACCCCACATCTACCTCTCTGCTAGGAGCTCCACTAGCTGTGATACATGTAGTGTGGTCATAATTCCACATCTACCTCTCTGCTAGGAGATCCACTAGCTGTGATACATGTAGAATGGCCATACATCCCACATATACCTCTCTGCTAGGAGATCCACTAGCTTTGATACATGTAGAATGGTCATAAACCCCACATTGACCTCTCTGCTAGGAGATCCACTAGCTGTGATACATGTAGAATGGTAATACATCCCACATATATCTCTCTGCTAGGAGATCCACTAGCTGTGATACATGTAGAATGGTCATAAACCCCACATCGACCTCTCTGCTAGGAGATCCACTAGCTGTGATACATGTAGAATGGTCATACACGCCACATCTACCTCTCTGCTAGGAGATCCACTAGCTGTGATACATCTAGAGTGGTCATACATCCCACATCTACCTCTCTGCTAGGAGATCCACTAGCTGTGATAAATATATGGTGGTCATACATCCCACATCTACCTCTCGGCTAGGAGATACACTTGCTGTGATACATGTAGAATGGGCATACACTACACATATACCTCTCTGCTAGGAGATCCACTAGCTGTGATACATGTGGAGTGGTCATACACCCCACATCTACCTCTCTGCTAGAAGATCCACTAGCTGTGATACATTTATAGTGGTCATACACCCCACATATACCTCTCTGCTAGGAGATCCACTAGCTGTGATATATATATGGTGGTCATACATCCCACATCTACCTCTCACCTAGGAGATCCACTAGCTGTGATACATTTAGAGTGGTCATACATCCCACATCTACCTCTCTGCTAGGAAATCCACTAGCTGTGATACATGTAGGATGGTTATACACCCCACATCTACTTCTCTGCTAGAGATCCACTAGCTGTGATACAGGTAGAGTGGTCATACATCCCACATCTACCTCTCTGCTAGGAGATCCACTAGCTGTAATACATGTAGAATGGTCATACATCCCACATGTTCCTCTCTGCTAGGAGATCCACTAGCTGTGATACATGTAGAATGGTCATACATCCCACATCTACCTCTCTGCTAGGAGATCCACTAGCTGTGATACATGTAGAATGGTCATACATCCCACATCTACCTCTCGGCTAGGAGATCCATTAGCTGTGATACATGTAGAATGGTCATACACTACACATATACCCCTCTTCTAGGAGATCCACTAGCTGTGATACATGTGGAGTGGTCATACACCCCACATCTACCTCTCTGCTAGATGATCCACTAGTGTGATACAGGTATAGTGGTCATACACCCCACATCTACCTCTCTGCTAGGAGATCCACTAGCTGTGATATATATATGGTGGGCATACATCCCACATCTACCACTCTGCTAGGAGATCCACTAGCTGTGATACATGTAGAATGGTAATACCTCCCACATCTACCTCTCTGCTAGGAGATCCACTAGCTGTGATACATGTAGAGTGTTCATACACCCCACATCTACATATCTGCTAGGAGATCGACTAGATGTGATACATGTAGAGTGGTCATACACACCACATCTACCTCTCTGTTAGGAGATCCACTAGCTGTGATACATGTATAGTGGTCATAATCCCCACATCTACCTCTCTGCTAGGAGATCCACTAGCTGTGATGCATGTAGACTGGTCATTCACACCACATCTACCTCTCTGCTAGGAGATCCACTAGCTGTGATACATGTAGAATGGTCATACATCCCACATCTACCTCTCTGCTAGGAGATCCACTAGCTGTGATACATGTAGAATGGTCATACATCCCACATCTACCTCTCTGCTAGGAGATCCACTAGCTGTGATATATATGGTGGTCATACATCCCACATCTACATCTCTGCTAGGAGATCCACTAGTGTGATACATGTAGAGTGGTCATACACCCCACATCTACATCTCTGCTAGGAGATCCACTAGCTGTGATACATGTAGAGTGGTCATACATCCCACATCTACCTCTCTGCTAGGAGATCCACTAGCTGTGATACATGTAGAATGGTAATACATCCCACATCTACCTCTCTGCTAGGAGATCCACTAGCTGTGATACATGTAGCGTGGTCAGACCCCCACATCTACCTCTCTGCTAGGAGATCCACTAGCTGTGATACATGTAGAATGGTCATACACCCCACATCTACATCTCTGCTAGGAGATCCACTAGCTGTGATACATGTAGAATGGTCATACACCCCACATCTACCTCTCTGCTAGGAGATCCACTAGCTGTGATACATGTAGAGTGGTCATACACCCCACATCTACTTCTCTGCTAGGAGATCCACTAGCTGTGATACAGGTAGAGTGGTCATACATCCCACATCTACCTCTCTGCTAGGAGATCCACTAGCTGTGATACATGTAGAATGGTCATACATCCCTCATCTACCTCTCTGCTAGGAGATCCACTAGCTGTGATACATGTAGAGTGGTCATACATCCCACATCTACCTCTCTGCTAGGAGATCCACTAGCTGTGATACATGTAGAGTGGTCATACACCCCACATCTACCTCTCTGCTAGGAGATCCACTAGCTGTGATACATGTAGAGTGGTCATACACCCCACATCTACCTCTCTGCTAGGAGATCCACTAGCTGTGATATATATATGGTGGTCATACATCCCACATCTACCTCTCTGCTAGGAGATCCACTAGCTGTGATACATGTAGAATGGTCATACATCCCACATCTACCTCTCTGCTAGGAGATCCACTAGTTGTGATACATGTAGCGTGGTCAGACCCCCCACATCTACCTCTCTGCTAGGAGATCCACTAGCTGTGATACATGTAGAGTGGTCATACACCCTACATCTACCTCTCTGCTAGGAGATCCACTAGCTGTGATACATGTAGAATGGTCATACATCCCACATCTACCTCTCTGCTAGGAGATCCACTAGCTGTGATACATGTAGAGTGGTCATACACCCCACATCTACCTCTCGGCTAGGAGATCCACTAGCTGTGATGCATGTAGTGTGGTCATACACCCCACATCTACCACTCTGCTAGGAGATCCACTAGCTGTGATACATGTAGAGTGGTCATACATCCCACATCTACCTCTCTGTTATGAGATCCACTAGCTGTGATACATTTAGAGTGGTCATACATCCCAAATCTACCTCTTTGCTAGGAGATCCACTAGCTGTGATACATGTAGAATGGTCATACATCCCACATCTACATCTCTGCTAGGAGATCCACTAGCTGTGATATATTTATGGTGGTCATACATCCCACATCTACATCTCTGCTAGGAGATCCACTAGCTGTGATACATGTGGAGTGGTCATAAACCCCACACCTACCTCTCTGCTAGGAGATCCACTAGCTGTGATGCATGTAGTTTGGTCATACACCCCACATCTACTTCTCTGTTAGGAGATCCACTAGCTGTGATACAGGCAGAGTGGTCATACATCCC
>CM026392.1:16522700-16541581 GCA_014843695.1 Archivesica marissinica | reverse complement strand
TCACAGCTAGTGGATCTCCTAGCAGAGAAATATATGTGTAGTGTATGACCATTCTACATGTATCACAGCTAGTGGATCTCCTAGCCGAGAAGTAGATGTGGGATGTATGACCACCATATATATATCACAGCTAGTGGATCTCCTAGCAGAGAGGTAGATGTGGGATGTATGACCATTATACATGTATCACAGCTAATGGATCTCCTAGCAAAGAGGTAGATGTGGGATGTATGACCATTCTTAATGTATCCCAGCTAGTGGATCTCCTAGCAGAGAGGTAGATGTGGGATGTATGACCACTCTGCCTGTATCACAGCTAGTGGATCTCCTAGCAGAGTAGTAGATGTGGGGTGTATGACCACAATGCATGCATCACAGCTAGTGGATCTCCTAGCTGAGAGGTAGATGTGGGGTGTATGACCACTCTACATGTATCACAGCTAGTGGATTTCCTAGCAGAGAGGTAGATGTGGGATGTATGACCATTCTACCTGTATCACAGCTAGTGGAGCTCCTAGCAGAGCGGTCGATGTGGGGTGTATGACCACTCTACATGTATCACAGCTAGTGGATCTCCTAGCAGAGAGGTAGATGTGGGATGTATGACCACTCTGCCTGTATCACAGCTAGTGGATCTCCTAACAGAGAAGTAGATGTGGGGTGTAAGTCCACACTACATGCATCACAGCTAGTGGATCTCCTAGCAGAGAGGTAGATGTGGGGTTTATGACCACTCCACATGTATCACAGCTAGTGGATCTCCTAGCTGAGAGGTAGATGTGGGATGTATGACCACCATATATATATCACAGCTAGTGGAGCTCCTAGCAGAGAGGTAGATGTGGGATGTATGACCATTCTACATGTATCGTAGCTAGTGGATCTCCTAGCAAAGAGGTAGATTTGGGATGTATGACCATTCTAAATGTATCAAATCTAGTTGATCTCATAACAGAGAGGTAGATGTGGGATGTATAACCACTCTACCTGTATCACAGCTAGTGGATTTCCTAGCAGAGAAGTAGATGTGGGGTGTATGACCATTCTACATGTATCACAGCTAGTGGATCTCCTAGCAGAGAGGTCGATGTGGGGTGTATGACCACGCTACATGTATCACAGCTAGTGGATCTCCTAGCAGAGATGTATATGTGGGGTGTATGACCATTCTACATGTATCACAGCTAGTGGATCTCCTAGCAGAGAGGTAGATGTGGGGGGTCTGATGACGCTACAGGTATCACAGCTAGTGGATCTCCTAGCAGAGATGTAGATGTGGGATGTATTACCATTCTACATGTATCACAGCTAGAGGATCTTCTAGCAGAGAGGTAGATGTGGGATGTATGACCACCATATATATATCACAGCTAGTGGATCTCCTAGCAGAGAGGTAGATGTGGGGTGTATGACCACTCCACATGTATCACAGCTAGTGGATCTCCTAGCAGAGAGGTATATGTGTAGTGTATGACCATTCTACATGTATCACAGCTAGTGGATCTCCTAGCCGAGAGGTAGATGTGGGATGTATGACCACCATATATATAACACAGCTAGTGGAACTCCTAGCAGAGAGGTAGATGTGGGATGTATGACCACACTACATGCATCACAGCTAGTGGATCTCCTAGCAGAGAAATATATGTGTAGTGTATGACCATTCTACATGTATCACAGCTAGTGGATCTCCTAGCCGAGAAGTAGATGTGGGATGTATGACCACCATATATATATCACAGCTAGTGGATCTCCTAGCAGAGAGGTAGATGTGGGATGTATGACCATTATACATGTATCACAGCTAGTGGATCTCCTAGCAAAGAGGTAGATGTGGGATGTATGACCATTCTTAATGTATCCCAGCTAGTGGATCTCCTAGCAGAGAGGTAGATGTGGGATGTATGACCACTCTGCCTGTATCACAGCTAGTGGATCTCCTAGCAGAGTAGTAGATGTGGGGTGTATGACCACAATGCATGCATCACAGCTAGTGGATCTCCTAGCTGAGAGGTAGATGTGGGGTGTATGACCACTCTACATGTATCACAGCTAGTGGATTTCCTAGCAGAGAGGTAGATGTGGGTGTATGACCATCTACTGTATCACAGCTAGTGGATCTCCTAGCAGAGGGTGATGTGGGGTGTATGACCACTCTACATGTATCACAGCTAGTGGATCTCCTAGCAGAGAGGTAGATGTGGGATGTATGACCACTCTGCCTGTATCACAGCTAGTGGATCTCCTAACAGAGAAGTAGATGTGGGGTGTATGACCACACTACATGCATCACAGCTAGTGGATCTCCTAGCAGAGAGGTAGATGTGGGGTTTATGACCACTCCACATGTATCACAGCTAGTGGATCTCCTAGCTGAGAGGTAGATGTGGGATGTATGGCCACCATATATATATCACAGCTAGTGGAGCTCCTAGCAGAGAGGTAGATGTGGGATGTATGACCATTCTACATGCATCACAGCTAGTGGATCTCCTAGCAAAGAGGTAGATTTGGGATGTATGACCATTCTAAGTGTATCACAGCTAGTGGATCTCATAACAGAGAGGTAGATGTGGGATGTATGACCACTCTACCTGTATCACAGCTAGTGGATTTCCTAGCAGAGTAGTAGATGTGGGGTGTATGACCACACTACATGCATCACAGCTAGTGGATCTCCTAGCCGAGAGGTAGATGTGGGGTGTATGACCACTCTACATGTATCACAGCTAGTGGATTTCCTAGCAGAGAGGTAGATGTGGGATGTATTACCATTCTACATGTATCACAGCTAGTGGATCTCTTAGCAGAGAGGTCGATGTAGGGTGTATGACCACTCTACATGTATCACAGCTAGTGGATCTCCTAGCAGAGAGGTAGATGTGGGGGGTCTGACCACGCTACATGTATCACAACTAGTGGATCTCCTAGCAGAGCGGTAGATGTGGGATGTATTACCATTCTACATGTATCACAGCTAGTGGATCTCATAGCAGAGAGGTAGATGTGGGATGTATGACCACCATATATATATCACAGCTAGTGGATCTCCTAGCAGAGAGGTAGATGTGGGGTGTATGACCACTCCACATGTATCACAGCTAGTGGATCTCCTAGCCAAGAGGTAGATGTGGGATGTATGACCACCATATATATATCACAGCTAGTGGATCTCCTAGCAGAGAGGTAGATGAGGGATGTATGACCATTCTACATGTATCACAGCTGGTGGATCTCCTAGCAGAGAGGTATATGTGGGATGTATGACCACTCTACCTGTATCACAGCTAGTGGATCTCCCAGCAGAGAAGTAGATGTGGGGTGTATGACCACACTACATGCATCATAGCTAGTGGATCTCCTAGCCGAGAGGTCGATGTGGGGTGTATGACCACTCTACATGTATCACAGCTAGTGGATCTCCTAGCAGAGATGTATATGTGAGGTGTATGACCATTCTACATGTATCACAGCTAGTGGATCTCGTAGCAGAGAGGTAGATGTGGGGGTCTGACCACGCTACATGTATCACAGCTAGTGGACCTCCTAGCAGAGAGGTAGATGTGGGAGGTATTACCATTCTACATGTATCACAGCTAGTGGATCTCCTAGCAGAGTGGTAGATGTGGGATGTATGCCCACCATATATATATCACAGCTAGTGGATCTCCTAGCAGAGAGGTAGATGTGGGGTGTATGACCACTATACCTGTATCACACTAGTGGATCATCTAGCAGAGAGGTAGATGTGGGGTGTATGACCACTCCACATGTATCACAGCTAGTGGATCTCCTAGCAGAGAGGTATATGTGTAGTGTATGACCATTCTACATGTATCACAGCTAATGGATCTCCTAGCCGAGAGGTAGATGTGGGATGTATGACCATTCTACATGTATCACAGCTAGTGGATCTCCTAGCAGAGAGGTAGATGTGGGATGTATGACCATTCTACATGTATCACAGCTAGTGGATCTCCTAGCAGAGAGGTAGTGGGGATGTATGACCATTCTACATGTATCACAGCTAGTGGATCTCCTAGCAGAGAGGTAGATGTGGGATGTATGACCATCTACATGTTACAGCTAGTGGATCTCCTAGCAGAGAAGTAGATGTGGGGTGTATGACCACTCTACATGTATCACAGCTAGTGGATTTCCTAGCAGAGAGGTAGATGTGGGATGTATGACCACTCTAAATGTATCACAGCTAGTGGATCTCCTAGATGAGAGGTAGATGTGGGATGTATGACCACCATATATATATCACAGCTAGTGGATCTCCTAGCAGAGAGGTAGATGTGGGGTGTATGACCACTATAAATGTATCACAGCTAGTGGATCTTCTAGCAGAGAGGTAGATGTGGGGTGTATGACCACTCCACATGTATCACAGCTAGTGGATCTCCTAGCAGAGAGGTATATGTGTAGTGTATGCCCATTCTACATGTATCATAGCAAGTGGATCTCCTAGCCGAGAGGTAGATGTGGGATGTATGACCACCATATATATATCACAGCTAGTGGATCTCCTAGCAGAGAGGTAGATGTGGGATGTATGACCACTCTAGATGTATCACAGCTAGTGGATCTCCTAGCCGAGGGGTAGATGTGGGATGTATGACCACTCTACATGTATCACAGCTAGTGGATATCCTAGCAGAGAGGTAGATGTGGCGTGTATGACCATTCTACATGTATCACAGCTAGTGGATCTCCTAGCAGAGAGGTCGATGTGGGGTTTATGACCATTCTACATGTATCACAGCTAGTGGATCTCCTAGCAGAGAGGTATATGTGGGATGTATTACCATTCTACATGTATCACAGCTAGTGGATCTCCTAGCAGAGAGGTCAATGTGGGGTTTATGACCATTCTACATGTATCAAAGCTAGTGGATCTCCTAGCAGAGAGGTATATGTGGGATGTATGGCCATTCTACATGTATCACAGCTAGTGGATCTCCTAGCAGAGAGGTAGATGTGGAATTATGACCACACTACATGTATCACAGCTAGTGGAGCTCCTAGCAGAGAGGTAGATGTGGGGTGTATGACCACCATATATATATCACAGCTAGTGGATCTCCTAGCAGAGAGGTAGATGTGGGGTGTATGACTACCATATATATATCACAGCTAGTGGATCTCCTAGCAGAGAGGTAGATGTGGGGTGTATGACCACACTACATGCATCACAGCTAGTGGATCTCCTAGCCTAGAGGTAGATGTGGGGTGTATGACCACTCTACATGTATCACAGCTAGTGGATCCCCTAGCAGAGAAGTAGATGTGGGGTGTATGACCACACTACATGCATCACAGCTAGTGGATCTCCTAGCAGAGAGGTAGATGTGGGGTGTATGACCACTCTACATGTATCACAGCTAGTGGATTTCCTAGCAGAGAGGTAGATGTGGGATGTATGGCCACTCTACATGTATCACAGCTAGTGGATCTCCTAGCAGAGAGGTCTATGTGGGGTGTATGACCACTCTACATGTAGCACAACTAGTGGATCTCCTAGCAGAGATGTATATGTGGGGTGTATGACCATTCTACATGTATCACAGCTAGTGGATCTCCTAGCAGAGAGGTAGATGTGGGAGGTCTGACCACGCTACATGTATCACAGCTAGTGGATCTCCTAGCAGAGAGGTAGATGTGTGATGTATTACCATTCTACATGTATCACAGCTAGTGGATCTCCTAGCAGAGAGGTAGATGTTGGATGTATGACCACTCTACATGTAACACAGCTAGTGGATCTCCTAGCAGAGAGGTAGATGTGGGGTGTATGACTACCTTATATATATCACAGCTAGTGGATCTCCTAGCAGAGAGGTAGATGTGGGGTGTATGACTACACTACATGCATCACATCTAGTGGATCTCCTAGCCAAGAGGTAGTTGTGGGGTGTATGACCACTCTACATGTATAACAGCTAGTGGATCTCCTAGCAGAGAAGTAGATGTGGGGTGTATGACCACACTACATGCATCACAGCTAGTGGATTTCCTAGCAGAGAGGTAGATGTAGGATGTATGGCCACTCTACATGTATCACAGCTAGTGGATCTCCTAGCAGAGAGGTCTATGTGGGGTGTATGACCACTCTACATGTAGCACAACTAGTGGATCTCCTAGCAGAGATGTATATGTGGGGTGTATGACCATTCTACATGTATCACAGCTAGTGGATCTCCTAGCAGAGAGGTAGATGTGTGATGTATTACCATTCTACATGTATCACAGCTAGTGGATCTCCTAGCAGAGAGGTAGATGTTGGATGTATGACTACTCTACATGTATCACAGCTAGTGGATCTCCTAGCAGAGATGTAGATGTGGGGTGTATGACCATTCTACATGTATCACAGCTAGTGGATCTCCTAGCAGAGAGGTAGATGTGGGGTGTATGACCACTCTACATGTATCACAGCTAGTGGATCTCCTAGCAGAGAGGTAGATGTGTGATGTATTACCATTCTACATGTATCACAGCTAGTGGATCTCCTAGCAGAGAGGTAGATGTTGGATGTATGACCACTCTACATGTATCACAGCTAGTGGATCTCCTAGCAGAGATGTAGATGTGGGGAGTATGACCATTCTACATGTATCACAGCTAGTGGATCTCCTAGCAGAGATGTAGATGTGGGATGTATGACCACCATATATATATCACAGCTAGTGGATCTCCTAGCAGAGAGGTAGATGTGGGATGAATGACCACCATATATATATCACAGCTAGTTGATATCCTAGCAGCGAGGTAGATGTGGGATGTATGACCATTCTACATGTATCACAGCTAGTGGATCTCCTAGCAGAGAGGTAGATGTGGGGTGTATGACCATTCTACATGTATTACAGCTAGTGGATCTCCTAGCAGAGAGGTAGATGTGGTGTGTATGACCACTCTACATGCATCACAGCTAGTGGATCTCCTAGCAGAGAGGTAGATGTGGGGTTTATGACCACTATACATGTATCACAGCTAGTGGACCTCCTAACAGAGAGGTAGATGTGGTGTATATGACCACTCTACATGTATCACATCTAGTCGATCTCCTAGCAGATATGTAGATGTGGGGTGTATGAACACTCTACATGTATCACAGCTAGTGGATCTCCTAGCAGAGAGGTAGATGTGGTGTGTATGAGCACTCTACATGTGTCACAGCTAGTGGATCTCTTAGCCAAGAGGTAGATGTTGAGTGTATGACCATTCTACATGTATCACAGCTAGTGGATCACCTATCCTAGAGGTAGATGTGGGATGAATGACCACCATATATATATCACAGCTAGTGGATCTCCTAGCAGAGAGGTAGATGTTGGATGTATGACCATTCTACATGTATCACAGCTAGTGGATCTTCTAGCAGAGAGGTAGATGTGGGATGTATGACCACTCTACCTGTATCACAGCTATTGGATATTCTAACAGAGAAGTAGATGTGGGATGTATGACCACTCTACATGTATCACAGCTAGTGGATCTCCTAGCAGAGATGTATATGTGGGGTGTATGACCATTCTACATGTATCACAGCTAGTGGATCTCCTAGCCGAGAGGTAGATGTGGGGTGTATGACCACTCTACATGTATCACAGCTAGTGGATTTCCTAGCAGAGAGGTAGATGTGGGGTGTATGACCACTCTACATGTATCACAGCTAGTGGATCTCCTAGCAGAGAGGTAGATGTGGGATGTATTACCATTCTACATGTATCAGAGCTAGTGGATCTCCTTGCAGAGAGGTCGATGTAGGGTTTATGACCATTCTACATGTATCACAGCTAGTGGATCTCCTAGCAGAGAGGTATATGTGGGATGTATGGCCATTCTACATGTATCACAGCTAGTGGATCTCCTAGCAGAGAGGTAGATGTGGGGTATATGACCACTGTACATGTATCACTGCTAGTGGATCTCCTAGCAGAGAGGTAGATGTGGGATGAATGACCACCATATATATATCACAGCTAGTGGATCTCCTAGCAGAGAGGTAGATGTGGGGTGTATGACCACTCTACATGTATCCCAGCTAGTTGATATCCTAGCAGCGAGGAAGATGTGGGATGTATGACCACTCTAAATGTATCACAGCTAGTGGATCGCCTAGCAGAGAGGTAAATGTGGGGTGTATTACCATTCTACATGTATTACAGCTAGTGGATCTCCTAGCAGAGAGGTAGATGTGGTGTGTATGACCACTCTACATGCATCACAGCCAGTGGATCTCCTAGCAGAGAGGTAGATGTGGGGATTATGACCACTATACATGTATCACAGTTAGTGGATCTCCTAACAGAGAGGTAGATGTGGTGTGTATGACCACTCTACATGTATCACATCTAGTGGATCTCCTAGCAGATATGTAAATGTGGGGTGTATGACCATTCTACATGTATCACAGCTAGTGGATCTCCTAGCAGAGAGGTATATGTGGTGTGTATGACCACTCTACATGTATCACGGCTATTGGATCTCCTAGCAGAGAGGTAGATGTGGGATGTATGACCACTCTCCATGTATCACATCTAGTGGATCTCCTAACAGAGAGGTAGATGTGCGGTGTATGACCACTCTACATGTATCACAGCTAGTTGATATCCTAGCAGAGAGGTAGATGTGGGATGTATGACCACTCTACATGTATCACATCTAGTGGATCTCCTAGCAGAGAGGTAGATGTGGGGTGTATGACCACTCTACATGTATCACAGCTAGTGGATCTCCTAGCAGAGAGGTAGATGTGGGATGTATGACCATTCTACATGTATCACAGCTAGTGGATCTCCTAGCAGAGAGGTAGATGTGGGATGTATGACCAATCAATATGTATCACAGCTAGTGGATCTCCTAGCTGAGAGGTAGATTTGGGATGTATGACCACTCTACCTGTATCACAGCTATTGGATATTCTAACAGAGAAGTATATGTGGGATGTATGACCACTCTACATGTATCACAGCTAGTGGAACTCCTAGCAGAGAGGTCGATGTGGGGTGTATGACCACTCTACATGTATCACAGCTAGTGGGTCTCCTAGCAGAGATGTATATGTGGGGTGTATGACCATTCTACATGTATCACAGACAGTGGATCTCCTACCCGAGAGGTAGATGTGGGGAGTATGACCACTCTACATGTATCACAGCTAGTGGATTTCCTAGCAGAGAGGTAGATGTGGGATGTATGACCATTCTACATGTAGTACAGCTAGTGGATCTCCTAGCAGAGAGGTAGATGTGGTGTGTATGACCATTCTACATGTATCACAGCTAGTGGATCTCCTACCCGAGAGGTATATGTGGGATGTATGACCACTCTACATGTATCACAGCTAGTGGATCTCCTAGCAGAGAGGTAGATGTGGGGTGTATGACCATTCTACATGTAGTACAGCTAGTGGATCTCCTAGCAGAGAGGTAGATGTGGGGTGTATGACCACTCTACATGCATCACAGCTAGTGGATCTCATAGCAGAGAGGTAGATGTGGGATGTATTACCATTCTACATGTATCACAGCTAGTGGATCTCCTAGCAGAGAGGTCGATGTAGGGTGTATGACCATTCTACATGTATCACAGCTAGTGGATCTCCTAGCAGAGAGGTATATGTGGGATCTATGGCCATTCTACATGTATCACATCTAGTGGATTTCCTAGCAGAGAGGTAGATGTGGGATGAATGACCACCATATATATATCACAGCTAGTTGATATCCTAGCAGCGATGTCGATGTGGGATGTATGACCACTCTACATGTATCACAGCTAGTGGACCTCCTAGCAGAGAGGTAGATGTTGGATGTATGACCACTCTACATGTATCACAGCTAGTGGATCTCCTAGCAGAGATGTAGATGTGGGATGTATGACCACCATATATATATCACAGCTAGTGGATCTCCTAGCAGAGAGGTAGATGTGGGATGAATGACCACCATATATATATCACAGCTAGTTGATATCCTAGCAGCGAGGTAGATGTGGGATGTATGACCACTCTACATGTATCACACTAGTGGATCTCCTAGCAGAGAGGTAGATGTGGGGTGTATGACCATTCTACATGTATTACAGCTAGTGGATCTCCTAGCAGAGAGGTAGATTTGGTGTGTATGACCACTCTACATGCATCACAGCTAGTGGATCTCCTAGCAGACAGGTAGATGTGGGGTTTATGACCACTATACATGTATCACAGCTAGTGGACCTCCTAACAGAGAGGTAGATGTGGTGTATATGACCACTCTAAATGTATCACATCTAGTCGATCTCCTAGCAGATATGTAGATGTGGGGTGTATGAACACTCTACATGTATCACAGCTAGTGGAACTCCTAGCAGAGAGGTAGATGTGGTGTGTATGAGCACTCTACATGTGTCACAGCTAGTGGATCTCCTAGCCAAGAGGTAGATGTTGAGTGTATGACCATTCTACATGTATCACAGCTAGTGGATCTCCTAGCCTAGAGGTAGATGTGGGATGAATGACCACCATATATATATCACAGCTAGTGGATCTCCTAGCAGAGAGGTAGATGTTGGATGTATGACCATTCTACATGTATCACAGCAAGTGGATCTTCTAGCAGAGAGGTAGATGTGGGATGTATGACCACTCTACCTGTATCACAGCTATTGGATATTCTAACAGAGAAGTAGATGTGGGATGTATGACCACTTTACATGTATCACAGCTAGTGGCTCTCCTAGAAGAGAGGTCGATGTGGGGTGTATGACCACTCTACATGTATCACAGCTAGTGGGTCTCCTAGCAGAGATGTATATGTGGGGTGTATGACCATACTACATGTATCACAGCTAGTGGACCTCCTAGCAGAGAGGTAGATGTGGGGTGTATGACCACTCTACATGTATCACAGCTAGTGGATCTCCTAGCAGAGAGGTAGATGTGGGGTGTATAACCACTCTACATGTATCACATCTAGTGGATCTCCTAGCAGAGAGGTAGATGTGGGGTGTATAACCACTATACATGTATCACAGCTAGTGGATCTCCTAGCAGAGAGGTAGATGTGGGATGTATGACCATTCTACATGTATCACAGCTAGTGGATTTCCTAGCAGAGAGGTAGATGTGGGATGTATGACCATTCTACATGTATCACAGCTAGTGGATCTCCTAGCAGAGAGGTAGATGTGGGGTGTATGACCACGCTACATGTATCACAGCTAGTGGATCTCCTAGCAGAGATGTAGATGTGGGGTGTATGACCATTCTACATGTATCACAGCTAGTGGATCTCCTAGCAGAGAGGTAGATGTGGGGTGTATGACCACTCTACATGTATCACAGCTAGTGGATCTCCTAGCAGAGAGGTAGATGTGGGATGTATGACCATTCTACATGTATCACAGCTAGTGGATCTCCTAGCAGAGAGGTAGATGTGGGATGTATGACCACCATATATATATCACAGCTAGTGTATCTCCTAGCAGAGATGTATATGTGGGGTGTATGACCATTCTACATGTATCACAGCTAGTGGATCTCCTAGCAGAGAGGTAGATGTGGGGGGTCTGACCACGCTACATGTATCACAGCTAGTGGATCTCCTAGCAGAGATGTATATGTGGGGTGTATGACCATTCTACATGTATCTCAGCTAGTGGATCTCCTAGCAGAGAGGTAGATGTGGGGGTCTGATGACGCTACAGGTATCACAGCTAGTGGATCTCCTAGCAGAGATGTAGATGTGGGATGTATGACCATTCTACACGTATCACAGCTATTGGATCTCCTAGCAGAGAGGTAGATGTGGGATGTATGACCACCATATATATATCACAGCTAGTGTATCTCCTAGCAGAGAGGTAGATGTGGGATGTATGACCACACTACATGCATCACAGCTAGTGGATCTCCTAGCAGAGAAATATATGTATAGTGTATGACCATTCTACATGTATCACAGCTAGTGGATCTCCTAGCCGAAAAGTAGATGTGGGATGTATGACCACCATATATATATCACAGCTAGTGGATCTCCTAGCAGAGAGGTAGATGTGGGATGTATGACCATTATACATGTATCACAGCTAGTGGATCTCCTAGCAAAGAGGTAGATGTGGGATGTATGACCATTCTTAATGTATCCCAGCTAGTGGATCTCCTAGCAGAGAGGTAGATGTGGGATGTATGACCACTCTGCCTGTATCACAACTAGTGGATCTCCTAGCAGAGTAGTAGATGTGGGGTGTATGACCACAATGCATGCATCACAGCTAGTGGATCTCCTAGCTGAGAGGTAGATGTGGGGTGTATGACCACTCTACATGTATCACAGCTAGTGGATTTCCTAGCAGAGAGGTAGATGTGGGATGTATGACCATTCTACCTGTATCACAGCTAGTGGATCTCCTAGCAGAGCGGTCGATGTGGGGTGTATGACCACTCTACATGTATCACAGCTAGTGGATTTCCTAGCAGAGATGTAGATGTGGGATGTATGACCATTCTACATGTATCACAGCTAGTGGATCTCCTAGCAGAGCGGTCGATGTGGGGTGTATGACCACTCTACAGGTATCACAGCTAGTGGATCTCCTAGCAGAGAGGTAGATGTGGGATGTATGACCACACTACATGCATCACAGCTAGTGGACCTCCTAGCCGAGAGGTAGATGTGGGGTGTTTGACCATTCTACATGTATCACAGCTAGTGGATCTCCTAGCAGAGAGGTAGATGTGGGGTGTATGACCACTCCACATGTATCACAGCTAGTGGATCTCCTAGCTGAGAGGTAGATGTGGGATGTATGACCACCATATATATATCACAGCTAGTGGAGCTCCTAGCAGAGAGGTAGATGTGGGATGTATGACCATTCTACATGTATCATAGCTAGTGGATCTCCTAGCAAAGAGGTAGATTTGGGATGTATGACCATTCTAAATGTATCAAATCTAGTTGATCTCATAACAGAGAGGTAGATGTGGGATGTATAACCACTCTACCTGTATCACAGCTAGTGGATTTCCTAGCAGAGAAGTAGATGTGGGGTGTATGACCATTCTACATGTATCACAGCTAGTGGATCTCCTAGCAGAGAGGTCGATGTGGGGTGTATGACCACGCTACATGTATCACAGCTAGTGGATCTCCTAGCAGAGATGTATATGTGGGGTGTATGACCATTCTACATGTATCACAGCTAGTGGATCTCCTAGCAGAGAGGTAGATGTGGGGGGTATGATGACGCTACAGGTATCACAGCTAGTGGATCTCCTAGCAGAGATGTAGATGTGGGATGTATTACCATTCTACATGTATCACAGCTAGAGGATCTTCTAGCAGAGAGGTAGATGTGGGATGTATGACCACCATATATATATCACAGCTAGTGGATCTCCTAGCAGAGAGGTAGATGTGGGGTGTATGACCACTCCACATGTATCACAGCTAGTGGATCTCCTAGCAGAGAGGTATATGTGTAGTGTATGACCATTCTACATGTATCACAGCTAGTGGATCTCCTAGCCGAGAGGTAGATGTGGGATGTATGACCACCATATATATAACACAGCTAGTGGAACTCCTAGCAGAGAGGTAGATGTGGGATGTATGACCACACTACATGCATCACAGCTAGTGGATCTCCTAGCAGAGAAATATATGTGTAGTGTATGACCATTCTACATGTATCACAGCTAGTGGATCTCCTAGCCGAGAAGTAGATGTGGGATGTATGACCACCATATATATATCACAGCTATTGGATCTCCTAGCAGAGAGGTAGATGTGGGATGTATGACCATTATACATGTATCACAGCTAGTGGATCTCCTAGCAAAGAGGTAGATGTGGGATGTATGACCATTCTTAATGTATCCCAGCTAGTGGATCTCCTAGCAGAGAGGTAGATGTGGGATGTATGACCACTCTGCCTGTATCACAGCTAGTGGATCTCCTAGCAGAGTAGTAGATGTGGGGTGTATGACCACAATGCATGCATCACAGCTAGTGGATCTCCTAGCTGAGAGGTAGATGTGGGGTGTATGACCACTCTACATGTATCACAGCTAGTGGATTTCCTAGCAGAGAGGTAGATGTGGGATGTATGACCATTCTACCTGTATCACAGCTAGTGGATCTCCTAGCAGAGCGGTCGATGTGGGGTGTATGACCACTCTACATGTATCACAGCTAGTGGATCTCCTAGCAGAGAGGTAGATGTGGGATGTATGACCACTCTGCCTGTATCACAGCTAGTGGATCTCCTAACAGAGAAGTAGATGTGGGGTGTATGACCACACTACATGCATCACAGCTAGTGGATCTCCTAGCAGAGAGGTAGATGTGGGGTTTATGACCACTCCACATGTATCACAGCTAGTGGATCTCCTAGCTGAGAGGTAGATGTGGGATGTATGGCCACCATATATATATCACAGCTAGTGGAGCTCCTAGCAGAGAGGTAGATGTGGGATGTATGACCATTCTACATGTATCACAGCTAGTGGATCTCCTAGCAAAGAGGTAGATTTGGGATGTATGACCATTCTAAGTGTATCACAGCTAGTGGATCTCATAACAGAGAGGTAGATGTGGGATGTATGACCACTCTACCTGTATCACAGCTAGTGGATTTCCTAGCAGAGTAGTAGATGTGGGGTGTATGACCACACTACATGCATCACAGCTAGTGGATCTCCTAGCCGAGAGGTAGATGTGGGGTGTATGACCACTCTACATGTATCACAGCTAGTGGATTTCTAGCAGAGAGGTAGATGTGGGATGTATTACCATTCTACATGTATCACAGCTAGTGGATCTCTATAGCAGAGAGGTCGATGTAGGGTGTATGACCACTCTACATGTATCACAGCTAGTGGATCTCCTAGCAGAGAGGTAGATGTGGGGGGTCTGACCACGCTACATGTATCACAACTAGTGGATCTCCTAGCAGAGCGGTAGATGTGGGATGTATTACCATTCTACATGTATCACAGCTAGTGGATCTCATAGCAGAGAGGTAGATGTGGGATGTATGACCACCATATATATATCACAGCTAGTGGATCTCCTAGCAGAGAGGTAGATGTGGGGTGTATGACCACTCCACATGTATCACAGCTAGTGGATCTCCTAGCCAAGAGGTAGATGTGGGATGTATGACCACCATATATATATCACAGCTAGTGGATCTCCTAGCAGAGATGTAGATGAGGGATGTATGACCATTCTACATATATCACAGCTGGTGGATCTCCTAGCAGAGAGGTATATGTGGGATGTATGACCACTCTACCTGTATCACAGCTAGTGGATCTCCCAGCAGAGAAGTAGATGTGGGGTGTATGACCACACTACATGCATCATAGCTAGTGGATCTCCTAGCCGAGAGGTCGATGTGGGGTGTATGACCACTCTACATGTATCACAGCTAGTGGATCTCCTAGCAGAGATGTATATGTGAGGTGTATGACCATTCTACATGTATCACAGCTAGTGGATCTCGTAGCAGAGAGGTAGATGTGGGGGTCTGACCACGCTACATGTATCACAGCTAGTGGACCTCCTAGCAGAGAGGTAGATGTGGGAGGTATTACCATTCTACATGTATCACAGCTAGTGGATCTCCTAGCAGAGTGGTAGATGTGGGATGTATGCCCACCATATATATATCACAGCTAGTGGATCTCCTAGCAGAGAGGTAGATGTGGGGTGTATGACCACTATACCTGTATCACACTAGTGTATCATCTAGCAGAGAGGTAGATGTGGGGTGTATGACCACTCCACATGTATCACAGCTAGTGGATCTCCTAGCAGAGAGGTATATGTGTAGTGTATGACCATTCTACATGTATCACAGCTAATGGATCTCCTAGCCGAGAGGTAGATGTGGGATGTATGACCATTCTACATGTATCACAGCTAGTGGATCTCCTAGCAGAGAGGTAGATGTGGGATGTATGACCATTCTACATGTATCACAGCTAGTGGATCTCCTAGCAGAGAGGAACATGTGGGATGTATGACCATTCTACATGTATCACAGCTAGTGGATCTCCTAGCAGAGAGGTAGATGTGGGATGTATGACCACTCTACCTGTATCACAGCTAGTGGATCTCTAGCAGAGAAGTAGATGTGGGGTGTATAACCATTCTACATGTATCACAGCTAGTGGATTTCCTAGCAGAGAGGTAGATGTGGGATGTATGACCACTCTAAATGTATCACAGCTAGTGGATCTCCTAGCTGAGAGGTAGATGTGGGATGTATGACCACCATATATATATCACAGCTAGTGGATCTCCTAGCAGAGAGGTAGATGTGGGGTGTATGACCACTATAAATGTATCACAGCTAGTGGATCTCCTAGCAGAGAGGTAGATGTGGGGTGTATGACCACTCCACATGTATCACAGCTAGTGGATCTCCTAGCAGAGAGGTATATGTGTAGTGTATGCCCATTCTACATGTATCACAGCAAGTGGATCTCCTAGCCGAGAGGTAGATGTGGGATGTATGACCACCATATATATATCACAGCTAGTGGATCTCCTAGCAGAGAGGTAGATGTGGGATGTATGACCACTCTAGATGTATCACAGCTAGTGAATCTCCTAGCCGAGAGGTAGATGTGGGGTGTATGACCACTCTACATGTATCACAGCTAGTGGATTTCCTAGCAGAGAGGTAGATGTGGCGTGTATGACCATTCTACATGTATCACAGCTAGTGGATCTCCTAGCAGAGAGGTCGATGTGGGGTTTATGACCATTCTACATGTATCACAGCTAGTGGATCTCCTAGCAGAGAGGTATATGTGGGATGTATTACCATTCTACATGTATCACAGCTAGTGGATCTCCTAGCAGAGAGGTCAATGTGGGGTTTATGACCATTCTACATGTATCAAAGCTAGTGGATCTCCTAGCAGAGAGGTATATGTGGGATGTATGGCCATTCTACATGTATCACAGCTAGTGGATCTCCTAGCAGAGAGGTAGATGTGGAATTATGACCACACTACATGTATCACAGCTAGTGGAGCTCCTAGCAGAGAGGTAGATGTGGGGTGTATGACCACCATATATATATCACAGCTAGTGGATCTCCTAGCAGAGAGGTAGATGTGGGGTGTATGACTACCATATATATATCACAGCTAGTGGATCTTCTAGCAGAGAGGTAGATGTGGGGTGTATGACCACACTACATGCATCACAGCTAGTGGATCTCCTAGCCTAGAGGTAGATGTGGGGTGTATGACCACTCTACATGTATCACAGCTAGTGGATCCCCTAGCAGAGAAGTAGATGTGGGGTGTATGACCACACTACATGCATCACAGCTAGTGGATCTCCATGCCGAGAGGTAGATGTGGGGTGTATGACCACTCTACATGTATCACAGCTAGTGGATTTCCTAGCAAAGAGGTAGATGTGGGATGTATGGCCACTCTACATGTATCACAGCTAGTGGATCTCCTAGCAGAGAGGTATATGTGGGGTGTATGACCACTCTACATGTAGCACAACTAGTGGATCTCCTAGCAGAGATGTATATGTGGGGTGTATGACCATTCTACATGTATCACAGCTAGTGGATCTCCTAGCAGAGAGGTAGATGTGGGAGGTCTTACCACGCTACATGTATCACAGCTAGTGGATCTCCTAGCAGAGAGGTAGATGTGTGATGTATTACCATTCTACATGTATCACAGCTAGTGGATCTCCTAGCGGAGAGGTAGATGTTGGATGTATGACCACTCTACATGTAACACAGCTAGTGGATCTCCTAGCAGAGAGGTAGATGTGGGGTGTATGACTACCTTATATATATCACAGCTAGTGGATCTCCTAGCAGAGAGGTAGATGTGGGGTGTATGACTACACTACATGCATCACATCTAGTGGATCTCCTAGCCAAGAGGTAGTTGTGGGGTGTATGACCACTCTACATGTATAACAGCTAGTGGATCTCCTAGCAGAGAAGTAGATGTGGGGTGTATGACCACACTACATGCATCACAGCTAGTGGATTTCCTAGCAGAGAGGTAGATGTAGGATGTATGGCCACTCTACATGTATCACAGCTAGTGGATCTCCTAGCAGAGAGGTCTATGTGGGGTGTATGACCACTCTACATGTAGCACAACTAGTGGATCTCCTAGCAGAGATGTATATGTGGGGTGTATGACCATTCTACATGTATCACAGCTAGTGGATCTCCTAGCAGAGAGGTAGATGTGGGATGTATGACCACTCTACATGTATCACAGCTAGTGGATCTCCTAGCAGAGAGGTAGATGTGGGATGTATGACCACTCTACATGTATCACAGCTAGTGGATCTCCTAGCAGAGAGGTAGATGTGGGGTGTATGACCACACTAAATGCATCACAGCTAGTGGATCTCCTAGCAGAGAGGTAGATGTGGGGTGTATGACCACTCTACATGTATCACAGCTAGTGGATTTCCTAGCAGAGAGGTAGATGTGGGGTGTATGACCATTCTACATGTATCACAGCTAGTGGATCTCCTAGCAGAGAGGTAGATGTGGGGTGTATGACCACTCTACATGTATCACAGCTAGTGGATCTCCTAGCAGAGAGGTATATGTGTGATGTATGACCATTCTACATGTATCACAGCTAGTGGATCTCCTAGCAGAGAGGTAGATGTGGAGTGTATGACAACCCTACATGTATCACAGCTAGTGGATCTCCTAGCAGAGAGGTAGATGTGGGATGCATGACCACTCAACATGTATCACAGCTAGTGGATCTACTAGCAGAGATGTACATGTGGGGTGTATGACCACTATACATGTATCACAGCTAGTGGATCTCCTAGCAGAGAGGTAGATGTGGAGTGTATGACCAC
>CM026392.1:16471884-16521700 GCA_014843695.1 Archivesica marissinica | reverse complement strand
TCTCCTAGCAGATATGTAGATGTGGGGTGTATGACCACTATACATGTGTCACAGTTAGTGGATCTCCTAACAGAGAGGTAGATGTGGTGTGTATGACCACTCTACATGTATCACATCTAGTGGATCTCCTAGCAGATATGTATATGTGGGGTGTATGAACACTATACATGTATCACAGCTAGTGGATCTTCTAGATGAGAGGTAGATGTGGTGTGTATGAGCACTCTACAGTGTCACATCTAGTGGATCTCCTAGCCGAGAGGTAGATGTGGGGTGTATGACCACTCTACATGTATCACAGCTAGTGGATCTCCTAGCATAGAGGTAGATGTGGGATGTATGACCATTCTACATGTATCACAGCTAGTGGATCTCCTAGCAGAGAGGTAGATGTGGGGTGTATGACCATTCTACATGTATCACAGCTAGTGGATCTCCTAGCAGAGATGTAGATGTGGGATGTATGACCACTCTACATGTATCACAGCTAGTGGATCTCCTAGCAGAGAGGTAGATGTGGGATGTATGACCACTCTACATGTATCACAGCTAGTGGATATCCTAGCAGAGATGTAGATGTGGGATGTATGACCACTCTACATGTATCACAGCTAGTGGATCTCCTAGCAGAGAGGTAGATGTGGGTGTATGACCATTCTACATGTATCACAGCTAGTGTATCTCCTAGCAGAGAGGTAGATGTGGTGTGTATGACCACTCTACATGTATCACAGCTAGTGGATCTCCTAGCAGAGAGGTAGATGTGGGATGTATGACCACTCTACATGTATCACAGCTAGTGGATCTCCTATCAGAGAGGTAGATGTGGGGGTGTATGACCATTCTACATGTATCACAGCTAGTGGATCTCCTAGCAGAGAGGTATATGTGGGGTGTATGACCATTCTACATGTATCACGGCTAGTGGATCTCCTAGCAGAGAGGTAGATGCGGGATGTATGACCACTGTCCATGTATCACATATAGTGGATCTCCTAGCAGAGAGGTAGATGTGGGGTGTATGACCACTCTACATGTATCACAGCTAGTTGATATCCTAGCAGCGAGGTAGATGTGGGATGTATGACCACTCTACATGTATCACATCTAGTGGATCTCCTAGCAGAGAGGTACATGTGGGATGTATGACCATTCTACATGTATCACAGCTAGTGGATCTCCTAGCAGAGAGATAGATGTGGGATGTATGACCACTCTACATGTATCACAGCTAGTGGATCTATTAGCAGAGAGGTAGATGTGGGATGTATTACCATGCTACATGTATCACAGCTAGTGGATCTCCTAGCAGAGAGGTAGATGTGGGGTGTATGACCACTCTACATGTATCACAGCTAGTGGATCCCCTAGCAGAGAGGTCGATATAAGGTTTATGACCATTCTACATGTATCACAACTAGTGGATCTCCTAGCAGAGAGGTATATGTGGGATGTATGGCCATTATACATTTATCACAGCTAGTGGATCTCCTAGCAGAGAGGTAGATGTGGGGTATATGACCACTGTACATGTATCACAGCTAGTGGATCTCCTAGCAGAGAGGTAGATGTGGGATGAATGACCACCATATATATATCACAGCTAGTGGATCTCCTAGCAGAGAGGTAGATGTGGGTTGTATGACCACTCTACATGTATCACAGCTAGTTGATATCCTAGCAGAGAGGTAGATGTGGGGTGTATGACCACTCTACATGTATCACAGCTAGTGGATCTCCTAGCAGAGAGGTAGATGTGGGGTGTATGACCATTATACATGTATCACAGCTAGTGGATCTCCTAGCAGAGAGGTAGATGTGGTGTGTATGACCACTCTACATGTATCACAGCTAGTGGATCTCCTAGCAGAGAGGTAGATGTGGGGTTTATGACCACTCTACATGTATCACAGCTAGTGGATCTCCTAGCAGAGAGGTAGATGTGGGGTGTATGACCACTCTACATGTATCACAGCTAGTGGATCTCCTAGCAGAGAGGTAGATGTGGGGTGTATGACCATTCTACATGTATCACAGCTAGTGGATCTCCTAGCAGAGAGGTAGATGTGGGGTGTATGACCACTCTACATGTATCACAGCTAGTGGATCTCCTAGCAGAGAGGTAGATGTGGGATGTATGACCATTCTACATGTATCACAGCTAGTGGATCTCCTAGCAGAGAGGTAGATGTGGGGTGTATGACCATTCTACATGTATCACAGCTAGTGGATCTCCTAGCAGAGAGGTAGATGTGGGATGTATGACCACTCTACATGTATCACAGCTAGTGGATCTCCTAGCAGAGAGGTAGATGTGGGGTGTATGACCACTCTACATGTATCACAGCTAGTGGATCTCCTAGCAGAGAGGTAGATGTGGGATGTATGACCACTCTACATGTATCACAGCTAGTGGATCTCCTAGCAGAGAGGTAGATGTGGGGTGTATGACCATTCTACATGTATCACAGCTAGTGGATCTCCTAGCAGAGATGTAGATGTGGGATGTATGACCACCATATGTATCACAGCTAGTGGATCTCCTAGCAGAGAGGTAGATGTGGGGTGTATGACCACTCTACATGTATCACAGCTAGTGGATCTCCTAGCAGAGAGGTATATGTGGGGTGTATGACCATTCTACATGTATCACAGCTAGTGGATCTCCTAGCAGAGAGGTAGATGTGGGATGTATGACCACCATACATGTATCACAGCTAGTGGATCTCCTAGCAGAGAGGTAGATGTGGGATGTATGACCATTCTACATGTATCACAGCTAGTGGATCTCCTAGCAGAGTGGTAGATGTGGGGTATATGACCACTCTACATGTATCACAGCTAGTGGATCTCCTAGCAGAGAGGTAGATGTGGGATGAATGACCACCATATATATCTCACAGCTAGTGGATCTCCTAGCAGAGAGGTAGGTGTGGGATGTATGACCACTCTACATGTATCACAGCTAGTGGATCTCCTAGCAGAGAGGTAGATGTGGGATGTATGACCATTCTACATGTATTACAGCTAGTTGATATCCTAGCAGAGAGGTAGATGTGGGATGTATGACCACTCTACATGTATCACAGCTAGTGGATCCCCTAGCAGAGAGGTAAATGTGGGATGTATGACCATTCTACATGTATTACAGATAGTGGATCTCCTAGCAGAGGGGTAGATGTGGTGTGTATGACCACTCTACATGCATCAAAGCCAGTGGATCTCCTAGCAGAGAGGTATATGTGGTGTGTATGACCACTCTACATGTATCACGGCTATTGGATCTCCTAGCAGAGAGGTATATGTGGGATATATGACCATTCTACATGTATCACAGCTAGTGGATCTCCTAGCAGAGAGTTAGATGTGGGATGTATGACCATTCTACATGTATCACAGCTAGTGGTCCTCCTAGCAGAGAGGTAGATGTGGGATGTATGACCACTCTACCTGTATCACAGCTAGTGGATCTCCTAGCAGAAAAGTAGTTGTGGGGTGTATGACCACACTAAATACATCACAGCTAGTGGTTCTCCTAGCCGAGAGGTAGATGTGGGGTATATGACCACTCTACATGTATCACAGCTAGTGGATTTCCTAGCATAGAGGTAGATGTGGGGTGTATGACCATTCTACATGTATTACAGCTAGTGGATCTTCTAGCAGAGAGGTAGTAGTGGTGTGTATGACCACTCTACATGCATTACAGCTAATGGATCTCCTAGCAGAGAGGTATATGTGGGATGTATTACCATTATACATGTATCCCAGCTAGTGGATCTCCTAGCAGAGAGGTATATGTGGGATGTATGGCCATTCTACATGTATCACATCTAGTGGATCTCCTAGCAGAGAGGTAGATGTGGGGTATATGACCACTCTACATGTATTACAACTAGTGGATCTCCTAGCAGAGAGGTAGATGTGGGATGAATGACCACCATATATATATCACAGCTAGTGGATCTCCTAGCAGAGATGTAGATGTGGGATGTATGACCACCATATATATATCACAGCTAGTGGATCTCCTAGCAGAGAGGTAGATGTTGAGTGTATGACCATTCTACATGTATCACAGCTAGTGGATCTCCTAGCCGAGAGGTAGGTGTGGGATGAATGACCACCATATATATATCACAGATAGTGGATCTCCTAGCAGAGAGGTAGATGTGGGATGTATGTCCATTCTACATGTATCACAGCTAGTGGATCTCCTAGCAAAGAGGTAGATGTGGGATGTATGACCATTCTACATGTATCACAGCTAGTGGATCTCCTAGCAGAGAGGTAGATGTGGGATGTATGACCACTCTACCTGTATCACTGCTATTGGATATTCTAACAGAGAAGTAGATGTGGGATGTATGACCACTCTAAATGTATCACAGCCAGTGGATCTCCTAGCCAAGAGGTAGATGTGGGGTGTATGACCACTCTACATGTATCACAGCTAGTGGATTTCCTAGCATAGAGGTAGATGTGGGGTGTATGACCATTCTACATGTATTACAGCTAGTGGATCTCATAGCAGAGAGGTAGAAGTGGTGTGTATGACCACTCTACATGCATCACAGCTAGTGGATCTCCTAGCAGAGAGGTAGATGTGGGATGTATTACCATTCTACATGTATCACAGCTAGTGGATCTCCTAGCAGAGAGGTATATGTGGGATGTATGGCCATTCTACATGTATCACAGCTAGTGGATCTCCTAGCAGAGAGGTAGATGTGGGGTATATGACCACTCTACATGTATCACAACTAGTGGATCTCCTAGCAGAGAGGTAGATGTGGGATGAATTACCACCATATATATATCACAGCTAGTGGATCTCCTAGCAGAGAGGTAGATGTGGTGTGTATGACCACTCTACATGCATCACAGCCAGTGGATCTCCTAGCAGAGAGGTAGATGTGGGGCTTATGACCACTATACATGTATCACAGCTAGTGGATCTCCTAGCAGAGAGGTAGATGTGGTGTGTATGGCCATTCTACATGTATCACAGATAATGGATCTCCTAGCAGAGAGGTATATGTGGTGTGTATGACCACTCTACATGTATCACGGCTATTGGATCTCCTAGCAGAGAGGTAGATGTGGGATATATGACCATTCTACATGTATCACAGCTAGTGGATCTCCTAGCAGAGAGGTAGATGTGGGATGTATGACCATTCTACATGTATCACAGCTAGTGGTCCTCCTAGCAGAGAGGTAGATGTGGGATGTATGACCACTCTACATGTATCACAGCTAGTGGATCTCCTAGCAGAGAAGTAGTTGTGGGGTGTATGACCACACTAAATACATCACAGCTAGTGGATCTCCTAGCCGAGAGGTAGATGTGGGGTGTATGACCACTCTACATGTATCACAGCTAGTGGATTTCCTAGCATAGAGGTAGATGTGGGGTGTATGACCATTCTACATGTATTACAGCTAGTGGATCTCCTAGCAGAGAGGTAGTAGTGGTGTGTATGACCACTCTACATGCATTACAGCTAGTGGATCTCCTAGCAGAGAGGTAGATGTGGGATGTATGACCACTTACATGTATCACAGCTAGTGGATCTCCTAGCAGAGAGGTAGATGTGGAATGTATGACCACTCTACATGTATCACAGCTAGTGGATCTCCTAGCAGAGAGGTAGATGTGGGGTGTATGACCACTCTACATGTATCACAGCTAGTGGATCTCCTAGCAGAGAGGTAGATGTGGGGTGTATGACCATTCTACATGTATCACAGCTAGTGGATCTCCTAGCAGAGAGGTAGATGTGGGGTGTATGACCACTCTATATGTATCACAGCTAGTGGATCTCCTAGCAGAGAGGTAGATGTGGGGTGTATGACCATTCTACATGTATCACAGCTAGTGGATCTCCTAGCAGAGAGGTAGATGTGGGATGTATGACCACTCTACATGTATCACAGCTAGTGGATCTCCTAGCAGAGAGGTAGATGTGGGGTGTATGACCACACTACATGCATCACAGCTAGTGGATCTCCTAGCCGAGAGGTAGATGTGGGGTGTATGACCACTCTACATGTATCACAGCTAGTGGATTTCCTAGCATAGAGGTAGATGTGGGTGTATGACCTTCTACATGTATCACAGCTAGTGGATCTCCTAGCAGAGAGGTAGTAGGGGGTGTATGACCATCTACATGTATCACAGCTAGTGGATCTCCTAGCAGAGAGTAGATGTGGGTGTATGACCTTACATGTATCCAGCTAGTGGATCTCCTAGCAGAGAGGTAGATGTGGGATGTATGACCATTCTACATGTATCACATCTAGTGGATCTCCTAGCAGAGAGGTAGATGTGGGATGATGACCACCATATATATATCACAGCTAGTGGATCTCCTAGCAGAGATGTAGATGTGGGATGTATGACCACCATATATATATCACAGCTAGTGGATCTCCTAGCAGAGAGGTAGATGTTGAGTGTATGACCATTCTACATGTATCACAGCTAGTGGATCTCCTAGCCGAGAGGTAGATGTGTGATGAATGACCACCATATATATATCACAGATAGTGGATCTCCTAGCAAAGTGGTAGATATGGGATGTATGACCATTCTACATGTATCACAGCTAGTGGATCTCCTAGCAGAGATGTAGATGTGGGATGTATGACCACTCTACCTGTATCACTGCTATTGGATCTCCTAGAAGAGAGGTCGATGTGGGGTTTATGACCACTCTAAATGTATCACAGCTAGTGGGTCTCCTAGCAGAGATTTATATGTGGGGTGTATGACCATTCTACATGTATCACAACTAATGGAACTCCTAGCAGAGAGGTAGATGTGGGGTGTATGACCACTCTACATGTATCACAGCTAGTGGATCTCCTAGCAGAGAGGTAGATGTGGGATGTATGACCACTCTACCTGTATCACTGCTATTGGATATTCTAACAGAGAAGTAGATGTGGGATGTATGACCACTCTAAATGTATCACAGCCAGTGGATCTCCTAGCCAAGAGGTAGATGTGGGGTGTATGACCACTCTACATGTATCACAGCTAGTGGATTTCCTAGCATAGAGGTAGATGTGGGGTGTATGACCATTCTACATGTATTACAGCTAGTGGATCTCCTAGCAGAGAGGTAGAAGTGGTGTGTATGACCACTCTACATGCATCACAGCTAGTGGATCTCCTAGCAGAGAGGTAGATGTGGGATGTATTACCATTCTACATGTATCACAGCTAGTGGATCTCCTAGCAGAGAGGTATATGTGGGATGTATGGCCATTCTACATGTATCACAGCTAGTGGATCTCCTAGCAGAGAGGTAGATGTGGGGTATATGACCACTCTACATGTATCACAACTAGTGGATCTCCTAGCAGAGAGGTAGATGTGGGATGAATTACCACCATATATATATCACAGCTAGTGGATCTCCTAGCAGAGAGGTAGATGTGGTGTGTATGACCACTCTACATGCATCACAGCCAGTGGATCTCCTAGCAGAGAGGTAGATGTGGGGCTTATGACCACTATACATGTATCACAGCTAGTGGATCTCCTAGCAGAGAGGTAGATGTGGGATGTATGACCATTCTACATGTATCACAGCTAGTGGTCCTCCTAGCAGAGAGGTAGATGTGGGATGTATGACCACTCTACATGTATCACAGCTAGTGGATCTCCTAGCAGAGAAGTAGTTGTGGGGTGTATGACCACACTAAATACATCACAGCTAGTGGATCTCCTAGCCGAGAGGTAGATGTGGGGTGTATGACCACTCTACATGTATCACAGCTAGTGGATTTCCTAGCATAGAGGTAGATGTGGGGTGTATGACCATTCTACATGTATTACAGCTAGTGGATCTCCTAGCAGAGAGGTAGTAGTGGTGTGTATGACCACTCTACATGCATTACAGCTAGTGGATCTCCTAGCAGAGAGGTATATGTGGGATGTATTGACCACTCTACATGTATCATAGCTAGTGGACCTCCTAGTAGAGAGGTAGATGTGGAGTGTATGACAACCCTACATGTATCACAGCTAGTGGATCTCCTAGCAGAGAGGTAGATGTGGGATGCATGACCACTCTACCTGTCTCACAGCTAGTGGATCTACTAGCAGAGAGGTACATGTGGGGTGTATGACCATTCTACATGTATCACAGCTAGTGGATCTCCTAGCAGAGAGGTAGATGTGGAGTGTATGACCACTCTATATGTATTACATCTAGTGGATCTCCTAGCAGATATGTAGATGTGGGGTGTATGTCCACTCTACATGTATCACAGCTAGTGGATCTCCTAGCAGAGAGGTAGATGTGGGATGTATGACCACTCTACATGTGTCACAGCTAGTGGATCTCCTAGCAGAGAAGTAGTTGTGGGGTGTATGACCACACTAAATACATCACAGCTAGTGGATCTCCTAGCCGAGAGGTAGATGTGGGGTGTATGACCACTCTACATGTATCACAGCTAGTGGATTTCCTAGCATAGAGGTAGATGTGGGGTGTATGACCATTCTACATGTATTACAGCTAGTGGATCTCCTAGCAGAGAGGTAGTAGTGGTGTGTATGACCACTCTACATGCATTACAGCTACTGGATCTCCTAGCAGAGAGGTAGATGTGGGATGTATTACCATTCTACATGTATCCCAGCTAGTGGATCTCCTAGCAGAGAGGTATATGTGGGATGTATGGCCATTCTACATGTATCACATCTAGTGGATCTCCTAGCAGAGAGGTAGATGTGGGATGAATGACCACCATATATATATCACAGCTAGTGGATCTCCTAGCAGAGATGTAGATGTGGGATGTATGACCACCATATATATATCACAGCTAGTGGATCTCCTAGCAGAGAGGTAGATGTTGAGTGTATGACCATTATACATGTATCACAGCTAGTGGATCTCCTAGCCGAGAGGTAGATGTGTTATGAATGACCACCATATATATATCACAGATAGTGGATCTCCTAGCAAAGTGGTAGATATGGGATGTATGACCATTCTACATGTATCACAGCTAGTGGATCTCCTAGCAGAGATGTAGATGTGGGATGTATGACCACTCTACCTGTATCACTGCTATTGGATCTCCTAGAAGAGAGGTCGATGTGGGGTTTATGACCACTCTAAATGTATCACAGCTAGTGGGTCTCCTAGCAGAGATTTATATGTGGGGTGTATGACCATTCTACATGTATCACAACTAATGGAACTCCTAGCAGAGAGGTAGATGTGGGGTGTATGACCACTCTACATGTATCACAGCTAGTGGATCTCCTAGCAGAGAGGTAGATGTGGGATGTATTACCATTCTACATGTATCACAGCTAGTGGATCTCCTAGCAGAGAGGTCGATGTAGGGGTTTATGACTATTCTACATGTATCACAGCTAGTGGATCTCCTAGCAGAGTGGTATATGTGGGATGTATGGCCATTCGACATGTATAACAGCTAGTGGATCTCCTAGCAGAGAGGTAGATGTGGGGTATATGACCACTCTACATGTATCACAGCTAGTGGACCTCCTAGCAGAGAGGTAGATGTGGGATGAATGACCACCATATATATATCACAGCTAGTGGATCTCCTAGCAGAGAGGTAGGTGTGGGGTGTATGACCTCTCTACATGTATCACAGCTAGTTGATATCCTAGCAGCGAGGTAGATGTGGGATGTATGACCACTCTTCATGTATCACAGCTGGTGGATCTCCTAGCAGAGATGTATATGTGGGATGTATGACCACTCTACATGTAGCACAGCTAGTGGAACTCCTAGCAGAGAGGAAGATGTGTGTGTATGACCATTCTACATGTATTACAGCTAGTGAATCTCCTAGCAGAGAGGAAGATGTGGTGTGTATGACCACTCTACATGCATCACAGCTAGTGGATCTCCTAGCAGAGAGGTAGATGTGGGGTTTATGACCAATAAACATGTATCACAGCTAGTGGATCTCCTAACAGAGAGTTGGATGTGGTGTGTATGACCACTCTACATGTATCACATCTAGTTGATCTCCTAGCAGATATGTAGATGTGGGGATGTATGACCACTCTACATGTATCACAGCTAGTGGATCTCTTAACAGAGAGGTAGATGTGGTGTGTATGACCACTCTACATGTATCACAGCTAGTGGATCTCCTAAAAGAGAGGTAGATGTGGGGTGTATGACCACTCTACATGTATTACAGCTAGTGGATCTCCTAGCAGAGAGGTCGATGTGGAATGTATTGACCACTCTACATGTATCATAGCTAGTGGATCTCCTAGTAGAGAGGTAGATGTGGAGTGTATGACCACCCTACATGTATCACAGCTAGTGGATCTCCTAGCAGAGAGGTAGATGTGGGATGCATGACCACTCTACCTGTCTCACAGCTAGTGGATCTACTAGCAGAGAGGTAGATGTGGTGTGTATGACCACTCTACATGTATCATGGCTATTGGAACTCCTAGCAGAGAGGTAGATGTGGGATGTATGACCACTCTACATGTATCACAGCTAGTGGATCTCTTAACAGAGAGGTAGATGTGTTGTGTATGGCCACTCTACATGTATCACAGCTAGTGAATCTCCTAGCAGAGAGGTAGATGTGGGGTGTATGACCACTCTACATATATTACAGCTAGTGGATCTCCTAGCAGAGAGGTCGATGTGGGGTGTATGACCACTCTACATGTATCACAGCTAGTGAATCTCCTAGCCGAGAGGTAGATGTGGAATGAATTGACCACTCTACATGTATCATAGCTAGTGGACCTCCTAGTAGAGAGTTAGATGTGGAGTGTATGACAACCCTACATGTATCACAGCTAGTGGATCTCCTAGCAGAGAGGTAGATGTGGGATGCATGACCACTCTACCTGTCTCACAGCTAGTGTATCTACTAGCAGAGAGGTACATGTGGGGTGTATGACCATTCTACATGTATCACAGCTAGTGGATCTCCTAGCAGAGAGGTAGATGTGGAGTGTATGACCACTCTATAGGTATTACATCTAGTGGATCTCCTAGCAGATATGTAGATGTGGGGTGTATGTCCACTCTACATGTATCACCGCTAGTGGATCTCCTAGCAGAGAGGTAGATGTGGGATGTATGTCCACTCTACATGTGTCACAGCTAGTGGATCTCCTAACAGAGAGGTAGATGTGGTGTGTATGACCACTCTACATGTATCACAGCTAGTGGATCTCCTGGCAGAGAGGTAGATGTGGGATGTATGACCACTATACATGTATCACAGCTAGTGGAACTCCTAGACGAGAGGTAGATGTGGGGTGTATGACCACTCTACATGTATCACATCTAGTGGATCTCCTAGTAGAGAGGTAGATGTGGGGAGTATGACCACTCTACATGTATCACAGCTAGTGGATTTCCTAGCATAGTGGTAGATGTGGCGTGTATGACCATTCTACATGTATCAGAGCTAGTGGATCTCCTAGCAGATATGTAGATGTGGGGTGTATGACCACTCAACATATATCACAGCTAGTGGATCGCCTAGCAGAGAGGTAGATGTGGTGTGTATGACCACTCTACATGTATCATGTCTATTGGAACTCCTAGCAGAGAGGTAGATGTGGGATGTATGACCACTCTACATGTATCACATCTAGTGGATCTCTTAACAGAGAGGTAGATGTGGTGTGTATGGCCACTCTACATGTATCACAGCTAGTGGATCTCCTAGCAGAGAGGTAGATGTGGGGTGTATGACCACTCTACATGTATTAGAGCTAGTGGATCTCCTAGCAGAGAGGTCGATGTGGGGTGTATGACCACTCTACATGTATCACAGCTAGTGGATCTCCTAGCCGAGAGGTAGATGTGGAATATATTGACCACTCTACATGTATCATAGCTAGTGGACCTCCTAGTAGAGAGGTAGATGTGGAGTGTATGACCACCCTACATGTATCACAGCTAGTGGATCTCCTAGCAGAGAGGTAGATGTGGGATGCATGACCACTCTACCTGTCTCATAGCTAGTGGATCTACTAGCAGAGAGGTACATGTGGGGTGTATGACCATTCTACATGTATCACATCTAGTGGATCTCCTAGCAGAGAGGTAGATGTGGAGTGTATGACCACTCTATATGTATTACATCTAGTGGATCTCCTAGCAGATATGTAGATGTGGGGTGTATGACCACTCTACATGTGTCACAGTTAGTGGATCTCCTAACAGAGAGGTAGATGTGGTGTGTATGACCACTCTACATGTATCACAGCTAGTGGATCTCCTGGCAGAGAGGTAGATGTGGGATGTATGACCACTATACATGTATCACAGCTAGTGGAACTCCTAGATGAGAGGTAGATGTGGGGTGTATGACCACTCTACAGTATCACATCTAGTGGATCTCCTAGTAGAGAGGTAGATGTGGGGAGTATGACCACTCTACATGTATCACAGCTAGTGGATTTCCTAGCATAGAGGTAGATGTGGCGTATATGACCATTCTACATGTATCAGAGCTAGTGGACCTCCTAGCAGAGAGGTAGATGTGGGGTGTGTGACCCCTCTACATGTATCACAGCTAGTGGAGCTCCTAGCAGAGAGGTAGATGTGGGATGTATTACCATTCTACATGTTTCACAGCTAGTGGTTCTCCTAGCAGAGAGGTCGATGTGGGGTTTATGACCACTCCACATGTATCACAGCTAGTGGTTCTCCTAGCAGAGATGTATATGTGGGATGTATGACCACTCTTCATGTATCACAGCTAGTGGATCTCCTAGCAGAGAGGTAGATGTGTGTGTATGACCATTCTACATGTATTACAGCTAGTGGATCTCCTAGCAGATAGGTAGATGTGGTGTGTATGACCACTCTACATGCATCACAGCTAGTGGATCTCCTAGCAGAGAGGTAGATGTGGGATGTATGACCATTCTACATGTATCACAGCTAGTGGATCTCCTAGCAGAGAGGTAGATGTGGGTTATGACCATCTACATGTATCACGCTATGTCTCTAGAAGAATGTGGGTGTATGACCACTCTACATGTATCACAGCTAGTGGATCTCCTAGCAGAGAGGTAGATGTGGGGTGTATGACCACTCTACATGTATCACAGCTAGTGGATTCCTAGCAGAGGTAGATGTGGGTGTATGACCACTAATGTATCACAGCTAGTGGATCTCCTAGCAGAGAGGTAGATGTGGGTGTATGCCCTAATTTGTGTTTGGAGGTAGATGTGGGGTGTATGACCACTCTACATGTATCACAGCTAGTGATTCCTAGCAGGAGGTAGATGTGGGATGTATGACCATCTAATTATACGTGTGGTGGGTTTGTTTTTTGTTCAGCTAGTGGATCTCCTAGCAGAGAGGTAGATGTGGGGTGTATGACCACTCTACATGTATCACAGCTAGTGGATCTCCTAGCAGAGAGGTAGATGTGGGTTATGACCACTTACATGTATCACAGCTAGTGGATCTCCTAGCAGAGAGGTAGATGTGGGTGTATGACCACTCTACATGTATCACATCTAGTGGATCTCCTAGCAGATATGTAGATGTGGGGTGTATGACCACTCTACATGTATCACAGCTAGTGGATCTCCTAGCAGAGAGGTAGATGTGGTGTGTATGACCACTCTACATGTATCACGGCTAGTGGATCTCCTAGCAGAGAGGTAGATGTGGGATGTATGACCACTCTACATGTATCACAGCTAGTGGATCTCCTAGCAGAGAGGTAGATGTGGGGTGTATGACCACTCTACATGTATCACAGCTAGTGGATCTCCTAGCAGAGAGGTAGATGTGGGGTGTATGACCACTCTACATGTATCACAGCTAGTGGATCTCCTAGCAGAGAGGTAGATGTGGGATGTATGACCACTCTACATGTATCACAGCTAGTGGATCTCCTAGCAGAGAGGTAGATGTGGGGTGTATGACCACTCTACATGTATCACAGCTAGTGGATCTCCTAGCAGAGAGGTAGATGTGGGGTGTATGACCACTCTACATGTATCACAGCTAGTGGATCTCCTAGCAGAGAGGTAGATGTGGGGTGTATGACCACTCTACATGTATCACAGCTAGTGGATCTCCTAGCAGAGAGGTAGATGTGGGGTGTATGACCACTCTACATGTATCAAGCTAGTGGATCTCCTAGCAGAGAGGTAGATGTGGGGTGTTGACCCTCTACATGTATCACAGCTAGTGGATCTCCTAGCAGAGAGGTAGATGTGGGATGTATTACCATTCTACATGTATCACAGCTAGTGGATCTCCTAGCAGAGAGGTCGATGTGGGGTTTATGACCACTCTACATGTATCACAGCTAGTGGATCTCCTAGCAGAGATGTATATGTGGGATGTATGACCACTCTACATGTATCACAGCTAGTGGATCTCCTAGCAGAGAGGTAGATGTGTGTGTATGACCATTCTACATGTATCACAGCTAGTGGATCTCCTAGCAGAGAGGTAGATGTGGTGTGTATGACCACTCTACATGTATCACAGCTAGTGGATCTCCTAGCAGAGAGGTAGATGTGGTGTGTATGACCACTCTACATGTATCACATCTAGTTGATCTCCTAGCAGATATGTAGATGTGGGGTGTATGACCACTCTACATGTATCACATCTAGTGGATCTCCTAGCAGATATGTAGATGTGGGGTGTATGACCACACTACATGTATCACAGCTTGTGGATCTCCTAGCAGAGAGGTAGATGTCGGATGTATGACCACTCTACATGTGTCACAGCTAGTAGATCTCCTAACAGAGAGGTAGATGTGGTGTGTATGACCACTCTACATATATCACTGCTAGTGGGTCTCCTGGCAGAGAGGTAGATGTGGGATTTATGACCACTATACATGTATCACAGCTAGTGGAAATCCTAGAGGAGAGGTAGATGTGGGGTGTATGACCACTCTACATGTATCACATCTAGTGGATCTCCTAGTAGAGAGGTAGATGTGGGGAGTATGACCACTCTACATGTATCACAGCTAGTGGATTTCCTAGCATAGTGGTAGATGTGGCGTGTATGACCATTCTACATGTATCAGAGCTAGTGGATCTCCTAGCAGATTTGTAGATGTGGGGTGTATGACCACTCAACATATATCACAGCTATTGGATCTCCTAGCAGAGAGGTAGATGTGGGATGTATGAACACTCTACATGTATCACAGTTAGTGGATCTCCTAACAGAGAGGTAGATGTGGTGTGTATGACCACTCTACATGTATCACAGCTAGTGTATCTCCTGGCAGAGAGGTAGATGTGGGGAGTATGACCACTCTACATGTATCACAGCTAGTGGATTTCCTAGCATCGAGGTAGATGTGCCGTGTATGACCATTCTACATGTATCAGAGCTAGTGGACCTCCTAGCAGAGAGGTAGATGTGGGGTGTGTGACCACTCTACATGTATCACAGCTAGTGGACCTCCTAGCAGAGAGGTAGATGTGGGGTGTATGACCACTCTACATGTATCACTGCTAGTGGAGCTCCTAGCAGAGAGGTAGATGTGGGATGTATTACTATTCTACATGTATCACAGCTAGTGGATCTCCTAGCAGAGAGTTCGATGTGGGGTGTATGACCACTCTACATGTATCACAGCTAGTGGTTCTCCTAGCAGAGAGGTATATGTGGGATGTATGACCACTCTACATGTATCACAGCTAGTGGATCTCCTAGCAGAGAGGTAGATGTGTGTGTATGACCATTCTACATGTATTACAGCTAGAGGATCTCCTAGCAGAGAGGTATATGTGGTGTGTATGACCACTATACATGCATCACAGCTAGTGGATCTCCTAGCAGAGAGGTAGATGTGGGGTTTATGACCAATATACATGTATCACAGCTAGTGGATCTCCTAATAGAGAGATAGATGTGGTGTGTATGACCACTCTACATGTATCACATCTAGTTGATCTCCTAGCAGATATGTAGATGTGGGGGTGTATGACCACTATACATGTATCACATCTAGTTGATCTCCTAGCAGATATGTAGATGTGGGGTGTATGACCACACTACATGTATCACAGCTTGTGGATCTCCTAACAGAGAGGTAGATGTGGTGTGTATGACCACTCTACATATATCACTGCTAGTGGGTCTCCTGGCAGAGAGGTAGATGTGGGATGTATGACCACTATACATGTATCACAGCTAGTGGAAATCCTAGATGAGAGGTAGATGTGGGGTGTATGACCACTCTACATGTATCACATCTAGTGGATCTCCTAGTAGAGAGGTAAATGTGGGGAGTATGACCATTCTACATGTATCACAGCTAGTGGATTTCCTAGCATAGTGGTAGATGTGGCGTGTATGACCATTCTACATGTATCAGAGCTAGTGGATCTCCTAGCAGATTTGTAGATGTGGGGTGTATGTCCACTCAACATATATCACAGCTAGTGGATCTCCTAGCAGAGAGGTAGATGTGGGATGTATGAACACTCTACATGTATCACAGCTAGTGGATCTCCTAGCAGAGAGGTAGATGTGGGATGTATGACCACTCTACATGTATCACAGCTAGTGGATCTCCTAGCAGAGAGGTAGATGTGGGATGTATGACCACTCTACATGTATCACAGCTAGTGGATCTCCTAGCAGAGAGGTAGATGTGGGGTGTATGACCACTCTACATGTATCACAGCTAGTGGATCTCCTAGCAGAGAGGTAGATGTGGGATGTATGACCACTCTACATGTATCACAGCTAGTGGATCTCCTAGCAGAGAGGTAGATGTGGAGTGTATGACCACTCTACATGTATCACAGCTAGTGGATCTCCTAGCAGAGAGGTAGATGTGGGATGTATGACCACTCTACATGTATCACAGCTAGTGGATCTCCTAGCAGAGAGGTAGATGTGGGGTGTATGACCATTCTACATGTATCACAGCTAGTGGATCTCCTAGCAGAGAGGTAGATGTGGGGTGTATGACCACTCTATATGTATCACACTAGTGGATCTCCTAGCAGAGATGTAGATGTGGGGTGTATGACCACTCTACATGTATCACAGCTAGTGGATCTCCTAGCAGAGAGGTAGATGTGGGATGTATGACCACTCTATATGTATCACAGCTAGTGGATCTCCTAGCAGAGAGGTAGATGTGGGGTGTATGACCACTCTACATGTATCACAGCTAGTGGATCTCCTAGCA
The DNA here is from genome assembly GCA_014843695.1 of Archivesica marissinica. NCBI lineage: Eukaryota > Metazoa > Mollusca > Bivalvia > Venerida > Vesicomyidae > Archivesica > Archivesica marissinica. The sequence continues at coordinate 16,504,507 of CM026392.1, read as the reverse complement.
GAGAGGTAGATGTGGGATGTATGACCACGATACATGTATCACAGCTAGTGGATCTCCTAGCAGAGAGGTAGATGTGGGTGTATGACCACTCTACATGTATCACAGCTAGTGGATCTCCTAGCAGAGATGTAGATGTGGGGTGTTTACCACTCTACATGTATCACAGCTAGTGGATCGCCTAGCAGAGAGGTAGATGTGGTGTGTATGACCACTCTACATGTATCATGGCTATTGGAACTCCTAGCAGAGAGGTTGATGTGGGATGTATGACCACTCTACATGTATCATAGCTAGTGGATCTCTTAACAGAGAGGTAGATGTGATGTGTATGGCCACTCTACATGTATCACAGCTAGTGGATCTCCTAGCAGAGAGATAGATGTGGGGTGTATGACCACTCTACATGTATCACTGCTAGTGGAGCTCCTAGCAGAGAGGTAGATGTGGGATGTATTACCATTCTACATGTATCACAGCTAGTGGATCTCCTAGGAGAGAGGTCGATGTGGGGTTTATGACCACTCTACATATATAACAGCTAGTGGTTCTCCTAGCAGAGAGGTATATGTGGGATGTATGTCCACTCTACATGTATCACAGCTAGTGGATCTCCTAGCAGAGAGGTAGATGTGTGTGTATGACCAATCTACATGTATTACAGTTAGTGGATCTCCTAGCAGAGAGGTAGATGTGGTTTGTATGACCACTCTACATGCATCACAGCTAGTGGATCTCCTAGCAGAGAGGTAGATGTGGGGTTTATGACCAATATACATGTATCACAGCTAGTGGATCTCCTAATAGAGAGGTAGATGTGGTATGTATGACCACTCTACATGTATCACATCTAGTTGATCTCCTAGCAGATATATAGATGTGGGGTGTATGACCACTCTACATGTATCACATCTAGTGGATCTCCTAGCAGAGAGGTAGATGTGGGGTGTTATTACCACTCTACATGTATCACAGCTAGTGGATCTCCTAGCAGAGAGGTAGATGTGGAGTTTATGACCATACTACATGTATCACATCTAGTGGATCTCCTAGCAGAGAGGTATATGTGGGATGTATGACCATTCTACATGTATCACAGCTAGTGGATCTCCTAGCAGAGAGGTAGATGTGGGGGGTATGACCATTCTACATGTATCACAGCTAGTGGATCTCCTAGCAGAGAAGTAGATGTAGGGTGTATGACCATTCTACATGTATCACGGCTAGTGGATCTCCTAGCAGAGAGGTAGATGTGGGGTGTATTGACCACCATATATATACCACATCTAGTGGATCTCCTAGCAGAGAGGTAGATGTGGAGTGTATGACCATTCTTCATGTATCACATCTAGTGGATCTCCTAGCAGAGAGGTCGATGTGGGATGTATGACCACTCTACATGTATCACAGCTAGTGGATCTCCCTGCCGAGAGGTAGATTTGGGATGTATTTACCACTCTACATGTATCACAGCTAGTGAATCTCCTAGCAGAGAGGTATATGTGGGATGTATGACCACTCTACATGTATCACAGCCAGTGGAGCTCCTAGCAGAGAGGTATATGTGGGGTGTATGACCACTCTACATGTATCACATCTAGTGGATCTCCTAGCAGAGAGGTAGATGTGGGGTGTATGACCACTCTACATGTATCACATCTAGTGGATCTCCTAGCAGAGAGGTAGATGTGGGATGTATGACCACTCTACATGTATCACAGCTAGTGGATCTCCTAGCAGAGAGGTAGATGTGGGATGTATGACCACTCTACATGTATCACATCTAGTGGATCTCCTAGCAGAGAGGTCGATGTGGGGTGTATGACCACTCTACATGTATCACACCTAGTGGGTCTCCTAGCAGATATGTAGATGTGGGGTGTATGACCACTCAACATGAATCACAACTAGTGGATCTCCTAGCAGAGAGGTAGATGTGGGATGTATGACCACTCAACATGTATCACAACTAGTGGATCTCCTAGCAGAGAGGTCGATGTGGGGTGTATGACCACTCTACATGTATCACAGCTAGTGGATCTCCTAGCAGATATGTAGATGTGGGGTGTATGACCATTCTACATGTATCACAGCTAGTGGATCTCCTAGCAGAGAGGTAGATGTGGGGTGTATGACCACTCTACATGTATCACAGCTAGTGAATCTCCTAGCAGAGAGGTAGATGTTGAGTGTATGACCATTCTACATGTACAAGAGCTAGTGGAACTCCTAGCAGAGAGGTAGATGTGGGATGTATTACCATTCTACATGTATCACAGCTAGTGGATCTCCTAGCAGAGAGGTCGATGTGGGGTTTATGACCACTCTCCATGTATCACAGCTAGTGGATCTCCTAACAGAGAGGTAGATGTGGTGTGTATGACCACTCTACATGTATCACATCTAGTTGATCTCCTAGCAGATATGTAGATATGGTGGTGTATGACCACTCTACATGTATCACAGTTAGTGGATCTCCTAACAGAGAGGTAGATGTGGTGTGTATGACCACTCTACATGTATCACAGCTAGTGGATCTCCTGGCAGAGAGGTAGATGTGGGATGTATGACCACTATACATGTATCACAGCTAGTGGAACTCCTAGATGAGAGGTAGATGTGGGGTGTATGACCACTCTACATGTATCACATCTAGTGGATATCCTAGTAGAGAGGTAGATGTGGGGAGTATGACCACTCTACATGTATCACAGCTAGTGGATTTCCTAGCATAGTGGTAGATGTGGCGTGTATGACCATTCTACATGTATCAGAGCTAGTGGATCTCCTAGCAGATATGTAGATGTGGGGTGTATGACCACTCAACATATATCACAGCTAGTGGATCTCCTAGCAGAGAGGTAGATGTGGGATGTATGACCACTCTACATGTATCACAACTAGTGGTTCTCCTAACAGAGAGGTAGATGTGGTGTGTATGACCACTCTACATATATCACAGCTAGTGGATCTCCTGGCAGAGAGGTAGATGTGGGATGTATTACCACTATAAATGTATCACAGCTAGTGGAACTCCTAGATGAGAGGTAGATGTGGGGTGTATGACCACTCTACATGTATCACATCTAGTGGATCTCCTAGTAGAGAGGTAGATGTGGGGAGTATGACCAATCTTCATGTATCACAGCAAGTGGATTTCCTAGCAGAGATGTAGATGTGGCGTGTATGACCATTCTACATGTATCACAGCTAGTGGATCTCCTAGCAGAGAGGTCAATGTGGGGTTTATGACCACTCCACATGTATCACAACTAGTGGTTCTCCTAGCAGAGAGGTATATGTGGAATGTATGACCACTCTTCATGTATCACAGCTAGTGGATCTCCTAGCAGAGAGGTAGATGTGTGTGTATGACCATTCTACATGTATTACAGCTAGTGGATCTCCTAGCAGAGAGGTAGATGTGGTGTGTATGACCACTCTACATGCATCACAGCTAGTGGATCTCCTAGCAGAGAGGTAGATGTGGGATGCATGACCACTCTACCTGTCTCACAGCTGGTGGATCTACTAGCAGAGAGGTACATGTGGGGTGTATGACCATTCTACATGTATCACAGCTAGTGGATCTCCTAGCAGAGAGGTAGATGTGAGTGTATGACCACTCTATATGTATCACATCTAGTGGATCTCCTAGCAGATATGTAGATGTGGGGTGTATGACCACTCTACATGTATCACAGCTAGTGGATCTCCTAGCAGAGAGGTCAATGTGGGGTTTATGACCACTCCACATGTATCACAACTAGTGGTTCTCCTAGCAGAGAGGTATATGTGGAATGTATGACCACTCTTCATGTATCACAGCTAGTGGATCTCCTAGCAGAGAGGTAGATGTGTGTGTATGACCATTCTACATGTATTACAGCTAGTGGATCTCCTAGCAGAGAGGTAGATGTGGTGTGTATGACCACTCTACATGCATCACAGCTAGTGGATCTCCTAGCAGAGAGGTAGATGTGGGATGCATGACCACTCTACCTGTCTCACAGCTGGTGGATCTACTAGCAGAGAGGTACATGTGGGGTGTATGACCATTCTACATGTATCACAGCTAGTGGATCTCCTAGCAGAGAGGTAGATGTGAGTGTATGACCACTCTATATGTATCACATCTAGTGGATCTCCTAGCAGATATGTAGATGTGGGGTGTATGACCACTCTACATGTATCACAGCTAGTGGATCTCCTAGCAGAGAGGTAGATGTGGGATGTATGACCACTCTACATGTGTCACAGTTAGTGGATCTCCTAACAGAGAGGTAGATGTGGTGTGTATGACCACTCTACATGTATCAGAGCTAGTGGATCTCCTGGCTGAGTGGTAGATGTGGGATGTATGACCACTATACATGTATCACAGCTAGTGGAACTCATAGATGAGAGGTAGATGTGGGGTGTATGACCACTCTACATGTATCACATCTAGTGGATCTCCTAGTAGAGAGGTAGATGTGGTGTGTATGACCACTCTACATGTATCACGGCTATTGGATCTCCTAGCAGAGAGGTAGATGTGGGGTGTATGACTACTCTACATGTATCACAGCTAGTGGATATCCTAGCAGAGAGGTAGATGTTGAGTGTATGACCATTCTACATGTATCAGAGCTAGTGGAACTCCTAGCAGAGAGGTAGATGTGGGATGTATTACCATTCTACATGTATCACAGCTAGTGGATCTCCTAGCAGAGAGGTCGATGTGGGATTTATGACCACTCTCCATGTATCACACTAGTGGTTCTCCTAGCAGAGAGGTATATGTGGGATGCATGACCACTCTACATGTATCACAGATAGTGGATCTCCTAGCCGAGAGGTAGATGTGGGGTTTATGACCAATATACATGTATCACAGCTAGTGGATCTCCTAACAGAGAGGTAGATGTGGTGTGTATGACCACTCTACGTGTATCACATCTAGTTGATCTCCTAGCAGATATGTAGATATGGTGGTGTATGACCACTCTACATGTATCACAGCTAGTGGATCTCCTAGCAGAGAGGTAGATGTGGTGTGTATGACCACTCTACATGTATCACGGCTATTGGAACTCCTAGCAGAGAGGTAGATGTGGGGTGTATGACCACTCTACATGTATCACAGCTAGTGGATCTCCTAGCAGAGAGGTAGATGTGGAGTGTATGACCATTCTACATGTATCAGAGCTAGTGGAACTCCTAGCAGAGAGGTAGATGTGGGATGTATTACCATTCTACATGTATCACAGCTAGTGGATCTCCTAGCAGAGAGGTCGATGTGGGGTTTATGACCACTCTCCATGTATCACAGCTAGTGGTTCTCCTAGCAGGGAGGTATATGTGGGATGTATGACCACTCTACATGTATCACAGCTAGTGGATCTCCTAGCAGAGGGGTAGATGTGTGTGTATGACCATTCTACATGTATTACAGCTAGTGAATCTCCTAGTAGAGAGGTAGATGTGGTGTGTATGACCACTCTACATGCATCACAGCTAGTGAATCTCCTAGCAGAGAGGTAGGTGTGGGGTTTATGACCAATATACATGTATCACAGCTAGTGGATCTCCTAACAGAGAGGTAGATGTGGTGTGTATGACCACTCTACATGTATCACATCTAGTTGATCTCCTAGCAGATATGTAGATGTGGTGGTTTATGACCACTCTACATGTATCACAGCTAGTGGATCTCCTAGCAGAGAGGTAGATGTGGTGTGTATGACCACTCTACATGTATCACGGCTATTGGATCTCCTAGCAGAGAGGTAGATGTAGGATGTATGACCACTCCACATGTATCACAGCTAGTGGTTCTCCTAGCAGAGAGGTATATGTGGAATGTATGACCACTCTTCATGTATCACAGCTAGTGGATCTCCTAGCAGAGAGGTAGATGTGTGTGTATGACCATTCTACATGTATTACAGCTAGTGGATCTCCTAGCAGAGAGGTAGATGTGGTGTGTATGACCACTCTACATGCATCACAGCTAGTGGATCTCCTAGCAGAGAGGTAGATGTGGGGTTTATGACCAATATACATGTATCAGAGCTAGTGGATCTCCTAATAGACTGGTAGATGTGGTGTGTATGACCACTCTACATGTATCACATCTAGTTGATCTCCTAGCAGATATGTAGATGTGGGGGTGTATGACCACTCTACATGTATCACATCTAGTGGATCTCCTAGCAGATATGTAGATGTGGGGGTGTATTACCACTATACATGTATCACAGCTAGTGGACCGCCTAGCAGAGAGGTAGATATGGGGTGTATGACCACTCTACATGTATTACAACTAGTGGATCTCCTAGCAGAGAGGTCGATGTGGGGTGTATGACCACTCAACATGTATCACAGCTAGTGGATATCCTAGCAGAGAGGTAGATGTTGAGTGTATGACCATTCTACATGTATCAGAGCTAGTGGAACTCCTAGCAGAGAGGTAGATGTGGGATGTATTACCATTCTACATGTATCACAGCTAGTGGTTCTCCTAGCAGAGAGGTCGATGTGGGATTTATGACCACTCTCCATGTATCACACTAGTGGTTCTCCTAGCAGAGAGGTATATGTGGGATGTATGACCACTCTACATGTATCACAGATAGTGGATCTCCTAGCCGAGAGGTAGATGTGGGGTTTATGACCAATATACATGTATCACAGCTAGTGGATCTCCTAACAGAGAGGTAGATGTGGTGTGTATGACCACTCTACGTGTATCACATCTAGTTGATCTCCTAGCAGATATGTAGATATGGTGGTGTATGACCACTCTACATGTATCACAGCTAGTGGATCTCCTAGCAGAGAGGTAGATGTGGTGTGTATGACCACTCTACATGTATCACGGCTATTGGAACTCCTAGCAGAGAGGTAGATGTGGGGTGTATGACCACTCTACATGTATCACAGCTAGTGGATCTCCTAGCAGAGAGGTAGATGTGGAGTGTATGACCATTCTACATGTATCAGAGCTAGTGGAACTCCTAGCAGAGAGGTAGATGTGGGATGTATTACCATTCTACATGTATCACAGCTAGTGGATCTCCTAGCAGAGAGGTCGATGTGGGGTTTATGACCACTCTCCATGTATCACAGCTAGTGGTTCTCCTAGCAGGGAGGTATATGTGGGATGTATGACCACTCTACATGTATCACAGCTAGTGGATCTCCTAGCAGAGGGGTAGATGTGTGTGTATGACCATTCTACATGTACTATAGCTAGTGAATCTCCTAGTAGAGAGGTAGATGTGGTGTGTATGACCACTCTACATGCATCACAGCTAGTGAATCTCCTAGCAGAGAGGTAGATGTGGGGTGTATGACCAATCTACATGTATCACAGCTAGTGGATCTCCTAGCAGAGAGGTAGATGTGGGGTGTATGACCACTCTACATGTATCACAGCTAGTGGATCTCCTAGCAGAGAGGTAGATGTGGGGTGTATGACCACTCTACATGTATCACAGCTAGTGGATCTCCTAGCAGAGAGGTAGATGTGGGATGTATGACCACTCCACATGTATCACAGCTAGTGGTTCTCCTAGCAGAGAGGTATATGTGGAATGTATGACCACTCTTCATGTATCACAGCTAGTGGATCTCCTAGCAGAGAGGTAGATGTGTGTGTATGACCATTCTACATGTATTACAGCTAGTGGATCTCCTAGCAGAGAGGTAGATGTGGTGTGTATGACCACTCTACATGCATCACAGCTAGTGGATCTCCTAGCAGAGAGGTAGATGTGGGGTTTATGACCAATATACATGTATCAGAGCTAGTGGATCTCCTAATAGACTGGTAGATGTGGTGTGTATGACCACTCTACATGTATCACATCTAGTTGATCTCCTAGCAGATATGTAGATGTGGGGGTGTATGACCACTCTACATGTATCACATCTAGTGGATCTCCTAGCAGATATGTAGATGTGGGGGTGTATTACCACTATACATGTATCACAGCTAGTGGACCGCCTAGCAGAGAGGTAGATATGGGGTGTATGACCACTCTACATGTATTACAACTAGTGGATCTCCTAGCAGAGAGGTGATGTGGGGTGTATGACCACTCAACATGTATCACAGTTAGTGGATCTCCTAGCCGAGAGGTAGATGTGGAATGTATTGACCACTCTACATGTATCATAGCTAGTGGATCTCCTAGTAGAGAGGTAGATGTGGAGTGTATGACCACTCTACATGTATCACAGCTAGTGGATCTCCTAGCAGAGAGGTAGATGTGGGATGCATGACCACTCTACCTGTCTCACCGCTGGTGGATCTACTAGCAGAGAGGTACATGTGGGGTGTATGACCATTCTACATGTATCACAGCTAGTGGATCTCCTAGCAGAGAGGTAGATGTGAGTGTATGACCACTCTATATGTATCACATCTAGTGGATCTCCTAGCAGATATGTAGATGTGGGGTGTATGACCACTCTACATGTATCACAGCTAGTGGATCTCCTAGCAGAGAGGTAGATGTGGGATGTATGACCACTCTACATGTGTCACAGTTAGTGGATCTCCTAACAGAGAGGTAGATGTGGTGTGTATGACCACTCTACATGTATCAGAGCTAGTGGATCTCCTGGCTGAGTGGTAGATGTGGGATGTATGACCACTATACATGTATCACAGCTAGTGGAACTCATAGATGAGATGTAGATGTGGGGTGTATGACCACTCTACATGTATCACATCTAGTGGATCTCCTAGTAGAGAGGTAGATGTGGGGAGTTTGACCACTCAACATATATCACAGCTAGTGGATCTCCTAGCAGAGAGGTAGATGTGGGATGGATGACCACTCTACATGTATCACAGCTAGTGGTTCTCCTAGCAGAGAGGTAGATGTGGTGTGTATGACCACTCTACATGTATCACGGCTATTGGATCTCCTAGCAGAGAGGTAGATGTGGGGTGTATGACTACTCTACATGTATCAAAGCTAGTGGATATCCTAGCAGAGAGGTAGATGTTGAGTGTATGACCATTCTACATGTATCAGATCTAGTGGAACTCCTAGCAGAGAGGTAGATGTGGGATGTATTACCATTCTACATGTATCACAGCTAGTGGATCTCCTAGCAGAGAGGTCGATGTGGGATTTATGACCACTCTCCATGTATCACACTAGTGGTTCTCCTAGCAGAGAGGTATATGTGGGATGTATGACCACTCTACATGTATCACAGATAGTGGATCTCCTAGCCGAGAGGTAGATGTGGGGTTTATGACCAATATACATGTATCACAGCTAGTGGATCTCCTAACAGAGAGGTAGATGTGGTGTGTATGACCACTCTACGTGTATCACATCTAGTTGATCTCCTAGCAGATATGTAGATATGGTGGTGTATGACCACTCTACATGTATCACAGCTAGTGGATCTCCTAGCAGAGAGGTAGATGTGGTGTGTATGACCACTCTACATGTATCACGGCTATTGGAACTCCTAGCAGAGAGGTAGATGTGGGGTGTATGACCACTCTACATGTATCACAGCTAGTGGATCTCCTAGCAGAGAGGTAGATGTGGTGTGTATGACCACTCTACATGTATCACATCTAGTTGATCTCCTAGCAGATATGTAGATGTGGTGGTTTATGACCACTCTACATGTATCACAGCTAGTGGATCTCCTAGCAGAGAGGTAGATGTGGTGTGTATGACCACTCTACATGTATCACGGCTATTGAATCTCCTAGCAGAGAGGTAGATGTAGGATGTATGACCACTCTACATGTATCACAACTAGTGGATCTCCTAACAGAGAGGTAGATGTGGTGTGTATGTCCACTCTACATGTATCACAGCTAGTGGATCTCCTAGCAGAGAGGTATATGTGGGATGTATGACCATTCTACATGTATCACAGCTAGTGGAGCTCCTAGCAGAGAGGTATATGTGGGGTGTATGACCACTCTACATGTATCACAGCTAGTGGATCTCCTAGCAGAGAGGTAGATGTGGAGTGTATGACCATTCTACATGTATCACATCTAGTGAATCTCCTAACAGAGAGGTAGATGTAGGGTGTTTGACCATTCTACATGTATCACATCTAGTGGATCTCCTAGCAGAGAGGTAGATGTGGGGTGTATTGACCACCATATATATATCACATCTAGTGGATCTTCTAGCAGAGAGGTATATGTGGAGTGTATAACCATTATTCATGTATCACATCTAGTGGATCTCCTAGCAGAGAGGTCGATGTGGGGTGTATGACCACTCTACATGTATCACAGCTAGTGGATCTCCTAGCCGAGAGGTAGATGTGGGATGTATTGACCACTCTATATGTATCATAGCTAGTGGATCTCCTAGCAGAGAGGTAGATGTGGAGTATATGACCACTTTACATGTATCACAGCTAGTGGAGCTCCTAACAGAGAGGTAGATGTGGGATGCATGACTACTCTACCTGTCTCACAGCTAGTGGATCTACTAGCAGAGAGATATATGTGGGGTGTATGACCATACTACATGTATCACAGCTAGTTGATCTCCTAGCAGAGAGGTAGATGTGGAGTGTATGACCACTCTATATGTATCACAGCTAGTGGATCTCCTAGCAGAGAAGTAGATGTGGGATGAATGACCACTCTACATGTATCACAGCTAGTGGATCTCTTAGCAGAGAGGTAGATGTGGGATGTATGACCACTCTACCTGTATCACTGCTAGTGGATCTCCTAGCAGAGAGGTATATGTGGTGTGTATGACCACTCTACATGTATCATATCTAGTGGATCTCCTAGCAGAGAGGTAGATGTGAGGTGTATGACCACTCTACATGTATCACATCTAGTGGATCTCCTAGCAGAGAGGTAAATGTGGGATTTATGACCAATATACATGTATCACAGCTAGTGGATCTCCTAACAGAGAGGTAGATTTGGTGTGTATGACCACTCTACATGTATCACATCTAGTTGATCTCCTAGCAGATATGTAGATGTGGGAGTGTATGACCACTCTACATGTATCACAGCTAGTGGATCTCCTAGCAGAGAGGTATATGTGGTGTGTATGACCACTCTACATGTATCACGGCTATTGGATCTCCTAGCAGAGGTAGATGTAGGATGTATGACCACTCTACATGTATCACAGCTAGTGGATCTCCTAACAGAGAGGTAGATGTGGTGTGTATGACCTCTCTACATGTACCACAGCTAGTGGATCTCCTAGCAGAGAGGTATATGTGGGATGTATGACCATTCTACATGTATCACAGCTAGTGGAGCTCCTAGCAGAGAGGTATATGTGGGGTGTATGACCACTCTACATGTATCACATCTAGTGGATCTCCTAGAAGAGAGGTAGATGTGGGGTGTATGACCACTCTACATGTATCAATGCTAGTGGATCTCCTAGCAGAGAGGTAGATGTGGAGTGTATGATCATTCTACATGTATCACATCTAGTGGATCTCCTAATAGAGAGGTATATGTAGGGTGTATGACCATTCTACATGTATCACATCTAGTGGATCTCCTAGCAGAGAGGTAGATGTGGGGTGTATTGACCACCATATATATATCACATCTAGTGGATCTCCTAGCAGAGAGGTAGATGTTTAGTGTATGACCATTCTTCATGTATCACATCTAGTGGATCTCCTAGCAGAGAGGTCGATGTGCGGTGTATGACCACTCTACATGTATCACAGCTAGTTGATCTCCTAGCCGAGAGGTAGATGTGGGATGTATTGACCATTCTACATGTATCACAGCTAGTGGATCTCCTAGCAGAGAGGTATATGTGGTGTGTATGACCACTCTACATGTATCATATCTAGTGAATCTCCTAGCAGAGAGGTATATGTGGAGTGTATGACCACTCTACATGTATCACAGCTTGTGGATCTCCTAGCAGAGAGGTATATCTGGGGTGTATGACCACTCTACATGTATCACAGCTTGTGGATCTCCTAACAGAGAGGTAGATGTGGGGTGTATGACCACTCTACATGTATCACATCTAGTGGAGCTCCTAGCAGAGAGGTAGATGTGGGATGTATGACTACTCTACATTTATCACATCTAGTGGAACTCCTAGCAGAGAGGTAGATGTGCGGTGTATGACCACCATACATGTATCACAGTTATCAATACAGCTTGATCAAATATATCATTATTGGAGCTAAGCAAACACTGATATATATGAATATTTAATCGAACAATTTGTACGCTGATTGGCCTCATATAACTAGACATGTATTGGCGTTCCATAAAACATGCTAACAAACGTAAACTGACTAGTTGTGTGTGTCCTTAACCGGTGTTTCTTCTTCCTTAGCTTGAGCACTAGAACGCAGATAACGATAAGCAAGATGACAATAAACAGCCCAGCACCAGTTTCCAAGAGCACAGAGAGCGGAAGTTCCACGGTTAGGCCACGTGATGATTTTGTCTGATATATTCCGGAAGTAGTTTTGTCACCTATTAATGTACGATATGACGGTATTCAACTCTCAACATAATCTGTTCTATGTTGTATATCCCCGTACTAGTATAGTCTATGTTGTACAGCCCCGTACTAGTATACTCTATGTTGTACAGCCACGTACTAGTTTACTCTATGTTGTACCACCCCGTACTAGTATACTCTATGTTTCACATCCCCGTACTAGTATACTTTATGTTGTACAGCCCCGTACTAGTATACTCTATGTTGTACAGCCCCGTACTAGTACACTCTATGTTGTACAGCCCCGTACAAGTATACTCTATGTTGTACATCCCCGTACTGGTATACGCTATGTTGTACAGCCCCGTACTAGTACACTCTATGTTGTACAGCGTCGTACTAGTATACTCTATGTTGTACATCCCGTACTGGTATACGATATGTTGTACAGCCCCGTACTAGTATACTCTATGTTGTACAGCCACGTACAAGTATACTCTATGTTGTACATCCCCGTACTAGTATACTCTATGTTGTATATCCCCGTACTAGTATACTCTATGTTGTACAGCCCCGTATTAGTATACTCTATGTTGTACAGCCCCGTACTAGTATACTCCATGTTGTACATCCCCGTACTAGTATACTCTATGTTGTACAGCCCCGTACTAGTATACTCTATGTTGTACAGCCCCGTACTAGTATACTCTATGTTGTACAGCCCCGTACTAGTATGGTGTACATCCCCGTACTAGTATACTCTATGTTGTACAGCCCCGTACTATTATACTCTATGTTGTACATCGCCGTACTAGTATACTCTATGTTATACAGCCCCGTACTAGTATACTCTATGTTGCACAACCCCGTACTAGTATACTCTATGCTGTACATCCCCGTACTAGTATACTCTATGTTGTACATCCCCGTACTAGTACACTCTATGTTGTACAGCCCCGTACTAGTATACTCCATGTTGTATAGCCCCGTAATAGTATACTCTATGCTGTACATCCCCGTACTAGTATACTCTATGTTGTACAGCCCTGTTCTAGTATATGCTATGTTGTATAGTCCCGTACTAGTATACTCTATGTTGTACAACCCCTTACTAGTATACTCTATGTTGTACATCCCCGTACTAGTATACTCTATGTTGTACAGCCCCGTACTAGTATACTCTATGTTGTACAACCCCTTACTAGTATACTCTATGTTGTACATCCCCGTACTAGTATACTCTAGGTTGTATAGCCCCGTACTAGTATACTCTATGTTGTACAACCCCTTACTAGTATACTCTATGTTGTACATCCCCGTACTAGTATACTCTAGGTTGTATAACCCCGTACTAGTATACTCTATGTTGTACATCCCCGTACTAGTATACTCTATGTTGTACAGCCCCGTACTAGTATACTCTATGTTGTATAGTCCCGTACTAGTATACTCTATGATGTACATCCCCGTACTAGTATACTCTATGTTGTACAACCCCTTACTAGTATACTCTATGTTGTACATCCCCGTACTAGTATACTCTATGTTGTACATCCCCGTACTAGTATACTCTATGTTGTACATCCCCGTACTAGTATACTCTATGTTGTACAACCCCTTACTAGTATACTCTATGTTGTATAGCCCCGTATTAGTATACTCTATGTTATACATCCCCGTACTAGTATACTCTATTTTGTACAGCCCCGTACTAGTATACTCTATGTTGTACATCCCCGTACTAGTATACTCTATGTTGTACATCCCCGTACTAGTATACTCTAAGTTGTACAGCCCCGTACTAGTATACTCTATGTTGTACAACCCCGTACTAGTATACTCTATGTTTTACATCCCCGTACTAGTATAGTCTATGTTGTACATCCCCGTACTAGTATACTCTATGTTGTACATCCCCGTACTAGTATACTATATGTTGTACATCCCCGTACTAGTATACTCTATGTTGTACATCCCCGTAGTAGTATACTATATGTTGTACAGCCCCGTACTAGTATACTATATGTTGTACATACCCGTACTAGTATACTTTATGTTGTACAGCCCGTACTAGTGTACACTATGTTGTACATCCCCGTACTATTATACTCTATGTTGTACATCCCCGTACTAGTATACTCTATTTTGTACAGCCCGTACTAGTATACTCTATGTTGTACATCCCCGTACTAGTATACTATATGTTGTATATCCCGTACTAGTATACTCTATGTTGTACAGCCCCGTACTAGTATACTCTATGTTGTACAGTCCCGTACTAGTATACTCTATGTTGTACAGCCCCGTACTAGTATACTCTATGTTGTACAGACACGTACTAGTATACTCTATGTTGTACAGCCCCGTACTAATATACTCCATGTTGTACATCCCCGTACTAGTATACTCTATGTTGTACAGCCCCGTACTAGTATACTCTATGTTGTACAGCCCCGTACTAGTATACTCTATGTTGTACATCCCCGTACTAGTATACTATATGTTGTACAGCCATGTACTAGTATATTCTATGTTGTACAGCCCCGTCATAGTATACTCTATGTTGTACATCCCCGTACTAGTATACTCTATGTTGTACAGCCCAGTACTAGTATACTCTATGTTGTACAGCCCCGTACTAGTATACTCTATGTTGTACAGCCCCGTACTAGTATACTCCATGTTGTACATCCCCGTACTAGTATACTCTATGTTGTACAGCCCCGTACTAGTATACTCTATGTTGTACAGCCCCGTACTAGTATACTCTATGTTGTACAGCCCCGTACTAGTATGGTGTACACCCCCGTACTAGTATACTCTATGTTATACAGCCCCGTACTAGTATACTATATGGTGTACAGCCCTGTACTAGTATACTCTATGCTGTACATCCCCGTACTAGTATACTCTATGTTGTACAGCCCCGTACTAGCATACTCTATGTTGTACAGCCCCGTACTAGTATACTCTATGTTGTACATCCCCGTACTAGTATACTATATGTTGTACAGCCATGTACTAGTATACTCTATGTTGTACAACCCCTTACTAGTATACTCTATGTTGTACATCCCCGTACTAGTATACTCTATGTTGTACATCCCCGTACTAGTATACTCTATGTTGTACAGCCCCGTACTAGTATACTCTATGTTGTACAGCCACGTACAAGTATACTCTATGTTGTACATCCCCGTACTAGTATACTCTATGTTGTATATCCCCGTACTAGTATACTCTATGTTGTACAGCCCCGTACTAGTATACTCTATGTTGTACAGCCCCGTACTAGTATACTCTATGTTGTACATCCCCGTACTAGTATACTCTATGTTGTACAGCCCCGTACTAGTATACTCTATGTTGTACAGCCCCGTACTAGTATACTCTATGTTGTACAGCCCCGTACTAGTATGGTGTACATCCCCGTACTAGTATACTCTATGTTGTACAGCCCCGTACTAGTATACTCTATGTTGTACATCGCCGTACTAGTATACTCTATGTTATACAGCCCCGTACTAGTATACTCTATGATGCACAACCCCGTACTAGTATACTCTATGCTGTACATCCCCGTACTAGTATACTCTATGTTGTACATCCCCGTACTAGTACACTCTATGTTGTACAGCCCTGTTCTAGTATATGCTATGTTGTATAGTCCCGTACTAGTATACTCTATGTTGTACATCCCCGTGCTAGTATACTCTATTTTGTACAACCCCTTACTAGTATACTCTATGTTGTACATCCCCGTACTAGTATACTCTATGTTGTACATCCCCGTACTAGTATACTCTATGTTGTACAACCCCGTACTAGTATACTCTATGTTGTACATCCCCGTACTAGTATACTCTATGTTGTACATCCCCGTACTAGTATACTCTATGTTGTACATCCCCGTACTAGTATACTCTATGTTGTACATCCCCGTACTAGTATACTCTATTTTGTACAACCCCTTACTAGTATACTCTATGTTGTACATCCCCGTACTAGTATACTCTATGTTGTACATCCCCGTACTAGTATACTCTATGTTGTACAACCCCTTACTAGTATACTCTATGTTGTACATCCCCGTACTAGTATACTCTATGTTGTATAGCCCCGTACTAGTATACTCTATGTTGTACATGCCCGTACTAGTATACTCTATGTTGTACAGCCCCGTACTAGTATACTCTATGTTGTATAGTCCCGTACTAGTATACTCTATGATGTACAACCCGTACTAGTATACTCTATGTTGTACAACCCCTTACTAGTATACTCTATGTTGTACATCCCCGTACTGGTATACTCTATGTTGTACATCCCCGTACTAGTATACTCTATGTTGTACAACCCCTTACTAGTATACTCTATGTTGTACATCCCCGTACTAGTATACTCTATGTTGTACATCCCCGTACTAGTATACTCTATGTTGTACATCCCCGTACTAGTATACTCTATGTTGTACAACCCCTTACTAGTATACCTATGTTTACAGCCCGTTCTAGTATATCTATGTTGTATAGTCCCGTATTAGTATACTCTATGTTGTACATCCCCGTACTAGTATACTCTATGTTGTACATCCCCGTACTAGTATACTCTATGTTGTACAACCCCTTACTAGTATACTCTATGTTTTACAGCCCTGTTCTAGTATATGCTATGTTGTATAGCCCCGTATTAGTATACTCTATGTTATACATCCCCGTACTAGTATACTCTATGTTGTACAGCCCCGTACTAGTATACTCTATGTTGTACATCCCCGTACTAGTATACTCTATGTTGTACATCCCCGTACTAGTATACTCTATGTTGTACATCCCCGTACTAGTATACTCTATGTTGTACATCCCCGTAGTAGTATACTATATGTTGTACAGCCCCGTACTAGTATACTATATGTTGTACATACCCGTACTAGTATACTTTATGTTGTACAGCCCGTACTAGTGTACACTATGTTGTACATCCCCGTACTATTATACTCTATGTTGTACATCCCCGTACTAGTATACTCTATGTTGTACAGCCCGTACTAGTATACTCTATGTTGTACATCCCCGTACTAGTATACTATATGTTGTATATCCCGTACTAGTATACTCTATGTTGTACAGCCCCGTACTAGTATACTCTATGTTGTACAGTCCCGTACTAGTATACTCTATGTTGTACAGCCCCGTACTAGTATACTCTATGTTGTACAGCCCCGTACTAGTATACTCTATGTTGTACAGCCCCGTACTAGTATACTCCATGTTGTACATCCCCGTACTAGTATACTCTATGTTGTACAGCCCCGTACTAGTATACTCTATGTTGTACAGCCCCGTACTAGTATACTCTATGTTGTACATCCCCGTACTAGTATACTATATGTTGTACAGCCATGTACTAGTATATTCTATGTTGTACAGCCCCGTCATAGTATACTCTATGTTGTACATCCCCGTACTAGTATACTCTATGTTGTACAGCCCAGTACTAGTATACTCTATGTTGTACAGCCCCGTACTAGTATACTCTATGTTGTACAGCCCCGTACTAGTATACTCCATGTTGTACATCCCCGTACTAGTATACTCTATGTTGTACAGCCCCGTACTAGTATACTCTATGTTGTACAGCCCCGTACTAGTATACTCTATGTTGTACAGCCCCGTACTAGTATGGTGTACACCCCCGTACTAGTATACTCTATGTTATACAGCCCCGTACTAGTATACTATATGGTGTACAGCCCTGTACTAGTATACTCTATGCTGTACATCCCCGTACTAGTATACTCTATGTTGTACAGCCCCGTACTAGCATACTCTATGTTGTACAGCCCCGTACTAGTATACTCTATGTTGTACATCCCCGTACTAGTATACTATATGTTGTACAGCCATGTACTAGTATACTCTATGTTGTACAACCCCTTACTAGTATACTCTATGTTGTACATCCCCGTACTAGTATACTCTATGTTGTACATCCCCGTACTAGTATACTCTATGTTGTACAACCCCTTACTAGTATACTCTATGTTGTACATCCCCGTACTAGTATACTCTATGTTGTACATCCCCGTACTAGTATACTCTATGTTGTACATCCCGTACTAGTATACTCTATGTTGTACAACCCCTTACTAGTATACTCTATGTTGTATAGCCCCGTACTAGTATACTCTATGTTATACATCCACGTACTAGTATACTCTATGTTGTACAGCCCCGTACTAGTATACTCTATGTTGTACATCCCCGTACTAGTATACTCTATGTTGTACAGCCCCGTACTAGTATACTATATGTTGTACATACCCGTACTAGTATACTTTATGTTGTACAGCCCGTACTAGTGTACACTATGTTGTACATCACCGTACTATTATACTCTATGTTGTACATCCCCGTACTAGTATACTCTATGTTGTATAGCCCGTACTAGTATACTCTATGTTGTACATCCCCGTACTAGTATACTATATGTTGTATATCCCGTACTAGTATACTCTATGTTGTACAGCCCCGTACTAGTATACTCTATGTTGTACAGTCCCGTACTAGTATACTCTATGTTGTACAGCCCCGTACTAGTATACTCTATGTTGTACAGCCCGTACTAGTATACTCTATGTTGTACAGCCCCGTACTAATATACTCCATGTTGTAAATCCCCGTACTAGTATACTCTATGTTGTACAGCCCCGTACTAGTATACTCTATGTTGTACAGCCCCGTACTAGTATACTCTATGTTGTACATCCCCGTACTAGTACACTATATGTTGTACAGCCATGTACTAGTATATTCTATGTTGTACAGCCCCGTCATAGTATACTCTATGTTGTACATCCCCGTACTAGTATACTCTATGTTGTACAGCCCAGTACTAGTATACTCTATGTTGTACAGCCCCGTACTAGTATACTCTATGTTGTACAGCCCCGTACTAGTATACTCCATGTTGTACATCCCCGTACTAGTATACTCTATGTTGTACAGCCCCGTACTAGTATACTCTATGTTGTACAGCCCCGTACTAGTATACTCTATGTTGTACAGCCCCGTACTAGTATGGTGTACACCCCCGTACTAGTATACTCTATGTTATACAGCCCCGTACTAGTATACTATATGGTGTACAGCCCTGTACTAGTATACTCTATGCTGTACATCCCCGTACTAGTATACTCTATGTTGTACAGCCCCGTACTAGCATACTCTATGTTGTACAGCCCCGTACTAGTATACTCTATGTTGTACATCCCCGTACTAGTATACTATATGTTGTACAGCCATGTACTAGTATACTCTATGTTGTACAACCCCTTACTAGTATACTCTATGTTGTACATCCCCGTACTAGTATACTCTATGTTGTACATCCCCGTACTAGTATACTCTATGTTGTACAACCCCTTACTAGTATACTCTATGTTGTACATCCCCGTACTAGTATACTCTATGTTGTACATCCCCGTACTAGTATACTCTATGTTGTACATCCCGTACTAGTATACTCTATGTTGTACAACCCCTTACTAGTATACTCTATGTTGTATAGCCCCGTACTAGTATACTCTATGTTATACATCCACGTACTAGTATACTCTATGTTGTACAGCCCCGTACTAGTATACTCTATGTTGTACATCCCCGTACTAGTATACTCTATGTTGTACATCCCCGTACTAGTATACTCTAAGTTGTACAGCCCCGTACAAGTATACTCTATGTTGTACAACCCCGTACTAGTATACTCTATGTGTTACATCCCCGTACTAGTATAGTCTATGTTGTACATCCCCGTACTAGTATACTCTATGTTGTACATCCCCGTACTAGTATACTATATGTTGTACATCCCCGTACTAGTATACTCTATGTTGTACATCCCCGTATTAGTATACTATATGTTGTACAGCCCCGTACTAGTATACTATATGTTGTACATACCCGTACTAGTATACTTTATGTTGTACAGCCCGTACTAGTGTACACTATGTTGTACATCCCGTACTATTATACTCTATGTTGTACATCCCCGTACTAGTATACTCTATGTTGTACAGCCCGTACTAGTATACTCTATGTTGTACATCCCCGTACTAGTATACTATATGTTGTATATCCCGTACTAGTATACTCTATGTTGTACAGCCCCGTACTAATATACTCTATGTTGTACAGTCCCGTACTAGTATACTCTATGTTGTACAGCCCCGTACTAGTATACTCTATGTTGAACAGCCCCGTACTAGTATACTCTAGGTTGTACAGCCCGTACTAGTATACTCCATGTTGTACATCCCCGTACTAGTATACTCTATGTTGTACAGCCCCGTACTAGTATACTCTATGTTGTACAGCCCCGTACTAGTATACTCTATGTTGTACATCCCCGTACTAGTATACTCTATGTTGTACAGCCCCGTACTAGTATACTCTATGTTGTACATCCCCGTACTAGTATACTCTATGTTGTACAGCCCCGTACTAGTATACTATATGTTGTACATACCCGTACTAGTATACTTTATGTTGTACAGCCCGTACTAGTGTACACTATGTTGTACATCACCGTACTATTATACTCTATGTTGTACATCCCCGTACTAGTATACTCTATGTTGTATAGCCCGTACTAGTATACTCTATGTTGTACATCCCGTACTAGTATACTATATGTTGTATATCCCGTACTAGTATACTCTATGTTGTACAGCCCCGTACTAGTATACTCTATGTTGTACAGTCCCGTACTAGTATACTCTATGTTGTACAGCCCCGTACTAGTATACTCTATGTTGTACAGCCCCGTACTAGTATACTCTATGTTGTACAGCCCCGTACTAATATACTCCATGTTGTAAATCCCCGTACTAGTATACTCTATGTTGTACAGCCCCGTACTAGTATACTCTATGTTGTACAGCCCCGTACTAGTATACTCTATGTTGTACATCCCCGTACTAGTACACTATATGTTGTACAGCCATGTACTAGTATATTCTATGTTGTACAGCCCCGTCATAGTATACTCTATGTTGTACATCCCCGTACTAGTATACTCTATGTTGTACAGCCCAGTACTAGTATACTCTATGTTGTACAGCCCCGTACTAGTATACTCTATGTTGTACAGCCCCGTACTAGTATACTCTATGTTGTACATCCCCGTACTAGTATACTCTATGTTGTACAGCCCCGTACTAGTATACTCTATGTTGTACAGCCCGTACTAGTATACTCATGTTGTACACCCCGTACTAGTATACTCTATGTTGTACAGCCCCGTACTAGTATACTCTATGTTGTACAGCCCCGTACTAGTATGGTGTACACCCCCGTACTAGTATACTCTATGTTATACAGCCCCGTACTAGTATACTATATGGTGTACAGCCCTGTACTAGTATACTCTATGCTGTACATCCCCGTACTAGTATACTCTATGTTGTACAGCCCCGTACTAGCATACTCTATGTTGTACAGCCCCGTACTAGTATACTCTATGTTGTACATCCCCGTACTAGTATACTATATGTTGTACAGCCATGTACTAGTATACTCTATGTTGTACAACCCCTTACTAGTATACTCTATGTTGTACATCCCCGTACTAGTATACTCTATGTTGTACATCCCCGTACTAGTATACTCTATGTTGTACAACCCCTTACTAGTATACTCTATGTTGTACATCCCCGTACTAGTATACTCTATGTTGTACATCCCCGTACTAGTATACTCTATGTTGTACATCCCGTACTAGTATACTCTATGTTGTACAACCCCTTACTAGTATACTCTATGTTGTATAGCCCCGTACTAGTATACTCTATGTTATACATCCACGTACTAGTATACTCTATGTTGTACAGCCCCGTACTAGTATACTCTATGTTGTACATCCCCGTACTAGTATACTCTATGTTGTACATCCCCGTACTAGTATACTCTAAGTTGTACAGCCCCGTACAAGTATACTCTATGTTGCACAACCCGTACTAGTATACTCTATGTGTTACATCCCCGTACTAGTATAGTCTATGTTGTACATCCCCGTACTAGTATACTCTATGTTGTACATCCCCGTACTAGTATACTATATGTTGTACATCCCCGTACTAGTATACTCTATGTTGTACATCCCCGTATTAGTATACTATATGTTGTACAGCCCCGTACTAGTATACTATATGTTGTACATACCCGTACTAGTATACTTTATGTTGTACAGCCCGTACTAGTGTACACTATGTTGTACATCCCGTACTATTATACTCTATGTTGTACATCCCCGTACTAGTATACTCTATGTTGTACAGCCCGTACTAGTATACTCTATGTTGTACATCCCCGTACTAGTATACTATATGTTGTACATCCCGTACTAGTATACTCTATGTTGTACAGCCCCGTACTAGTATACTCTATGTTGTACATCCCGTACTAGTATACTCTATGTTGTACAGCCCCGTACTAGTATACTCTATGTTGTACAGCCCCGTACTAGTATACTCTATGTTGTACAGCCCGTACTAGTATACTCCATGTTGTACATCCCCGTACTAGTATACTCTATGTTGTACAGCCCCGTACTAGTATACTCTATGTTGTACAGCCCCGTACTAGTATACTCTATGTTGTACATCCCCGTACTAGTATACTCTATGTTGTACAGCCCCGTACTAGTATACTCTATGTTGTACAGCCCCGTACTAGTATACTCTATGTTGTACAGCCCGTACTAGTATACTCTATGTTGTACATCCCCGTACTAGTATACTCTATGTTGTACAGCCCCGTACTAGTATACTCTATGTTGTACAGCCCCGTGCTAGTATGGTGTACATCCCCGTACTAGTATACTCTATGTTGTACAGCCCCGTACTAGTATACTCTATGTTGTACATCGCCGTACTAGTATACTCTATGTTATACAGCCCCGTACTAGTATACTCTATGTTGCACACCCCGTACTAGTATACTCTATGTGTACATCCCCGTACTAGTATACTCTATGTTGTACATCCCCGTACTAGTACACTCTATGTTGTACAGCCCCGTACTAGTATACTCCATGTTGTATAGCCCCGTAATAGTATACTCTATGCTGTACATCCCCGTACTAGTATACTCTATGTTGTACAGCCCTGTTCTAGTATATGCTATGTTTATAGTCCCGTACTAGTATACTCTATGTTGTACATCCCCGTGCTAGTATACTCTATTTTGTACAGCCCCTTACTAGTATACTCTATGTTGTACATCCCCGTACTAGTATACTCTATGTTGTACATCCCCGTACTAGTATACTCTATGTTGTACAGCCCCGTACTAGTATACTCTATGTTGTACATCCCCGTACTAGTATACTCTATGTTGTACATCCCCGTACTAGTATACTCTATGTTGTACATCCCCGTACTAGTATACTCTATGTTGTACATCCCCGTACTAGTATACTATATGTTGTACATCCCCGTACTAGTATACTCTATGTTGTACATCCCCGTACTAGTATACTCTATGTTGTACAGCCCCGTACTAGTATACTCTATTTTGTACAGCCCCGTACTAGTATACTCTATGTTGTACATCCCCGTACTAGTATACTCTATGTTGTACATCCCCGTACTAGTATACTCTAAGTTGTACAGCCCCGTACTAGTATACTCTATGTTGTACAACCCCGTACTAGTATACTCTATGTTTTACATCCCCGTACTAGTATAGTCTATGTTGTCATCCCCGTATTAGTATACTCTATGTTGTACATCCCCGTACTAGTATACTATATGTTGTACATCCCCGTACTAGTATACTCTATGTTGTACATCCCCGTATAGTATACTATATGTTGTACAGCCCCGTACTAGTATACTATATGTTGTACATACCCGTACTAGTATACTTTATGTTGTACAGCCCGTACTAGTGTACACTATGTTGTACATCCCCGTACTATTATACTCTATGTTGTACATCCCCGTACTAGTATACTCTATGTTGTACAGCCCGTACTAGTATACTCTATGTTGTACATCCCCGTACTAGTATACTATATGTTGTATATCCCGTACTAGTATACTCTATGTTGTACAGCCCCGTACTAGTATACTCTATGTTGTACAGTCCCGTACTAGTATACTCTATGTTGTACAGCCCCGTACTAGTATACTCTATGTTGTACAGCCCCGTACTAGTATACTCTATGTTGTACAGCCCCGTACTAATATACTCCATGTTGTACATCCCCGTACTAGTATACTCTATGTTGTACCCCGTACTAGTATACTCTATGTTGTACAGCCCCGTACTAGTATACTCTATGTTGTACATCCCCGTACTAGTATATATGTTGTACAGCCATGTACTAGTATATTCTATGTTGTACAGCCCCGTCATAGTATACTCTATGTTGTACATCCCCGTACTAGTATACTCTATGTTGTACAGCCCAGTACTAGTATACTCTATGTTGTACAGCCCCGTACTAGTATACTCTATGTTATACAGCCCCGTACTAGTATACTCCATGTTGTACATCCCCGTACTAGTATACTCTATGTTGTACAGCCCCGTACTAGTATACTCTATGTTGTACAGCCCCGTACTAGTATACTCTATGTTGTACAGCCCCGTACTAGTATACTCTATGTTGTACATCCCCGTACTAGTATACTCTATGTTGTACATCCCCGTACTAGTATACTCTAAGTTGTACAGCCCCGTACAAGTATACTCTATGTTGCACAACCCCGTACTAGTATACTCTATGTGTTACATCCCCGTACTAGTATAGTCTATGTTGTACATCCCCGTACTAGTATACTCTATGTTGTACATCCCCGTACTAGTATACTATATGTTGTACATCCCCGTACTAGTATACTCTATGTTGTACATCCCCGTATTAGTATACTATATGTTGTACAGCCCCGTACTAGTATACTATATGTTGTACATACCCGTACTAGTATACTTTATGTTGTACAGCCCGTACTAGTGTACACTATGTTGTACATCCCGTACTATTATACTCTATGTTGTACATCCCCGTACTAGTATACTCTATGTTGTACAGCCCGTACTAGTATACTCTATGTTGTACATCCCCGTACTAGTATACTATATGTTGTATATCCCGTACTAGTATACTCTATGTTGTACAGCCCCGTACTAATATACTCTATGTTGTACAGTCCCGTACTAGTATACTCTATGTTGTACAGCCCCGTACTAGTATACTCTATGTTGAACAGCCCCGTACTAGTATACTCTAGGTTGTACAGCCCGTACTAGTATACTCCATGTTGTACATCCCCGTACTAGTATACTCTATGTTGTACAGCCCCGTACTAGTATACTCTATGTTGTACAGCCCCGTACTAGTATACTCTATGTTGTACATCCCCGTACTAGTATACTCTATGTTGTACACCCCCGTACTAGTATACTATATGTTATACAGCCCCGTACTAGTATACTATATGGTGTACAGCCCTGTACTAGTATACTCTATGCTGTACATCCCCGTACTACTATACTCTATGTTGTACAGCCCCGTACTAGTATACTCTATGTTGTACAGCCCCGTACTAGTATACTCTATGTTGTACATCCCCGTACTAGTATACTATATGTTGTACAGCCATGTACTAGTATATTCTATGTTGTACAGCCCCGTCATAGTATACTCTATGTTGTACATCCCCGTACTAGTATACTCTATGTTGTACATCACCGTACTAGTATACTCTATGTTGTACATCCCCGTAGTAGTATACTCTATGTTGTACAGCCCCGTACTAGTATACTCTATGTTGTACAGCCCCGTACTAGTATACTCTATGTTGTACAGCCACGTACAAGTATACTCTATGTTGTACATCCCCGTACTAGTATACTCTATGTTGTATATCCCCGTACTAGTATACTCTATGTTGTACAGCCCCGTACTAGTATACTCTATGTTGTACAGCCCCGTACTAGTATACTCCATGTTGTACATCCCCGTACTAGTATACTCTATGTTGTACAGCCCCGTACTAGTATACTCTATGTTGTACAGCCCCGTACTAGTATACTCTATGTTGTACAGCCCCGTGCTAGTATGGTGTACATCCCCGTACTAGTATACTCTATGTTGTACAGCCCCGTACTAGTATACTCTATGTTGTACATCGCCGTACTAGTATACTCTATGTTATACAGCCCCGTACTAGTATACTCTATGTTGCACAACCCCGTACTAGTATACTCTATGCTGTACATCCCCGTACTAGTATACTCTATGTTGTACATCCCCGTACTAGTACACTCTATGTTGTACAGCCCCGTACTAGTATACTCCATGTTGTATAGCCCCGTAATAGTATACTCTATGCTGTACATCCCCGTACTAGTATACTCTATGTTGTACAGCCCTGTTCTAGTATATGCTATGTTGTATAGTCCCGTACTAGTATACTCTATGTTGTACATCCCCGTGCTAGTATACTCTATTTTGTACAACCCCTTACTAGTATACTCTATGTTGTACATCCCCGTACTAGTATACTCTATGTTGTACATCCCCGTACTAGTATACTCTATGTTGTACAACCCCTTACTAGTATACTCTATGTTGTACATCCCCGTACTAGTATACTCTATGTTGTATAGCCCCGTACTAGTATACTCTATGTTGTACATCCCCGTACTAGTATACTCTATGTTGTACAGCCCCGTACTAGTATACTCTATGTTGTATAGTCCCGTACTAGTATACTCTATGATGTACATCCCCGTACTAGTATACTCTATGTTGTACAGCCCCGTACTAGTATACTCTATTTTGTACAGCCCCGTACTAATATACTCTATGTTGTACATCCCCGTACTAGTATACTCTATGTTGTACATCCCCGTACTAGTATACTCTAAGTTGTACAGCCCCGTACTAGTATACTCTATGTTGTACAACCCCGTACTAGTATACTCTATGTTTTACATCCCCGTACTAGTATAGTCTATGTTGTACATCCCCGTATTAGTATACTCTATGTTGTACATCCCCGTACTAGTATACTATATGTTGTACATCCCCGTACTAGTATACTCTATGTTGTACATCCCCGTAGTAGTATACTATATGTTGTACAGCCCCGTACTAGTATACTATATGTTGTACATACCCGTACTAGTATTTATGTTGTACAGCCCGTACTAGTGTACACTATGT
Organism: Archivesica marissinica; assembly: GCA_014843695.1. Lineage (NCBI taxonomy): Eukaryota > Metazoa > Mollusca > Bivalvia > Venerida > Vesicomyidae > Archivesica > Archivesica marissinica. The sequence continues at coordinate 16,476,830 of CM026392.1, read as the reverse complement.
TGTACATCCCCGTACTATTATACTCTATGTTGTACATCCCCGTACTAGTATACTCTATGTTGTACAGCCCGTACTAGTATACTCTATGTTGTACATCCCCGTACTAGTATACTATATGTTGTATATCCCGTACTAGTATACTCTATGTTGTACAGCCCCGTACTAGTATACTCTATGTTGTACAGTCCCGTACTAGTATACTCTATGTTGTACAGCCCCGTACTAGTATACTCTATGTTGTACAGCCCCGTACTAGTATACTCTATGTTGTACAGCCCCGTACTAATATACTCCATGTTGTACATCCCCGTACTAGTATACTCTATGTTGTACAGCCCCGTACTAGTATACTCTATGTTGTACAGCCCCGTACTAGTATACTCTATGTTGTACATCCCCGTACTAGTATACTATATGTTGTACAGCCATGTACTAGTATATTCTATGTTGTACAGCCCCGTCATAGTATACTCTATGTTGTACACCCCGTACTAGTATACTCTATGTTGTACATCCCCGTACTAGTATACTCTATGTTGTACATCCCCGTACTAGTATACTCTATGTTGTACAACCCCTTACTAGTATACTCTATGTTTGTTTTCTCTATGTTGTACAGCCCCGTACTAGTATACTCTATGTTGTACATCCCCGTACTAGTATACTCTATGTTGTACAGCCCCGTACTAGTATACTCTATGTTGTACAGCCCCGTACTAGTATACTCTATGTTGTACATCCCCGTACTAGTATACTCTATGTTGTACAGCCCCGTACTAGTATACTCTATGTTGTACAGCCCCGTACTAGTATACTCTATGTTGTACATCCCCGTACTAGTATACTCTATGTTGTACATCCCCGTACTAGTATACTCTATGTTGTACAGCCCCGTACTAGTATACTCTATGTTGTACAACCCCGTACTAGTATACTCTATGTTTTACATCCCCGTACTAGTATAGTCTATGTTGTACATCCCCGTATTAGTATACTCTATGTTGTACATCCCCGTACTAGTATACTTATGTTGTACATCCCGTACTAGTATACTCTATGTTGTACATCCCGTATAGTATACTATATGTTGTACAGCCCGTACTAGTATACTTATGTTGTACATCCCGTACTAGTATACTTATGTTGTACAGCCCGTACTAGTGTACACTATGTTGTACATCCCGTACTATTATACTCTATGTTGTACATCCCCGTACTAGTATACTCTATGTTGTACAGCCCGTACTAGTATACTCTATGTTGTACATCCCCGTACTAGTATACTCTATGTTGTACATCCCGTACTAGTATACTCTATGTTGTACAGCCCCGTACTAGTATACTCTATGTTGTACAGTCCCGTACTAGTATACTCTATGTTGTACAGCCCCGTACTAGTATACTCTATGTTGTACAGCCCCGTACTAGTATACTCTATGTTGTACAGCCCCGTACTAGTATACTCATGTTGTACATCCCCGTACTAGTATACTCTATGTTGTACAGCCCCGTACTAGTATACTTATGTTGTATTACAGTTATCTATGTTGTAACCCCTTGTATACTATGTTGTACAGCCCCGTACTAGTATACTCTATGTTGTACAGCCCCGTACTAGTATACTCTATGTTGTACAGCCCCGTACTAGTATACTCTATGTTGTACAGCCCCGTACTAGTATACTCCATGTTGTACATCCCCGTACTAGTATACTCTATGTTGTACAGCCCCGTACTAGTATACTCTATGTTGTACAGCCCCGTACTAGTATACTCTATGTTGTACAGCCCCGTACTAGTATGGTGTACACCCCCGTACTAGTATACTCTATGTTATACAGCCCCGTACTAGTATACTATATGGTGTACAGCCCTGTACTAGTATACTCTATGCTGTACATCCCCGTACTAGTATACTCTATGTTGTACAGCCCCGTACTAGCATACTCTATGTTGTACAGCCCCGTACTAGTATACTCTATGTTGTACATCCCCGTACTAGTATACTATATGTTGTACAGCCATGTACTAGTATACTCTATGTTGTACAACCCCTTACTAGTATACTCTATGTTGTACAGCCCCGTACTAGTATACTCCATGTTGTACATCCCCGTACTAGTATACTCTATGTTGTACATCCCCGTACTAGTATACTCTATGTTGTACATCCCCGTACTAGTATACTCTATGTTGTACATCCCCGTACTAGTATACTCTATGTTGTACAACCCCTTACTAGTATACTCTATGTTGTACAGCCCCGTACTAGTATACTCTATGTTGTACATCCCCGTACTAGTATACTCTATGTTGTACATCCCCGTACTAGTATACTCTATGTTGTACAGCCCCGTACTAGTATACTCTATGTTGTACAGCCCCGTACTAGTATGGTGTACATCCCCGTACTAGTATACTCTATGTTGTACAGCCCCGTACTAGTATACTCTATGTTGTACATCGCCGTACTAGTATACTCTATGTTATACAGCCCCGTACTAGTATACTCTATGTTGCACAACCCCGTACTAGTATACTCTATGCTGTACATCCCCGTACTAGTATACTCTATGTTGTACATCCCCGTACTAGTACACTCTATGTTGTACAGCCCCGTACTAGTATACTCCATGTTGTATAGCCCCGTACTAGTATACTCTATGCTGTACATCCCCGTACTAGTATACTCTATGTTGTACAGCCCTGTACTAGTATATGCTATGTTGTATAGTCCCGTATGTATACTCTATGTTGTACACCCCGTCTAGTATACTCTATGTTGTACAACCCCTTACTAGTATACTCTATGTTGTACATCCCCGTACTAGTATACTCTATGTTGTACATCCCCGTACTAGTATACTCTATGTTGTACAACCCCTTACTAGTATACTCTATGTTGTACATCCCCGTACTAGTATACTCTATGTTGTATAGCCCCGTACTAGTATACTCTATGTTGTACATCCCCGTACTAGTATACTCTATGTTGTACAGCCCCGTACTAGTATACTCTATGTTGTATAGTCCCGTACTAGTATACTCTATGATGTACATCCCCGTACTAGTATACTCTATGTTGTACAACCCCTTACTAGTATACTCTATGTTGTACATCCCGTACTGGTATACTCTATGTTGTACATCCCCGTACTAGTATACTCTATGTTGTACAACCCCTTACTAGTATACTCTATGTTGTACATCCCCGTACTAGTATACTCTATGTTGTACATCCCCGTACTAGTATACTCTATGTTGTACATCCCCGTACTAGTATACTCTATGTTGTACAACCCCTTACTAGTATACTCTATGTTGTATAGCCCCGTATTAGTATACTCTATGTTGTACAGCCCCGTACTAGTATACTCTATGTTGTACAGCCCCGTACTAGTATACTCTATGTTGTACAGCCCCGTACTAGTATGGTGTACACCCCCGTACTAGTATACTCTATGTTGTACAGCCCCGTACTAGTATACTCTATGTTGTACAGCCCTGTACTAGTATACTCTATGCTGTACATCCCCGTACTAGTATCTCTATGTTTGTTGTACACCCCGTACTAGTATACTCTATGTTGTACATCCCCGTACTAGTATACTATATGTTGTACAGCCTGTACTAGTATCTTTGTACACCCTACTAGTATACTCTATGTTGTACATCCCCGTACTAGTATACTCTATGTTGTACATCCCCGTACTAGTATACTCTATGTTGTACAGCCCCGTACTAGTATACTCTATGTTGTACATCCCCGTACTAGTATACTATATGTTGTACAGCCCCGTACTAGTATACTCTATGTTGTACAGCCCCGTACTAGTATACTCTATGTTGTACATCCCCGTACTAGTATACTCTATGTTGTACATCCCCGTACTAGTATACTCTATGTTGTACAGCCCCGTACTAGTATACTCTATGTTGTACATCCCCGTACTAGTATACTCTATGTTGTACAGCCCCGTACTAGTATACTCTATGTTGTACAGCCCCGTACTAGTATACTCTATGTTGTACATCCCCGTACTAGTATACTCTATGTTGTACATCCCCGTACTAGTATACTCTATGTTGTACAGCCCCGTACTAGTATACTCTATGTTGTACAGCCCCGTACTAGTATACTCTATGTTGTACATCCCCGTACTAGTATACTCTATGTTGTACAGCCCCGTACTAGTATACTCTATGTTGTACAGCCCCGTACTAGTATACTCTATGTTGTACATCCCCGTACTAGTATGGTGTACATCCCCGTACTAGTATACTCTATGTTGTACAGCCCCGTACTAGTATACTCTATGTTGTACATCCCCGTACTAGTATACTCTATGTTGTACAGCCCCGTACTAGTATACTCTATGTTGTACAACCCCGTACTAGTATACTCTATGCTGTACATCCCCGTACTAGTATACTCTATGTTGTACATCCCCGTACTAGTATACTCTATGTTGTACAGCCCCGTACTAGTATACTCTATGTTGTACAGCCCCGTACTAGTATACTCTATGTTGTACATCCCCGTACTAGTATACTCTATGTTGTACATCCCCGTACTAGTATACTCTATGTTGTACATCCCCGTACTAGTATACTCTATGTTGTACAGCCCCGTACTAGTATACTCTATGTTTTACAGCCCTGTTCTAGTATATGCTATGTTGTATAGTCCCGTACTAGTATACTCTATGTTGTACATCCCCGTACTAGTATACTCTATGTTGTACATCCCCGTACTAGTATACTCTATGTTGTACAACCCCTTACTAGTATACTCTATGTTTTACAGCCCTGTTCTAGTATATTCTATGTTGTATAGCCCCGTATTAGTATACTCTATGTTATACATCCCCGTACTAGTATACTCTATTTTGTACAGCCCCGTACTAGTATACTCTATGTTGTACATCCCCGTACTAGTATACTCTA
>CM026392.1:16452793-16470884 GCA_014843695.1 Archivesica marissinica | reverse complement strand
TCTCTGCTAGGAGATCCACTAGCTGTGATACATGTAGCGTGGTCATACACCCCACATCGACCTCTCTGCTAGGAGATCCACTAGCTGTGATACATGTAGAATGGTCATACACCCCACATCTACTTCTCTGCTAGGAAATCCACTAGCTGTGATACAGGTAGAGTGGTTATACATCCCACATCTACCTCTCTGTTATGAGATCAACTAGATTTGATACATTTAGAATGGTCATACATCCCAAATCTACCTCTTTGCTAGGAGATCCACTAGCTATGATACATGTAGAATGGTCATACATCCCACATCTACCTCTCTGCTAGGAGCTCCACTAGCTGTGATATATATATGGTGGTCATACATCCCACATCTACCTCTCAGCTAGGAGATCCACTAGCTGTGATACATGTGGAGTGGTCATACACCCCACATCTACCTCTCTGCTAGGAGATCCACTAGCTGTGATACATGTAGAATGGTCAAACACCCCACATCTACCTCTCGGCTAGGAGGTCCACTAGCTGTGATGCATGTAGTTTGGTCATACATCCCACATCTACCTCTCTGCTAGGAGATCCACTAGCTGTGATACCTGTAGAGTGGTCATACACCCCACATCGACAGCTCTGCTAGGAGATCCACTAGCTGTGATACATGTAGAATGGTCACACATCCCACATCTACATCTCTGCTAGGAAATCCACTAGCTGTGATACATGTAGAGTGGTCATACACCCCACATCGACCGCTCTGCTAGGAGATCCACTAGCTGTGATACAGGTAGAATGGTCATACATCCCACATCTACCTCTCTGCTAGGAAATCCACTAGCTGTGATACATGTAGAGTGGTCATACACCCCACATCTACCTCTCAGCTAGGAGATCCACTAGCTGTGATGCATGCATTGTGATCATACACCCCACATCTACTACTCTGCTAGGAGATCCACTAGTTGTGATACAGGCAGAGTGGTCATACATCCCACATCTACCTCTCTGCTAGGAGATCCACTAGCTGGGATACATTAAGAATGGTCATACATCCCACATCTACCTCTTTGCTAGGAGATCCACTAGATGTGATACATGTATTATGGTCATACATCCCACATCTACCTCTCTGCTAGGAGATCCACTATCTGTGATATATATATGGTGGTCATACATCCCACATCTACTTCTCGGCTAGGAGATCCACTAGCTGTGATACATGTAGAATGGTCATACACTACACATATATTTCTCTGCTAGGAGATCCACTAGCTGTGATGCATGTAGTGTGGTCATACATCCCACATCTACCTCTCTGCTAGGAGATCCACTAGCTGTGATATATATATGGTGGTCATACATCCCACATCTACCTCTCTGCTAGGAGATCCACTAGCTGTGATACATGTAGAATGGTCATACATCCCACATCTACATCTCTGCTAGGAGATCCACTAGCTGTGATACCTGTAGCGTCATCAGACCCCCCACATCTAACTCTCTGCTAGGAGATCCACTAGCTGTGATACATGTAGAATGGTCATACACCCCACATATATATCTCTGCTAGGAGATCCACTAGCTGTGATACATGTAGCGTGGTCATACACCCCACATCGACCTCTCTGCTAGGAGATCCACTAGCTGTGATACATGTAGAATGGTCATACATCCCACATCTACCTCTCTGCTAGGAAATCCACTAGCTGTGATACATGTAGAATGGTCATACATCCCACATCTACCTCTCTGCTAGGAGATCCACTAGCTGTGATACATGTAGAGTGGTTATACACCCCACATCTACCTCTCTGCTATGAGATCCACTAGCTGTGATACATGTAGAGTGGTTATACACCCCACATCTACCTCTCTGCTAGGAGATCCACTAGCTGTGATACATGTAGAGTGGTCATACACCCCACATCTACCTCTCTGCTAGGAGGTCCACTAGCTGTGATACATGTAGAATGGTCATACACCCCACATCTACTTCTCTGCTAGGAAATTCACTAGCTGTGATACAGGTAGAGTGGTCATACATCCCACATCTACCTCTCTGTTATGAGATCCACTAGCTTTGATACATTTAGAATGGTCATACATCCCAAATCTACCTCTTTGCTAGGAGATCCACTAACTGTGATACATGTAGAGTGGTCATACACCCCACATCTACCTCTCGGCTAGGAGATCCACTAGCTGTGATGCATGTAATGTGGTCATACACCCCACATCTACTACTCTGCTAGGAAATCCACTAGCTGTGATACAGGTAGAGTGGTCATACATCCCACATCTACCTCTCTGTTATGAGATCCACTAGCTGTGATACACTTAGAATGGTCATACATCCCAAATCTACCTCTTTGCTAGGAGATCCACTAGCTGTGATACATGTAGAATGGTCATACATCCCACATCTACCTCTCTGCTAGGAGCTCCACTAGCTGTGATATATATATGGTGGCCATACATCCCACATCTACCTCTCAGCTAGGAGATCCACTAGCTGTGATACATGTGGAGTGGTCATAAACCCCACATCTACCTCTCTGCTAGGAGATCCACTAGCTGTGATGCATGTAGTTTGGTCATACACCCCACATCTACTTCTCTGTTAGGAGATCCACTAGCTGTGATACAGGCAGAGTGGTCATACATCCCACATCTACCTCTCTGCTAGGAGATCCACTAGCTGTGATACATGTAGAGTGGTCATACACCCCACATCTACCTCTCTGCTAGGAGATCCACTAGCTGTGATACATGTAGAGTGGTCATACATCCCACATCTACCTCTCTGCTAGGAAATCCACTAGCTGTGATACATGTAGAGTGGTCATACACCCCACATCTACCTCTCAGCTAGGAGATCCACTAGCTGTGATGCATGTATTGTGGTCATACACCCCACATCTACTTCTCTGCTAGGAGATCCACTAGCTGTGATACAGGTAGAGTGGTCATACATCCCACATCTACCTCTCTGCTAGGAGATCCACTAGCTGTGATACATTAAGAATGGTCATACATCCCACATCTACCTCTTTGCTAGGAGATCCACTAGCTGTGATACATGTATAATGGTCATACATCCCACATCTACCTCTCTGCTAGGAGATCCACTAGCTGTGATATATATATGGTGGTCATACATCCCACATCTACTTCTCGGCTAGGAGATCCACTAGCTGTGATACATGTAGAATGGTCATACACTACACATATATTTCTCTGCTAGGAGATCCACTAGCTGTGATGCATGTAGTGTGGTCATACATCCCACATCTACCTCTCTGCTAGGAGTTCCACTAGCTGTGATATATATATGGTGGTCATACATCCCACATCTACCTCTCGGCTAGGAGATCCACTAGCTGTGATACATGTAGAATGGTCATACACTACACATATACCTCTCTGCTAGGAGATCCACTAGCTGTGATACATGTGGAGTGGTCATACACCCCACATCTACCTCTCTGCTAGGAGATCCACTAGCTGTGATATATATATGGTGGTCATACATCCCACATCTACCTCTCTGCTAGAAGATCCTCTAGCTGTGATACATGTAGAATGGTAATACATCCCACATCTACATCTCTGCTAGGAGATCCACTAGCTGTGATACCTGTAGCGTCATCAGACCCCCCACATCTACCTCTCTGCTAGGAGATCCACTAGCTGTGATACATGTAGAATGGTCATACACCCCACATATACATCTCTGCTAGGAGATCCACTAGCTGTGATACATGTAGCGTGGTCATACACCCCACATCGACCTCTCTGCTAGGAGATCCACTAGCTGTGATACATGTAGAATGGTCATACACCCCACATCTACTTCTCTGCTAGGAAATCCACTAGCTGTGATACAGGTAGAGTGGTTATACATCCCACATCTACCTCTCTGTTATGAGATCAACTAGATTTGATACATTTAGAATGGTCATACATCCCAAATCTACCTCTTTGCTAGGAGATCCACTAGCTATGATACATGTAGAATGGTCATACATCCCACATCTACCTCTCTGCTAGGAGCTCCATTAGCTGTGATATATATATGGTGGTCATACATCCCACATCTACCTCTCAGCTAGGAGATCCACTAGCTGTGATACATGTGGAGTGGTCATACACCCCACATCTACCTCTCTGCTAGGAGATCCACTAGCTGTGATACATGTAGAATGGTCAAACACCCCACATCTACCTCTCGGCTAGGAGGTCCACTAGCTGTGATGCATGTAGTGTGGTCATACATCCCACATCTACCTCTCTGCTAGGAGATCCACTAGCTGTGATACCTGTAGAGTGGTCATACACCCCACATCGACCGCTCTGCTAGGAGATCCACTAGCTGTGATACATGTAGAATGGTCATACATCCCACATCTACATCTCTGCTAGGAAATCCACTAGCTGTGATACATGTAGAGTGGTCATACACCCCACATCGACCGCTCTGCTAGGAGATCCACTAGCTGTGATACAGGTAGAATGGTCATACATCCCACATCTACCTCTCTGCTAGGAAATCCACTAGCTGTGATACATGTAGAGTGGTCATACACCCCACATCTACCTCTCAGCTAGGAGATCCACTAGCTGTGGATGCATGCATTGTGATCATACACCCCACATCTACTACTCTGGCTAGGAGATCCACTAGTTGTGATACAGGCAGAGTGGTCATACATCCCAATCTACCTCTCTGCTAGGAGATCCACTAGCTGGGATACATTAAGAATGGTCATACATCCCACATCTACCTCTTTGCTAGGAGATCCACTAGATGTGATACATGTATTATGGTCATACATCCCACATCTACCTCTCTGCTAGGAGATCCACTATCTGTGATATATATATGGTGGTCATACATCCCACATCTACTTCTCGGCTAGGAGATCCACTAGCTGTGATACATGTAGAATGGTCATACACTACACATATATTTCTCTGCTAGGAGATCCACTAGCTGTGATGCATGTAGTGTGGTCATACATCCCACATCTACCTCTCTGCTAGGAGATCCACTAGCTGTGATATATATATGGTGGTCATACATCCCACATCTACCTCTCTGCTAGGAGATCCACTAGCTGTGATACATGTAGAATGGTCATACATCCCACATCTACATCTCTGCTAGGAGATCCACTAGCTGTGATACCTGTAGCGTCATCAGACCCCCCACATCTAACTCTCTGCTAGGAGATCCACTAGCTGTGATACATGTAGAATGGTCATACACCCCACATATATATCTCTGCTAGGAGATCCACTAGCTGTGATACATGTAGCGTGGTCATACACCCCACATCGACCTCTCTGCTAGGAGATCCACTAGCTGTGATACATGTAGAATGGTCATACATCCCACATCTACCTCTCTGCTAGGAAATCCACTAGCTGTGATACATGTAGAATGGTCATACATCCCACATCTACCTCTCTGCTAGGAGATCCACTAGCTGTGATACATGTAGAGTGGTTATACACCCCACATCTACCTCTCTGCTATGAGATCCACTAGCTGTGATACATGTAGAGTGGTTATACACCCCACATCTACCTCTCTGCTAGGAGATCCACTAGCTGTGATACATGTAGAGTGGTCATACACCCCACATCTACCTCTCTGCTAGGAGGTCCACTAGCTGTGATACATGTAGAATGGTCATACACCCCACATCTACTTCTCTGCTAGGAAATTCACTAGCTGTGATACAGGTAGAGTGGTCATACATCCCACATCTACCTCTCTGTTATGAGATCCACTAGCTTTGATACATTTAGAATGGTCATACATCCCAAATCTACCTCTTTGCTAGGAGATCCACTAACTGTGATACATGTAGAGTGGTCATACACCCCACATCTACCTCTCGGCTAGGAGATCCACTAGCTGTGATGCATGTAATGTGGTCATACACCCCACATCTACTACTCTGCTAGGAAATCCACTAGCTGTGATACAGGTAGAGTGGTCATACATCCCACATCTACCTCTCTGTTATGAGATCCACTAGCTGTGATACATTTAGAATGGTCATACATCCCAAATCTACCTCTTTGCTAGGAGATCCACTAGCTGTGATACATGTAGAATGGTCATACATCCCACATCTACCTCTCTGCTAGGAGCTCCACTAGCTGTGATATATATATGGTGGTCATACATCCCACATCTACCTCTCAGCTAGGAGATCCACTAGCTGTGATACATGTGGAGTGGTCATAAACCCCACATCTACCTCTCTGCTAGGAGATCCACTAGCTGTGATGCATGTAGTGTGGTCATACACCCCACATCTACTTCTCTGTTAGGAGATCCACTAGCTGTGATACAGGCAGAGTGGTCATACATCCCACATCTACCTCTCTGCTAGGAGATCCACTAGCTGTGATACATGTAGAGTGGTCATACACCCCACATCGACCGCTCTGCTAGGAGATCCACTAGCTGTGATACATGTAGAATGGTCATACATCCCACATCTACCTCTCTGCTAGGAGATCCACTAGCTGTGATACATGTAGAGTGGTCATACACCCCACATCTACCTCTCAGCTAGGAGATCCACTAGCTGTGATGCATGCATTGTGGTCATACACCCCACATCTACTACTCTGCTAGGAGATCCACTAGCTGTGATACAGGCAGAGTGGTCATACATCCCACATCTACCTCTCTGCTAGGAGATCCACTAGCTGTGATACATTAAGAATGGTCATACATCCCACATCTACCTCTTTGCTAGGAGATCCACTAGCTGTGATACATGTATAATGGTCATACATCCCACATCTACCTCTCTGCTAGGAGATCCAATAGCTGTAATATATATATGGTGGTCATACATCCCACATCTACTTCTCGGCTAGGAGATCCACTAGCTGTGATACATGTAGAATGGTCATACACTACACATATATTTCTCTGCTAGGAGATCCACTAGCTGTGATGCATGTAGTGTGGTCATACATCCCACATCTACCTCTCTGCTAGGAGTTCCACTAGCTGTGTTATATATATGGTGGTCATACATCCCACATCTACCTCTCGGCTAGGAGATCCACTAGCTGTGATACATGTAGAATGGTCATACACTACACATATACCTCTCTGCTAGGAGATCCACTAGCTGTGATACATGTGGAGTGGTCATACACCCCACATCTACCTCTCTGCTAGGAGATCCACTAGCTGTGATATATATATGGTGGTCATACATCCCACATCTACCTCTCTGCTAGAAGATCCTCTAGCTGTGATACATGTAGAATGGTAATACATCCCACATCTACATCTCTGCTAGGAGATCCACTAGCTGTGATACCTGTAGCGTCATCAGACCCCCCACATCTACCTCTCTGCTAGGAGATCCACTAGATGTGATACATGTAGAATGGTCATACACCCCACATATACATCTCTGCTAGGAGATCCACTAGCTGTGATACATGTAGCGTGGTCATACACCCCACATCGACCTCTCTGCTAGGAGATCCACTAGCTGTGATACATGTAGAATGGTCATACACCCCACATCTACTTCTCTGCTAGGAAATCCACTAGCTGTGATACAGGTAGAGTGGTTATACATCCCACATCTACCTCTCTGTTATGAGATCAACTAGATTTGATACATTTAGAATGGTCATACATCCCAAATCTACCTCTTTGCTAGGAGATCCACTAGCTATGATACATGTAGAATGGTCATACATCCCACATCTACCTCTCTGCTAGGAGCTCCATTAGCTGTGATATATATATGGTGGTCATACATCCCACATCTACCTCTCAGCTAGGAGATCCACTAGCTGTGATACATGTGGAGTGGTCATACACCCCACATCTACCTCTCTGCTAGGAGATCCACTAGCTGTGATACATGTAGAATGGTCAAACACCCCACATCTACCTCTCGGCTAGGAGGTCCACTAGCTGTGATGCATGTAGTGTGGTCATACATCCCACATCTACCTCTCTGCTAGGAGATCCACTAGCTGTGATACATGTAGAGTGGTCATACACCCCACATCGACCGCTCTGCTAGGAGATCCACTAGCTGTGATACATGTAGAATGGTCATACATCCCACATCTACATCTCTGCTAGGAAATCCACTAGCTGTGATACATGTAGAGTGGTCATACACCCCACATCGACCGCTCTGCTAGGAGATCCACTAGCTGTGATACAGGTAGAATGGTCATACATCCCACATCTACCTCTCTGCTAGGAAATCCACTAGCTGTGATACATGTAGAGTGGTCATACACCCCACATCTACCTCTCAGCTAGGAGATCCACTAGCTGTGATGCATGCATTGTGGTCATACACCCCACATCTACTACTCTGCTAGGAGATCCACTAGCTGTGATACAGGCAGAGTGGTCATACATCCCACATCTACCTCTCTGCTAGGAGATCCACTAGCTGGGATACATTAAGAATGGTCATACATCCCACATCTACCTCTTTGCTAGGAGATCCACTAGCTGTGATACATGTATAATGGTCATACATCCCACATCTACCTCTCTGCTAGGAGATCCACTAGCTGTGATATATATATGGTGGTCATACATCCCACATCTACTTCTCGGCTAGGAGATCCACTAGCTGTGATACATGTAGAATGGTCATACACTACACATATATTTCTCTGCTAGGAGATCCACTAGCTGTGATGCATGTAGTGTGGTCATACATCCCACATCTACCTCTCTGCTAGGAGATCCACTAGCTGTGATATATATATGGTGGTCATACATCCCACATCTACCTCTCTGCTAGGAGATCCACTAGCTGTGATACATGTAGAATGGTCATACATCCCACATCTACATCTCTGCTAGGAGATCCACTAGCTGTGATACCTGTAGCGTCATCAGACCCCCCACATCTAACTCTCTGCTAGGAGATCCACTAGCTGTGATACATGTAGAATGGTCATACACCCCACATATATATCTCTGCTAGGAGATCCACTAGCTGTGATACATGTAGCGTGGTCATACACCCCACATCGACCTCTCTGCTAGGAGATCCACTAGCTGTGATACATGTAGAATGGTCATACATCCCACATCTACCTCTCTGCTAGGAAATCCACTAGCTGTGATACATGTAGAATGGTCATACATCCCACATCTACCTCTCTGCTAGGAGATCCACTAGCTGTGATACATGTAGAGTGGTTATACACCCCACATCTACCTCTCTGCTATGAGATCCACTAGCTGTGATACATGTAGAGTGGTTATACACCCCACATCTACCTCTCTGCTAGGAGATCCACTAGCTGTGATACATGTAGAGTGGTCATACACCCCACATCTACCTCTCTGCTAGGAGGTCCACTAGCTGTGATACATGTAGAATGGTCATACACCCCACATCTACTTCTCTGCTAGGAAATTCACTAGCTGTGATACAGGTAGAGTGGTCATACATCCCACATCTACCTCTCTGTTATGAGATCCACTAGCTTTGATACATTTAGAATGGTCATACATCCCAAATCTACCTCTTTGCTAGGAGATCCACTAGCTGTGATTCATGTAGAATGGTCATACATCCCACATCTACCTCTCTGCTAGAAGCTCCACTAGCTGTGATATATATATGGTGGTCATACATCCCACATCTACCTCTCAGCTAGGAGATCCACTAGCTGTGATACATGTGGAGTGGTCATACACCCCACATCTACCTCTCTGCCAGGAGATCCACTAGTTGTGATACATGTAGAATGGTCAAACACCCCATATATACATCTCTGCTAGGAGATACACTAGCTGTGATACATGTAGAGTGATCCTACACCCCACATCGACCTCTCTGCTAGGAGATCCACTCGCTGTGATACATGTAGAATGGTCATACATCCCACATCTACCTCTCTGCTAGGAAATACACTAGCTGTGATACATGTAGAGTGGTCATACACCCCACATTTACCTCTCAGCTAGGAGATCCACTAGCTGTGATGCATGCATTGTGGTCATACACCCCACATCTACTACTCTGCTAGGAGATCCACTAGCTGTGATACATGTAGAGTGGTCATACATCCCACATCTACCCCTCTGCTAGGAAATCCACTAGCTGTGATACATGTAGAGTGGTCATACACCCCACATCTACCTCTCGGCTAGGAGGTCCACTAGCTGTGATGCATGTAGTGTGGTCATACATCCCACATCTACCTCTCTGCTAGGAGATCCACTAGATGTGATACATTTAGAATGGTCATACACCCACATCTACCTCTTTGCTAGGAGATCCACTAGCTGTGATACATGTATAATGGTCATACATCCCACATCTACCTCTTTGCTAGGAGATCCACTAGCTGTGATATATATATGGTGGTCATACATCCCACATCTACCTCTCGGCTAGGAGATCCACTAGCTGTGATACATGTAGAATGGTCATACACTACACATATATTTCTCTGCTAGGAGATCCACTAACTGTGATACATGTGGAGTGTTCATACACCCCACATCTACCTCTCTGCTAGGAGATCCACTAGCTGTGATACATGTATAGTGGTCATACATCCCACATCTACATCTCTGCTAGGAGATCCACTAGCTGTGATACATGTAGAGTGGTCATACATCCCACATCTACCTCTCTGCTAGGAAATCCACTAGCTGTGATACATGTAGAGTGGTCATACACCCCACATCTACCTCTCGGCTAGGAGGTCCACTAGCTGTGATGCATGTAGTGTGGTCATACATCCCACATCTACCTCTCTGCTAGGAGATCCACTAGCTGTGATATATATATGGTGGTCATACATCCCACATCTACCTCTCTGCTAGAAGATCCTCTAGCTGTGATACATGTAGAATGGTAATACATCCCACATCTACATCTCTGCTAGGAGATCCACTAGCTGTGATACCTGTAGCGTGATCAGACCCCCACATCTACCTCTCTGCTAGGAGATCCACTAGCTGTGATACATGTAGAATGGTAATACACCCCACATATACATCTCTGCTAGGAGATCCACTAGCTGTGATACATGTAGCGTGGTCATACACCCCACATCGACCTCTCTGCTAGGAGATTAACTAGCTGTGATACATGTAGAATGGTCATACACCCCACATCTACCTCTCTGCTAGGAGATCCAATAGCTGTGATACATGTAGAGTGGTCATACATCCCACATCTACCACTCGGCTAGGAGATCCACTTGCTGTGATACATGTAGAATGGTCATACACTACACATATACCTCTCTGCTAGGAGATCCACTAGAAGTGATATATGTGGAGTGTTCATACACCCCACATCTACCTCTCTGCTAGGAGATCCACTAGCTGTGATACATGTATAGTGGTCATACACCCCACATCTACCTCTCTGCTAGGAGATCCACTAGCTGTGATATATATATGGTGGTCATACATCCCACATCTACCTCTCTGCTAGGAGATCCTCTAGCTGTGATACATGTAGAATGGTAATACATCCCACATCTACATCTCTGCTAGGAGATCCACTAGCTGTGATACCTGTAGCGTGATCAGACCCCCACATCTACCTCTCTGCTAGGAGATCCACTAGCTGTGATACATGTAGAATGGTAATACACCCCACATATACATCACTGCTAGGAGATCCACTAGCTGTGATACATGTAGAATGGTAATACACCCCACATATACATCTCTGCTAGGAGATCCACTAGCTGTGATACATGTAGCGTGGTCATACACCCCACATCGACCTCTTTGCTAGGAGATCCACTAGCTGTGATACATGTAGAATGGTCATACATCCCACATCTACCTCTCTGCTAGGTAATCCACTAGCTGTGATACATGTAGAGTGGTCATACACCCCACATCTACCTCTCGGCTAGGAGATCCACTAGCTGTGATGCATGTAGTGTGGTCATACACCCCACATCTACCTCTCTGCCAGGAGATCCACTAGCTGTGATACATGTAGAATGGTCATACACCCCACATATACATCTCTGCTAGGATATCCACTAGCTGTGATACAAGTAGAGTGATCCTACACCCCACATCGACCTCTCTGCTAAGAGATCCACTCGCTGTGATACATGTAGAATGGTCATACATCCCACATCTACCTCTCTGCTAGGAAATCCACTAGATGTGATACATGTAGAGTGGTCATACACCCCACATCTTCCTCTCAGCTAGGAGATCCACTAGCTGTGATGCATGCATTGTGGTCATACACCCCACATATACTACTCTGCTAGGAGATCCACTAGCTGTGATACATGTAGAGTGGTCATACATCCCACATCTACCCCTCTGCTAGGAAATCCACTAGCTGTGATACATGTAGAGTGGTCATACACCACACATCTACCTCTCGGCTAGGAGGTCCACTAGCTGTGATGCATGTAGTGTGGTCATACATCCCACATCTACCTCTCTGCTAGGAGATCCACTAGCTGTGATACATTTAGAATGGTCATACACCCACATCTACCTCTTTGCTAGGAGATCCACTAGCTGTGATACATGTATAATGGTCATACATCCCACATCTACCTCTTTGCTAGGAGATCCACTAGCTGTGATATATATATGGTGGTCATACATCCCACATCTACCTCTCGGCTAGGAGATCCACTAGCTGTGATACATGTAGAATGGTCATACATTCCACATATATTTCTCTGCTAGGAGATCCACTAACTGTGATACATGTAGAGTGGTCATACACCCCACATCTACCTCTCTGCTAGGAGATCCACTAGCTGTGATACATGTAGAGTGGTCATACACCCCACATCTACCTCTCTGCTAGGAGATCCACTAGCTGTGATACATGTAGAGTGGTCATACATCCCACATCTACCTCTCTGCTAGGAGATCCACTAGCTGTGATACATGTAGAATGGTCATACATCCCACATCTACCTCTCTGCTAGGAGATCCACTAGCTGTGATACATGTAGAATGGTCATACATCCCACATCTACCTCTCTGCTAGGAGATCCACTAGCTGTGATACATATATGGTGGTCATACATCCCACATCTACCTCTCTGCTAGGAGATCCACTAGCTGTGATACATGTAGAGTGGTCATACACCCCACATCTACCTCTCTGCTAGGAGATCCACTAGCTGTGATACATGTAGAGTGGTCATACACCCCACATCTACCTCTCTGCTAGGAGATCCACTAGCTGTGATACATGTAGAATGGTCATACACCCCACATCTACCTCTCTGCTAGGAGATCCACTAGCTGTGATACATGTAGAGTGGTCATACATCCCACATCTACCTCTCGGCTAGGAGATCCACTAGCTGTGATACATGTAGAATGGTCATACACCCCACATCTACCTCTCTGCTAGGAGATCCACTAGCTGTGATGCATGTAGTGTGGTCATACACCCCACATCTACTTCTCTGCTAGGAGATCCACTAGCTGTGATACATGTAGAGTGGTCATACATCCCACATCTACCTCTCTGCTAGGAGATCCACTAGCTGTGATACATGTAGAATGGTCATACATCCCACATCTACCTCTCTGCTAGGAGATCCACTAGCTGTGATACATGTAGAATGGTCATACATCCCACATCTACCTCTCTGCTAGGAGATCCACTAGCTGTGATACATGTATGGTGGTCATACATCCCACATCTACCTCTCTGCTAGGAGATCCACTAGCTGTGATACATGTAGAGTGGTCATACATCCCACATCTACCTCTCTGCTAGGAGATCCACTAGCTGTGATACATGTAGAGTGGTCATACACTCCACATCTACCTCTCTGCTAGGAGATCCACTAGCTGTGATACATGTAGAGTGGTCATACACCCCACATCTACCTCTCTGCTAGGAGATCCACTAGCTGTGATAAATATGTTGTGGTCATACATCCCACATCTACCTCTCGGCTAGGAGATCCACTAGCTGTGATACATGTGGAGTGGTCATACACCCCACATCTACCTCTCTGCTAGGAGATCCACTAGCTGTGATACATGTATAATGGTCATAAACCCCACATCTACCTATCTGCTAGGAGATCCACTAGCTGTGATATATATATGGTGGTCAAACATCCCACATCTACATCTCTGCTAGGAGATTAACTAGCTGTGATACATGTAGAATGGTCATACACCCCACATCTACCTCTCTGCTAGGAGATCCAATAGCTGTGATACATGTAGAGTGGTCATACATCCCACATCTACCTCTCGGCTAGGAGATCCACTAGCTGTGATACATGTAGAATGGTCATACACTACACATATACCTCTCTGCTAGGAGATCCACTAGAGTGATACATGTGGAGTGGTCATACACCCCACATCTACCTCTCTGCTAGGAGATCCACTAGCTGTGATACATGTATAATGGTCATACACCCCACATCTACCTCTCTGCTAGGAGATCCACTAGCTGTGATATATATATGGTGGTCATACATCCCACATCTACCTCTCTGCTAGGAGATCCTCTAGCTGTGATACATGTAGAGTGGTCATACATCCCACATCTACCTCTCTGCTAGGAGATCCACTAGCTGTGATACATGTAGAGTGGTCATACACCCACATCTACCTCTCTGCTAGGAGATCCACTAGCTGTGATACATGTAGAATGGTCATACACCCCACATCTACCTCTCTGCTAGGAGATCCACTAGCTGTGATACATGTAGAATGGTCATACATCCCACATCTACCTCTCTGCTAGGAGATCCACTAGCTGTGATACATGTAGAGTGGTCATACACCCCACATCTACCTCTCTGCTAGGAGATCCACTAGCTGTGATACATGTAGAGTGGTCATACACCCCACATCTACTTCTCTGCTAGGAGATCCACTAGCTGTGATACATGTAGAGTGGTCATACATCCCACATCTACCTCTCTGCTAGGAGATCCACTAGCTGTGATACATGTAGAGTGGTCATACATCCCACATCTACCTCTCTGCTAGGAGATCCACTAGCTGTGATACATGTAGAGTGGTCATACACCCCACATCTACCTCTCGGCTAGGAGATCCACTAGCTGTGATGCATGTAGTGTGGTCATACACCCCACATCTACTTCTCTGCTAGGAGATCCACTAGCTGTGATACATGTAGAGTGGTCATACATCCCACATCTACCTCTCTGCTAGGAGATCCACTAGCTGTGATACATTTAGAATGGTCATACATCCCACATCTACCTCTCTGCTAGGAGATCCACTAGCTGTGATACATGTAGAGTGGTCATACACCCCACATCTACCTCTCTGCTAGGAGATCCACTAGCTGTGATACATGTATAGTGGTCATACATCCCACATCTACCTCTCTGCTAGGAGATCCACTAGCTGTGATATATATATATGATGGTCATACATCCCACATCTACCTCTCTGCTAGGAGATCCACTAGCTGTGATACATGTAGAGTGGTCATACACCCCACATCTACCTCTCTGCTAGGAGATCCACTAACTGTGATACATGTAGAGTGGTCATACACCCCACATCTACCTCTCTGCTAGGAGATCCACTAGCTGTGATACATGTAGAGTGGTCATACATCCCACATCTACCTCTCTGCTAGGAGATCCACTAGCTGTGATACATGTAGAGTGGTCATACACCCCACATATACATCTCTGCTAGGAGATCCACTAGCTGTGATACATGTAGAATGGTCATACATCCCACATCTACCTCTCTGCTAGGAGATCCACTAGCTGTGATATATATATGGTTGTCATACATCCCACATCTACATCTCTGCTAGGAGATCCACTAGCTGTGATACATGTAGAATGGTCATACACTACACATCTACCTCTCTGCTAGGAGATCCACTAGCTGTGATACATGTAGAGTGGTCATACACCCCACATCTACCTCTCTGCTAGGAGATCCACTAGCTGTGATACATGTATGGTGGTCATACATCCCACATCTACATCTCTGCTAGGAGATCCACTAGCTGTGATACATGTAGAGTGGTCATACATCCCACATCTACCTCTCTGCTAGGAAATCCACTAGCTGTGATACATGTAGAGTGGTCATACACCCCACATCTACCTCTCGGCTAGGAGATCCACTAGCTGTGATACATGTAGAGTGGTCATACACCCCACATCTACCTCTCTGCTAGGAGATCCACTAGCTGTGATACATGTAGAGTGGTCATACACCCCACATCTACCTCTCTGCTAGGAGATCCACTAGCTGTGATACATGTAGAGTGGTCATACATCCCACATCTACCTCTCTGCTAGGAGATCCACTAGCTGTGATACATGTAGAATGGTCATAATCCCACATCTACCTCTCTGCTAGGAGATCCACTAGCTGTGATAATATAGTGGTCATACATCCCACATCTACCTCTCTGCTAGGAGATCCACTAGCTGTGATACATGGAGTGGTCATACCCCCACATCTACCTCTCTGCTAGGAGATCCACTAGCTGTGATACATGTATAGTGGTCATACCCCCACATCTACCTCTCTGCTAGGAGATCCACTAGCTGTGATATATATATGGTGGTCATACATCCCACATCTACCTCTCTGCTAGGAGATCCACTAGCTGTGATACATGTAGAATGGTCATACACCCCACATCTACCTCTCTGCTAGGAGATCCACTAGCTGTGATACATGTATAGTGGTCATACATCCCACATCTACCTCTCTGCTAGGAGATCCACTAGCTGTGATACATGTATAATGGTCATACATCCCACATCTACCTCTCTGCTAGGAGATCCACTAGCTGTGATACATGTAGAGTGGTCATACATCCCACATCTACCTCTCTGCTAGGAGATCCACTAGCTGTGATACATGTAGAGTGGTCATACACCCCACATCTACCTCTCTGCTAGGAGATCCACTAGCTGTGATACATGTAGAGTGGTCATACACCCCACATCTACCTCTCTGCTAGGAGATCCACTAGCTGTGATACATGTATTGTGGTCATACATCCCACATCTACATCTCTGCTAGGAGATCCACTAGCTGTGATACATGTAGAGTGGTCATACATCCCACATCTACCTCTCTGCTAGGAAATCCACTAGCTGTGATATATGTAGAGTGGTCATACACCCCACATCTACCTCTCGGCTAGGAGATCCACTAGCTGTGATGCATGTAGTGTGGTCATACACCCCACATCTACTTCTCTGCTAGGAGATCCACTAGCTGTGATACAGGTATAGTGGTCATACATCCCACATCTACCTCTCTGCTAGGAGATCCACTAGCTGTGATACATTTAGAGTGGTCATACATCCCACATCTACCTCTCTGCTAGGAGATCCAGATCCACTAGCTGTGATACATGTAGAATGGTCATACATCCCACATCTACCTCTCTGCTAGGAGATCCACTA
Organism: Archivesica marissinica; assembly: GCA_014843695.1. Taxonomy (NCBI): domain Eukaryota; kingdom Metazoa; phylum Mollusca; class Bivalvia; order Venerida; family Vesicomyidae; genus Archivesica; species Archivesica marissinica. The sequence goes on along the minus strand of CM026392.1, from coordinate 16,453,446 downwards.
GCTGTGATATATATATGGTGGTCATACATCCCACAACTACCTCTCGGCTAGGAGATCCACTAGCTGTGATACATGTGGAGTGGTCATACCCCCACATCTACCTCTCTGCTAGGAGTTCCACTAGCTGTGATACATGTATAGTGGTCATACACCCCACATCTACCTATCTGCTAGGAGATCCACTAGCTGTGATATATATATGGTGGTCATACATCCCACATCTACATCTCTGCTAGGAGATTAACTAGCTGTGATACATGTAGAATGGTCATAAACCCCACATCTACCTCTCTGCTAGGAGATCCAATAGCTGTGATATATATATGGTGGTCATACATCCCACATCTACCTCTCGGCTAGGAGATCCACTAGCTGTGATACATGTAGAATGGTCATACACTACACATCTACCTCTCTGCTAGGAGATCCACTAGCTGTGATATATGTGGAGTGGTCATACACCCCACATCTACCTCTCTGCTAGGAGATCCACTAGCTGTGATACATGTATAGTGGTCATACACCTCACATCTACCTCTCTGTTAGGAGATCCACTAGCTGTGATATATATATAGATGGTCATACATCCCACATCTACCTCTCTGCTAGGAGATCCACTAGCTGTGATACATGTATAGTGGTCATACATCCCA
>CM026392.1:16411019-16451793 GCA_014843695.1 Archivesica marissinica | reverse complement strand
ATCGTGTATGTAGGCTATGAAAAGCCGGGGTCCAAGTACGAATCCCTGTGGGACTCTTAATCCACCTTAATGTTTGACCTCTGACTCCATAATCATGCATTTTAGTAGTACTTTCTCGTGATTGACCTTATCGAACGAATTACTGAAGTCTAATAGGATGCTTATTGTAGACAGAGGTAACCAAGTCATTGACTAGCATTACTAGTTGGGTCACGCATGACCGATTTTCTCTAAAACCATGCTGCAAATGGTACAGAATACTGTGGTTAGTGAAGTGTTTTACTATCGAGGAGGAAACTATATGTTCTAGTACCTTGCATAGAACACATGTCTGTGAGATAGGCCTATAGTTGGCGGGGTTTGACTTGTCCCATTTTTGTAAATGGGAGCAACATTTGCTGACTTCCACTGGGCCGGCAGTGATCCTTCGTTGAGGGATATTTGGAATAAGACTTCAAGGATAGGTGACAGTTCCTTAGGTAGGGTTTTAAGTATGATTGGCTTAATTTGGTCAGGACCACTACATAATACATTGTTATTATAACCTATAATTAGAACCTTAAACTTCTGTGGAATCTTAAATAAGAAAACAATGTTATAACTTCATGTTTATTCATGTGACTGAATTAATGTTGGTTCATACGAGTCAAGTCTGTATCACTTTCAACATGGGAAGAAACTTCTGTTCTGTTTCATAAACATATATACAAATATACAAATACATCCAAACACCATGTATCACTTCTTTTCTTGGCGAGGAAGTAGTCCTACTGTGTTATCGCGGAAACAAAATTATAATAGTATAATAATTATATTAATAAAGAAGATTCTGGCGTAAAACTACGTGTACTTCTTATCTCAATCACTAGTCAATAAGAAGTTTACCTGTGGCGGTGAACACTAATTGGATTAAAATGTTTAGCGGTGTATTACAGACGCGTGCCAATGCACAGCGGTCCGTTAGTGGACACGTTATTTCCAGTATATTTAAACTAGTCCCCTATGTTTATCAGCGAAACACAGACGCGTTCCAATATACAATAATCAGTAAGCGAACAATTTATATCAAGTATATTTAAACACAACGGCAAATTACAGCTGCCATAGGTCGTATGATATAGCAGAACAGAACAGAACAGAAGTTTATTTTGACAGACTTGTACATACATACATCGTCTTAACAAAACTAGTAATAACATATATAATTATATTTAATGATCACGTTACAAATAAATATAAGTGAGAGTGATAAATAAAATTTGGCAATTACACATTTATATTATTTCTAATAACTAACGACAATGTATAGTGGTATTATTATCGGAACTCATAAGATTATTAAATTTGAAAACAGAAGGTCTATTGCAATAGTGTGCATCAATAAATTGTTTACGTAGGTTCTTATAACATGGACATATACAAATAAAATGATAAATATCTTCGATATATCTCGATCCACAATATAAATCCTTGGAATTTGATTCCTGCCATATCGACCCGTTTGCACACGGAGAGAATGACCGGCTATTCTAAATTTGGTAAAAACACAACGTGATACATAAGGTAAATAATCCAGGTAACGCTCGTAAGAAAAACAATGTTTAAAACATTTATAGTCTGTAAGTGCAGAATTACGATCGACGGTACCATACCATTCCTGTAAATAAACACCAATAACGCGCTGATTGAAAATAAAAGGAAATGACTTTAAAGAGACACTATGAGGATCCATGAATACATGTGAGAACCCATACTGATCTAGTAGAGCCTTAACATTTGAGACCCAATTTGTATGACCTAAGTGACAATCAGACACTCCCTGATCATACAATTTGCTAAGTATAATATTGTTGGTGTCTACCAATTTGCACCAATACTTAATAATCTTACAATAGCGACTGATAAAAAGAGGATAACGAGCGAGTTCACCATAAACCCCAGCAGAACAAGTACTTTTTCTAACATTTAATATACGTTTGCAGAATTTTAGGTGAACCAGTTCAATATCTTTGGATTTAGTAAAGCCCCATATTTCAGATGAATAGTTAAGAATAGATCCCACAAACGAATCAAATAACTGACAAAGAGTACCTGGTTTTAAAGGAACTTTTTTACAATTATATAATAGCACGTTTAAAGCCTTAAGTGATTTACCAATTAAATGCTCGTTATTCAGCGCAAAATTACCAGTATGTTTAAAAATTGTTCCCAAATAGTTAAAACTATCCACTACGTCTATATCAACACCATTATATGACCAACATTCGTTACCTTTTAAACCACCCCGCTTTCTAAAAACCATGATTTTCGTCTTTGTCTCATTTACCTCTAAACCCCATGTGTTACAATAAGAATGGAGCAAATTTAAACTATTCTGTAAGTCCTCAGGTGATTGACCAAGTTTATTATGCTTTAAATTTTCTAGGTAATATAATCTCTTAAGTTCAAACATTCTCTTTTTTTTACGTAATAACAGCTTATGTTTCTTTTTGCAGTCGCAAAAATGTTGCCTACTTAACTCCGATTTATAGCGATTAAAAACACGTAATGACTCTAAGTATCGCTGTTTAGACTGTCAATGTCAAACCAGTCAGCATGTTTTACGCAAGATGAAGCATGCTGCAGAGGACGTACCTCAAGATCACACCTGATACAGAGATTCATAGTGTTGTGAGCATCCGATAATTGAGCTTATTTACCATCGCCTCTAGCGAACCATATGGCGGAATGTGAGCATCCTGTGTGTTTTTACGTTTAGTGATCGTCGCTACCGGTTACCTATATGAGCAACGCCTCCTGAAGAGATTAGTAATTTTAGATTTTGGAGAATAGTGCATGATACAGACAAGAGACCCATTCCAGAGTCTCCTCTGGTTCCTTTACGTGCACGGTGTAAAGCACCCACACGAGACCTCGGTTTAACGTCTCATCTGAAAGACTGTTACTTGTATTAGGGTCAGACGGGGGGATCGAACCTGCGATCCCTGGATTATCAGTCCAGTGTGTTACCACTGGACTACAGATCCACCTAAATGGTGTTCACACGTTGGTTGTTTTATATGCCTGTTGTATAGCAACGAGGCGAGTCTCTCGTTTATATTCCCATCTGAAAGATGTGATACTGAGAGGGTCAGGCTCATCACTTTTAGATGTTTATTTTAAACGTTTTAGAAAACTTAATTGCCCAAATGCGATGGCGATTTTTAAATATGGGGGTTGAGATGTCTTGCTAATATATACATCCATTCTCTAACCCCTACATTGTTATTTATAGCAGATGAGTATTGCTATGGCAACAATTGTTGTCATAGCTTTTCTTGTTACTTGTATCAGTGGATTCTATGATTAGAAATCTTGTGTAAATTGAATTTGATGGTTGGTGAGAAGAGGTCTCGTATACATGTAAATATCCGCACGTTGGTTGTTTTTATATGCCTGTTGTATAGCAACGAGGTGAGTCTCTCGTTTATAGTCCCATCTGAAAGATTTGATGATGTTTGTTTTAAACGTTTTAGAAAACTTAGTCGCCCAAATGCATTTATGCGATGGCGACTTTTAAATAAGGGAGGGTTGAAATGTCTTGCTAATATATACCTCCATTATCTAACCCCTACATCGTTATTTATAGCAGATGAGTATTGCTATGGCAAAAATTGTTGTCATAGCTTTTCTTGTTCTAATTGAAATTCATGTTTAAACAAGATATACGTTTCAAGAATAACACTGTTGATGATACATATCAAGTATTCGTTGTTTTATTATAATACAATTGACCTTTCTGCCGATTTTGATTGACAGCTGGCGTTAGCCAATCGCATCGCACCATTCGCGCACACCCCCGACAACGGTTTATCGCCGCCATCTTGTTAGACAAACAATGCATATTAGACAAACTAGTAACGAGTAGACAAATTTGAAAAGGCGTGAATTTTATCGAAAATACGGGTTTTAAATTGTTTTAATGATGTTGAAAATGTGTAGCTTTGGTGTGTGTATGTATGTATGTATGTATGTATGTATGTATGTATGTATGTATGTATGTTCCTTTAATGTCAAACACCTCGCGGGGACTTAGACATGTTTTCCTGGGCAGGCTTAGCCGACCTAAGCGATTAACCAGTACTAAGCAATGTGTGTGAGGTACCTTGCTCAATGACAATACACACGTGGCCTGACCGAGTATCGAACCCGGAACCGTTCGATTCCAAATCCGACGCTCTACCACTGGACCACGGACGCCACTGTGTGGGTTAGTTATAGTACAAAATGAGTCGATATCCTGATGATCGACGTTAAATTCAACCCATTTCAAAATCCTTGGACAAATCTAAACGTGTGTATATGAACCACAAAATACCAGACAGCTGCTTTAAAAACAATGCATCTATAAAAACACCGACTGACCCCATATAGTCATTCTTTTATCGCAAACACAGCAATCAAATTTAAGCGTGTCACACTGTTTATTGGGAGTAATCAACAACTTACCGGTACATCACAGAGACCGCCGACATAATATCCCGATAGGGGCCTACTGCTATTATCAAGATCAAAGTATTGCACATCGGAATTTAGCACTGATTGTGCTAATAATTGGTCAATTATAAAATGTGTGCACACAATTATAGTATTGATTACTACACCGAGTCATTGTTTTATCGTTCTGTCAGACAAACGAGTTATTTAGTAAAATTTTAATCAAATCTGATAACGAGTGATCGTGATCTGAAATTATTTTTTGAAAAATAATTACAAATTAATTAATGCTGTCTGTCATTGACAATGGTGAAAAGATGTAGTTACGGGCTGTGTGACAGTGATAGTAGATATCCAGATCGATTGATAGGTGACGTTTAATTCGTGCCATTTCCAAAACCTAAGACAAATCTTGAAAAATGTCTAAGGTGGATTAAGTTGTGTGGACGACCAGCTGAATACATCCAAAATTAATGCAAACATATATATTTGCACACAAGTAAGTTGAAATTAATTTATTTATGCATAATAAAATATTTCGAAAAAATATATTCTGCATTTATAGATCTACTGTTCACAAGAGATATGTGAGTATAATGGTGATTAAAATTATACATGTGGTTCATACATATTGTCGTGGATGGTGGACTAGGGATCAGATAGTAGTAATAGTACCCATGCATGTGCAGAGCTGTGGGATTCCCATATTAGCTCAGTGAACGTACTGGTGTTCAGTTTTTGGGCCTAATGTTCGAGTCTTCTAGGAGGCATAGGGTCGAGTCTCTCAAGACGGTGGCATATTTCATTTCTTTTAATGTCAAAGTTGACACGATGTGGTTGTTCACTCTTCCGTTGACTGCGAAAGCATTTTCCACGAACACTTAACACATCCTCATCCATTAAATATATATGTACATTAGAGAAATAACCTTCACTAAAGAACCTAAACACTTGTTGACTTGCTTTCAACAAGATATTAATATCTGGGTAAAATAAAACTGAGAAATTCCACGGAATTTTATCTAGATTAACTCGATGCAGGTCTGCGTTAGACGCCATTTTGTTAGATAGCTTGTCTCGCGTGGTTACAGCGAGCACCTGTAACTATGGGGGCGTGCCTAGTAGCGTTTGCAGCGTGTATGTAGGCTATGAAAAGCCGGGGTCCAAGTACGAATCCCTGTGGGACTCTTAATCCACCTTAATGTTTGACCTCTGACTCCATAATCATGCATTTAGTAGTACTTTCTCGTGATTGACCTTATCGAACGAATTACTGAAGTCTAATAGGATGCTTATTGTAGACAGAGGTAACCAAGTCATTGACTAGCATTACTAGTTGGGTCACGCATGACCGATTTTCTCTAAAACCATGCTGCAAATGGTACAGAATACTGTGGTTAGTGAAGTGTTTTACTATCGAGGAGGAAACTATATGTTCTAGTACCTTGCATAGAACACATGTCTGTGAGATAGGCCTATAGTTGGCGGGGTTTGACTTGTCCCATTTTTGTAAATGGGAGCAACATTTGCTGACTTCCACTGGGCCGGCAGTGATCCTTCGTTGAGGGATATTTGGAATAAGACTTCAAGGATAGGTGACAGTTCCTTAGGTAGGGTTTTAAGTATGATTGGCTTAATTTGGTCAGGACCACTACATAATACATTGTTATTATAACCTATAATTAGAACCTTAAACTTCTGTGGAATCTTAAATAAGAAAACAATGTTATAACTTCATGTTTATTCATGTGACTGAATTAATGTTGGTTCATACGAGTCAAGTCTGTATCACTTTCAACATGGGAAGAAACTTCTGGTCTGTTTCATAAACATATATACAAATATACAAATACATCCAAACACCATGTATCACTTCTTTTCTTGGCGAGGAAGTAGTCCTACTGTGTTATCGCGGCAACAAAATTATAATAGTATAATAATTATATTAATAAAGAAGATTCTGGCGTAAAACTACGTGTACTTCTTATCTCAATCACTAGTCAATAAGAAGTTTACCTGTGGCGGTGAACACTAATTGGATTAAAATGTTTAGCGGTGTATTACAGACGCGTGCCAATGCACAGCGGTCCGTTAGTGGACACGTTATTTCCAGTATATTTAAACTAGTCCCCTATATTTATCAGCGAAACACAGACGCGTTCCAATATACAATAATCAGTAAGCGAACAATTTATATCAAGTATATTTAAACACAACGGCAAATTACAGCTGCCATAGGTCGTATGATATAGCAGAACAGAACAGAACAGAAGTTTATTTTGACAGACTTGTACATACATACATCGTCTTAACAAAACTAGTAATAACATATATAATTATATTTAATGATCACGTTACAAATAAATATAAGTGAGAGTGATAAATAAAATTTGGCAATTACACATTTATATTATTTCTAATAACTAACGACAATTTTATAAATTTGGCTAAATTATGTATAGTGGTATTATTATCGGAACTCATAAGATTATTAAATTTGAAAACAGAAGGTCTATTGCAATAGTGTGCATCAATAAATTGTTTACGTAGGTTCTTATAACATGGACATATACAAATAAAATGATAAATATCTTCGATATATCTCGATCCACAATATAAATCCTTGGAATTTGATTCCTGCCATATCGACCCGTTTGCACACGGAGAGAATGACCGGCTATTCTAAATTTGGTAAAAACACAACGTGATACATAAGGTAAATAATCCAGGTAACGCTCGTAAGAAAAACAATGTTTAAAACATTTATAGTCTGTAAGTGCAGATTTACGATCGACGGTACCCTACCATTCCTGTAAATAAACACCAATAACGCGCTGATTGAAAATAAAAGGAAATGACTTTAAAGAGACACTATGAGGATCCATGAATACATGTGAGAACCCATACTGATCTAGTAGAGCCTTAACATTTGAGACCCAATTTGTATGACCTAAGTGACAATCAGACACTCCCTGATCATACAATTTGCTAAGTATAATATTGTTGGTGTCTAACAATTTGCACCAATACTTAATAATCTTACAATAGCGACTGATAAAAAGAGGATAACGAGCGAGTTCACCATAAACCCCAGCAGAACAAGTACTTTTTCTAACATTTAATATACGTTTGCAGAATTTTAGGTGAACCAGTTCAATATCTTTGGATTTAGTAAAGCCCCATATTTCAGATGAATAGTTAAGAACAGATCCCACAAATGAATCAAATAACTGACAAAGAGTACTTGGTTTTAAAGGAACTTTTTTACAATTATATAATAGCACGTTTAAAGCCTTAAGTGAGTTACCAATTAAATGCTCGTTATTCAGCGCAAAATTACCAGTATGTTTAAAAATTGTTCCCAAATAGTTAAAACTATCCACTACGTCTATATCAACACCATTATATGACCAACATTCGTTACCTTTTAAACCACCCCGCTTTCTAAAAACCATGATTTTCTTCTTTGTCTCATTTACCTCTAGACCCCATGTGTTACAATAAGAATGGAGCAAATTTAAACTATTCTGTAAGTCCTCAGGTGATTGACCAACTAACGCCATGTCATCCGCGAAAAGTAACAAAGTTAATATAATATCATCAATTAATAATCCTGAGTTAACATCTCCCTGTAAATATAGCTCTAAATCTTCTAGGAATAGGGACACTAAAACGGGCGAAATTACTTCCCCTTGACGTAACCCAATCGAGTATTCAAAGAAGTCAGAAAAACTATTACAATGTTTAACACAAGATTTTACATGACTATACATATCTCTTATAATGCGCAATAACTTCCCACTAATATTAGTGTTAAAAAGTTTATACCACAGCGCATTACGGTATATGCCGTCAAAACAACGTTTGAGGTCAACGTATGCAACGTATAAACGCTTATTGTTATTCAAATAATGTTGAACAACGGACATTAAAGAAAACGTAGCATCAGTAGTTGAGCTGCCTTTGCGAAAACCAAACTGGGCATCAGATACATGGTTATACCTATCACAATAGGACATAATTCTTTGGTTTAAAATCGTTGTAAATAATTTAGACAAGCAACTGAGGAGAGTGATACCTCGATAATTACTAACAACTTTACGGTCACCCTTCTTAAAAAGAGGTATAATGATGCCATTAGCCCAAACCTCAGGGAAATAGCCAGAATCTAACACCGCATTAAATATTCTACATAAATAAGGCAATAAAATATCGCCACATTCTATAAAGTACTCGTTCAGCAAACAATCTACACCATGGGCTTTTTGAGATTTTAATTTCTTAATAGCTGATAAAATTTCTTCCTGACTGACTGAATAATCGAGTTCTTCGTTAAGATGGTCATTGCTATCAAAATCATGTTGTTCACAGAAACACTCAGATTTGTCGTGTTCGCTGCGAAAAATGTCATTCTCTAGGTTCGAGAAATATTCATGAAATTCATTCAAAGAGATTGACTTTGCATTATTATCTTTATTTTCTCTAAAATGTTTCCAAAAATTCCTTGGTTTATTATGCTTTAAATTTTCTAGGTAATATAATCTCTTAAGTTCAAACATTCTCTTTTTTTTACGTAATAACAGCTTATGTTTCTTTTTGCAGTCGCAAAAATGTTGCCTACTTAACTCCGATTTATAGCGATTAAAAAACGTAATGACTCTAAGTATCGCTGTTTAGACTGTCAATGTCAAACCAGTCAGCATGTTTTACGCAAGATGAAGCATGCTGCAGAGGACGTACCTCAAGATCACACCTGATACAGAGATTCATAGTGTTGTGAGCATCCGATAATTGAGCTTATTTACCATCGCCTCTAGCGAACCATATGGCGGAATGTGAGCATCCTGTGTGTTTTTACGTTTAGTGATCGTCGCTACCGGTTACCTATATGAGCAACGCCTCCTGAAGAGATTAGTAATTTTAGATTTTGGAGAATAGTGCATGATACAGACAAGAGACCCATTCCAGAGTCTCCTCTGGTTCCTTTACGTGCACGGTGTAAAGCACCCACACGAGACCTCGGTTTAACGTCTCATCTGAAAGACTGTTACTTGTATTAGGGTCAGACGGGGGGATCGAACCTGCGATCCCTGGATTATCAGTCCAGTGTGTTACCACTGGACTACAGATCCACCTAAATGGTGTTCACACGTTGGTTGTTTTATATGCCTGTTGTATAGCAACGAGGCGAGTCTCTCGTTTATATTCCCATCTGAAAGATGTGATACTGAGAGGGTCAGGCTCATCACTTTTAGATGTTTATTTTAAACGTTTTAGAAAACTTAATTGCCCAAATGCGATGGCGATTGTTAAATATGGGGGTTGAGATGTCTTGCTAATATATACATCCATTCTCTAACCCCTACATTGTTATTTATAGCAGATGAGTATTGCTATGGCAACAATTGTTGTCATAGCTTTTCTTGTTACTTGTATCAGTGGATTCTATGATTAGAAATCTTGTGTAAATTGAATTTGATGGTTGGTGAGAAGAGGTCTCGTATACATGTAAATATCCGCACGTTGGTTGTTTTTATATGCCTGTTGTATAGCAACGAGGTGAGTCTCTCGTTTATAGTCCCATCTGAAAGATTTGATGATGTTTGTTTTAAACGTTTTAGAAAACTTAGTCGCCCAAATGCATTTATGCGATGGCGACTTTTAAATAAGGGAGGGTTGAAATGTCTTGCTAATATATACCTCCATTATCTAACCCCTACATCGTTATTTATAGCAGATGAGTATTGCTATGGCAAAAATTGTTGTCATAGCTTTTCTTGTTCTAATTGAAATTCATGTTTAAACAAGATATACGTTTCAAGAATAACACTGTTGATGATACATATCAAGTATTCGTTGTTTTATTATAATACAATTGACCTTTCTGCCGATTTTGATTGACAGCTGGCGTTAGCCAATCGCATCGCACCATTCGCGCACACCCCCGACAACGGTTTATCGCCGCCATCTTGTTAGACAAACAATGCATATTAGACAAACTAGTAACGAGTAGACAAATTTGAAAAGGCGTGAATTTTATCGAAAATACGGGTTTTAAATTGTTTTAATGATGTTGAAAATGTGTAGCTTTGGTGTGTGTATGTATGTATGTATGTATGTATGTATGTATGTTCCTTTAATGTCAAACACCTCGCGGGGACTTAGACATGTTTTCCTGGGCAGGCTTAGCCGACCTAAGCGATTAACCAGTACTAAGCAATGTGTGTGAGGTACCTTGCTCAATGACAATACACACGTGGCCTGACCGAGTATCGAACCCGGAACCGTTCGATTCCAAATCCGACGCTCTACCACTGCACCACGGACGCCACTGTGTGGGTTAGTTATAGTACAAAATGAGTCGATATCCTGATGATCGACGTTAAATTCAACCCATTTCAAAATCCTTGGACAAATCTAAACGTGTGTATATGAACCACAAAATACCAGACAGCTGCTTTAAAAACAATGCATCTATAAAAACACCGACTGACCCCATATAGTCATTCTTTTATCTCAAACACAGCAATCAAATTTAAGCGTGTCACACTGTTTATTGGGAGTAATCAACAACTTACCGGTACATCACAGAGACCGCCGACATAATATCCCGATAGGGGCCTACTGCTATTATCAAGATCAAAGTATTGCACATCGGAATTTAGCACTGATTGTGCTAATAATTGGTCAATTATAAAATGTGTGCACACAATTATAGTATTGATTACTACACCGAGTCATTGTTTTATCGTTCTGTCAGACAAACGAGTTATTTAGTAAAATTGTAATCAAATCTGATAACGAGTGATTGTGGTCTGAAATTATTTTTTGAAAAATAATTACAAATTAATTAATGCTGTCTGTCATTGACAATGGTGAAAAGATGTAGTTACGGGCTGTTTTATTAATTTATGCTGTGTGACAGTGATAGTAGATATCCAGATCGATTAATAGGTGACGTTTAATTCGTGCCATTTCCAAACCCAAGACAAATCTTGAAAAATGTCTACGGTGGATTAAGTTGAATACATCCAAAATGAATGCAAACAGATATATTTGCACACAAGTAAGTTGAAATTAATTTATTTATGCATAATAAAATATTTCGAAAAAATATATTATGCATATATAGATCTACTGTTCACAAGAGATATGTGAGTATAATGGTGATTAAAATTATACATGTGGTTCATACATATTGTCGTGGATGGTGGACTAGGGATCAGATAGAAGTAATAGTACCCATGCATGTGCAGAGCTGTGGGATTCCCATATTAGCTCAGTGAACGTACTGGTGTTCAGTTTTGGGCCTAATGTTCGAGTCTTCTAGGAGGCATAGGGTCGAGTCTCTCAAGACGGTGGCATATTTCATGTCTTTTAATGTCAAAGTTGACACGATGTGGTTGTTCACTCTTCCGTTGACTGCGAAAGCATTTTCCACGAACACTTAACACCACCTCATCCGTTAAATATATCTGTACATTAGAGAAATAACCTTCACTAAAGAACCTAAACACTTGTTGACTTGCTTTCAACAATATATTAATATCTGGGTAAAATAAAACTGAGAAATTCCACGGAATTTTATCTAGATTAACTCGATGCAGGTCTGCGTTAGACGCCATTTTGTTAGATAGCTTGTCTCGCGTGGTTACAGCGAGCACCTGTAACTATGTGGGGCGTGCCTAAGTAGCGTTTGCAGATCGTGTATGTAGGCTATGAAAAGCCGGGGTCCAAGTACGAATCCCTGTGGGACTCTTAATCCACCTTAATGTTTGACCTCTGACTCCATAGGCATTTTTAGTAGTACTTTCTCATGATTGACCTTATCGAACGCCTTACTGAAGTCTAATAGGATGAGATCTACCTGATGCTTATTGTAGGCAGAGGTAACCAAGTCATTGACTAGCATTACTAGTTGGGTCACGCATGACCGTTTTTTACTATCGAGGAGGAAACTATATGTTCTAGTACCTTGCATAGAACACATGTCATTGAGATAGGCCTATAGTTGGCGGGGTTTGACTTGTCCCCTTTTTTGTAAATGGGAGCAACATTTGGTGACTTCCACTGGGCCGGCAGTGATCCTTCATTGAGGGATATTTGGAATAAGACTTCAAGGATAGGTGAGAGTTCTTTAGACAGGGTTTTAAGTATGATTGGCTTAATTTGGTCAGGACCACTACATAATACATTGTTAAATAAGATGTGTTAAATTGTAAACCTCTGTGGAATCTTAAATAAGAAAACAATGTTATAACTTCATGTTTATTCATGTGACTGAATTAATTTTGGTTCATACGAGTCAAGTCCGTATCACTTTCAACATGGGAAGAAACTTCTGTTTCATACACATATGTATACACATGTATACATCCAAACACCATATATCACATCTTAAACAAAATAATAATAGTATAATAATTATATTAATAAAGAAGATTCTGGCGTAAAACTACGTGTACTTCTTATCTCAATCACTAGTCAATAAGAAGTTTACCTGTGGCGGTGAACACTAATTGGATTAAAATGTTTAGCGGTGTATTACAGACGCGTGCCAATGCACAGCGGTCCGTTAGTGGACACGTTATTTCCAGTATATTTAAACTAGTCCCCTATGTTTATCAGCGAAACACAGACGCGTTCCAATATACAATAATCAGTAAGCGAACAATTTATATCAAGTATATTTAAACACAACGGCAAATTACAGCTGCCATAGGTCGTATGATATAGCAGAACAGAACAGAACAGAAGTTTATTTTGACAGACTTGTACATACATACATCGTCTTAACAAAACTAGTAATAACATATATAATTATATTTAATGATCACGTTACAAATAAATATAAGTGAGAGTGATAAATAAAATTTGGCAATTACACATTTATATTATTTCTAATAACTAACGACAATTTTATAAATTTGGCTAAATTATGTATAGTGGTATTATTATCGGAACTCATAAGATTATTAAATTTGAAAACAGAAGGTCTATTGCAATAGTGTGCATCAATAAATTGTTTACGTAGGTTCTTATAACATGGACATATACAAATAAAATGATAAATATCTTCGATATATCTCGATCCACAATATAAATCCTTGGAATTTGATTCCTGCCATATCGACCCGTTTGCACACGGAGAGAATGACCGGCTATTCTAAATTTGGTAAAAACACAACGTGATACATAAGGTAAATAATCCAGGTAACGCTCGTAAGAAAAACAATGTTTAAAACATTTATAGTCTGTAAGTGCAGAATTACGATCGACGGTACCATACCATTCCTGTAAATAAACACCAATAACGCGCTGATTGAAAATAAAAGGAAATGACTTTAAAGAGACACTATGAGGATCCATGAATACATGTGAGAACCCATACTGATCTAGTAGAGCCTTAACATTTGAGACCCAATTTGTATGACCTAAGTGACAATCAGACACTCCCTGATCATACAATTTGCTAAGTATAATATTGTTGGTGTCTAACAATTTGCACCAATACTTAATAATCTTACAATAGCGACTGATAAAAAGAGGATAACGAGCGAGTTCACCATAAACCCCAGCAGAACAAGTACTTTTTCTAACATTTAATATACGTTTGCAGAATTTTAGGTGAACCAGTTCAATATCTTTGGATTTAGTAAAGCCCCATATTTCAGATGAATAGTTAAGAACAGATCCCACAAATGAATCAAATAACTGACAAAGAGTACCTGGTTTTAAAGGAACTTTTTTACAATTATATAATAGCACGTTTAAAGCCTTAAGTGATTTACCAATTAAATGCTCGTTATTCAGCGCAAAATTACCAGTATGTTTGAAAATTGTTCCCAAATAGTTAAAACTATCCACTACGTCTATATCAACACCATTATATGACCAACATTCGTTACCTTTTAAACCACCCCGCTTTCTAAAAACCATGATTTTCGTCTTTGTCTCATTTACCTCTAGACCCCATGTGTTACAATAAGAATGGAGCAAATTTAAACTATTCTGTAAGTCCTCAGGTGATTGACCAAATAACACCATGTCATCCGCGAAAAGTAACAAAGTTAATATAATATCATCAATTAATAATCCTGAGTTAACATCTCCCTGCAAATATAGCTCTAAATCTTCTAGGAATAGGGACACTACAACGGGCGAAATTACTTCCCCTTGACGTAACTCAATCGAGTATTCAAAGAAGTCAGAAAATATAACTTGCCACTAATATTAGTGTTAAAAAGTTTATACCACAGCGCATTACGGTATATGCCGTCAAAACAACGTTTGAGGTCAACGTATGCAACGTATTAACGCTTATTGTTATTCAAATAATGTTGAACAACGGACATTAAAGAAAACATAGTATCAGTAGTTGAGCTGCCTTTGCGAAAACCAAACTGGGCATCAGATACATGGTTACACTTATCACAATAGGACATAATTCTTTGGTTTAAAATCGTTGTAAATAATTTAGACAAGCAACTGAGGAGAGTGATACCTCGATAATTACTAACAACTGTACGGTTACCCTTCTTAAAAAGGTATAATGATGCCGTTAGCCCAAACCTCAAGGAAACAGCCAGAATCTAACACCGCATTAAATATTCTACATAAATAAGGCAATACAATATCGCCACATTCTATAAAGTACTCGTTCAGCAAACAATCAACAATTGAGATTTTAATTTTTTAATAGCTGATAAAATTTCTTCCTGACTGACTGAATAATCGAGTTCTTCGTTACATTGCTATCAAAATCATGTTGTTCACAGAAACACTCAGATTTGTCGTGTTCGCTGCGAAAAATGTCATTCTCTAGGTTCGAGAAATATTCATGAAATTCATTCAAAGAGATTGACTTTGCATTATTATCTTTATTTTCTCTAAAATGTTTCCAAAAATCCCTTGGTTTATTATGCTTTAAATTTTCTAGGTAATATAATCTCTTAAGTTCAAACATTCTCTTTTTTTACGTAATAACAGCTTATGTTTCTTTTTGCAGTCGCAAAAATGTTGCCTACTTAACTCCGATTTATAGCGATTAAAAACACGTAATGACTCTAAGTATCGCTGTTTAGACTGTCAATGTCAAACCAGTCAGCATGTTTTACGCAAGATGAAGCATGCTGCAGAGGACGTACCTCAAGATCACACCTGATACAGAGATTCATAGTGTTGTGAGCATCCGATAATTGAGCTTATTTACCATCGCCTCTAGCGAACCATATGGCGGAATGTGAGCATCCTGTGTGTTTTTACGTTTAGTGATCGTCGCTACCGGTTACCTATATGAGCAACGCCTCCTGAAGAGATTAGTAATTTTAGATTTTGGAGAATAGTGCATGATACAGACAAGAGACCCATTCCAGAGTCTCCTCTGGTTCCTTTACGTGCACGGTGTAAAGCACCCACACGAGACCTCGGTTTAACGTCTCATCTGAAAGACTGTTACTTGTATTAGGGTCAGACGGGGGGATCGAACCTGCGATCCCTGGATTATCAGTCCAGTGTGTTACCACTGGACTACAGATCCACCTAAATGGTGTTCACACGTTGGTTGTTTTATATGCCTGTTGTATAGCAACGAGGCGAGTCTCTCGTTTATATTCCCATCTGAAAGATGTGATACTGAGAGGGTCAGGCTCATCACTTTTAGATGTTTATTTTAAACGTTTTAGAAAACTTAATGCCCAAATGCGATGGCGATTTTTAAATATGGGGGTTGAGATGTCTTGCTAATATATACATCCATTCTCTAACCCCTACATTGTTATTTATAGCAGATGAGTATTGCTATGGCAACAATTGTTGTCATAGCTTTTCTTGTTACTTGTATCAGTGGATTCTATGATTAGAAATCTTGTGTAAATTGAATTTGATGGTTGGTGAGAAGAGGTCTCGTATACATGTAAATATCCGCACGTTGGTTGTTTTATATGCCTGTTGTATTGCAACAAGACGAGTATCTCGTTTATAGTCCATCTGAAAGATTTGATATTCAGCCTCATCACTTTTAGATGATGTTTATTTTAACTTAGTCGCCCAACTGCATTTTTGCGATGGCGACTTTTAAATATGGGGGGTGTGAGATGTTTTGCTAATATATACCTCCATTCTCTAACCCCTACATCATTATTTATAGCAGATGAGTATTGCTATGGCAACACTTGTTGTCATAACCTTTCTTGTTCTAATTGAAATTCATGTTTAAACAAGATATACGTTTCAAGAATAACACTGTTGATGATACATATCAAGTATTCGTTGTTTTATTATAATACAATTGACCTTTCTGCCGATTTTGATTGACAGCTGGCGTTAGCCAATCGCATCGCACCATTCGCGCACACCCCCGACAACGGTTTATCGCCGCCATCTTGTTAGACAAAAATGCATATTAGACAAACTAGTAACGAGTAGACAAATTTGAAAAGGCGTGAATTTTATCGAAAATACGGGTTTTAAATTGTTTTAATGATGTTGAAAATGTGTAGCTTTGGTGTGTGTATGTATGTATGTATGTATGTATGTTCCTTTAATGTCAAACACCTCGCGGGGACTTAGACATGTTTTCCTGGGCAGGCTTAGCCGACCTAAGCGATTAACCAGTACTAAGCAATGTGTGTGAGGTACCTTGCTCAATGACAATACACACGTGGCCTGACCGAGTATCGAATCCGGAACCGTTCGATTCCAAATCCGACGCTCTACCACTGGACCACGGACGCCACTGTGTGGGTTAGTTATAGTACAAAATGAGTCGATATCCTGATGATCGACGTTAAATTCAACCCATTTCAAAATCCTTGGACAAATCTAAACGTGTGTATATGAACCACAAAATACCAGACAGCTGCTTTAAAAACAATGCATCTATAAAAACACCGACTGACCCCATATAGTCATTCTTTTATCGCAAACACAGCAATCAAATTTAAGCGTGTCACACTGTTTATTGGAAGTATTAAATCAACAACTTACTGGTACATCACAGAGACCGCCACATAATATCCCGTTAGAGGCCTACTGTCAAGATCAAAGTGTTGCACATCGGAATTTAGCACTGATTGTGCTAATAATTGGTCAATTATAAAATGTGTGCACACAATTATAGTATTGATTACTACACCGAGTCATTGTTTTATCGTTCTGTCAGACAAACGAGTTATTTAGTAAAATTTTAATCAAATCTGATAACGAGTGATCGTGATCTGAAATCATTTTTTGAAAAATAATTACAAATTAATGAATGCTGTCTGTCATTGACAATGGTGAAAAGATGTAGTTACGGGCTGTGTGAAGTGATAGTAGATATCCAGATCGATTGATAGGTGACGTTTAATTCGTGCCATTTCCAAAACCTAAGACAAATCTTGAAAAATGTCTAAGGTGGTTTAAGTTGTGTGGACGACCAAACGACCAGCTGAATACATCCAAAATTAATGCAAACATATATATTTGCACACAAGTAAGTTGAAATTAATTTATTTATGCATAATAAAATATTTCGAAAAAATATATTCTGCATTTATAGATCTACTGTTCACAAGAGATATGTGAGTATAATGGTGATTAAAATTATACATGTGGTTCATACATATTGTCATGGATGGTGGACTAGGGATCAGATAGTAGTAATAGTACCCATGCATGTGCAGAGCTGTGGGATTCCCATATTAGCTCAGTGAACGTACTGGTGTTCAGTTTGTGGGCCTAATGTTCGAGTCTTCTAGGAGGCATAGGGTCGAGTCTCTCAAGACGGTGGCATATTTCATTTCTTTTAATGTCAAAGTTGACACGATGTGGTTGTTCACTCTTCCGTTGACTGCGAAAGCATTTTCCACGAACACTTAACACATCCTCATCCATTAAATATATATGTACATTAGAGAAATAACCTTCACTAAAGAACCTAAACACTTGTTGACTTGCTTTCAACAAGATATTAATATCTGGGTAAAATAAAACTGAGAAATTCCACGGAATTTTATCTAGATTAACTCGATGCAGGTCTGCGTTAGACGCCATTTTGTTAGATAGCTTGTCTCGCGTGGATACAGCGAGCACCTGTAACTATGGGGGCGTGCCTAGTAGCGTTTGAAAGGTCAATTGATAGGCATATTAAACTGATTTTGCCATATATATGTATTAAGTTCTTAATATTATACATAATACGTCCTAAATGGTATTTAAATTATCTAAATAAAGTGTTTAAATAAATAACTATGTTGATAACGAATTTTAAAAATGGGGCCGAGGTGTCGATGTGTTTTGGGGCCGAGGTGTCTGGGGCCGACGTGTCGTGGGGCCGAGATGACGCTTTACCAATTATTTGAATGCGTCATTTTCAAATGCTTCTAACATCACAACATGTGGAGGTATTTCTTTCAAATAAACGTGTCCTGGTACATATATATTCCCACTAAGCAGCCCTTGTATTCCCGAAACCATTCTCGGATATTGGGGGCCCCCTTTCGAACGTTCAAAATCACACTTTTTGAGTTTATATTACTTTTTCACACACTATTATGGCATTATAATGCATGGTTTGATATATATGTACCAGCTACTTATTAGGTTTAATGAAATAAGTAGGTTTATGAAGAATATGTATATGTGTCCGTCTGTACGTGAAGGTTAATAACCACTAAATTATCAATTTTAACCAAAAAATTTCGCGTGAAATTCATTCAACTTCAAATGTTAAGGGAGATTTAAGGGAGAAGGATAGTAAGGTGTAGTAAAGTGCTCCGTCGGAAAATAATATTTTGCCGGTACCATAAAAATCGCTAAAAATCACTATTATTCGAATGTATAGCCTCAGTACATACCTTATTAGTACCCCTATTGGATAAATAACCTGCCTAAATCATACGTATCTAGGTAGATACCACTATTGGGTATCATTTAAGATCGACTTAAGGTGGTCAAATGGCGTTCGGGTAGCTCGCAGAGTATGGCAACCCATGTTCAAATCTTGCATTTTTGGTAGATTATCATAGATTGTCAGCTTATATAAAGTCCTATGGGTAGTATACCTTCTTGTTTTAATGTTTTATTACTAGATACGTATTAGTGTTACAGAACGAAATAGTATTCAGGAGAATAGTTATGTGTGTGCGTCTGTACTTGAATATTAACGATCACTAAATCATCCATTTTAACAAAATAAATCGCAAATTTTACATGAAATTCACTCAACTTCAAATATTAAGGGAGATTTAAGGGAGAATGATGTTATAGTGGAATAGGGTGTTTCATAAGTGATGCCTGTCACAGAGGATGGTTTAGATTAATTTTCTTAACCGGCGGCCGTTCCGTCGAAAATTAATATTTTGTCTGTACCATAAATTAATTATTGATTATTTGCTTGTCTTTACCTAACATCAGTAGTTGTAACTTCGAAATTACAGAAAAAACAAGTTCGCATCAATGCGAAAAAATTCTGTCTGTCTGACAGTCAGGTTGACAGCCATTTAAAATCATGTTTTGTATTCACACGAAAACGTAAAACGAATCTAGCAATTAAACTAATTAATCAGAACACCCGACTGAAACATACGCCACTTAATGTTCTAGTTTGTGTAGGCCAAATACCAGGCTTTATTCACCATGTGCAAGATAGTTGCGATTACATAGACCATCTAGCACCACTGTTGGCTTGGTTTTAGTGCACATTATTTGTGTATTTCTTGTTTCGTTTCGCAGCTCGCTCCATTTTGTTCCCGGGCATCAAATATCCAACACTGTCTATTGACATATGCCTAGGAACTTCGAGGAGATTAGACTTGCTTGCTCCACTTACATTCAAATATGCGTTCGAAACCTTCCTGTCAAATACAAACACACTTTCCTGTGTATTACTGTACATTACTGTGTCTTTCTGTTCAGTGTCCATTGGTGACGGATATTTGGGTAACTTGATGTAAGGGTTGTCAAGAGTGATCACGGAATTCCTTTCGTTCACTTTGGAGTCATCAATTTGGTCATAAACATGGACTCCGCTGCCTCGCATACTTGAACAGGATATAGTGGGGGACGTTTTCCTGAAAGAAGTGTAACTTTTAGATTTTCCTAATGATTTGGCGTAAATAAAATAAACCAAATGTAAAGTTGTATGACGATTATATTTGTTTAAAATTTATTTTTTTTACAACGATTGCGAAGCAAGTTTTAACAACTTATATTAATCACTCTCGTTGGCGTGGATGAAAGGGTATATGTGGTCATTCGCGTGGGAGGAAACCGGAGTAACCTGAGAAAACCCACCTCTCCGATATGGCGACCACCGTACCATCTCACATACCTCCCGGTCCGAGGATCGAATTCGGGTTGCATTGGTGTTATGCGAGCTCGCTAACCACTAAAATGATCTCATTTCTCCAGACCATTAATGTTTTTAAAGATAATCGTAGTGACATTACATCACAAAAGGCAAATAAAATGCATATGTTCACATATACATGCATTGTTACTACAAATTATTCTGAATACATAGCATTGAATCAATAAACAGTGTTCTTGTGGTATAAAAACTTTCAAAAGTGAATGTAGGATTTCATATAACGGTCATGCAAGCTCCTGAATTGATGTGTGTTTGTTATTGGAGTCAATACTAAACATATGATACTTTCGTTTACAGATAATTTAACTAAGATTTGTCTGCAAATAAATATGAATAGTCACGCTTGTGAGATATCACGGTAAATATGTAGCATATCTCGTGTTATTCACGTTGTACGCATTGCATTGCGCATGAATGTCCACCCTATTTATATTATGTTGTCAACAAACCGCGTATATACGATGTATATACGATTTGTTGAAATACGCACTTTTTGAGACAAATATTTGACGAAAATTATACCATATAATAGCAAATTACATTCTGTAGAATGTTGCGCTTTCACCAATGTATTGAGTGTCTCTTTAAGAGATATGCCTTGTTATAAATAAAGTATCACATGTACTATTAGCCGGGAATGAAATAATCCCAAATGAGTTGCAAAGAAAAATAGCAAAGGACTCTTTCTTACCTGTATGTTTGGTTTGTCATCGTGTTGACTCGTTCACTTGAGACTGAAATATAACAGGAAGAAATGTGCGAATACGCGGTATTATATATAGTGGTGGAACCTATGCTCGGAGTATTCCTACTTTATGTACGGGCAGCATCTTGCAGGAGTACAAATCAAACAGCTAAATGTGGGATATATTAACCACTATACGTGTATCACAGCTAGTGGATCTCCTAGCAGAGAGGTAGATGTGGGGTGTATGACCACTCTACATGTATCACAGCTAGTGGATCTCCTAGCAGAGAAGTAGATGTGGGGTGTATGACCACTCTACATGTATCACAGCTAGTGGATCTCCTAGCCGAGAGGTAGATGTTGGGTGTATGACCACTCTACATGTATCACAGCTAGTGGATTTCCTAGCAGAGAGGTAGATGTGGGATGTATGACCACTCTACATGTATCACAGCTAGTGGATCTCCTAGCAGAGATGTAGATGTGGGATGTATGACCACCATATATATCACAGCTAGTGGATCTCCTAGCAGAGAGGTAGATGTGGGGTGTATGACCACTATACATGTATCACAGCTAGTGGATCTCCTAGCAGAGAGGTAGATGTGGGGTGTATGACCACTGTACATGTATCACAGTTAGTGGATCTCCTAGCAGAGAGGTAGATGTGGAGTGTATGACCACTCTACATGTATCACAGCTAGTGGATCTCCTAGCAGAGATGTAGATGTGGGATGTATGACCACCATATATATATCACAGCTAGTGGATCTCCTAGCAGAGAGGTAGATGTGGGATGTATGACCATTCTACATGTATCACAGCTAGTGGATCTCCTAGCAGAGAGGTAGATGTGGGATGTATGACCATTCTACATGTATCACAGCTAGTGGATCTCCTAGCAGAGAGGTAGATGTGGGATGTATGACCACTCTACCTGTATCACAGCTAGTGGATCTCCTAGCAGAGAAGTAGATGTGGGGTGTATGACCACACTACATGCATCACAGCTAGTGGATCTCCTAGCAGAGAGGTAGATGTGGGGTGTATGACCACACTACATGCATCACAGCTAGTGGATCTCCTAGCCGAGAGGTAGATGTTGGGTGTATGACCACTCTACATGTATCACAGCTAGTGGATTTCCTAGCAGAGAGGTAGATGTGGGATGTATGACCACTCTACATGTATCACAGCTAGTGGATCTCCTAGCAGAGATGTAGATGTGGGATGTATGACCACCATATATATATCACAGCTAGTGGATCTCCTAGCAGAGAGGTAGATGTGGGGTGTATGACAACTATACATGTATCACAGCTAGTGGATCTCCTAGCAGAGAGGTAGATGTGGGGTGTATGACCACTCCACATGTATCACAGTTAGTGGATCTCCTAGCAGAGATGTAGATGTGGGATGTATGACAACCATATATATATCACAGCTAGTGGATCTCCTATCAGAGAGGTAGATGTGGGATGTATGACCATTCTACATGTATCTAGTGGACCTCCTAGCAGAGAAGTAGATGTGGGGTATATGACCACACTACATGCATCACAGCTAGTGGATCTTCTAGCAGAGAGGTAGATGTGGGGTGTATGACCACTCCACATGTATCACAGCTAGTGGATCTCCTAGCAGAGAGGTAGATGTGGGGTGTATGACCACTCCACATGTATCACAGCTAGTGGATCACCTAGCAGAGAGGTCGATGTGGGGGGTCTGATCAGGCTACATGTATCACAGCTAGTGGATGTCCTAGCAGAGAGGTATATGTGTAGTGTATGACCATTCTATATGTATCACAGCTAGTGGATCTCCTAGCCTAGATGTAGATGTGGGATGTATGACCACACTACATGCATCACAGCTAGTGGAAGTCCTAGCCGAGAGGTAGATGTGGGGTGTATGACCACTCCACATGTATCACAGCTAGTGGATCTCCTAGCAGAGAGTTATATGTGTAGTGTATGACCATTCTACATGTATCACAGCTAGTGGATCTCCTAGCCGAGAGTTAGATGTGGGATGTATGACCACCATATATATATCACAGCTAGTGGATCTCCTAGCAGAGAGGTAGATGTGGGGTTTCTGACCACTCTACATGTATCACAGCTAGTGGATCTCCTAGCAGAGAGGTAGATGTGGGGTGTATGACCACTCCACATGTATCACAGTTAGTGGATCTCCTAGCAGAGAGGTATATGTGGGATGTATGACCACACTACATGCATCACAGCTAGTGGATCGCCTAGCCGAGAGGTAGATGTGGGGTGTATGACCACTCCACATGTATCACAGCTAGTGGATCTCCTAGCAGAGAGGTATATGTGTAGTGTATGACCATTCTACATGTATCACAGCTAGTGGATCTCCTAGCCGAGAGGTAGATGTGGGATGTATGACCACCATATATATATCACAGCTAGTGGATCTCCTAGCAGAGAGGTAGATGTGGGATGTATGACCACTCTACATGTATCACAGCTAGTGGATCTCCTAGCAGAGAGGTAGATGTGGGATGTATGACCACTCTACATGTATCACAGCTAGTGGATCTCCTAGCAGAGAGGTAGAGGTGGGATGTATGACCACCATATATATATCACAGCTAGTGGATCTCCTAGCTGAGAGGTAGATGTGGGATGTATGACCACCATATATATATCACAGCTAGTGGATCTCCTAGCAGAGAGGTATATGTGGGGTGTATGACCATTCTACATGTATCACAGCAAGTGGATCTCCTAGCAGAGAGGTAGATGTGGAGTGTATGACCACTCTATATGTATCACAGCTAGTGGATCTCCTAGCAGAGAGGTATATGTGGAGTGTATGACCACTCTACATGTATCACAGTTAGTGGATCTCCTAGCAGAGAGGTAGATATGGGATGTATGACCACCATATATATATCACATCTAGTAGATCTCCTAGCAGAGAGGTAGATGTGGGGTGTATGACCACTATACATGTATCAAAGCTAGTGGATCTCCTAGCAGAGAGGTAGATGTGGGATGTATGACCACCATATATATATCACAGCTAGTGGATCTCCTAGCAGAGAGGTAGATGTGGGATGTATGACCATTCTATATGTATCACAGCTAGTGGATCTCCTAGCAGAGAGGTAGATGTGGGATGTATGACCACTCTACGTGTATCACAGCTAGTGGATCTCCTAGCAGAGAAATAGATGTGGGGTGTATGACCAAACTACATGCATCACAGCTAGTGGATCTCCTAGCTGATAGGTAGATGTGAGGTGTCTGACCACTATACATGTATCACACCTAGTGGATTTCCTATTAGAGAGGTAGTTGTGGGATATATGACCACTTTACATGTATCACAGCTAGTGGATCTCCTAGCAGAGAGGTAGATGTGGGGTTTCTGACCACTCTACATGTATCACAGCTAGTGGATATCCTAGCAGAGAGGAAGATGTGTGATGTATTACTATTCTACATGTATCACAGCTAGTGGATCTCCTAGTAGAGAGGTAGATGTGGGATGTATGACCACTATACATGTATCACAGCTATTGGATCTCCTAGCAGAGAGGTAGATGTGGGATGTATGACCACTCTACATGTATCACAGCTAGTGGATCTCCTAGCAGAGAGGTAGATGTGGGGTGTATGACCATTCTACATGTATCACAGCTAGTGGATCTCCTAGCAGAGAGGTAGATGTGGGATGTATGACCACCATATATATATCACAGCTAGTGGATCTCCTAGCAGAGAGGTAGATGTGGGGTGTATGACCACTCTACATGTATCACAGCTAGTGGATCTCCTAGCAGAGATGTATATGTGGGATGTATGACCACTCTACCTGTATCACAGCTAGTGGATCTCCTAGCAGAGATGTAGATGTGGGGTGTATGACCACTCTACATGTATCACAGCTAGTGGATCTCCTAGCAGAGAGGTAGATGTGGGGTGTATGACCAATCTACATGTATCACAGCTAGTGGATCTCCTAGCAGAGAGGTAGATGTGGGGTGTATGACCACACTACATGTATCACAGCTAGTGGATTTCCTAGCAGAGAGGTATATGTGGGATGTATGACCACCATATATATATCACAGCTAGTGGATCTCCTAGCAGAGAGGTAGATGTGGGGTGTATGACCACTATACATGTATCACAGCTAGTGGATCTTCTAGCAGAGAGGTAGATGTGGGGTGTATGACCACTCTACATGTATCACAGCTAGTGGATCTCCTAGCAGAGAGGTATATGTGGGGTGTATGACCATTCTACATGTATCACAGCAAGTGGATCTCCTAGCCGAGAGGTAGATGTGGGGTGTATGACCACCATACATGTATCACAGCTAGTGGATCTCCTAGCAGAGAGGTAGATGTGGGATGTATGACCACCCTACATGTATCACAGCTAGTGGATCTCCTAGCAGAGAGGTAGATGTGGGATGTATGACCACTCTACATGTATCACAGCTAGTGGATCTCCTAGCAGAGAGGTATATGTGGGGTGTATGACCATTCTACATGTATCACAGCTAGTGGATCTCCTAGCAGAGAGGTAGATGTGGGGTGTATGACCATTCTACATGTATCACAGCTAGTGGATCTCCTAGCAGAGAGGTAGATGTGGGATGTATGACCATTCTACATGTATCACAGCTAGTGGATCTCCTAGCAGAGAGGTAGATGTGGGGTGTATGACCACTCTACATGTATCACAGCTAGTGGATCTCCTAGCAGAGATGTAGATGTGGGGTGTATGACCATTCTACATGTATCACAGCTAGTGGATCTCCTAGCAGAGATGTAGATGTGGGATGTATGACCACTCTAAATGTATCACAGTTAGTGGATCTCCTAGCAGAGATGTAGATGTGGGATGAATGACCACCATATATATATCACAGCTAGTTGATATCCTAGCAGCTAGGTAGATGTGGGATGTATGACCACTCTACATGTATCACAGCTAGTGGATCTCCTAGCAGAGAGGTAGATGTGGGGTGTATGACCATTCTACATGTATTACAGCTAGTGGATCTCCAAGCAGAGAGGTAGATGTGGTGTGTATGAGCATTCTACATGTGTCACAGCTAGTGGATCTCCTAGCAGAGAGGTAGATGTGGGGTTTATGACCACTATACATGTATCACAGCTAGTGGACCTCCTAACAGAGAGGTAGATGTGGTGTATATGACCACTCTACATGTATCACATCTAGTGGATCTCCTAGCAGATATGTAGATGTGGGGTGTATGACCACTCTACATGTATCACAGATAGTGGATCTCCTAGCAGAGAGGTAGATGTGGTGTGTATGAGCATTCTACATGTGTCACAGCTAGTGGATCTCCTAGCAGAGAGGTAGATGTTGAGTGTATGACCATTCTAAATGTATCACAGCTATTGGATATTCTAAAAGAGAAGTAGATGTGGGATGTATGACCACTCTACATGTATCACAGCTAGTGGATCTCCTAGCAGAGATGTATATGTGGGGTGTATGGCCATTCTACATGTATCACAGCAAGTGGATCTCCTAGCTGAGAGGTAGATGTGGGGTGTATGACCACTCAACATGTATCATAGCTAGTGGATTTCCTAGCAGAGAGGTAGATGTGGGGTGTATGACCACACTACATGTATCACAGCTAGTGGATCTACTAGCAGAAAGGTAGATGTGGGATGTATTACAATTCTACATGTATCACAGCTAGTGGATCTCCTAGCAGAGAGGTAGATGTGGGGTATATGACCACTCTACATGTATCACAGCTAGTGGATCTCCTAGCAGAGAGGTCGATATAGGGTTTATGACCATTCTACATGTATCACAGCTAGTGGATCTCCTAGCAGAGAGGTATATGTGGGATGTATGGCCATTCTACATGTATCACAGCTAGTGGATCTCCTAGCAGAGTGGTAGATGTGGGGTATATGAGCAGTGTACATGTATCACAGCTAGTGGATCTCCTAGCAGAGAGGTAGATGTGGGGTGTATGACCACTCTTCATGTATCACAGCTATTGGATATTCTAAAAGAGAAGTAGATGTGGGATGTATGACCACTCTACATGTATCACAGCTAGTGGATCTCCTAGCAGAGATGTATATGTGGGGTGTATGGCCATTCTACATGTATCACAGCAAGTGGATCTCCTAGCTGAGAGGTAGATGTGGGGTGTATGACCACTCAACATGTATCACAGCTAGTGGATCTCCTAGCAGAGAGGTAGATGTGGGGTGTATGACCACTTACATGTATCACAGCTAGTGGATCTCCTAGCAGAGAGGTAGATGTGGGGTGTATGACCACTCTCATGTATCACAGCTATGGATTCTAAGAGGTAGATGTGGGTGTATGACCACTCTACATGTATCACAGCTAGTGGATCTCCTAGCAGAGAGGTATATGTGGGGTGTATGACCATTCTACATGTATCACAGCTAGTGGATCTCCTAGCAGAGAGGTAGATGTGGGGTGTATGACCACTCTACATGTATCACAGCTAGTGGATCTCCTAGCAGAGAGGTAGATGTGGGGTGTATGACCACTCTACATGTATCACAGCTAGTGGATCTCCTAGCAGAGAGGTAGATGTGGGGTGTATGACCACTCTACATGTATCACAGCTAGTGGATCTCCTAGCAGAGAGGTAGATGTAGGGTGTATGACCATTCTACATGTATCACAGCTAGTGGATCTCCTAGCAGAGAGGTATATGTGGGATGTATGCCATTCTACATGTATCACAGCTAGTGGATCTCCTAGCAGAGTGGTAGATGTGGGGTTATGAATTATGTATCACAGCTAGTGGATCTCCTAGCAGAGAGGTGATGTGGGGTGTATGACCACTCTTCATGTATCACAGCTAGTTGATATCCTAGCAGAGAGGTAGATGTGGGATGTATGACCACTCTACATGTATCACAGCTAGTGGATCTCCTAGCAGAGAGGTAGATGTGGGGTGTATGACCATTCTACATGTATTACAGCTAGTGGATCTCCTAGCAGAGAGGTAGATGTGGTGTGTATGACCACTCTACATGCATCACAGCCAGTGGATCTCCTAGCAGAGAGGTAGATGTGGGGTTTATAACCACTATACATGTATCACAGCTAGTGGATCTCCTAACAGAGAGACAGATGTGGTGTGTATGACCACTCTACATGTATCACATCTAGTGTATCTCCTAGCAGATATGTAGATGTTGGGTGTATGACCATTCTACATGTATCACAGCTAGTGGATCTCCTAGCAGAGAGGTATATGTGGTGTGTATGACCACTCTACATGTATCACGGCTAGTGGATCTCCTAGCAGAGAGGTAGATGCGGGATGTATGACCACTGTCCATGTATCACATATAGTGGATCTCCTAGCAGAGAGGTAGATGTGGGGTGTATGACCACTCTACATGTATCACAGCTAGTTGATATCCTAGCAGCGAGGTAGATGTGGGATGTATGACCACTCTACATGTATCACATCTAGTGGATCTCCTAGCAGAGAGGTACATGTGGGATGTATGACCATTCTACATGTATCACAGCTAGTGGATCTCCTAGCAGAGAGATAGATGTGGGATGTATGACCACTCTACATGTATCACAGCTAGTGGATCTATTAGCAGAGAGGTAGATGTGGGATGTATTACCATGCTACATGTATCACAGCTAGTGGATCTCCTAGCAGAGAGGTAGATGTGGGGTGTATGACCACTCTACATGTATCACAGCTAGTGGATCCCCTAGCAGAGAGGTCGATATAAGGTTTATGACCATTCTACATGTATCACAACTAGTGGATCTCCTAGCAGAGAGGTATATGTGGGATGTATGGCCATTATACATTTATCACAGCTAGTGGATCTCCTAGCAGAGAGGTAGATGTGGGGTATATGACCACTGTACATGTATCACAGCTAGTGGATCTCCTAGCAGAGAGGTAGATGTGGGATGAATGACCACCATATATATATCACAGCTAGTGGATCTCCTAGCAGAGAGGTAGATGTGGGTTGTATGACCACTCTACATGTATCACAGCTAGTTGATATCCTAGCAGCGAGGTAGATGTGGGATGTATGACCACTCTACATGTATCACAGCTAGTGGATCTCC
Source organism: Archivesica marissinica (assembly GCA_014843695.1). Lineage (NCBI taxonomy): Eukaryota > Metazoa > Mollusca > Bivalvia > Venerida > Vesicomyidae > Archivesica > Archivesica marissinica. The sequence continues at coordinate 16,422,149 of CM026392.1, read as the reverse complement.
TAGCAGAGAGGTAAATGTGGGGTGTATGACCATTCTACATGTATTACAGCTAGTGGAACTCCTAGCAGAGAGGTAGATGTGGTGTGTATGACCACTCTACATGCATCACAGCCAGTGGACCTCCTAGCAGAGAGGTAGATGTGGGGTTTATGACCACTATACATGTATCACACCTAGTGGATCTCCTAACAGAGAGGTAGATGTGGTGTGTATGACCACTCTACATGTATCACATCTAGTGTATCTCCTAGCAGAGAGGTATATGTGGTGTGTATGACCATTCTACATGTATCTCGGCTAGTGGATCTCCTAGCAGAGAGGTAGATGTGGGATGTATGACCACTCTACATGTATCACATCTAGTGGATCTCCTAGCAGAGAGGTAGATGTGGGATGTATGACCACTCTCCATGTATCACATCTAGTGGATCTCCTAGCAGAGAGGTAGATGTGGGATGTATGACCACCATATATATATCACAGCTAGTGGATCTCCTAGCAGAGAGGTAGATGTGGGATGTATGACCAATCTACATGTATCACAGCTAGTGGATTTCCTAGCAGAGAGGTAGATGTGGGATGTATGGACACTCTACCGGTATCACAGCTATTGGATATTCTAACAGAGAAGTAGATGTGGGATGTATGACCATTCTACATGTATCACAGCTAGTGGATCTCCTAGCAGAGAGGTCGATGTAGGGTTTATGACCATTCTACATGTATCTCAGCTAGTGGATCTCCTAGCAGAGAGGTATATGTGGAGTTATGACCACTCTACATGTATTACAGCTAGTGGAGCTCCTAACAGAGAGGTAGATGTGGGGTGTATGACCACCATATATATATCACAGCTAGTGGATCTCCTAGCAGAGAGGTAGATGTGGGGTGTATGACCACTCTACATGTAACACAGCTAGTGGATCTCCTGGCAGAGAGGTAGATGTGGGGTGTATGACTACCATATATATATCACAGCTAGTGGATCTCCTAGCAGAGAGGTAGATGTGGGGTGTATGACCACACTACATGCATCACAGCTAGTGGATCTCCTAGCCTAGAGGTAGATGTGGGGTGTATGACCACTCTACATGTATCACAGCTAGTGGATTTTCTAGCTGAGAGGTAGATGTGGGATGCATGACCACTCTACATGTATCACAGCTAGTGAATCTCCTAGCAGAGAAGTAGATGTGGGGTATATGACCACACTACATGCATCACAGCTAGTGGATCTACTAGCCGAGAGGTAGATGTGGGGTGTATGACCACTCTACATGTATCACAGCTAGTGGATTTCCTAGCAGAGAGGTAGATGTGGGATGTATGGCCACACTACATGTATCACAGCTAGTGGATCTCCTAGCAGAGAGGTAGATGTGGGGTGTATGACCACCATATATATCACAGCTAGTGGATCTACTAGCAGAGATGTATATGTGGGGTGTATGACCATTCTACATGTATCGCAGCTAGTGGATCTCCTAGCAGAGAGGTAGATGTTGGATGTATGACCACTCTACATGTATGACAGCTAGTGGATGTCCTAGCATAGATGTAGATGTGGGGTGTATGACCATTCTACATGTATCACAGCTAGTGGATCTCCTAGCAGATATTTATATGTGGGATGTATGACCACCATATATATATCACAGCTAATGGATCACCTAGCAGAGAGGTAGATGTGGGATGAATGACCACCATATATATATCACAGCTAGTTGATATCCTAGCAGAGATGTAGATGTGGGGTTTATGACCATTATACATGTATCACAGCTAGTGGACGTCCTAACAGAGAGGTAGATGTGGTGTGTATGACCACTCTACATGTATCACAGTTAGTGGATCTCCTAGCAGAGAGGTATATTTGGGGTGTATGACCACTCTACATGTATCACAGCTAGTGGATCTCCTAGCAGAGAGGTCGATGTGGTGTGTATGACCATTCTACATGTATCACAGCTAGTGGATCTCCTAGCAGAGAGGTAGATGTGGGGTGTATGACCACTCTACATGTATCACAGCTAGTGGATCTCCTAGCAGAGAGGTAGATGTGGAGTGTATGACCATTCTGCATGTATCACATCTAGTGGATATCCTAACAGAGAGGTAGATGTAGGGTGTATGACCATTCTACATGTATCACATCTAGTGGATCTCCTAGCAGAGAGGTATATGTGGGGTGTATTGACCACCATATATATATCACATCTAGTGGATCTCCTAGCAGAAAGGTAGATGTGGAGTGTATGACTATTCTTCATGTATCACATCTAGTGGATCTCCTAGCAGAGAGGTCGATGTTGGGTGCATGACCACTCTACATGTATCACAGCTAGTGGATCTCCTAGCCGAGAGGTAGATGTGGGATGTATTGACCACTCTACATGTATCACAGCTAGTGGATCTCCTAGCAGAGAGGTAGATGTGGGATGTATGACCACTCTACCTGTATCACAGCTAGTGGATCTCCTAACAGAGAGGTAGATGTGGTGTGTATGACCACTCTACATGTATCACAACCAGTGGATCTCCTAGCAGAGAGGTAGATGTGGGGTTTATGACCATTATACATGTATCACAGCTAGTGGATCTCCTAACAGAGAGGTAGATGTGGTGTGTATGACCACTCTACATGTATCACATCTAGTGGATCTCCTAACAGATATGTAGATGTGGGGTGTATGACCATTCTACATGTATCACAGATAGTGGATTTCCTAGCAGAGAGGTATATGTGGTGTGTATGACCACTCTACATGTATCACGGCTATTGGATCTCCTAGCAGAGAGGTAGATGTGGGATGTATGACCACTCTCCATGTATCACAGCTAGTTGATATCCTAGCAGCGAGGTAGATGTGGGATGTATGACCACTCTACATGTATCACATCTAGTGGATCTCCTAGCAGAGAGGTAGATGTGGGGTGTATGACCACTCTACATGTATCACAGCTAGTTGATATCCTAGCAGCGAGGTAGATGTGTGATGTATGACCACTCTACATGTATCACATCTAGTGGATCTCCTAGCAGAGAGGTAGATGTGGGGGTATGACCACTCTACATGTATCACAGCTAGTGGATCTCCTAGCTGAGAGGTAGATGTGGGTTGTATGACCATTCTACATGTATCACAGCTAGTGGATCTCCTAGCAGAGAGGTAGATGTGGGATGTATGACCATTCTACATGTATCACAGCTAGTGGATCTCCTAGCAGAGAGGTAGATGTGGGGTGTATGACCACTCTACATGTATCACAGCTAGTGGATCTCCTAGCAGAGAGGTATATGTGGGGTGTATGACCATTCTACATGTATCACAGCTAGTGGATCTCCTAGCAGAGAGGTAGATGTGGGGTGTATGACCACTATACATGTATCACAGCTAGTGGATCTCCTAGCAGAGATGTATATGTTGGGTGTATGACCAATCTACATGTATCACAGCTAGTGGGTCTCCTAGCAGATATGTATATGTAGGGTGTATGACCATTCTACATGTATCACAGCTAGTGGATCTCCTAGCCGAGAGGTATATGTGGGATGTATGGCCATTCTACATGTATCACAGCTAGTGGATCTCCTAGCAGAGAGGTAGATGTGGGGTGTATGACCATTCTACATGTATCACATCTAGTGGATCTCCTAACAGAGAGGTAGATGTAGGGTGTATGACCATTATACATGTATAACAGCTAGTGGATCTCCTAGCAGAGAGGTATATGTGGGGTGTATTGACCACCATATATATATCACATCTAGTGGATCTCCTAGCAGAGAGGTAGATGTGGAGTGTATGACCATTCTTCATGTATCACATCTAGTGGATCTCCTAGCAGAGAGGTAGATGTTGGGTGTATGACCACTCTACATGTATCACAGCTAGTGGATCTCCTAGCCGAGAGGTAGATGTGGGATGTATGACCACTCTACATGTATCACAGCTAGTGGATCTCCTAGCAGAGAGGTAGATGTGGGGTTTATGACCAATATACATGTATCACAGCTAGTGGATCTCCTAACAGAGAGGTAGATGTGGGATGTATGACCACCATATATATATCACAGCTAGTGGATCTCCTAGCAGAGAGGTAGATGTGGGGTGTATGACCACGATACATGTATCACAGCTAGTGGATCTCCTAGCAGAGAGGTAGATGTGGGGTGTATGACCACTCTACATGTATCACAGCTAGTGGATCTCCTAGCAGAGAGGTAGATGTGGGGTGTATGACCATTCTACATGTATCACAGCTAGTGGATCTCCTAGCAGAGAGGTAGATGTGGGATGTATGACCATTCTACATGTATCACAGCTAGTGGATCTCCTAGCAGAGAGGTAGATGTGGGGTGTATGACCACTCTACATGTATCACAGCTAGTGGATCTCCTAGCAGAGAGGTAGATGTGGGATGTATGACCACCATATATATATCACAGCTAGTGGATCTCCTAGCAGAGAGGTAGATGTGGGATGTATGACCATTCTACATGTATCACAGCTAGTGGATCTCCTAGCAGAGAGGTAGATGTGGGGTGTATGACCATTCTACATGTATCACAGCTAGTGGATCTCCTAGCCGAGATGTAGATGTGGGATGTATGACCACCAATATATCACAGCTAGTGGATCTCCTAGCAGAGAGGTAGATGTGGGATGTATGATCACTCTACCTGTATCACAGCTAGTGGATCTCCTAGCAGAGAAGTAGATGTGGGGTGTATGACCACACTACATGCATCACAGCTAGTGGATCTCCTAGCCGAGAGGTAGATGTGGGGTGTATGACCACTCTACATGTATCACAGCTAGTGGATTTCCTAGCAGAGAGGTAGATGTGGGATGTATGACCACTCTACATGTATCACAGCTAGTGGATCTCCTAGCAGAGATGTAGATGTGGGATGTATAACCACCATATATATATCACAGCTAGTGGATCTCCTAGCAGAGAGGTAGATGTGGGGTGTATGACCACTATACATGTATCACAACTAGTGGATCTCCTAGCAGAGAGGTAGATGTGGGGTGTATGACCACTCCACATGTATCACAGATAGTGGATCTCCTAGCAGAGAGGTATATGTGTAGTGTATGACCATTCTACATGTATCACAGCTAGTGGATCTCCTAGCCGAGAGGTAGATGTGGGATGTATGACCACCATATATATATCACAGCTAGTGGATCTCCTAGCAGAGAGGTAGATGTGGGATGTATGACCATACTACATGCATCACAGCTAGTGGATCTCCTAGCCGAGAGGTAGATGTGGGATGTATGACCACTCTACATGTATCACAGGTAGTGGATTTCCTAGCAGAGCGGTAGATGTGGGATGTATGACCACTCTACATGTATCACAGCTAGTGGATCTCCTAGCAGATATGTAGATGTGGGATGTATGACCACCATATATATATCACAGCTAGTGGATCTCCTAGCAGAGAGGTAGATGTGGGGTGTATGACCACTATACATGTATCACAGCTAGTGGATCTCCTAGCAGAGAGGTAGATGTGGGGTGTATGACCACTCCACATGTATCACAGTTAGTGGATCTCCTAGCAGAGAGGTATATGTGTAGTGTATGACCATTCTACATGTATCACAGCTAGTGGATCTCCTAGCCGAGAGGTAGATGTGGGATGTATGACCACTATACATGTATCACAGCTAGTGGATCTCCTAGCAGAGAGGTAGATGTGGGGTGTATGACCACTCCACATGTACCACAGCTAGTGTATCTCCTAGCAGAGAGGTATATGTGTAGTGTATGACCATTCTACATGTATCACAGCTAGTGGATCTCCTAGCCGAGAGGTAGATGTGGGATGTATGACCACCATATATATATCACAGCTAGTGGATCTCCTAGCAGAGAGGTAGATGTGGGATGTATGACCATTCTACATGTATCACAGCTAGTGGATCTCCTAGCAGAGAGGTAGATGTGGGATGTATGATCACTCTACCTGTATCACAGCTAGTGGATCTCCTAGCAGAGAAGTAGATGTGGGGTGTATGACCACACTATATGCATCATAGCTAGTGGATCTCCTAGCAGAGAGGTAGATGTGTAGTGTATGACCATTCTACATGTATCACAGCTAGTGGATCTCCTAGCCGAGAGGTAGATGTGGGATGTATGACCACCATATATATATCACAGCTAGTGGATCTCCTAGCAGAGAGGTAGATGTGGGATGTATGACCATTCTACATGTATCACAGCTAGTGGATCTCCTAGCAGAGAGGTAGATTTGGGATGTATGACCACTCTACGTGTATCACAGCTAGTGGATCTCCTAGCAGAGAAGTAGATGTGGGGTGTATGACCACACTACATGCATCACAGCTAGTGGAACTCCTAGCCGAGAGGTAGATGTGGGGTGTATGACCACTCTACATGCATCACAGCTAGTGGATTTCCTATTAGAGAGGTAGATGTGGGATGTATGACCACTTTACATGTATCACAGATAGTGGATCTCCTAGCAGAGATGTCGATGTGGGGTGTATAACCACTCTACATGTATCACAGCTAGTGGATATACTAGCATAGAGGTAGATGTGGGATGTATTACCATTCTACATATATCACAGCTAGTGGATCTCCTAGCATAGAGTTAGATGTGGGGTGTATGACCACTCTACATGTATCACAGCTAGTGGATCTCCTAGCAAAGAGGTATGTGTGATGTATGACCATTCTAAATGTATCACAGCTAGTGGATCTCATAGCAGAGAGGTAGATGTGGGATGTATGACCACTCTACCTGTATCACACTAGTGGATCTCCTAGCAGAGCAGTATATGTTGGGTGTATGACCACACTACATGCATCACATCTAGTGGATCTCCTAGCAAAGAGGTAGATGTGGGATGTATTACCATTCTAAATGTATCACAGCTAGTGGATCTCCTAGCAGAGAGGTAGATGTGGGATGTTTGACCACTCTGCCTGTATCACAGCTAGTGGATCTCCTAGCAGAGAAGTAGAGGTGGGGTGTATGACCACACTACATGCATCACAGCTAGTGGATCTCCTAGTCGAGAGGTAGATATGGGGTGTATGACCACTCTACATGTATCACAGCTAGTGGATTTCCTAGCAGAGAGGCAGATGTGGGATGTATGACCATTCTACATGTATCACAGCTAGTGGATCTCCTAGCAGAAAGGTCGATGTGGGATGTATGACCACTCTACATGTATCTCAGCTAGTGGATCTCCTAGCAGAGATGTATATGTGGGGTGAATGACCATTCTACATGTATCACAGCTAGTGGATCTCCTAGCAGAGAGGTATATGTGGGGGGTCTGATCACGCTACATGTATCACAGCTAGTGGATCTCCTAGCAGAGAGGTAGATGTGGGATGTGTTACCATTCTACATGTATCACACTAGTGGATCTCCTAGCAGAGAGGTAGATGTGGGATGTATGACCATTCTACATGTATCACAGCTAGTGGATCTCCAAGCAGAGATGTAGGTGTGGGATGTATGACCACCATATATATATCACAGCTAGAGGATCTCCTAGCAGAGAGGTAGATGTGGGGTGTATGACCACTATACATGTATCACAGCTAGTGGTTCTCCTAGCAGAGAGGTAGATGTGGGGTGTATGACCACTCTACATGTATCATATCTAGTGGATCTCCTAGCAGAGAAGTAGATGTGGGGTGTATGACCATTCTACATGTATCACAGCTAGTTAATCTCCTAGCAGAGATGTAGGTGTGGGATGTACGACCACCATATATATATCACAGCTAGTGGATCTCCTAGCAGATAGGTAGATGTGGGATGTATGACCACCATATATATATCACAGCTAGTGGATCTCCTAGCAGAGAGGTAGATGTGGGATGTATGACCATTCTACATGTATCACAGCTAGTGGATCTCCTAGCAGAGAGGTATATGTGTAGTGTATGACCATTCTACATGTATCACAGCTAGTGGATCTCCTAGCCGAGAGGTAGATGTGGGATGTATGACCACCATATATATATCACAGCTAGTGGATCTCCTAGCAGAGAGGTAGATGTGGGATGTATGACCACTCTACCTGTATCACAGCTAGTGGATCTCCTAGCAGAGAAGTAGATGTGGGGTGTATGACCACACTACATGCATCACAGCTAGTGGATCTCCTAGCCGAGAGGTAGATGTGGGGTGTATGACCACTCTACATTTATCACAGCTAGTGGATTTCCTAGCAGAGAGGTAGATGTGGGATGTATGACCACTCTACATGTATCACAGCTAGTGGATCTCCTAGCAGAGATGTAGATGTGGGATGTATGACCACCATATATATATTCACAGCTAGTGGATCTCCTAGCAGAGAGGTAGATGTGGGGTGTATGACCACTCTACTGTTTGTTGGGTTGACACATGTATCACAGCTAGTGGATCTCCTAGCAGAGAGGTAGATGTGGGGTGTATGACCACTCTACATGTATCACAGCTAGTGGATCTCCTAGCAGAGAGGTAGATGTGGGATGTATGACCACTCTACATGTATCACAGCTAGTGGATCTCCTAGCAGAGAGGTAGATGTGGGGTGTATGACCACTCTACATGTATCACAGCTAGTGGATCTCCTAGCAGAGAGGTAGATGTGGGTGTATGACCTCTACATGTATCACAGCTAGTGGATCTCCTAGCGAGAGGTAGATGTGGGATGTATGACCATTATATCACACTATGGATCTCCTAGCAGAGAGGTAGATGTGGGGTTTATGACCATTCTACATGTATCACAGCTAGTTAATCTCCTAGCAGAGATGTAGATGTGGGATGTATAACCACCATATATATATATCACAGCTAGTGGATCTCCTAGCAGAGAGGTAGATGTGGGGTGTATGACCACTCTACATGTATCACAGCTAGTGGATCTCCTAGCAGAGAGGTAGATGTGGGTGTATGACCACTCTACATGTATCACAGTTAGTGGATCTCCTAGCAGAGAAATAGATGTGGATTGTATGACCACTCTACATGTATCACAGCTAGTGGATCTCCTAGCAGAGATGTAGATGTGGGATGTATGACCATCATATATATATATCACAGCTAGTGGATCTCCTAGCAGAGAGGTAGATGTGGGGGGTATGACCACTCCACATGTATCACAGCTAGTGGATCTCCTAGACGAGAGGTAGTTGTGGGATGTATGACCACTCTACATGTATCACAGCTAGTGGATCTCCTAGCAGAGAGGTAGATGTGGGATGTATGACCATTCTACATGTATCACAGCTAGTGGATCTCCTAGCAGAGAGGTATATGTGTAGTGTATGACCATTCTACATGTATCACAGCTAGTGGATCTCCTAGCCGAGATTTAGATGTGGGATGTATGACCACCATATATATATCACAGCTAGTGGATCTCCTAGCAGAGAGGTAGATGTGGGATTTATGATCACTCTACCTGTATCACAACTAGTGGATCTCCTAGCCGAGAGGTAGATATGGGGTGTATGACCACTCTACATTTATCACAGCTAGTGGATTTCCTAGCAGAGAGGTAGATGTGGGATGTATGACCACTCTACATGTATCACAGCTAGTGGATCTCCTAGCAGAGATGTAGATGTGGAATGTATAATCACCATATATATATCACAGCTAGTGGATCTCCTAGCAGAGAGGTAGATGTGGGGTGTATGACCACTATATATATATCACAGCTAGTGGATCTCCTAGCAGAGAGGTAGATGTGGGATGTATGACCACTCTACATGTATCACAGCTAGTGGATCTCCTAGCAGAGAGGTAGATGTGTAGTGTATGACCATTCTACATGTATCACAGCTAGTGGATCTCCTAGCAGAGATTTAGATGTGGGATGTATGACCACCATATATATATCACAGCTAGTGGATCTCCTAGCAGATAGGTAGATGTGGGATGTATGACCACCATATATATATCACAGCTAGTGGATCTCCTAGCAGAGAGGTAGATGTGGGATGTATGACCATTCTACATGTATCACAGCTAGTGGATCTCCTAGCAGAGAGGTATATGTGTAGTGTATGACCATTCTACATGTATCACAGCTAGTGGATCTCCTAGCCGAGATTTAGATGTGGGATGTATGACCACCATATATATATCACAGCTAGTGGATCTCCTAGCAGAGAGGTAGATGTGGGATGTATGATCACTCTACCTGTATCACAGCTAGTGGATCTCCTAGCAGAGAAGTAGATGTGGGGTGTATGACCACACTACATGCATCACAGCTAGTGGATCTCCTAGCCGAGAGGTAGATATGGGGTGTATGACCACTCTACATTTATCACAGCTAGTGGATTTCCTAGCAGAGAGGTAGATGTGGGATGTATGACCACTCTACATGTATCACAGCTAGTGGATCTCCTAGCAGAGATGGTAGATGTGGGATGTATGACCACCATATATATATCACAGCTAGTGGATCTCCTAGCAGAGAGGTAGATGTGGGGTGTATGACCACTCTACATGTATCACAGCTAGTGGATCTCCTAGCAGAGAGGTAGATGTGGGGTGTATGACCACTCTACATGTATCACAGTTAGTGGATCTCCTAGCAGAGAAATATATGTGGATTGTATGACCACTCTACATGTATCACAGCTAGTGGATCTCCTAGCAGAGATGTAGATGTGGGATGTATGACCATCATATATATATATCACAGCTAGTGGATCTCCTAGCAGAGAGGTAGATGTGGGATGTATGACCACTCTACATGTATCACATCTAGTGGATCTCCTAGCAGAGAGGTAGATGTGGGATGTATGACCACTCTACATGTATCACATCTAGTGGATCTCCTAGCAGAGAGGTAGATGTGGGATGTTTGACCATTCTACATGTATTACAGCTAGTGGATCTCCTAGCAGAGAGGTAGATGTGGGATGTATGACCACTCTACATGTATCACAGCTAGTGGATCTCCTAGCATAGATGTAGATGTGGGGTGTATGACCATTCTACATGTATCACAGCTAGTGGATCTCCTAGCCGAGAGGTAGTTGTGGGATGTATGACCACTCTACATGTATCACAGCTAGTGGATCTTCTAGCAGAGAGGTAGATGTGGGATGTAT